>CM037856.1:10417875-11024287 GCA_021234595.1 Delia radicum | reverse complement strand
TGTTTTTACAATAGGCTAGTTCCAACAAACTTTATGCCAGTGCTGGCATATTTGACCAACCAACGGTCACCCAACAGTTACCAATCACTTACGTTTTAAGCTATCAAGTATTATACATATTAATAAAGTAATGTTTTGCCTTTTATCTAATCGCCAAATTTCATATCAATAATAATTATATGAAAACGAAAACTCTCAATACATTGCGGAGCCTCTCTATTAAAAGCACTCGTAACAAAAATGGCCGTACGAATAGTTGAAAATTCAACTACGACAGCAGAAAATATCACCTGATTTTGCGCCAGCTGAATTCAAGTTGAGAATCACAGTCTGCTAAATTTAGGTGACCTAAATTTTAGAAGGGCTTAATTTGAGTTGACAGTTGTAATTAAATTAACCAAGAATTTAGCTAAATTAACAGAATTTTTAAGCTGAATCAAGAAAATTACTACTAAAAAAATCATTCCGGATCTGACCAGATTCAAGTCCATATTTATTACCGGGAATATAAGTAGTTAATAAAGATTCGCCCATTTTGCTCTATCTCGCTAAGTTTCCGGGATATAGACTATTTTATAATTATAGAATAAAAAATATCAAAAAATAACGGTATCAACAAGTAAGACTTATAGCGGAGACACAAACAAATAGTTTGAAAACAATTGTGGTTTAAATTAACTGGCAAACTTTCTAAATTTGAGAATCACGAATTACTAAATTTTCGATAAGCTAATTAACTTTTGCTAAATAGGTGATTTAAAAGATAATAACAGAAAAAATTAGCTCAACTGAATTGTAAACCGTTTAACAGACTTTTGAACTAACTTTTTTTTATGCGTGTATTTTATATCTTTTACCTTGGCTCCTATGGAACTAGCTACTTCTAAGAGGCGAGTGTTAAATTCAAGTGGACGACAATTACAAATCTTTTGCTGCAGTCGCAAGGCTTCCAAACATTGAGCCGCACCATCCATCGCCTCCATTTGAGCCAAGCGATCACCCAGGGAAGCTGAGGTACCCATGGCCTGTTCATATTGATGCAACGCCCGCTGTAATATGTAACATAAATAGTAATAGAAACCTAAAAAAAATTCACAAACACATACGTCGTAGTCCATTTTCTTGCGATATATGTCACCCATTACACGTATGCTGCGCATGTACGTGGCTTGGTCGCCAGATATGATAGAGAGGCGCGATTGCCTCCATGCAATAATCGTGAGCATCGCCCAAATCGCCTTGTTTGCGCAACGCTACTGCCATGCATAGAAGAGCGGCTCGGTGGTGTGAAGAATTCAGATCGCCCAGTTGCAGTGATCGCGATAAATCGTAAGCCTTGGATGCATACGAAGCACTCTTTCCACTATCTTGCAAACGACCATATAGTTCTGACAAGGCCACATAAACCTGTAGCTCCAGCGAGGGATCACCAATAGCCGTGGCAATTTTATAGGCTCCCTGAAGACCTTCAAAGGCGCGTGAAAATCCTCCCATTTCAAGATAGACGCGGGCCACTGTTAAATGTACCAAGCCACCGGTACGACACTGCGTACCGCATTCGTTGTACAATGAGTGTCGGGCATAGCTTAACGCCCTATCTAATCCTCCCAATCGCTCGTGAGCTCGAGCCAAATTCAAATAGGTTTCAGCTCGCATTGTGGGAGAGTCCAATTCCTCTGATATGCCCAACTGTCGATGACCGAACTCTATGGCTTCCCGATACTTGCCCCAATCCATATGCGCCTGATAAAGATAGCCCAAGAGTTGAAAACAGTCTTCCCGACGGCTTGTTGATTTGAGAGCACTCCTCCAAGTGCGTACAGCAGCATTTTGATTATGTTGCTCGTAAAGTTTCAGCCCGCGTTCGATCTGCAATTATTCGAAACCATTAACCAAATAAATAATCTAAATTTTTGATCGCGTTACCTTGCGGCGTGCCAAAAACTGCTTAAGACTTCGCTGACAAGCTAAAAAACAGTTAATTACCGAATTGCCAGAATGTGTGTAGCCATGGCGGGCCCATAACGAAGTACCATCAGGACTGGACCCACATCCAGCCAAACGTGAGTAACTTTCATCCAATTGGCAAAATTCTATTAAACATTTGACTTCATTATAAATATTGTTCTCTGTTTGCACTATTTAGAAAAGTCCACCAAAAACTTTCCTCTACAAAATCCAAAATGCTATCCAAAATTTTAAAATAAAGTTCATTAACTATTAACCTCGCTTCGAGCACTTAATTAACGGCCATTCTTTATACCCCAGACGATGTTTGAGTCCTAAGTCACAATGAGTTAAAAGTGATTGTGTGTTCAAAGTTGTCCAAAAATTCGTCTTAACCCACTCATACCCCCTATTACATATACATAACTGACAAAATTCAAGGTTAACCGAGGTTAAAACTCAACTTAAAAAGGGATGGAATGCTAGTTAAAATTTTTAATTTAGTATATGATTTGAAATATATTTAGCGAATCCACATAGTAATTTATTTGGTCTCACAAGGGGGGTCTCCCAATGAGTTCTCTCCGATCTTAATGAAATTTGGATATGTGACAAAGAAAAATAAGGACACGTATTTTTTTATCGGCCCAATCTCATGTTTAGGGGTTAAAAAGTGGGGTCAAAAACGACCCAATTTTTTGTTTTTTTTTGCTTATTTTGAATTGTTTCACAGAAATTTTAGACAAATCGGGTACCAAATGATAGAGCTTTTGGAGCAGCATTAACTGGTAAACGAAACTTTCAAGTATTTTTGGCGTTTTGTTAAAGAATTATAGTTTTATTAAGCTAAAAAATGTGTATATTATTGCTTATTAATTTTAATCAAGGGCTGTCTGAGCTTTTTTCGATATTCGTAATTTTTCGGCTTTTATTCGACTTTTTCCGAAGAGCTTTTTAAGCCATATTTCTATAAAACTTTTTGTTTTCCCTTGTTCAACAAAACTGCGTTCAAAAAGATTTGAATTTCATTAGTTTCAGATATGTTTCCATACAAAAATCTATTAAGTTTGGCCTACCTTTTAACCCTTAAACGTGAGATTGGGCAGATGTGTCTCTTATATTTTTTCTTTCACATATCCAAATTTCATTAAGATCGGAGAGTACCCATCGGGAGACTCTCCTTGTCAGTCTGTACGAGGGATGGCAAACATGGTACTATTGTACATTTTCTGGTACATTTTAAACTTCGTTGGTATGTTGGTACTAAAGCTATTCATTTGGTACAATTTCATAATTTTAAAAATTTAAAGTTTTTTCAAAAATTTTAATTTCATTCTCACAAAAAACTTGTAAATGTTTTCTTATTATTTGATATTACATAGCTACTTTTGAGCCAAATGTATCAAAAAGAGAATTTGAGTTGATAATTAAATGAACTAAGAGTTTAGCTAAATCAACAGACTTTTTAAGCTGAATCAACTGAAAATTTACTGGAAATATAAGTAGTTAGTAAAGAGTACTTAAGAGGTACCGAGTAACAATTGTTGGTTCATTTTGATTAAGAAATTAAAAAAATTTGAGAAAATAACGCCATCTATAAGTGAGACTGATAGCGGAGACACAAACAAATAATGGTTTGACAGCAATTGTGGTTTAAATTAACTGGCAAAATTTGTTAATTTGAGAATCACGATTTACTAAATTTTAGGTCGAAAAATGATTTAAAATACGGACTTTTGAATTAGCTTTTTCTGTGTACCGGGTGCCCCGCACTTTTATTCCCCGAGATTGGAGCAAGATTAACCAAGTTATTAAAGGAATCAAACCGAAATGGATAATAAAAATACACTCGAAATATTTTTGCCTTAAAACCTTTGAACAGTATTGTCTGAAAGTTTAACATTCTATATATAAAAAAATTTTTGTACTGTGAGGATCGAAAGAGTAAAATTTTTTAATCTTGTTGGTACAAAATCTAACAGCCCATTTTCCATCCCTGGTCTGTAATAAAATGTCTATGCTTGATTATTTTATTTCGTTTACATGCCCGTTGAAACCACCCACACAAAATTAAGACTTCTCGTTCAAAAGTGAATATAAGCCGATCGACATAAAATATTTAAGATGGATATTATTTTATAAATATAAAAAAAAAAAATTTTAAGTGGACAGTTATTACAACCAAATCAGAGTTACTTACCGTTTGCATTATTTAACAAGTAACGATAACCATCTGGTGAAGCTAGTAAATGTGTGGCTGAGAGATTATGACTGCGAGGTATGCTGCAAAAACAAGCCACAGTCTTATTTGTTTTGTTTAAATTTTTTTAAGATATGAAAGAATATATGTATGAGTCGTTACCTAAGGAGATCTTTGTAGGCTATACTCTCCCATGACATGTCTTAAGAGCCAGTTTTAACTAGAATTAATAATATAAAATATATTTTATGATTCATACGCCAGATAGTTAAAAGAAGTACTACACTCAAAAAAAAAGTTTGTGAAGTCAGCAAAAAAATTTGCTGAGTCAGCAAAATTTTAGTCAGGAGGGTGCTTGCAAAAAATTGCTAATGTCAGCAAAATCTTTTGCTGAAAATCAGCGAGCTGATTTTTAGCAACAAAATTAGTAGATTCAGCAAAAGTTTTGCTAGCACTTAGTGGATTAGAAATAAAAAAGCCTTGCTAAAAATTAATAAATTTTTGGCTGAATTTTAGTAGACTGAATAAAACGCAAAAAAATTGTAGAAGAATTGTAATTTAGTTAATTTATTTGCTGAAAATCATAAAACATATTTTTGTGATTCTTTTAAAAATAATTTACTATAATAACGATATATAAAAATTTTCATTTTTCCACATTGACGACATGAATTAATTTAATATCTGAAAATATATAGAAATAAATATATATAACATAACAAAAATTGTCTTTCAATTACTTACATCAATGGTTGTCTAAATGATGCTACCGCAACTGCCGAAGATAATTATAGAAACGAAAAAATAAACAAAAACAATCGAAACGAAAAAAACAACCCCTTTTGCAATAAAAAAAGGAACCATAAAAATCTACCTAAGATGTGTGTCTTTGTCTTTCACTTTACTGTGTCTACATTTCTGTATATGTTTGTCTGCAATTTGACCACACATATAAACATTTAGTTTAAATAAATAAATATTTTATTTTGTCTTTTATTTAATTAATAGACAATTATTTTCACAAGCCGGTGACAACGCAAAATTTAAGTTATTTTAATCCTCAATTTTGTTTTATGTATGAAAAAGAGATACAAAAACTTCCATGGTTGATTTTTTTATATGTCTTATTAGAGTTGTACTTTTTAGTATCATTTTCCTCTTCTCTACTACATCTTGACATGCCGCGACATCTACTTCATTCTTCGTATATCTTTCAGTCTAGTTGTCGTCCACGCTATTAATGTGCTTATCAGCACAATTTTTTTTTAGCAAAATTAATTAGTAAAACATTAGTATATTAGTAAAGCATTAGTATAAAACAGTTAAGTGCTGAATAAGTATAACAAAAAGACGTTTTACTAACTTTTCTACTAACTTATATTTTTGGGTGAACATAAAACAAAATTGAGGATTGAAACAACTTAAATTTTGCCTTGTCACCGGCTTGTGAAAATAATTGTCTATTAATAAAATAAAAGACAAAAGAAAATATTTAAATTTAATATGTATTTCTATAATAAATGTTAATAGATTAATAATCTAGTGTGGTCAAATTGCAAACAAACATATACAGACATGTAGACAGAGTAAAGCGAAAGACAAAGACACACATCTTAGTATGGTTCCTTTTTCTTATTGCAAAGAAAGGGTTGTTTTTTTGTTTTTTTCGTTTCGTTTGTTTTTGTTTATTTTTTCGTTTCGTTTCTATAATTATCTACGGCAGTTGCGTCCTTTAAAAGAAAGCATCATTTAGACTACCATTGATGTAGGTAGTTGAAAGAAAATTTTTGTTATATATATTTATTTCTATATATTTTCATATTTCTATATATTTTCAGATTTAATACCCGAGTAAAAACGTTCATTATTTTTCGTGTTTTAAATATATATTTTTTTTGCTCTTGTTTAATAACTCAAAAAGGCTTCTTTCAGGGATCAAGGAAAGTATTTCAATACATCTTCAAAGTCTTAATTGAAAACATGCTTTCAAACGAAAAATGAACGTAAGGTTGCACGATATATATTTTTACAAAATAAGGCTGACTATTTTTGGCACTCAACGGAAATAGTCTTGCCACCTCCGGTTTAGTATATATTTAAGTAATTTTTAAAATAAGACACATCATTGAAAACAATAAGAATATTTCAGGAACCGAAAATGTCAGTTTTTTTAAATTGTTTAAACAAAAAAAGCATATAGAGGCAAATGTCGGAGAAGTGATTCAAGTATAACACATTGATACTTGTGAAAAAGTCTTTCATAAAAAGCTCGGCTTTTAGAAGTCGAATTTTTATTTTTTCGAGCAAAAATATGTTATTTTTTACTTTGATTTGTTTGAGAAAAAAAAATCATTGTTTGCCTTTTTTTTGCTAAAAAAAATCAAAAACTAACTTATATTTGCTTAAAAAAATAAATTTAAAAAAATAACTTTTATGTTTTTTTAATTTTGGAAATCTTGAGGTTAAGAAGAAGAATAAACGTTTTTCTCTAAAAATTATAAAATCTATTAATTTCGAAATCAGAGTAGACTAGTTTCTACCTTTTTATGGACAGGCGTCATCAGTGATTTTTCATTTAAATTGTATTATTATTTTTGTCTTATAATTGTCAGATTGTCTCTATATGATACATTTTTCAACAATCTGCGGCTGTAAGAATCAAACCTGCGCTCTTCTTACATTACAAACGTAACAATGCCAAGTCATGACCGTTTAGCGCTCACACCCAAGTATGGCCTCGATTGTAATACAGCTAAATTACAGTTTTCTTTCCTATTAGCATTTCTGTTATTAGAAGTGACAGCACTATCAAACACTAATATTCTATTTTTAGGTCTTTGTTCATATTTCTAATCTCCTCCGTCTCTATTTCACAATGTTACCAGATTGACGTATGGTTTTCACGTTCAGTGTTGACAACTTTGAGTTTTAAGTTGAGACATCGCCACAGGGCAAATTTTATAATGTATTTTGAGTACAGTGTTATTTTAACGTCATATAGACAGTCGCAATTAATTTTTAATTAATATGCATTTGACAAATTTAATTTAGAAATGTTTAGAAGAATTTAGAAGAATAAACGTTTTTCTCTAAAAATTATAAACACTATTAATTTTTAAATCAGACTAGACTAGTTTCTGCCTTTTTATGGACAGGCGTCACCAGTGATTTTCCATTTAATTGTTTCATTGTATTATTATTTGTGCCTTATAATTGTCAGATTGGTCTATATGATAAATTTTTCAACAAACTTGCTCAAAAAAAAATAAAAGTCAAGAAATAACTTTTATTTTTGCTCGAAAAAATTCCCAAAATAACTTTTTGCATCTGACTTTTATGATAAAATGTATAATAATTACGGTCATTGGTATGTTTGGCAATTCAGTATAATTTTTTTTATTCAAGATAGTAGTTAAGATTTTAAATTATTTTATGTTTCATAAACAACTGAAATGTCCTTCTCTAGAAACGAACTAATTATACCATAAAATCATTTAAACATGTGAATTTGGTATTACTTATGGGCGAAGTAATTTCAGTTAAGGTTCGAAGTAATGCAAGGATAAGGAGTTTAACTTATTACTTGGTAACATGTTCCGTAATACAAACATATTACCGAGGTTTCGTTGGTCTAAAACAAAATTTACACAGAAAAATTAATCTAATAAGAAGTGGTAATAATCGTACTAAATAATCATATTTTAATTATCATATTTTAATTTACAGTTACTATTTCTTAACGACTCTGTATTCATTCTTTAATGCAAAATAAATGTATTGTGTGCAACTATGTGTTTTAATATAACGACGATTTCCGGATCACCGGCTAGCTATCGGCGCCACCTTGTTATTTTAATCTGACGAAGTGAAACTTTTAATTGCATATCGCACACCCAGTTCAAAAGTGACTCAACTCAAAATTTGAATTTTTCGGTTTAATATGCTTAAACTCTGCAGAATATACTTGTTTATCTATAAAAAAAATATCAGTGTATTTTGTTGTTGTTAACTGTTGCTAAAAAACAGTTATGTCTGTCTTTATGTTTCAATTGGTATGAAGTTGCAAATATTTTTTTTAGATTTCTGAAAAATTAAAAATTTTGAGTTGAGTCACTTTTGTACTAGGTGTGCGATATGTAAACGAGAAAGATTAAAAAAGTAGATTTTTTAAAATTTTAAAGTAAAACATTTGAAAAATTAAAGAGTACGGGAAAAACTGACTTATGGTCCTAATACTATAGTCAAAAAGTTTTGTTTATTTAATAAACAATAACAACACAGTGTATTATGACTAGAGATTCTAGCCTATACACGAACAATGTTTATTAGTTAAAAATGTTTTATTTTTGATTTGAATTAGTTCAATTCTGTTTTTTCTTCTCATTGGGTAAATAAAACAATACGGGTAAAGCGTTGATCTTTTTTCTTCAAAATTTGGATAAAGTCTGCTTTAAATTAGCGGACAGAAAACTTTTTTAATTAATAAACAAACATTGCACGGTTTTTTGTTTAACAAAAAACAAATGATCTTGAACTTAAATAATATTGCTCACATCATAATAATAATTCAATTTTATAATTCAAAAAAGCGATGAGAGAAAAAAGTTGATATATTTTTTTTTTGATATTTTCGAGTCATATTGATCTATAAAAATAATAGTTTAAAGTTTTCAGTAAAGCGACGGGAGAAAAAAGTTGATATTTTTTTAATATTTTCGTATTGTTTACTGATAATTTTATCATTCTATTAAAAATACATAATAAAGTTATTCGTATTAATTGTTACTTAATTAAATATAGTAATCCGTGACGCACAGTGGTATGTTTTGAAAAAAAAGTGGTAGAACTTCTATACTACTGGCCCAATCCACATACAAATTGGAAGAATTAGAGGAGAGGACCTAGGCTTTTACAATAGAGTCATTTGAGACACCCTGTGCTTACTATGACAACAAAGTTGACCACCTCGTATATAGAACATCTTTAAGTGCTTGCTACTTTCTCAAATGTGAACCGATTTGAAAAGAAATCTGATTGAGATAATCAATATACAATATAAACAAAAAACATGCTTATGGTGGTATCTCTTATAACTAAAAAGATATTTGATGTAAAAAATTAAAATGTTAACTTTTTGTCTTGACTTTGTTTTGTTTTTGGCCAATATATTTTTGTTGCCAAACCAAATAAAAATTTGTCAGATTACTAACACATTCAGAAACAAACTTAAGAAAAGATTTTTAAATTATATTAAATAGTTTAGCTGTGAATATGTTCAAGTCAATGTTTAAAAAAAAACTCTTAAAATCGTCAATTTTCTCCGAAAATATACCTTAATTCATTTACGGTTTTCTCAGAACTTTGCTAATAATTATTATTATTTTTCAACCGTTTGTAAAAAAATTCACTTTAATAAATGCTGTGAATGTAATTTTATTTATTTCAGCATTGGTCGAAAATGGTAAATTTTTAAACGAAAATTTTACTTTATAAGTGTGCCTGCGGATTTTTAATTTGAAATAATATGTCTTTATGTTTGAGAAACTTCACAAAAAAAAAAAAAACTGATCCTATGCATAATTCAGAGCTAGAGAGCAGATGTCGTAAAAATGTAATTTTTTAATGATACTATTTTTTATTTTTAAATCATATTTAAAAAATATTTTTTAAACTTATCTTTATTGTTACACACTTTGAGCTATAAAAATTGTTAAAATCATTTAAATATCTTTAATAGATAAAAATTTTTTTAGCTTCAAAGTTTTTAAAAATAATTAGGGAAAAACATTTTATTATATTTTGTTTGTTTTTCGGCAAAACTGTTAAAAAAATTTTTAAATATTAAATTTTTTATAAATTTTCAAAAAGAAGATATATAATATCTTCAGTTTTGCTAAAGGTTAATACATTGCATTTGAACGTTAAGCCTCAAGCTAAGCTCTTTCTTAAACATACGCAGGTAGTGCAGATGTATGCATAAAAATATTATTTTACATGTTTTTTTTATGGCTAAATACATTTTGAAAAAAATATATATCATTCAGAAACAACAAATTCACCTGAAAGGATTCTGTCAATAAAACATGGTATATATCTTATTGTATATGATTTGGTACATTGAGTTTTTTTACCTAAATTTTACCTATATACATATATATACATATATATATTATATATGAAGCCACGATGAGTGAAGTTGTTATAATACAGAAAACATTAAAATATTATTTACTCTGCATTAAAATATTAATAACATATAACGGGTGCCGTTACTCTAAAAGAGAAAGTTGCTCAATTTGTATATGTCATTGATCATACATATGGTCTTAAGATAAATCAGGATGCTGTCACCAAAATAGAACTATTTTTAGATTTTATTCGTGAGATACCGGCCGATATGTTGGAGAGAGTATGCCAAAATTGGACATAGCGTATGAACCAACGGTCAACATTTACATGAAATCATCTTTAAACATTGAATTATATATTATATCGACTTAAATAAAGATTTCAGACATTTCTCTAAATTTTATGTGTTTTTAAATCAAATCCGAAAGCTTTTCAAAAATCACCCTTTATGTGCAAATGGAGATGTGATGGATCATCTGAATTTTCAGAATATAAACAACAAAGTGAAAGTAACACAAAATGTTCAACGGTTTTGATGGCTTAGCTAATACATACCATTAAGAATGATATAAATAGAATCGTCATCAACTGTTCAATTCAACACCTAGGTCCAAGTTATTATATCGTCCAATTCGATTCGATTATACTAAGGTAGATACCGAAACAACTGAAAAACTGGTGAAATATAAAAATTTGTCACCTATTTCAGTTGTAATATCTGAAAGTGTCATAAAAGTGCCATTTCAACTAAATCTAACAATGATTAATAGAAAGGTAGCAAATAAGATTACTGATATTAAATCAAATTGGCAATGTAACATATGTGGAAAGAAAAATTCAGAGTTTCAAGAAACTTCAGATGAACCCCAAACAATCTAGCTACTCTCAAATATGGAATTTATGGAATATTGTTTACATCTTTCTTATGAACATTGCCGTCAATAATAATACAGATCTGCATAATATGAGAAAAGACGAGAAAACAAGAATTCAGAATGAATTTAAAAAACAAGGATTATTCATCGATAAGCCTCTTAATTAGACGTTTTAAAATAATATTGTCTGTTATCAACTGCAAAAACCCAATTAATGCAGAGAAATTCAAGTCATTTACAGATATCGATTTACAAATATCGACTTTATGTCCATGAAAACCAATAACTCCAACAGTGCATAAAGTGCTTTCTTGTGGAAAAGGTATACTAGAAAACAGTATACTAAAATTTGGAGAATTAACCGAAGAAGCACAGGACGCTAGGAACCGAGATGTAAAACAATATAGACTATTTAACATACAAAAATGTTCGAAATTAGCTCAAAATTCAGATTTAATGCAACATTTATTGTTGTCATCGGATACAGTATTGTACAATATAAGAACAAAAAGGTTACAGTAGTTCCCGCTTAAATGCGCCCCGCTTAAACGCGTTCCCCGCTTTAATGTGCAAAAACTGCTGGCAACAAAAAAATCATATGAATGGTACTGAAGTATTCCCGTTTAAATGCGCCCCTCTTTAATGCGTTTCCCGCTTAAATGAGTAATTTTTTACTGCTAAACTTAAGTAAAGTTGAATAAAATCATTCGCTTAAATGCGTTGAAAAAAAAGACTTTTTTGATTCAAAAATTATCTGGCAGGGCGTTTTTAAACAGAAATGCGGCAACCAAAAATTTGAAAAAACCACAATTGAAGGAAATAAACAAAATTATTTGAATTTGTTTTTACAGTGAAAATTGTGCAACAGCAGAAACAAAATTCTATGGAATTCAAACTGAAATTTTTAAACAAGCAAGAAAAACACGACACAAGTTTAAAAAACATAGGTGTTGAACAGCAAAAAAAAGTAATTTACTTAAAGAAAAAATTCATAAAAAAACCTTAAATGAGTGGAATAAAAAAGAAAACTTTAACTTGTTTAAAATGAATTTCAGTCATTTTTATTTTAATAAAATATTAAAATAAAAATTCGTTTAAATAATTATTTACGCATTTATGCGAGTTGTTTTAAATGCATCATATGCGCATTTATCCGAGGTTCCGCTTTAATGATTCCCCGCTTAAATGCACACAAAACTGTGCATTTTACGATGCGCACTTAAGCGGGGCCTACTGTACCCAAGATATCTACAGAAATTTTAAAGGACGACACCCAAACAACTGAAATTAATAATCTTCTAAGTTTTGATTTTAGACTCTTTTTGTAGAAATAAATAATATAGCTTCGTAAATAGTATATAGTTTTGTAAATACTATATAGAAAACATTACAATGTAACTGTGGTACCTGAAAATTAAAACAAATTTATTTTTACACTCAAATAAAAAAGTTAGTAAATTCAGCAAAAAATTCTGCTGAGTCAGCAAAAGTTTAGTCAGGTGGGTGCTTGCAAAAAAAATGCTAATGTCAGCAAAATTAGTAGTAGCAAAAGTTTTGAAAACAATTAGTAGATTAGAAATTAAATAACCCTTGCTAAAAACCTTTGCTGAATATTAGTAGACTGAAAAAAAAACTCAAAAAATTTGTAGAAAAATTATACTTTAGTTAATTTATTTGCTGAAAATCATAAAACATATTTTTGTGATTTTTTTTATCATAATTTACAATACGTTACAATATATAAAAATGTTCATACTCCCAAATTGACGATATGAAATAATGTAATATCTAAAAACTATAGAAATAATTATATATAACATAAACGAAATTATCTTTGAACTACTTATATCAATTATTGTCTAAATGATGCTATCTTTTAAAGCAGTGACAGGCAAAAGCAC
Source organism: Delia radicum (assembly GCA_021234595.1). NCBI lineage: Eukaryota > Metazoa > Arthropoda > Insecta > Diptera > Anthomyiidae > Delia > Delia radicum. The sequence goes on along the minus strand of CM037856.1, from coordinate 11,011,235 downwards.
TACGCGGCGTTTTTGCTCTCACACCTACATGCGCTCACACATTAAAAAAAATGAAAAACAACAATCAGTCTCGCATGAGCATTCGAACGAACAGGTTGACGCTTTGTGTTTGAGGTACACTGACAGAATGGATGAATGTTTTGAATATGAATTTTTGTTTAGCGAAAATTATTTTTTATTGAAAGATTGATAGAGTTTAATCAAATATAACTTTTTTAAATCTTACAAATCAAAGAATCTGCACATTTTTTTTGTTAATTGAAATTATTTTTTTATGTTATTTATATTTTTTTTTTCGTTATTTAGTTTATTATTCATTATTTTTTTTTTTTTGTTATTTACTTTATGTTTTTTTTATTTTTTGTTTATTTACTTTTTTGTTTATTAAAAAAAACATAAACATAACATAACATATGAAATACTTTTTTTTGTTTATGTACGTTTTCTTATTATTACTACAAGTTTTGCTAAGTGCATTGAGTAAGAGAGAGGTACAGCTCACTTACACAACTACAAAATACGATTGTGTGTGTTTGCCTATCGTTGGCAGTGACAGGCAAAAGCACAACGCGGCGGTTTTGCTCTCACACCTACATGCGCTCACACATTAAAAAAAATGAAAAACAACAATCAGTCTCGCATGAGCATTCGAACGAACAGGTTGACGCTTTGTGTTTGAGGTACACTGACAGAATGGATGAATGTTTTGAATATGAATTTTTGTTTAGCGAAAATTATTTTTTATTGAAAGATTGATAGAGTTTAATCAAATATAACTTTTTTAAATCTTACAAATCAAAGAATCTGCACATTTGTTTTTTGTTAATTGAAATTATTTTTTTATGTTATTTATATTTTTTTTTTCGTTATTTAGTTTATTATTCATTATTTTTTTTTTTTTGTTATTTAGTTTATGTTTTTTTTTATTTTTTGTTTATTTACTTTTTTGTTTATTAAAAAAAACATAAACATAACATATGAAATACTTTTTTTTGTTTATGTACGTTTTCTTATTATTACTACAAGTTTTGCTAAGTGCATTGAGTAAGAGAGAGGTACAGCTCACTTACACAACTACAAAATACGATTGTGTGTGTTTGCATATCGCTGTTTTAAAGCAGGCATTACCAAAAAAATTTCTTTAGTGTGTTAGTGAGTAAGAGAGAGGAAAAAATTGAGAGAATTACAGTCATAGAAAAATGTTAGTAACTGACACCATTTTGATATTCATACAAAATAAGATAATCAAATACACCTGATTAAAAATGGTTTAAATATAACAGTGTATGATATTATATAATTATATGTTATTTTGTGCGGTTAAGGTCACACAAATATATGTATGTTTTTATATATAATTTCATCAACTAAAATAAAATTATAGAAATTACAAGGAAAGTATCTTTCTGCGGACCGTCAGATCCTAATGAAACTAATATATATTATAGAGAACATACAACTTTGGAAACATTTTTTTTTAGATATATCTAATGACACAAACATATTATTAAAAAGTTATCAAACAAAAAAAAATCGAACAAACTTTCGAAATATGTCTTAAAAAATGCATTAAATTTTTACATTTCATTTATACATATTTCTCTATATTTCGATGGCACAAACAACTTGTCCATAAAAAATATTTACCAAAAATTGTTCTTGTTTTTAAATAAATAAAAAATAAAGAATAAGTAAATAACTAACTATTAAACTACTAACTAAATTATTTATATTAGTATCAAAACAATCGCAATGTCTTTTAAAAACATATTCCGTACATTCCTTAAATGTTTTATGACATAAAAGGCATTGTATGTCACCAAAAGCATTTTTGATCTTACAATATTTTTTGTGTGTAAACATGAAAAAAATGTTAAGGCATCCGCTGAACATGTACACTTGTCGCAATCTCATCGACGACTAAATGAAAGAGTACAAGAATGTGTGTGAGGTAGATAAATTTTCGTTTGCACAATTGTGCAATGAAATGGTAATCCCTGTTTTAAAGGAACGCAAATGCCGCAGAGAATTATATAAACAAAACGAAAAAATAACAAAATATAACATATACAACCCTTTTTTGCAATAAGAAAAAGGAAACAGAAAAATCCACCTAAGATGCATGTATTTGTCTTTCGCTTTAGTATGTCTACCTATTGCATATTTGTTTGCAATTTGACCACCCAAGATTATTAATATATATAAACATTTAGTTTACAAATATACATTTAATCTTTATTAAATTTAAATATTTTATTTTGCCTTTTAGACAATTACTTTCACAAGCCGGTGACGACCAGAGAAGCAAGCCGTACGGCGCGGCTGACGGCTTAGCCTCGCAGCCGAAATTTTATTTGAGCTGCGCCGCCGCTGAATTAGTCGGCTGATCGGCGGCTTAATTGCCAGCCATTTTTAACGGATGAGCTGAAATTTTTAATTCGGTTTTTTAAGTGTTCTTGAGTATTTAGTATTAGAAAACAAAAGCGGTAATCACTCTTGAAAGAAAACTTTTTCTTGGAGGAAACATTATCGATATCTTTTTCATTAAAGAGTGAGCGTCTTTTTTAGCAAGTTTGTTTTCAACACTGTCAGCTGATCTTTATTTACATTTGTTCTAGGCTGAACACGTTTTTCACCAAATGTAATTAAAAGTTAAATAAGCAAAATGCCAAAAACATCAGAAAAAACTAAAATAATTAAATTTATAGTGGAAAATGCAATAACACAAATAGATTTTATATAGAATAGATTTTATATAGAATAACACAAATAGATTTATAATTCACAATTTATTTAAAAAATATGAAATTATCTTGTGACGCTTAAAATCAGTTGTTCTTCTGTCAAAAAAAGTTTTTCTTGTTTTCTACTACAACTTACTCAAGGTTTTAGTCAAAGAAATTTCCTATCAAGAAAAGGAGAATCGAAGAAAACGAGAAAAAACAAATCCCATACATTTTGTTGTTGTATCTGTCAAAAGTTTTCTTCTTTTCTCGTTTTCTTCGATTCTTCTTTACTTTTCTATCAAGAGTGATTACCGCTAAAAAGTATTATTAAGTACTACTCAATACTCATGTAACTTTTCAAGCTAAAACTGAAAAGTAAAAACTTAAAAAGCAAAATATTGAAAAAAAATAATATGAAAAAAACAATCAACAATCGCCAATTATTTTTTGCCATCTGAGAATCCGGAGGAAGTGGAATTTCCGGTTGCAGAGGATATTTGCTTCAAATGTGAGCGAATCCTCTGGCACGGAAGATGAGGATGGTTTTGATGAAACCGCGTTTTTCAAAAATGACGCAAATTATAAGGTAAAAGACTACGCGCAATTTTAAGAAAAAATAATATTGTGAAATCGTTTTCGAAAATTTCATTAACGGAACGAAAAGGACAAGGTTCACTTGTTTTGGGATTATTTTGGAATCCTAACTCTTCGAGAGAAGACAACTCTCCAGAAATTTCGCTTTGCAAACTACGTTTCGACAGGGAGAATACCACATTAAAAGGGTAAGTGACTTTTGTTCGTGATTCACGTGAATCAAACGTTATTGCGCGTGAGTGTCAGTAGGAAAATGTATATGTGAATGGGTGTGCGAGAGTATAATATTCAATTTTTTTTTATGCTTTTAACAGGTGGTCTAGAATTAGGTATTGACAAAAAAAATACTCCACAAAAAGTTAATATAGGCTTGGAAAGCATTATATATTCGATTTTATAAAACCCTATATTTATAGCTGATGGTCCTGACAGCCAGTGCTAATATTGTTTATATATTAGTCTTATATTTATATTAGTTTATTATCATGTATATAATAAAACCCTCTATTAAAAAAAATCTGCTAAAATTAGCTAAACGAAGTTTAATTAACATCCTAATACTTGGCCTTAAATGTGAAACTTACTTTTTTTTATTTTATAAAAAAAAATCAAAAAAAGATTGCATTAATGTAGAAAATACCATTTTACGGCAAGGTGGAGCATAACGGCATTTTTGGAAAATAATTGAATTCTGACAAATGCTGCCGTTTGTGGCAAATGCCAAAAAACTTGCCCAAGTCATTAGTTATTTTATCCTATCTAATTAACATAGAAGTTGGTTTTTTTAACATTATATCCAATCGAATTAAATCAAATTTTAATATACTATGTTCATACTAAACCCCAAATAAGCATTTTCCTTTTTTTAAGTTTTTTATTTAAAATTTGTATTGAATTTAAAAGTCAAAAACTTGAAAAAACGAAAATACGTATTTTGTTGTTCAGTACGAATGTGGTTTTAGAATATATTTAAAATAAATATAAATTTATATAATTATAAATAAATTTTGTACGCCTTTGGGTTCTGATGAGATCTTTGGCCAGATCAAAATACATGCATTTGTGTATTTATACACAGAAAAAACTAAAAACGGGTTTCAATTAAAAATTTTATTGAATCAATTAATATTTTAATTGATTTTGCACCTACCACTGAAATGATAGTATTAACTAAAAAAATTTACAGACAGTTTATTAAAACTCTTTCAATTAAAATAATAATAATATCAATTAAAAGAGTTATTGGTTTTCTTTACAACCTCAATTAAAAAGTTTAGTTAAATTGATTAAAATTTTAATTGAAACTTGAGAAGAAAATAGTGGTAGTTTTAATTGAAAACTCGTATTTTTTTATTTTTGTTATATGCCCCCCATTAAATAAAAAAAGAAATGTAGCTTTGTAAATTAAATTGACATTTTATTTATAATAAAATTAAAGATTTTTAATATAAAAATGTATTATAAGAAAACAAATACAAGTAAAGACAAAATTTTTGTTTTGCTTGTCTTGTCTTGAACTTTTTCATGTAATTGAATTGCTTTCTTAAAAAAATCACACACAACTTTAAAATGATAGTTTAATGAGACTTATACTTATTGAAAATTTAATTATTTACAAAAAAAAAGTTTAATTGTCCTTTTTCGATAAGGTTTATTTAAATCCACATGTGCACTTTTATTACCACAGATAAAACACGAAACTAAATTAAGTTTTCGTGCGTACACGAATATCTCAACAAAAAAGAGTGTTGCAAACTCTAGTGAAATAACTACGATTTTGCGTGTATTTGAAATCGGTAAACTATTCAACTTATTAAAAGTTAATCATTTGCGATTTTTTTTTCTTTTTATTTACAAATTAAATTATATATTGATATAATTAAACCTTTGTTTGATTATTTAATCTAAATAAAAAAAAAAAAATAGTTTGCCAAATTTTTAAAAATGTTGTTTACATGTTGTCAATACTGTATGGCTATATTAGAAAATTCAATAAATTTTTTAATTGAATCAATTACAAAAATTCAAACAATCGATTAATTAGATATTTTTGGCCCATCATTTTTTCTGTGTAGTTGTTGAATATAATACAAAAGAGTGCAGTTAAAACACAGTTTTTTTTATCCTAAATGTTATTTTTAAGCAAATATAAAATTAATAGTTCTTAAGAAAACCAATGCTTTTTGTTCAAGTCCCTTATTATTAATAAAAGTGTTAAAAACATTGTTTTATAAATAAAAATAGTTTTATTTTTAAATACAATACGTTTTTTAACAGAATATTATTTATATTTTCTTAACTTTTTCACTACCGACTTTATGTTTGTGTAAATTTCTATTTTGACTTCTGATGCTTGTTAGGGGCCCTCAAATTAGAACGAAAACGTTTTATTTGTAAATTCTGATTAAAAAATCGAACTTTGTTAACAAATATCGCCACTATATAGCATTGATCAACAGTTTATGCATATAATGATTTTTTTTCAATGACCGATAGCTTAATGAATATGTTTAACCAAAAACATAAAGATTTGTTTCATTATCATATTTTTTTTATATATTTTTAAAAATGTGTACACTGTAGTGTACAAGGGTCCTGAAAGGGTTATGAAAAATTACATGTTTTTACTATTGTTTTTTTATATATATATAAAAAAATTTCTTTTTTGGCAGCTCAGCCGAAAATTTTCACCAGCCGGAAAAAAATTGGCGTAAGACCATTAAGCCGCCGCCGATAATTTTTACTCTTGCGCCGCCGCCGATTTTTTTAAATCGGCTTGATTCTCTGGTGACGACGGAAAATTTAAGTTGTTTTAATCCACAATTTTGTTTTATGTATGAAAAACAGATACAAAAATCCTCCATGGTTGATTTTTTTATATTATGTCCCACAAATACAACTCTATACTTTTTAATATAATTTTTCTCGTCACATCTACATCCATCGTGACATGCCGCGACATCTAATTCATTCTGAGTATATCTTTCAGTCTGGTTGTAGTTCACACTATTGATGTGCTAATCAACACAATTTTTTTAGCAAAATAAATTAGTAAAACATTAGTAAAATGTTAGTAAAACATTAGTTCAAAACAGTTAAGTGCTGAATAAGGATAACTAAAATGTTAGTTTAAAACATAATTTTTCAAAAATTTGCTGAAAAATAGTATACCTGATTTACAAGATGTTTTACTAACTTTTCTACTAACTTATTTTTTTGAGTGTACATCGAATTTATTTTAGTTTTATTCACTTCTAGCTATAATATTTTCATATTTTGTATTGTACAATTTACATGGGTTTGCTTTTGGACATATCCATTTTCAGGTTCCATTTTCATTCGCAGAATCATTTTACACTCAAAAAAATAAGTTAGTAGAAAAGTTAGTAAAACATCTTGTAAATCAGGTATACTATTTTTCAGCAAATGGTTTGCTAAAATTATGTTTTAAACTAAAATTTTAGTTATACTTAGTCAGCACTTAACTGTTTTGAACTAATGTTTTACCAATATTTTACTAATGTTTTAGTAATTTATTTTGCTAAAAAATTTGTGCTGATTAACAACCAGATTAAAAGTTATACGCAGAATGAAGTAGATGTCAAGATGTAGTAGTGACGAGGAAAATTATACTAAAAAGTACAACTCTAGTAAGACACATAAAAAAATCAACCATGGAAGATTTTTGTATCTGTTTTTCATACATAAAACAAAATTGTGGATTGAAACAACTTACATTTTGCGTTTTCACCGGCTTGTGAAAGTAATTGTCTATTAATTAAATAAAAGACAAAATAAAATATTTAAATTTAGAAAAGATTAAATGTGTATTTGTAGTCAAATTGAGTGGTCAAGTTGATAACAAATATACAGCAGGTAGACAGACTAAAGCGAAAGACATACATCTTAGGCAAATTTTTTTATGTTTCCTTTTTCTTACTGCAAAAAAACGGGGTGTATATGTTACATTTTGTTACTTTTTCGTTTCGTTTCTATAATTCTCTGCGGCATTAGCGTTCCTTTAAAAGATAGCATCATTAAGACAACCATTGATGTAGTTGAAAGATAATTTTGTTTATGTTATATATAATTATTTCTATATATTTGCAGACATTACATTAATCTCTATTACAGCCGTAATGTTTGAAGGGTATATAAAGTCTGATGCTTTAGTCTTGGTCTAGCTTGGAATGCTAGACTTTGGCTTAGTTCGCCGGTTTGGGGTGGGCCTTGACCTAACCAAAGCAAAAGCTACTGTTGATAAAAAAAAAAATATTTTTCATTCCAAGACTTAGAGTGTACAATTACTGAGACTAAATTAAGTGAAATTATATGCAGATTGATCTTTGATTTCGTTTATATTCAACCTGCAATTGGTGTATTTATCGCAAGGACACTTTTAAAAATATTCCCACCCATCTGTCTCAAATGACATTGTGTCCATAAAAATTATTCTTTTCATTCCCTAAATTAGAAATTCACACTAATACCTATTTATCCATATAACCTTTTGATCCACACGTTCCCATTTAAAGTTTCCTTATTCCATTTTTAAATTTACCGTATAGTTCATTTATTCAAGCAAAATGCTTAAAATAATTTTTAAATCTATTTTACTTAATCTAGAGGAATCAAAAAAAAAATGATATTAAAATTCAAACGATTAAACTTTTTACGATGATAATTTGTTACCGGTGCATAATATTAAGATTGGTATTTAAAAAAAAATATAATACTTTAAATGGTTATGAAAAGCATGTTTAAGTTTATAACTTACAGTTTCAAATCCTTAAGAAAGGATAAAACAAAATGACAGTTGAAAATATAGTTCAACTTATTAAAATACTTATTTGACTAGAACGATGTCTTGAGCTCAATCCATTCGTATACTTTTCATTCTGCAATTTGAGAGAACTTGATTAATATTGATAAAAAATAAAATATTTTTAATTTTATTATTTTAGTGTTAAAAAGTATAATCGTAAAAACTTTACATTCAAATCTTAAAAAGGCATAATTTAAAAAAAAAACTGTGGAAGCTATTGTAGTGTGTTTGACAAGTCTGCGTCTGTATGTAACTGGAGACCCACACTTTGTGGAATGTTGTTTGTCAACTTCTCACCAATCTTACTAGCGTGGGATTTTGCTTACATTGCGAAATCCACGCTATATAATAATATGTTTAAATAGTTCTAAGTATTTTTAATTTAATAATAAAATCAGTTGCTCATTAGAGCTTGAAGAAAGAACAATTAGTGTTTTATTTTTAATAACACTACATGGCGACCGTGACCGTGATCCTGCCACTACAAAAAAAATAAAGAAAAAGTGAATAAAGGGTTGGGTCCAACTGGACCTGACCCTGAAAAAAATATATATATAAAAAAAAAAAAAAATAATAAGAACAGTAATATAAAAAAAAAAAAAAATATAAACAGAAATAAAAGATACTTAAAAAATATGTAGTCGCATTCTAATAAGTTTTAAATTTAATCAGCAACGATAGTGAAAACAAAAATACTGATGTAGTTAACAAAAATTTTAATAAGTTTATAATTACACAAAATGTGTAGTAACATATACCAGTTTCTCTAAAACACACAAAAATTGCTTTCAACCCTACAAATAATTAAGAATACAAGTTGTTGCCGTCCATGTTTGTGATCAGCTACTCGTACATAAAGATAGATATAACACAATGGATAAATCAATGAAGAAGCAATGCGGATGTGTATTGCCGGGGTGGATCAGCCATTTAACTCCAAGGGTGGTGTGGCCAAAACACCACCAGGAAAACAAGACCAACATGAACAAAGTAATGAAAGATATTTTTGGTCGCTTCAAGAACTTCCAATTCTTCACTGGTGAATCTATGGACTTCAATGGTATGATTGACATGTTTGAATATCGTGAAACTGATGGACAAAATCAACCCATATTAATGTTCTTCAATAATGGTTTGGAAGAAGAAAAATGCTAATTCAACCTACAACAACTTAAAACTACAGCAATACAACAACAACAGTAAGATGAAAATTAATCAACAAGATAATAACAGATTTAAACAAGGTAAACATATTTTAAGCTATAGCGTCGTACAGTACAAGTTCAGATGTTAAATATTAATTTTTTTTTTCTAACTACATTTTTTTTTGTTTTAAATTAAACTTGAACAATTCATATTGCACAACAAACACAAAAAAAAATAATTTAAATATTTAAATTATAAAGTTTTTTAAAAAAAAAAAAAAAAGATCAGTGAAAAAAAAAATGTGTATAAGAATACGAAAAAAAAAACTGAGTTATATAAAATTCAATTAATATTTTTTTTAAATTAAATGATATTTATCATCTAAATTAATTTTAAATTTCTTTTAAAAATGTTTTGTGTAACAAAAAAAAAACCTTTAAAACATTCTAAATTGAAATTTTTGAATATTATAAAAATTTCTATTTATTGGCAAAATTCCGTGCAAAGGAATATAATATTAAAAATCACAGCAACAATTTTAATGTTGTGATTATAAAGTTATAAATTTTAATCAAAAAATTATAAATTTAAATTTATAAATTATAATTTTCATTTAAAAGTTATAAGTTATAAGTTTTAATATAATAATTATAAATTTTAATTTAAATTAAACATTTTTAAAATTATAAAATTGTTTTAAAATTTGAAAATTATAAATTCAAAATTTTAAACTTGAATTTAAAAATTATAAATTCAAAAAAAAAAAAAAAAAATTATAAGTTTAATTTTTATTGAAAATATTGAAAAGTAATCAATTAACTACCGTGGTCTTTTCACACAATTCAATTAATTACAAAAAGATCTTTAAACAATTTTTTTTTAACAAACAAATATAAATCTATTCAAAGAAAATAAATTTTATTTATCTATGTCTCTTTAAACATTTTTTTTACATTGCAAAAACAGAGGATGGTTTAAACATGGTATTGATATATTATAATTACCAATACGAAAGAAACAATATGAAATTAGTTAATTGAAATTAACACAAAAAAAAGAGAAAGAAAGTTCAAATAAAAAAAAAAATATTTTAATAAAAGATTATTATCTTTTCAAGATCATTGAATATTATTTGAAGTTCATTGATTATTAAAAAAAAAAATTACTAACAATCTAATAACTATTTTTATTGACTATGGTGACTCCTACGGGACACTCCCCTAGTGCAATAAAAATCTACCGGTCATCAAATGATGTATGACCTATATTTGCCGTTGTAATTGGGATCTGTCTACCTGAAGGTGACGGATAACGAATGCCACGACAAATATATAATTTTTTTTTAATTACTGAAAACAACTAACAAATCGAAATCCCTGTTAATAACAGCCCAATTAAACTTAGTTTAAGTAAATCAATGTAAACTTGATTTTTGCATATGTAATGGGTTGCATTATTGACAGAGATGGATAAGACCAGTGTTTTACACTGTAAATTTTATTCTTGATTTTAAAGAACTGGCCGCACTTTCATGTGCATTAAAGTGCCAAAAATCTTATATTTACGAAAAGTTAATAACTTTACATTAAAGTTATCCTTATTTGGAATCATTTATCCAACACTAGGAATGCGAGAAAATGATTAAATGGCAGCACTAATCTGTGCACAAAAGTATGCCACACTATTTAATCATTAATTTATTTTTTTTTAAACCGACCAAATATAATGAAGTATAATAAACTCCATGGAATTTTTAAAAAATATTTTTGAATGTCCAATTATTAATATTATCAAATTTTTGTTTCTATATTAAATAAATTTCGTAAACTAAAGTTGGAAATTCGGAAAATTTCCAACGATACAAAAATAAAGTTTCTCAGATATTAAAGAAAATTTAATGAATCATTTTTGTATTTATGAAAATGATGCCATGACCAATGGATAAAAATTCGTTATAGTTTTCCTTGCAAACAACAAGAAAAACCCTTATAACAGGCGAATTGACATTGGGAATTTTCTAAAGTAATGCTATAAACACATAGACAACTGCAGCTACACGACTACAGCCTGTCAAAAATAAAATACACACGTTTATATGAAAACGATTATTTTGGCACCAACACAACTACACGGCTACCCGACTACTTTTGCCGCTGTAGTCAACTTAGGTTAATTTCTATTTTTGTTGGCTGCAAAACAAAAATAGTGTTGACAATAAAACAAAATATGTAACAAATTAGTGCTTAAAAATATTTTATTTTGTTAAACACAAAAAACGTCGCAACATCAAATGGTATAATTGCATTAATATTCAAGAGGGGTTATATAAATTTATTTTCACGTTATAATAATGTATTATAAATAAGTAATTGTATTTTTAAGTGAACTTTATATACGTGTCTACAACCAAGCATGTTGTTCTATTTTAATAAAGAAAAAAAAGATGTAATTGGCACTACTGAAACAAAAATGCATTTGTATCAGGGATGTTAAATGGAGTTTTCAATTTTGTACCAACATCCAAAAAAAATTGTACTTTTTGGACGTTGACGGTACCATTTTTTTTAAATTTATTAAAACAACAAAAAAAATACATAAAAATTCTCTTGTACAGAAAAAATAAAAAAAACCTTCCAATAACATACATTATATGTATGAATAAAATAAGGCATAAAAAAGTCTTATGAATATATGAGACCAAATCATGGAATTATTTGTTTAGTTAATAAACTATTTGGAATTTCTACATTATAGCAGCATAAATTTGTCGCTCTTAACCAATCCTTAGTCTGTATGAGACTTGATAATGTTGGCTAATGTAGTCTGTTTCTTTCCTTAGTTTTTATTATATTTTGAAAAGAAAAAAACTCTTTCCACATTTGCAGACCAGTGTGGAATGGATAAAATTCCAGCAACGACTAGAAATGTCTGGAAACATATTGACATTCAGTTCATTTTGAAAATTATCTACTACCGACCAAAAACTACAAACGTTTTAATTTTTTAACGAATTCAGTTAAAAAAATTTTAGTTTTTACTCTGGCTCAAGTAATATTTTTACTAAGAAGACAAGAATGGAGCAAAATTAATGATTAATCGGTTTTTTGTTAAAGTTCTGCCTATTATGGAGGCTATAACTTTTCTAAAACATTGGGTTCTGATGAGATCTTTAACCAGATCGAAATACAAGTATTAACCTAGCTAATATGTTTGATTTGCTTTATTTTTGTAAATATACGGAGGTTGAGAGCTCGTTCTAAATTAAACATATATAAGATTGTTTGGAATTTTCTTTCATTTCTTTAACAATAATTTAATTTTCGTTTGAGTTTGAATTTTAACGTCTTTTTCAGACAATTGCAGTTAATACTATAATTAATATGCAATTTTATTTAATTTAATTGTGAAAGGCGTGGTAGAGAAGAATGAGTGTATTTTCTAAAAATCATAACTACATTGCAAATATTCAATTTTTTCTGAATCAGACTGCGCAGTTTCTGGTATTGAACGTTCGTCAGTGACCCTGTTTTTTTTTTGAATTTTTGAATAATGTAATATTTGTTATGTTTTTATTTGTTCGATTGCGTCTATATGAAATTTTTCTGTGCAATCACTGATCGTGGTATAGATAAACTGATTTATAATGCCACATGCACTCGCACTACACGTTAGACAGAGCGCTTTAGCCCTCTGAGCTATAGTTAGGTCGAGTTTTGTTGTGATTAAAACTAGTTTTATTCAATACACGGTGTTTTTGTTCTTGCATACATAATCTCAGAAGTACAACTCCAACAACACAACAGTTCTATTTTTAGAAACTCACCTCACTCTAATGTCCACTGTTTTCCCAAAAGTGATGCCATATCTATATATCAATTTTCACTTCTTCAGAATTTTAATAAATTCAAAATAAAAGTGAAGTTGGCTGCAACAAGTGTCAATATATGTAAGAGCTGCCAGATAAATTTTGTAAAAAATCGTAAATTTTTAATCGATATTAAAAAAAAAAAATTACAACTTTATTCTTCAAAATCCTTAAAATGATGATAAATCGTAAAATCTGGCGGATATAGTCGCATATATTTTAAGAGCTCATTACATAAAACGAATAAATGCAATGAAAAAGGACACAATAACAATTTGTTTGCTATACTAAAAATTAAAAATTTTTAAATTGTACCAAATGAGTCGCGGTAGTACCACGGTACTTTAGAAGGTCAAAATGTACCAAAAAAAGTACAATTGTACCAACTTTAACATCCCTGATTTGTATAAAAAAGAGCTGTTGATATTTTTAAATTGAATCGTGATCAGCTGTTTACTATGCTGCTGTCGTTTCCAAAATAATAAGTAGCTGACCACACGGCGACGATTGCAGTCAACGGCATTTGCAGTCGTGTAGCTCTGCAGTCTGCTGTGGTCTATGTGTTTATAGCATAATACTGAATTGAAATAGTAGAGTCTTTGAAATTAAATTTTTGTAGACTTTCCTAAGTCAAATCATCATTATTAAGGGAATATAATTTTTATTCCCATAAATTAACAATAAAGAAACTTTGAATATTTTTTTGCGTTTTAATTGTTTTACAACTATAATTGTTGTAATTATTATTTCTTATTGTTGAAAATATTAAGGTTCTTTTGAAATTGCTAAGATTTCTCAAAATTCTCTAGGAAAACCTTTTTCCTCGGATTTGAGCCTTTATTTTATTTTTTTTTGAGATTAACCATTTCCTTACAACGCACTATGTGTGTAATACGTACAAATTGATCCAATTATGGATTATTTCGTAATATAATAACGTTGAATTAATCCGCATATTAAAAGTATTTACATACTTTACATGACTTAAATGAAACCATGCAATTTCGACTCAGTTTCCGTCTATAAATTTCATGTAGACTTAAATAAAACTGCGAAATACGGACTCGGTTTCCGTCATATTTGTATGATTCACGTTATTGGTTCTTACGAACCAGGAATGGATCTCATTTTCGGAATCAAAAATTGATTCGATTTCGTTGCTCTCAAAAGCAATAGATTCAACACTTGTGCATACTATACGGATGCATCAATCATCAAAAATTGATTCTTATACTTCATTATATCACAACATAACTACCCAGATGCAAATACGTTAGTAATTACTAACAGTATATTTACCCTTACTGAATTTCGATAGAGGTGCTTATAGTTTCAAATGAGACTAATATAAATTTGAGGGAGACGTCCATCAAATTTTAAATAATAAATGGCAGCGCGTTATGAAGATAATTCATGATGAATTATATATATACGATACATTAGCCAGCCCCTTTGTTAATAGGATATTGACCTAGACTCAATCATCCTAAGTCTTGAAAAAGTAGACGGCAAGGCGAGGTGAACGGAGCCCGTTAAATAGGCCACATATATTTTGGATGGTATAATAAAAAGTGCACTTTTTGATAAGCATTATAGAAATGCGCAATCGCGATTGTTGTAAGTACCGGGGTATTCCAAAAGAATATTTAGAGTTCTGATCTTAAATTGATCGAGCAGCTTGAGTGCTCTGGTCTGATCAAAGGTTAAATATTGTGTCAAATAAAGACTGGAAACCCAATACCGGAACTAGAATTCCGAAGAAGTTGTATACCAAGTCTATTAAATAGACTTAGTGTTTTGAAGTTAAGGCAAGCTATTGCTAAAGGCATTGGAAATAATTCCACACGCCTCAGGTCCCGAGACCGGCAATTAGAGTCCTTTTCTTAAAACTTAATAGGAAAACGACGTGCCAAATGAATAAGACAACTAAATTGCTAATGTATTCGAACATTACATTAGACATTAGTAGCACCATGGATAAATATTAACAATACTACGTTGATAATAATAAAAATAATAATAGAACGATTCAGTAAGAGGAAAAGGGTAAAAAGTTAACCTTGCAGTGATCAACGAGCTGCACTGACAATATGATTTTCTCATAAAATCTATAAATTATTTAGTAAATCTAAAATTTATTTTTTATTTTTCGGTTAACTAGCTTTTACACTAAGTGTAAACAGCAAAACATTCTTTAATTAATGATAAATTCTTAATGTATTTAGACACAGCGCAATTATTTATGGTATTAAAATACCCACAATCTATAATAAATATCGCTGATAATTCTCGCATGTCCTTTAATAACAACCAATATTATTACCTGAATTAGTACTTATGAACTTGGACACTGGGAAATACAATTAATACCAAGTCCCATTCTTTGACATTAATCACCTTGCGGTAGTGGCCATACCGGCGGGTACATGTAATTGAAAGGCATGTGATGTGTTTGATCTTAAGCCATTACATGGTGAATTGACAAATAATTTAAAAATTATAATATTATAGAGAAAAATGATAAACATAAGTTACAAATAATACAGAAATAAAAATGTTGTTTGATTTCGCTTAAGCGATACATTTTATTTTTGAAAAAAATTTTTTTTTTTTAATGAAGACGAGTTGCAATAATTTAAATCGTCTCTTAAATCCTTTCTCTAATTATCTTTTATTTTGATAATTTATTTTTTTATTTTCATTAAAAAGTTTTATAATAAATTGAAACCAATATTATTAGAAATAGATCGTTGTTTTAAATTTCCTCTTGTTAATGCAATGTAATATTTTTATTAAATAAGTTATATAAAAAGACCGATCAATAAGCTACTCTGATTGATCGATCTTTTTCCTAAAAAGGGAGGTGTAGTGTGTTTGACAAGTCTGCGTTACCATACCGTCTGTATGTAACTGGAGACCCACACTTTGTGGAATGTTGTTTGTCAACTTCTCACCAATCTTACTAGCGTGGGATTTTGCTTACATTGCGAAATCCACGCTATATAATAATATGTTTAAATAGTTCTAAGTATTTTTAATTTAATAATAAAATCAGTTGCTCATTAGAGCTTGAAGAAAGAACAATTAGTGTTTTATTTTTAATAACACTACACTATGTAAAGAATTTACCTTTATTTTTAACATGCTATATTATGTTAATACTTTTTTTAAATTTATATGTAGTTAGTGCTAATTAATAAATTAGTCTTATTTAAAAAAAAAAAATATCCAATTTAATCAATTGTAATATACAAATTAATGTATAATTGTTTAAACCATTGACTTTTAAAACGATTTGAATTTATATTTTCTTGTTTTGGAAATAAAATTAGCAATTTGTTAAGATTTGATAACTTTTTTTAGGATTCCTGTTGAACAATATTTAATGATTTTGTTAAAGAAATTATTAAATATTGTTCAACAGGAGTATGAAAATTTTTATATTTTGTAACGTATTACAAATTATTTTAAAACGAATCACATAAATATGTTTTATGATTTTCAGCAAAATAAATTAACTAAAGTAAAAATTTTCTACAAATTTTTTGAGTTTTTTTTAGTCTACTAATATTCAGCAAAAATTTTATTAATGTTTAGCAAGGGTTTTTTAATTTCTAATTAACTAAGTTTTAGCAAAACTTTTGCTGAATCTACTGCAAGCACCCTCCTGACTAAAATTTTGCTGACTCAGCAAAATTTTTTGCTGACTTTACTAACTTTTTTATTTGAGTGTATGTAAAGTTGTTGTTTCTGAAAGATATATTTTTTTCCTAAATGTATAAAGATGTAAAAAAGCACGTAAAATAACATTTTTTTGCATACACCTGCACTACCTGTCTATGTTTAAGAAAAAGGTTTGCTTGAGGTTTAGAATTCAAATACAATTAACCTTTAGCTAGACTAAAGATAGACATATTATATATCGATGAAAAGACACAAATTATATATCGATGAAAGACATATGTATTATATATCTTTTTGAAAATTTATAAAAAAAAATTAATATATAAATTTTTTTAACAGCTTTTCTGAAAAACACGCAAAATATACAAAATATGTTTTTTACTAATTATCTTTTAAAATTTTGAAGTTAAATAAGTGTTTATATTGATTGATAAGATGATGGGAACCTAGAAAATTCCCGAAATTGATCTATGAACACGATCCTAAAAGCGGTAAATTAATAAATTTGGAAACAAAAACCCTATAAATTATTTGTTAGGATAATATAATAATAAATAAATACAGAGTATGGCATCGAACTTGAATAATTCTCATTTTCATTGCGCAATTAAAGGTCGAAAAAACATAATTTTTATTTTTAATAAAAATTTTATCAATCTTGTAAGAAAGACAAAGTACGGTCTTAGTTTACTTCCCCTTTACGTCTTGTTTTTAAATAAAACAAAACAAGTGTAAAAATAAAAAGGAAAATAAAAAAAAAGCATGTATTTTATATCTACCAAAGGTAGAGCTTGCACATAACGAACTTGTTTTGAATTTATTTTTGATCAATGCTGATAATCTTTAACTTCGAAGTCATATATTAGTTCTCAGTTAGTGGTATAACTAGGTTATATGAATGATTGATGATTGGGATTGTCACTTCTTTCAAGACGTGTTCTGACGATGGAAACCTAGAAAATTCCCGAAATAGATGTATCAACACATTCCTGAATGTGTCAATTAATAAATTTCAAAACAAAAACTCTATAGATTATTTATTAGGACAATATCCTAATAAAGAAATATAGAGTATGTCCTCGAACTTGAATAATTTTCATTATTATTGCAAAAATAATTTTCTTTAATGAACATATTTTTTTACACTTCTTACTAAAAAATATGGATTTCTTAACTATAATGAACATTTTGCCTCGTTTTCAATATAACAAAACAATTATAAACAATCAAACAAAAAAATCAGTAAAGTCAACAACATATTTGCTGGAAAGATCCTTGCAGAAAAATTGCTAATATCAGCAAAAAAAAAAAAATTCAGCAAAATCTTTGTTGAATTTACAAAAGGTTTTGCTAATATTATTATTTTTATTTTTCTGCATGGATGCTCCAAGCAGAAAGGTTGCTGACTTTTTTATTTTTAGTGTATATCGGTAGTGAAACCAATTTTGGAATACGGTTCTGTGATTTGGAACTCACAGTTGAAAGTGACAAAATGGAATCAGTGCAACCACAATGTTTGCTGTTCTAAAAACTCAAAAAACTCAGTAAAGTCAGCAACATTTTTGCTAATTTGAAGAAAAAAATTTGTAAAGTCAGCAATCGTTTTGCTGAATTTAGCAAAGTTTTTGCTAATTTGAGCAAAAACATTAGTAATTTCAGCAAAAGTTTAGCAGAATTAAGCAAAGTTTTTGCTAATATTAGCAAGTTTTCTGCAGGAATCCTCCCAGTAAAAATGCTGCTGACAGACTATGTTTTTGAGTGTACTCTGATATTATTAATAATCTAGCTTCATATACAACCAAACTTTCCCTTATTAAGCTTTCCATTCTGAAAAGTTTAACTTTACACTTTTCGTTCCTCTAACAAGAGAGGTATTCCGACCCGGACCGGCAGATCTTAATGAACTTCGAATATGTTTTTTTTTTTTTACGTTGAACCAACAATCAGGGGATGCCCCCTTCTAATGCATTGCATTGTGTTTATATCATAAAAATAGGTTAGGGTAGGAGGAAAGAGGGAGTAGTGTTTGTGGACATTTGACTTGATTTTTTCTAAATTGTAATTTGCAAGGAAGACCTCCGCAGGGAGACAATTCCACATACGGCTAGTGCGACTGAAAAACGAATTGTCTCTGTAATACGTTGTGCGATTTGCCGGGCTATAGACAACAAACGGATGAGATATACTTGACAAGCGGGTAGTACGAACAGAAACCCGGTCCCTCGGGATGAGTCGGCTTATCTCAGCAGAACACTTCCCATGGTAATATCTATAGAACAAAGTCACACAACCCACATTCCGACGATGCTCCAACGAGTCAATAGAGTTCGAATACCTACTGTAGTTGATAAGCATCAACGCTTTCCGTTGCACACGATCCAGAAGCCCCAAAATAGACTTTGAAGCACTTGCCCATATCTGGGAGTTATATTCCATCTTCGGCCGGATGTATTTGGTATATATAGTAACATAGATGAGACCCCATCTATAACAACACGTATAGTAAGATCTCTGAGAAAACTCGAGATAAATCGAGAGATATCATTACCGACACCAAAGGCAATTAGTTTTGATAACAGTGCGCCGTGCCACACACAATCGAACACCTTGGAAATATCTAGAGCAACTACCTTGTTCTCACCAAACATGTGAATGGACCGACTCCAACATTCCAAAAGGAACGACAACAGATCTCCCGTAGAACGAGTTCTACGAAAGCCATACTGTCGATCACTAATAAGTGAAATGGCCTCAAGATAATTTACAAGATGGTAGTTGACCATGCTCTCTATCACCTTCGAGAGCGCAGAACATATTGCAATTGGACGGTAATTTTCAGGATTATTAGGTGCACCCTTTTTGTTGGATTAACAACCTTCCAGCATAAAGGGAAGACACCTGTACGGTATTAAGAGCTGAACAGGTTAGCCAATAGACGAGCTAGCGTCGAAGAGCACTGTTTCAGTACCAGTGCTGGTATGCCATCCGGCACTGGTGACTTGTTTACGTTGAGATCAGCAAGAACCCTTTTAACGGCACGAGCTCGAAAGAATATTTTGGGCATAGTACAGGGTACCCGCCCAAGCTCGGGCAGTGGTTGATTGCCCTCCGGTAAAAGTGAATTTCTCGCAAAAAGATCAGCCAATAGGTTAGCTTTATCAGCCGGATCAGTGAATGTGTGGTCATCCTTTATAAGAGTTGGAATAGATGAACTAGCATTATTCCTTACTCTTTTAACAAGTGACCAAAAGCTGCCCTTAGGAGCAGAAAGAACTTTAGCACGAAGACGCTGTTCGTACAGAAACTTTTCGCAACTTAGTACTTTGGCACAAGCCTTTCTCGCCTGTTTGCGTAGCAATTCAGTATTGGCGTTTTTGTTATTACGCCAATTACTAAACGCTACCTCTCTGGATCTGACTGCGGTACTGCAAGTCTGGTTAAACCAACACGTATGTCTTGCTTTAACCGAAATGTGCTTTGATGGAATGAATAACTTCATTCCAAGCACGATTATGTTCTCCACCATTTTCACGGCGGCATCAAGATTTTCATCGAGAAAACACAGTTTCCAGTTGAATAAGCCGATAAAAATCATTAAGTTCAGCCCAACGAGACTCTTCGTAGATAAATACTGAGCGTTTCGTAGCTGTATTTGAAACGCTCCGAAATTCTGAGTACAAAAAGGAAGCGGAAATGGTGCAGTGGTCCGAATTTCCGAGAGGTGTTAATACCCCCACATCATATTTGTTCGGGTGTGAGGATAGAAAAAGGTCGAGAATGTTTTGGACTTGCCCTTCAACACTCGGAATGTGTGTTGGTTCATTCACTAACTGCGCAAGATGGTTATGCGCTGCGAAGAGCTCAAAGTATTGGCCCTCGGGAGCTTATGGCTCGAATGGCGGCCAGGACGAATTGTAGACATTGAAAACACCAGCAACAACGATTTCACTGTCCGGGCAATTCTCAAGAATTCCAGATATTGTGTGGGAAAGGGCATCGAAACCATCAAGGGAGGTAGCCGTTTCCATGTTTGGGCTTCTATAAACAAACCCGAAATGCAAAATGTGTGACCTGATGCTCACCTTAACCCATAGGGAGTTAAATTGAGTATCATTAAAATTCAAATGTTGCTGAAACATTACAAGGCCCCGGTGAAAATAAAAAGAGCCAGGTATATGAAAATCCTGAGGATCAGTTTTTTCACACGCCTGGGTCTCACTTAAGGCGAAAATATCAGGCCGATGTAAACATATACAGAGAAGAAGGCATATACAGAGAAGAAGTTCGCCCTCAGTCCGCGTATATTACAGAAGTCTATTCTAAACCGATCTGTCATCACAATGAATAAAAATATCAAGGCAGTATCTTACGTTAGTACAAGTGACAATTAATCGGTTTGCTGATTGCCCAACAACAATACAAATATTCCATGCCACGTATAGATGTAATGGAGGGAAAGGAGAAAGGGGGAAAAATCAACAGCAATAACAATAACAAGATAGAGGCATAAAAGCCCGTTGTACGGTCATTGTAATATGCTGGCTGATGACGTTGCTGATGTGCATTTGTTTATTGTATGTGTTGTAATTTTTGTTGTTGTATTTTGGCTGTGAACAGTTAGTTATTAGTTGTGGTATTTTATTTTGGTTTTGTTGTTTTATTTTTTGTTTTTAGTATGTAATATGTGTGATTTGTTTTTTAAAGATTTTGTTTTGTTTTTTTTTAATAAAAAAAAATGCATTGCAATGACTATTATATTTAATCGAGGGAGTGTCTGAGCATTTCCCGATGTTCGCAACCGTTTGGTTTTTATGCGACTTTTCCGAAGAGCCTTTTTCCCCTGTATTTCAAATAATTCAAAAATATGGCAACTCTGGGTCCACTTTATAGGCAGTATGGGTATAAAAATTGTTGTTTTATTGAGATATTTAACCATGCGCACAAATAAATCTGGTTTTCGCAAACTAAAGACAAGTTTTCATACAAAAACAAAGTAATGTTAAGCCCTTAAAAGTTAGATTGGGCAGCTAAAAAAATACGTGTATCTTTTTTTACTCCTTTCAAAATTATTTCGTTGCTCCTTTCAAATTTATATCTAAAGTTTATTAAAATCTTTGAGCTCGGGTCGGGATACCCCCCTTTTAGGATCAACACGTTCCATTATATCATTATGATAAACACGTTCCATTATATATGTATTTTGTACGCATAATCTTTCGGCATTTTAAAAGATAACTTGGTCAAAAAAAGTTGACTTTTAAACAAAAAATCTGATAATCTGTGTCGGGAACAATCGATCTCACGCCTTGTTTAAAAAAGGAAAACAATGTACCTATATTTAATAATTTTTTTATTATTATGTATGTAAGCATTTATCTCCATACTCTTAATAAATAAATAAAAAAAACTACCAATTACTTTAAAATAACCTAACGAAATAATTTTGAAATACCGCTATCCAATAACACTAACCATATGAATCGGTTGCCAAACCTGGTTTAAGTTATAATTTATTATGTGTCGTTAGTTTAATATGTAGAGCTCTTGTCTGCCAATCTGGAGGCCGGGGTTCGAATCCCGGCAGGACCAACTTAAATTATAAATGCACTTTTTTGCTTTTATTTTGGAAGATCTATTTCATGGTTTTACCAGCATTTTGACAACTTTGGATATTTTGTGTCCAGTGCTTTTCCGTCACTTTTTGAAGAGACGCGAATTTTGTATAATGATGTTATCATTTCGGGACTGGAAAAGCACTTGGTGCCAAAACTTGTACAACCTGTTAAAGTGCCTTGCCAGCGGTGGCCCGTTTGTTTTTTTTTTCTGACAGGGAAGGCAGTTGATATAAACATAATCATAAAATTTTCAAGGAATTTTTCCTTGTGAGGGCACAGAAAAATTTTATTATTTTAACTAGTGTAATCTTTTATGGTTTTATAGCTTAAGGACTTGTAAAGCGCTAGTATGCAGAAAACTTCAACACCCTAATAGGATCATGTGGCATGCAAAACGTGACCATACGTCGCGTTTTCAGCTACTTTGTCCCGTTGTCCCCGACAACAACTCGGAGACGCAAAAATGTCCCGTTTTCAGAAATTCGAAAAAAGAGCTAGTTGATTTGTTCAAAAATGTAAGAAATCTTCAAATTTTAGAGTTTTGTGTCATTGAAAAGCACCCCTCTCAACTCACTTTCTTCCATATGCAGTCCGTTGTTTACTTGAAAATTTAAAAGAAGATGGTTACACAGATATTGAGGAGAATTTCGTGAAAATAAAGGCTGAAGATTTTATAAAACTAGTCGAGAGTATTTAGAGCAATGGACTGTTTATAACAAAGAATACGAAAAATTTAATTGGGCAAATTTAACAAAAGTACCACAGTGGGAAGATGTTAAAAAAGTTCTAGATATCTTGATCGAAAAAGAACATATCGATTGCAATAAAGATACGGAAGTATTCGATGAAAACTCACTCCTATCTAAATACGTAACATTGCAGAAAATTGATGAATGGAATCAACAAAATATTTGTAGGGAAAATCGTTGGGTAAGTATTTAAACATTTTAAAAACAATTACCTTAACCATGAAAATTTTAGATTATAGTTGAATATATTTTATGTTTGCCTGGTACAAAGGCGCCGGTTGAACGTGTATTTTCTTTGATGAACAAGTCTTTGATGAACAAGATAAAACTCAATTAAGGGTATCAGTGCTAAAGGCTATGTTAATTATTAAAGTTAATATTAAAAAATCTTGCCAAAAGTTCCTCACATATTTGAAATCGTAACCTAAAATTTTGAAACAAATTTATGCGTCTGAAAAATATAAAAATGTATAAACAATTTTTTTGTAGTGTAACGCAAAATAAATAATTCCATTCACTACGGATAAATTAAATATTATATTATCTATGCATTTTCACTTCATATGACCGAACGCATCAGCATTATTCGATGTCCCGTTTTCAGGTAAAAAAAATATGGTCACTTTAGGCATGCATGACCTTAAGTTAAAACTGTGTGAGGTATTTGTGAAACCTTGAACTTTGACTAACTTTGTTATAAATATATGCTAATCAGTAGACGTTTTAACACGTAGCAATATTCTAACTTCTTGTCTGTTCCACACTTGGACATGCCCACATACAGACTTTACCGAGTAATTTTAAGTCATTTGTTTTGCAATTCAAACGTTGGTTGGGTTCCAAAAGAAAACTGTTAAAAATAAAATTTTCGTTGTCTGTACATTGGCATAGCAGCAAAATTAAGGTGGCAACACATTTCGTGATAAACAAACTTTCACAATTCTTGGAATTTTATCTAGTTTTATGTAAAATATACATATTAACATTATTTGTTTACATTGTCAATAAAACTTTTAATTTAAAAAACCCACTATTCTGATTTTTTCATGGATGGTAACCGATTCGATGCAGATATCGGTTTAGGTAACGCTATTTTCGTTAACTGTATTTTACTTATTTCGGTAACGGTATTTTAGCGGTAACGGTATTTGAATTATTTCGGTAACGCTATTTTAAGGATAACGTTATTTTAGTTATTCAGGAAATGTCAATGCACACCGATATTATTAACATTCTGTCCGAATGACTGGCTAGTTTATAATCAATCTTTCTGAAAATATATATATATTTTCAGCTATTATTTTTTCTGATTTTGTCAGATTATTTCGGTGATGGTATTTTAGCGATAACGCTATTTCAATTATTTCGGTAACGGTATTTTAGTTATTTCGGTAACTGTATTTTACCAGTAACGGTATTGTAAATATTTCGGTAACGATATTTTAGGGATAATGGTATTTCAATTATTTCGGTAACGGTATTTTAGGAAAAACGATAGTCAGTTGAAAGGGTTTTGTATCGATAACGGTATTTTAATGGTATTGCCTGCCATCTCTGGATTTTTCTTTTTCTTTTTTTTTATTTTTATTTATTATGTTCTTCAACTTTATTTTGCCATTATAATATGTAGTATTGCAATCAGTTAATGTTGCTGCTACTTTTAAGGGAGTGGTTTATTATGTCCTAAAGAAGTTCTTTATTGAATTTGTTTATTTTACGTTCTTTTCACTCTCCGATTTATTAATATATTTCTCATTAACATGATTTTCCTGATTATTAACAATTAACGTACATATGTAAATTTTTCAGCCCATATGGTTTTAATTAAAATGTATGTTGCTCGAGATTATTTACAATGCAAAATTATTAGTAGTGAGTTATACTTTTTGTTGTTATCTTATTATTAAATTTAAATTTTGTACTATAACAATATTGTTTATTTGCTCAATAGTTCAGTTTAATAAACGTTGTTCGCTCTCTTACGTTTATACTTGCTGATGCTGGGATTGTTGTTTTTAATTTATCGTAGGAATTTTGTTTATCATCATATGACAATAATCACACACGCGTGTTGTTAGAAATAGTAGTAACGAGCATTGAGTTTTTGGGAAACTGTTAGATCCTTGGTACGTTGTTATTGCTTTGTGCATGTTTTTAGGCGAGATGCTACACAGAAAGCTTTTTGCAAAAGTTTAAGTAAAAGCTCTTCACATATAAATGGAAACGCGGATGGATAATTCAGTGCCTTGGTACTTTTCAATGAATTTTTTGCAATTGCCGTAGTAATAGAAACAGGGATGGATAATTCAGTGCATTGTTACTATTCAGTGAATTTTTGCTCTCGCAATTGCCGTAGTAGCCCCGCTATCTTCCACAATTTAAAAAATATGTACACTAGGTGTGTTATATAGACCCAAAATTCAATTTTTGGGCAAGGATGGTTCGGGGTTATTTCCTCTCTATACAAAAATGATATATAAGAATATATATATATATATATATTTGGTGCCAATCGGCTAAAGAAAAGTCGTGCCGAAAATAGATTGAAAATTAAAACTGTGTTGATATGGCGAATAATTACTTCTTTGTTATATTTTTTATTCTAGATGATAAATTAGTCGATATAAAGATAAAATTATGTATTCAAAAAAGTATAAAAATCAAAATCGGTTAAAAACTAGCCCAGTAATAAATACTGACCACTAATGTGCGAATTATTACTTGACGGAGAAATTCCGTAAACATTTTTGAAATTGATTACTGCTGTATAATTTTTTTATTCAAAAAGACTCAAAATTATGAGATATGAAAGAAGTTTTTTTATATGTCGTTAACATGTCCTAAGATGATGTCAAAAAACAGACAAAATTTGGTGTTTCTCCAATCCCAAATTTTAAATATAAAAAAAAAATTTCAACAAAATCGAAAAAATTTAGATTTGCACTTCAGGGACTTGTTTAAAACATCTTAGAGAATGAAAATAAAATTTTTACAAATATCCCCCAGAACATTTGGGTAGGGCTACGATTTGATTTTTACGGATTTCGAGAAAATAGTGTTTTGTGGTAATAACAAATCTAATAAAATATTTGAAATCGAAAATGAGCTAATCTTGTAATTTTTTTTTATTTTATTATCATTACTCAAAAACGAATGATTCGAACATCATTAACCCATGTTGACCTGCGGCCCCAAATGACCCCAGACCTATTTATTTAAATTTACAATAAAGTCAAAGCTTTGCTTACTACTATTGTATTTTAAGAAACGTGATTTAAAATATTATAACACAATATTTGAGGATTCTTTGCTAGAAATTTTAGACAAATTGAAGAACGTTAACCTGTGCCGTACCGCATTGTGATCAAATTAGATACTGCGGGAATTTACGAGGGCGTTCTCAAATTTACCGAGCTGACGTATAGGTGGCGCCAGTAGTTTTAACAAAACCAATTTGGTGAAAGTCTCCACGTTGTTTAGTTCTTTTTTTGGGAGTCATATAACATACGATCTCACTGAATTTGTACACATGTAAAAAATTGGTCACAGTTATGTTATTCAATACTTTCATTTGAAAGGTATTATTCTAACCGATGCTAAACCCCAACTAGATTCTACTCTGGGTCAGTCTGCTCCTTCGTTTAAGACTATAAAATATTGGGTGGCAGAGTTTAAACAAGGCCTTACGAGTTGCCAATTCAAACACCTCAGTGGTCGACCAATTTAGGTGACTTGCCAGAAACAGTTAAGAAAATCCAATGATGTTGGATTATCGTCGGCTGAAGGTGAGTGAGCTGACTGAAATGATAGGAAATTTAAAAAGTGGTATACATCGCATAGTGACCGAACATTTTGAGATAAGAAAGCTGTGCGCTAGATGGGTGCCGCGTTTGCTCACAATAGAACAAAAACAGTGTCGTGAAGATGATAGCCAAAATCAATGAGTTAAAGTTCGAATTGCTACATCATGCACCTTATTTGCAAACTTGGCTCGGTGGTAAAAGATTTTCCAACAATGAAGAGGTGAAATCTGCGGTTGATGACTTGACAGTTTTTACTACAAACAGGGTATCGAAGCTATTGAATATCTCTGGAAAATGTGTATCAAGCTAAAATGAGATTATGTTGAGAAATATAGAAGCATTTTCCTAAATTTTTTGTGTTTTCTTTTATAGGTCGACTAATTTTGGGATCGCCCTCGCAAAAAATAGTTAAATTATTTTTTTTACAAACCTGACTAAACCCAATCTTTAAATCCCCAAAAAAATATTCTGAACTAAACTATGGCAAGAATATTTTATATTAATTAATTTCGTTAATAAAACTGTTGTAAGCACATTTAAAACGGTTTAAAGGTTAAGATAAATTGATATTGTTTTTGAGTTTATAAAATTACAATGGCTAGAAATAAACGCAAGAGTTTAAATAATAAAAATAAAATTGTTTGTCTTCAATGCAAAACAGAAGTCTTGGAAAGCGACGATGCATTGCATTGTAATGTTTGTAATAAAACTCTGCATTCAGTGTGTACGAAAATGAATAAAAGGAAAATAGACAAACTGCTTAATAATTCTCCGCTGAAAATAAATATCATTTCTGTGAATCAAATGAGAGCAATGTCGTAGTTAGTGAGCTGACAGAAATAAAAACAAAGCTAAATCAGCTGGATGGTATTAGGGAGACAATTCAATTTATATCATCCCAATATGATGCTATTTTAAGTAAGTAAACAAGCAAAGAAGTAATAATAATAAAATAAAATATTAAGTGTTTACAAAATAGAAAAAAGAGTATAAAACACTAATGTAAACATCATCAAAGAAGTTTAATAATAAATTTTCGAAAAATAACATATTGTTAAGCTATTTATATAAAACAAATGAACGATGGTCGAATGCAGTGCGTGCAGATCATCAATTCGGGGTGAAACGGGAATAAGATGTAAAAAATTGTTAATGCCCAAAAGATAATTGAAAAAAATGTGGAACAATAAATGAAAGTGGAAATAAAAATAATGAAATGCACAACACAATAGAGAAAACCTTAAACGCGTGTAGTGAAATAAAGAGGATGATAAAAGAAAATAACCAAAAAGAAAACAAACTATCATATGCTCAGTCTGTGAGAAACAATACAGTGATGCCAGAGGTGATAAAAAAAACCTTAAATTGTTAATCCAAAAAAAAAAGAGTGTAGAAAAAACTAAGGAAGAGTTAAATAAAAAGGTTAACCCAGTTAATTTCAAAATATCAAATGTTGAAAACAGAAAAAACGCCACGGTAGTAATTTAAACTGAAACTGTTGAAGAGAGAGAAAAAATAAAAGAAGCTATTCTAAATTAGATGAATGAAGGTTATGAAATAAAGGTTCCCAACCCAATAGAAATGACAATTACAATAACGGACATAACTTTAAAATTTTCAGAAAGTGAGTTATTGGATAAAGTTTAAAAACAAAATCCGATATATGAATTTAAAAGGAATAATAAAACAATCAATAATGTCAAATGTAGTATAGATGTTGCATCGTATAAGAATGTGATGGCAGCACAAAGTGTGTTTAACTCTGATGTGATATTTCCATGTAAGCTTAGAATCCAGCGTCATACCCAGATATTTTGCACTGTTAGCATAAGGTACAGCTAAACTTGAAATATTAATTGGTATATGTCTAATTACTTTGTTGGTAAAGTCAACATGCGTTGACTTACTTTCATTTAGTCTGACTCTCCAAGTGTCTGTCCATTCTACAATTTCATTAACTGAGATCTTTAGTTTTGAGGTAGTAGTACACAGTAAGTATAGTATTGGACCAAGGATACTACCTTGAGGTACGCCAGCTTCTATTTTTTTAATATCTGAGTAGCATTGTTTATGCTTTACTCTAAAATAACGTTCTGTCATGTATGATTCCAATAGAGATGTATACTGAATTGGTAATTGAGTTTTTATTTTATATATTTTATTCTATATTTTATATAAAAATGTCCCAATGATGAAATTTGTAATAAATGTCACGGAAACCATAAAACAAAGGAGTGTGAAAAAGAAGTTGTAGAAAACTGTATAAATTGTGAGAAAATTAATAAAAAATTAAACTTAGGTCTGAAAGAAAATCATTATACAATAGATAAACAATGTCCAGTTTACCAAAATAAACTGAATATTAAAAAAAAAGACCAAATGGTTTAAATCTTTGACAATCAAGTTGTATTCGAGGAATATATACAAATGCACAAGGACTAGTTAACAACTATAATCAAGTAGAAGTAATAGCGGCAATTGAAAACCCAGATTGCATTGTACTGACTGAAACGCATTTGACGGAAGAAATATATGAAAAAGGGATAGAATTACAAGGATATAAACATACACTCAAAAAAATAAGTAAGTAGAAAAGTTAGTAAAACGTCTTGTAAATCAGGTATACTATTTTTTAGCAAAATTTTTTTGCTAAAATCGTGTTTTCAGCTAAAATTTTTGTTATACTTATTCAGCACTTAACTGTTTTATACTAATGCTTTACTAATATACTAATGTTTTACTAATTAATTTTGCTAAAAAAAATTGTGCTGATAAGCACATTAATAGTGTGTACGACAACCAGATTGAAAGATATACGCAGAATGAAGTAGATGTCGCGGCATGTCAAGATGTAGTAGAGAAGAGGAAAATGAAATGTAGACAGAGTAAATTGAAAGACAAAGACACACAGACAGAGTAAATTGAAAGACAAAGACACACATCTTAGGTAGATTTTTTTATGGTTCCTTTTTCTTATTGCAAAAAGGGTTGTTTTTTTCGTTTCGTTTGTTTTTGTTTATTTTTTCATTTCGTTTCTATAATTATTTTCGGCAGTTGCGATAGCATCATTTAAACGATAGCATCATTTAGACAACCATTGATGTAAGTAATTGAAAGACAATTTTTGTTATGTTATATATATTTATTTCTATATATTTTCAGATATTAAATAAATTCATGTCGTCAATGTGGAAAATGAAAATTTTTATATTTCGTTATTATAGTTAATTATTTTTTAAAGAATCACTAAAATATGTTTTATGATTTTCAGCAAATAAATTAACTAAATTACAATTTTTCTACAAATTTTTTGCGATTTTTTCAGTCTACTAAAATTCAGCAAAAAATTTATTAATTTTTAGCAAGGCTTTTGTATTTCTAATCTACTAAGTGTTAACAAAACTTTTGCTGAATCTACAAATTAGCAACTTTTTTGCAAGCATCCTCCTGACTAAAATTTTGCTGACTCAGAAAAATTTTTTGCTAACTTTACAAACTTTTTTTTTTGAGTGTACAGTTACATTTTCCAATTCTACAAGAACATGTAGTGTGATAAGTTATTTTAAAAATCACTTGAATATAACAAATATTTTTGAAAAAGTAGAAAACTCAAGACACAAAAAACATATTTCATATTAATGGCAATATATAGATACCCAAACTGTAGAGAAATTGAATTTTTTGAAGCATTTGAAGAAACTATTGAAGAACTTTATGATAAAAACTGTGATATATTAATAGCAGGAGACTTCAACATAGATTCGTCTAAAGACGGAACATACAGAAACAAAATGGAGGGCATCCTAAATGATAATGGGCTTACGGAATATACAAGAATAACAGCAAACTCTAGAACGATAATTGAGTATATTATAACAAACAACAAAAAAAAATAACAGTGAAAAATAATAATAAAAATAAAATATCAGATAATGAATCAATAGATATAAACAATTCATACCAAAGAAGTAGAAATATTTAAGTATAATAAAGGTACATTTAACAGAGAAATAACTAAAATAATAAATACAAGTAAAAATGACAATTTAAATAATAATGTAGCCTTCTTTGACTCATGCCTAGAAAATACTGTTAAGAAATTTACATATAAAAAAGTATTTAAAGAAAATAATAACACTAACATGTGGTTTAATAATGAACTGAAAATCTTAAAAAGAGAAAAAATCATGAAATATCAAGCTGTCAAAACCGAAAATACTATTGCAGAATGGAATGACTATTAAGAAATAAGAAATACTTACAAAACAAAAATTGATAAAGAAAAAGAATAATAAAATAAACAATGCCAAAGTACAGATACAAATGTGGAGAGAAATAAAAGACCTAGTACTTAAAAAAACTAAAATGTGATTTAATCTGTTGTAGCGTGTTTGATAAGTGTATATTGCCATGTACCAGACAGGCAACATAACACCCATACATTGTATGGAATATTGACATACGATCTATGGAATGTCCATGCTACAAGCAACCTTTACTGTGTGGACTAATGCATACGTAAGCATTTCCCACACTTTAGTTGTAGCTAGTATTAAGTTAATTTTTATACCTAGATTTAAGTTTTATAAGATAAACAGTTGCTCATTAGAGCTCAAAACAGATAGTTTTAATAATAATAACTCTACATGGCGACCGTGACAGGACCTGACCCTGATAAAAAAACAAAAACATTTTGTGTCCTCTCGGTGTGAGTTTGTGAAATTTATTTTTTTTAATTTTCTACATATAAAACAAAAAACCCCCGCAATCATGAAAATTTACAATAATATCATTACTGGCGATGAAATGTTCGCTGATACCTACAAAATGAAATTGATCGATGATGTAACTTACGAGGTTTACGGCAAAAGTTGTAAGCCGTTCCAAAGGTGACAGTAGAATTGAAGGCTTCAATCTTTTGGCCGAAGAAGCTGATGAAGGCACCGAGTCAACCGTTGAGAAGGGCGTTGATGTTGTCATGCATCACAGTTTGCAAGAATGCCTTGCCGTCGGCGACAACAAAAAGAGGTTCACTTTGTACTTGAAGGAAAATATGAAGAAGGATTGGAAAAAATGCAAATCTCTGCTCCCGATCAAATCGACGTATTCAAGACCAACATGAGCAAGGTAATGAAAGATATTTTGGGTCGCTTCAAGGACTTGCAATTCTTCACTGGTGAATCTATGGACTGCGATGGTATGATTGACATGTGTGAATATCGTGAAATTGATGGAAAAAATCAACCCATCTTAATGTTCTTCAAGAATGGTTTGGAAGAAGAAAAATGCTAATTCAACCTACAACAACTTAAAACTACAACAAACTCAACAACAGTAAGATGAACTTTATTCAACACAATAACAACCATTATATTACAACATCAAAAACAGATTTAAACAAGGTAACATAATTTAAGCTATAGCGTCGTTTGTTTCGTAAAATTCATTTTTTTTTTAAATTAAATTTTCATATATTATATTAATAACTAATTAATAAGAATAACGTCGGGTGTTTTGAAAAATTCATTTTTTTAATACTAAATGTTCCTATATTATATTAATAACTAATTAATAATAATAGCGTCGTCTGTTTCATACAATTCAATTTTTTATATAATTAATAATTAATTACAAAGAGATCTTTAAACAAACAAATATGAATTCATATATATATATGGAACTATTCAAAGAAAATCAATTTTATTTATAGACTATAAAAAAAAAAAAAAATTAAATTTATTTCTCTTTAAACATTTTTTTATAGGAGGAGGAGGATAATTTAAACATAATATTAATTAAATATTATAATTAACAACACGGAAGAAACAATACAAAATTAGTTAATTAAAAGAAAAAAAGAGAAAGAAAGATTAAATAAAAAATTATTATTTAATTAATATACTACATTTTTTTAATAAAAGATTATTATCTTTTCAAGATCAAATTCATTGAATATTATTTGAAATTCATTCATTATTTAAAATTACTAACAATCTAATAGCTGTTTTATTTTTATTGACTATGGTGACTCCTACGGGACACTCCCCTAGTGCAATGAAAATCTACCGGTCATCATATCTGCCGTTGCAATTGGGATCTGTCTACCTGAAGGTGACAGATAACGGATGCCACGACAAATATATAATTTTTTTTTAAATTTCTGAAAAGAACTAACAAATCGAAATCCCTGTGAATAACAACCCAATTAAACTCAAAAAAATTAGACTCCTTCGATCAAATATAACGATTTTATTAACAAAATACAAAAGCCCTAACTACATGAGCATTTATATGTTAAACGCAAAAAGCCCTAATTACACGCTTGTATATGGGCAACTTCAAAAATTTACAGCACCTAGACATTTTTTTTAAGTTTTTTTTTTGTCTGACATCAATGTCGATTTGTGTGTGTATAAGCCGATATTTTAGCGTGTGAAATCCGTTAAAAATTTTACAAAATTACGGCTAGTATAAGACATAATTTGTAATATTTTGGGAAAAAATTATTTGCCTATCGCTAATGTTTTAAGAGGTATAACCATTTAAACTTTACCACTCATGATTTTTTGCTATTTTGATTTGTTACCTTTGAAAATTTGTAAAATTGTTCTGCAAATTGGAAGCTGTAACTAACGTTTCGTTAGTTAAATCTTGGGTTACAAGATTCTAAGCCGTTTTAAATTTTTTTTAATCCGCAATTTTTTGTTTTGATGGCATTGTTTTTATTATTATTATTATTATTGTTATTTAAAACCGAATACCTAACTGACTTCCTTACACCAATTTGCGATTTGTTTGTTTTTGTTTTGCATTTTATTTTTTCATATTGGCGATATTTGCGTCTTTTATCGGTTAATTTGTTTCGCTTCTCAGTTTTTACGAATTTCCCGTTTTTAAATGTATAATCTGAAACCATTTTACTAATTTTTATTCACGACTGTTCACGCGCATAAATAAAATAAACTTAATTGAAACTCAAATATTTATTCTTAGAAGCATTCAGCAAAGGCTATTATGATTGATGATAGAGTTTTTATAATAAAGCAAGTTCTTTAAGATGCCATTGCATCGGCGGTAATTTGGCGGTTTTCGCGGTAGTATGTTTTAATTGTTTTGTTGAAATTTGTTAAGGTGGCCCTCGTGAATATTGTTTAAAAATATAGTCTCACCTTCTTAGGGGTTCAAAAAAAAAAACGCGTTTTTTTTGCAAATATTAATACTGGACCGATTATAAAATACTTGTTGGGATTCTGGGTTACTTATTAACCCGAATTCAAAAATAATTCTTTTAAATTTTCAAAATCAAATATTTCATACAATGATGCTTTTTAAGGTTAGAAACATTTTTTAGTATCAAGCTCAGTAAAGTCTTCCATTCGATGTACGTTTGAGCGGAATTGAGACAGCGCTTTAGTTGTCACAAAGCGAAATGTGTTTGGAAAAAACTGCCGCTGCACGCGCCAGGATTGAAAAAAATTATTTTTTTTGCACTTTATCAGTTTAGTCCGTCGCGAAGAATCTATTTAGAAACCTAAACATATTCCCATGCCATTGATATAAAAAAAAGCTTAAAAAAAATTGTTTTTTGCAAAAATTTTCAAAAGTTCATAAAATTTTTGCGTTTAAAAATTTTAAAGTGCGTTTTCGCCTCGGAGGTGCACTTTACGAAGTTACTCACATCACGCAATACACTAGCCAACTAAAAAGACAATTCAGATTGTCAGACGCGAAAAAGATACATTTTTAAAAAATTTACGCTAATTTCTTTTAAGTTTGTGGTGTCCGTGGAACGTTATTGGTGCGCTGACACCAACTTGATATACCTCAAACTTTATAAAATTACGCCGTTTTATTAATTCTGCGCTTAAAACACATTTTAATTAAACGGCGGAAAAACCCTATTAAAATTCTTCAAAAAGTTCAAAATTCGGAATATTTTGGTTTCACTTGTAAACCACCATGCAACTTTTCACCCAGCAGCGATATCAAAAATTTTTTTTGTGGATATATCCTCCAAGTCTAGTGACTATATTTTGTATTGGTTTGGATCTGAAAGCTAAAAACTATTACAGAGAAAACGGAATGAATGAAAAAACTCTTGCAAGTTTCAAGTCGTTTTTTTAATTTTTCGAATTTTAGATGACCACCAATTCTTAAGGTGAAGACTTTTTAATGTAAAGCTTTGCACGTCATATCCTTCAAGTATAGTCATCCAAACCCTGTACAACGTTTTTTTCAATTCATAAAACTTAACGAAATAAGAGCCATAGTATGTCGGTTTCAGCAGGTGCTCAAAAAAATTTGAAATAGCCCATATACATCATTGTTTATACAACTAGTATATTTTACCGTTAAACAATTTATTTTAATGCTGTGTGGTAGCTAACAAGAAAATCTAAATAAAAACAAAATAGGTATAGAAACTTTACCAATTATTATAATATATATTACTATATCGTATAATTGACATATAAAGAGTGCTTAAAACAAATAGCTATAAGATTTTATTAATTGCAAAAAGTGACAGCAAAAAGAAACACTATGTCTGAACAAACTTTGGTCATTGGTGCAGAAGCAAAAATAGGAACAAATTGGAGACATTGTAGTCAACAAAACCGCATGAAAGTCGAGAAATACCAAGGATTCTATAAAGGAAACTTAATAATTGATCGTAAGCCTAGAAAACTGAATGATGCATGTAAGTCAAAGTTTTGTGAAAGAAGTTCAAATCGACATTGCTCTCATTTTACTGAAGTTGTTCGAAAAGAAATTTTTGACTCATTCTGGAAAATGCCGTGGGAAATCAAAAAGCTTTATGTAACAAATCTCATTGAATGTTCAAAAAGACAACGTATTACTGTAGAAAACTCCAAACGCTCCAACACAAAATATTATTTTTTAAAACACGATACAAATCGTATCCAAGTATGTCGACAAATGTTTTTATCAACTTTAGGCTTAAACGAAAAAATGGTACGATCATGGGTAGGTTCCAGCAATTTACATTGCACCCAAGTGGTTTCTGGAGAAAATAAAGTAAAAACTCAACGAGTTCAATATAATAAAAATCTTAACTATTTACGAAAATGGCTAGAAGATTTGCCGAAGATGGAGTCTCATTATCGTCGAGAATATAGCAAAAAGTTATATTTTGAAGCAGATTTTAAAAGTTATAAACAGGTTTATGATCTCTATTCTGAGTCATGTAATGACAATAAAGAAAATAAAATTACGCCTGTATCATTTCCAAATTTTATGCGTCTGTTAAAAACATCTAATTACTCGCTATTTAAACCCAGAAATGACCAGTGCGACGTGTGTTTGTCTTTTAAAGCAAAGAACCTATTTGATAGTCATCGAAATGAAATTGGAAAAATGAGAACTGAAAAAATAAATGATGTTGAAAATGAAAAATCAGGACTAAGTCTTCTACTTTGCATAGATATGCAAGCAGTAAAGCTTTTACCCCAATCAAAAGCCAACTCCTCTTATTATAAAATGAAACTTCAGGTTCACAATTTCACAATTTATAATGATTAATACATGAGTCTGATAATTACGTTTGGGATGAAACCGAGGGCAGTCTGGTGTCATCTACTTTTGCCACGATTATCATAAAATATTTAAAAAATGCAATTCAGCGATTTCCCGACATTCACCACAGTATTATATACTCTGATGGCTGCTTTTACCAAAACAGAAATGTTGTTCTTTCAAACGCTTTAGTCTCCTTATGTGTGGAAAAGGACATTACCATTGAACACAAATATTTGATAGTCGGTCACACGCAAATGGAATGTGATTCAACTCACTCTCTTATTCAAAGAAAGATACATAATAAGCAAATAAACTTGCCATTCGAACTAGTTAATTTAATTAAAACTGATCGAAAAAATCCCATTGCTCTACAAGTTCACCATTTAAATCACGAGTATTTTAATAATTATGAGTCAGTTCCTAAGAGATATTTATCTATAAGACCAGGTAAATTATAAATAATGTTTCTTAAGAATTGATTCTTACAGTTTTTATTCTTTGTTAAGGAAAAAAAGCTGGTGATCCTACTGTCAACATGATACGTGCATTGGGATACGAACAAACCGGAACTATTTATTTTAAAACCAATATAAATGACAATTATGCACAGCTTCCACAAAGAATTGGAAATATAATAAAAATGGTTGCACCATCCCAATTACATGAACGCAGATTGAAAATTTCTAAACAGAAATGGCAACATCTTCAGGATTTAAAAATATTGCTGCCAGAAGATTGTCATTATTTTTATGACAACATTCCCTTTGAAAATTTATTTTGTTTTTAACTAATTTATCCCGCAATTAAACTATTGTCCTTGAATAAATTTATTTCATTTTTTTCTGAATTAAATATACTTTTCGTTTTTTATCATAAAATGTTAATAAAATAAACTTATCTTATAAATTTGTTATTTATAACCAAAATAAGAAAAAAATTCAATCAATAATTTATTAAACAGTGCTTTCTTAAATAGAAAAAGTATTAAAACATTTATTTAAAATACAGCTGTTAAACGTGTTAAAATATCTATAATGTAGTTAGGGCTTTTTGTTTCAGAAAAATACAATACAAATAAACCTAACTAACATAACTCTTTAAATATTAAAAATATATTTTTTTTTATATCAGAAATAAATTTGTCTGTGTTTTTTTAATAATATTGGAGAAATTTGCGGTTAAAACTATAATACTTTTCATTTAAGCATGTTTTTTGCTTCTACTGTAAAATTTTTGAAATGTTAGTTAGGGCGGTTTGCGTTTTAGGTAACGATATGTAATGGGTTGCATTATTGACAGAGATGGATAAGACCAGTGTTTTACACTGTAAACTTTATTCTTGATTTTAAAAAACTGGCCGGACTTTCATGTGCATTAAAGTGCCAAAAATCTTACATTTATGAAAATTTAATAACTTTACATTAAAGTTATCCTTATTTGGAATAATTTTTCCAACACCAGGATTGCGAGAACATGATTAAATGGCAGCACTAATCTGTGCACAAAATATGCCACACAATTTAATCATTAATTTATTTTTTTTTAGACCGACCAAACATAATGAAGTATAATAAACTTTTTATGGAATTTTTAAAAATATTTTTGAATATCCAATTATTAATATTATCAATTTTTTTTTCTCTCTCTCTTACATAAATTTTTTAAACTTAAATTGGAAATTCGGGAAAATTTCCAACGACACAAAAATAGAGTTTCTCAGATATTACAGAAAATTTAATGAATCATTTTTGTATTTATGAAAATGATGCCATGACTAATGGATAAAAATTCGTTATAGTTTTCCTTGCAAATAACAAGAAAAACCCTTATAATAGGCGAATTGACATTGGGAATTTTCTAAAGTAATAGTGAATTGAAATAGTAGAGTCTTTGAAATTAATTTTTTGTAGACTTTGCTAAGTCAAATCATCATTATTAAGGGAATATAATTTGTTATTCCCATACATTGACAACAAAGAAACTTTGAATGTACTTTTTTTCTTGCGTTTTACATGTTTTAAAACTCTGTTTTAAAATTAACGGAATCAATAGAATCACTTAGTTCATGTTTTAATTGTTTTTTTTTGTTGAAAATTACACTACACTTGTAAAATGTTTTTTTTTTATTTGTTGTTATTGTTATATATTTTCACACTGAATCCACAGGAGGATTATTTATTTTATTATTTTTATTTATTTTTATTGTTGTAAATATTAAGGTTCCTTTGGAATTCCTAAGATTTCTCATAATTCTGCTGGAAATCCTTTTTCCTCGGATGTGAGCCTTTAATTACGAATTCTTTTCTACAGCCCACTTATTGTACGCTGGAGAATAACCAAACACATACAACTTTGTGTAATCTTGATTTAGCAATGCTGTAAAGGCAGCTACTGAATTTCCTCATGATATGAATATATGCCACATATCATAACATTTTTGAAGGAAGTTTAATATAAATGAAATGAATGAATGTTTCTCGTTTTGAATGTAATGTTATTAAAAACACTGATTGTTGTTGAGTTTCTTTTGTTGATGGGTTGAGTGATAAAACCATGAGTGATAAAACCATGAGAAGCCTGTAGAGGATTCTCTTACCTGAAAAACTTTCAGGTTTAGTCTTTCTTTATATTGTTCCCAATATTGTCTTTGAACGATCATAGTAAATGTTTCCTTGCCTTTATTTTGTAAATCTAAGGAAACCAAATCAAATTTGGTTGGAATCTTTACACTGATGTAATAACTCTAAGCTATTAAGTCGTAAGTTTAGATTTCATCAGTACATGTTCCATTATATTTGTCTTTCTTTATTTATTTTTTTTTGTATAGAGATTAATGCTAACTTTTATGTTTGTTTTACGATTATTTTTTTTGAGATTAACCATTTCCTTACAACGCTATATGTGTAATACGTACACAATGATCCAATTATGGATTATTTCGTAATATAATAACGTTGAATTAATCCGCGTATTAAAAGCATTTATATACTTTACACGACTTAAATGAAACCATGCAATTTCGACTCAGTTTCCGTCTGTAAATTTCATGTGGACTTAAATGAAACTGCGCGATACGGACTCGGTTTCCGTCATATTTGTATGATTCACGTTATTGGTTCTTTCAAACCAGGAATGGATCTCATTTACGGAATCAAAAATTGATTCGATTTCGTTGCTCTCAAAAGCAGCAGATTCAACTCTTGTGCAGACTACACGGATGCATCTAACATCAAAAACTGTTTCTTATACTTCATTATATCATAACATCTCTACCCAGATGCGAATACGTTAGTAATTACTAACAGTATATTTACCCTTACTGAATTTTGATAGAGGTGCTTTTAGTTTCAAATGAGACTAATATAAATTTGAGGGAGACGTCCATCAAATTTTTAAATAATAAATGGCAGCGCGTTACGAAGATAATTCTTGATGAATTATATATATACGGTACATTAGCCAGCCCCTTTGTTAATAGGATATTGACCTAGACTCAATCATCCTAAGTCTTGAAAAAGTAGACGGCAAGGCGAGATGAACGGAGCCCGTTAAATAGGCCACATATATTTCGGATGGTATTTAGAGTTCTGATCTTAAACTGATAAATCAGCTTGAGTGCTCTGGTCTGATCAAGGCTTAAATATTGTGTCAAATAAAAACAGGAAACCCAATACCGGAACTAGAATTCCGAAGAAGTTGTATACCAAGTCTGTTAAATAGACTTAGTGTTTTGGAGTTAAGGCAAGCTATTGCTAAACGCATTGGAAAGAATTCCACAC
Organism: Delia radicum; assembly: GCA_021234595.1. Taxonomy (NCBI): domain Eukaryota; kingdom Metazoa; phylum Arthropoda; class Insecta; order Diptera; family Anthomyiidae; genus Delia; species Delia radicum. Next base: position 10,970,912 of record CM037856.1, on the reverse strand, counting down.
GCCTCAGGTCCCGAGACTGTCAATTAGAGTCCTCTTCTTAAAACTTAATAGATGAAACGACGTGCCAAACGAATAAGACATCTAAATTGCTAATGTATTGAACATTACATTAGACATAAGTAGCACCATGGATAATTAACAATACCGATAATAATAGAACGATTCAGTAAGAGGAAAGGGGTAAAAAGTTAACCTTGCAATGATCAACGAGCTCCACTGCCAATAGGATTTTCTCGTAAAATCTATAAATTATTTTGTAAATCTTAAAATTTTTTTTGTATTTTTCGGTTAACTAGCTTTTACACTAAGTGTAAACAGCAAAACATTCTTTAATTAATGATAAATGATAAAATATCCACAACCTATAATAAATACCGCTGATAATTCTCGCATGTTCTTTAATGACAACCAATATTATTACCTGAATTATTACTTATGAACTTGGACATTGGGAAATACAATTATTACCAAATACCATTGTTTGAAAACATCGCATTCCTTGACATTAATGACCTTGCGGTAATGGCCATACCGGCGGGTACATGTAATTGAAAGACATGTGATGTGTTTGATCTTAAGCCATTACATGGTGAATTGACAAATCATTTGAAAATTACAGTATTATAGAGAAAAATGATAACATAAGTTACAAATAAGACAGAGATAAAAATGTTGGTTGATTCCGCTTTCATATACTTGAGCGATACATTTTTTTTTTGAACAAAATTTGTTTATGAAGAATAATTAAAATAATTTAAATCCTCTCTTAAATCCTTTCTCTAATTATCTTTTATTTTGATCATTTTTTATTTCATTAAAAAGTTTTAAAATAAATTGAAACTAATGTTATTAGAAATAGTTTCTTGTTTAAGATCGTTGGTTTAAATTTCCTGTTGTTAATGCAATGTTATATTTTTTATTAAATAAGTTATATAAAAAGATCGAACAATAAGCTACTCTAATTGATCGATCTTTTTCCTAAAAAGGGAGGTGTAGCGTATTTGATAAGTGTATATTGCCATGTACCAGACAGGCAACATAACACCCATACATTGTACGGAATATTGACATACGATCTATGGAATGTCCATGCTACAAGCAACCTTTACTGTGTGGACTAATGCATACGTAAGCATTTCCCACACTTTAGTTGTAGCTAGTATTAAGTTAATGTTTATACCTAGATTTAAGTTTTATAAGATAATAATAAACAGTTGCTCATTAGAGCTCAAAATAGCTAGTTTTAATAATAATAACTCTACACTGTGATATTTAACCAAATAGAATATAGAGAAAACTGTCAAATAGCTAATAATTTTAACAACTATTTTGTAAATAGTATTAAGTCAATTAGAGATAAAATAGAATATGTGCAATACGTTAACCAAATAGCTGTGATAAACCATACATTTATATTTCGTGCAATAACAATACAAGAACTAAAAGATATATGTAAAATCCTTAAAAACAAACCTGACTTACAACAAAATATCATCTAAAAATTATCTTAGATAACTGGAACATAATAGGCAACAAAATGCTGAACTTAATAAATAATTCGCTTGAAATTGGAATTTTCCCTGATAGCTGGAGAGAATCAATGGTAGTTTAGGTCGAAAAGAGGATTCGGAGAAGGGAAATATTTCCCTAAACCGACTCAAGTCACTGAGGACTTACACTTAATCCAGAATGTCAGCTTGTTGTGCGCTCTAAATAATCGGTTCTATGTTCTATGTCACCTTACTATCCCAGGAACTCCGTCGCACTGACGAAACACCTCAACTTCTTCCATCCTATGCCCCTAAGATCCCCCAATGTGTATATTGGGTCACTGGATAGTATTTCGACCCGGATCCCGGCAAATGCCGGGCATTCGCAGAGATAGTGTTCCAAGGTCTCCTCGCCTTCCCCACAGGCCCTGCATACTTCCGAGTCCGCCCTACCAATACGGTGGAGATGGGCCCTAAGTGTCGAGTGTCCCGAGCGGATTTCCATCAAAAGACTCAGTTCTGCTACTGATATTCAGAATTTCCCTTGTCTTGTCCTTGTCCGGGTTGCCCCAGAGAATATTTGTAGTCCTGCCAACACCCGCATTTTCCCAGATGGTCCTATGCATGGTGTCAGCCCAGTCCATCAGCTCCGCCTTGAGAGCTCGAAAAGGTTTAGCGTTCTCCAAAGTGACTAATTCCAGGGAAGATCCTCCCCTAGCCAAATCATTAGCCACTTCGTTCCCCGCTATACCACAGTGTCCCGGCACCCATATAATCTCAATGCGTCCCCGTGAAGAGAAATCGTTAATTTCCCGTTTACACCTGAGTATCGTCATTGATCCCACAGAGTACGTAGATAAAGCCCGGATAGCCCATTGTCGTGACAGACCTCTCTGAAATCCTGTCTCAGTCCCATTCTGGGACGCAATACCCTGGCAATTGGTTCAAAATAGTACGGTGCCCGGTAATATGGCCATTATTGTCCCATTCCCCGGTAGCCCTCAGCCGCATCATAGTCAATGCGGCCTCGTACTTCACCTGTACCTCCATTGGGCGAATTGCCAGAATAGTCTCGACAGCCCTAGTAGATGTGGTTCTCATTCTGCAATAGTCCCACATACGAGCCAAATCTCATCGATGTCCACCATACTACAGATGCGTACGTCAGTATAGGTCTAACAACGCTAATGTATAGCCAGTGTGTCATATTTATTTATTTATTATTTATTTATTTGAAATATCACATACAACAAGATTAAAATCTTTTAAATTACAGCATGTGATCTTATAATGGCATAATCGTTTCGTAAAATTTAAATTATATAAAACTTTAATATTACAATATAATTATAATATAAATAAAATAGAACATAAAAAATATTTAAAAAAGTAAAATTATAAAACAAACAAACATTTTAAAATATAGTACATTTTAATTGATAAGAGCTCGAGAATAGTTTATTTTTAAATTGTAAAGCGTTGCCTATTAATTGAGTACTAAAGGGTAGAGAGTTCCAATGATGTTCAGCGCTTATTAAAAAGTGCCAATCAGAAGTTAAACTACGGCGTATGGTATATATTAATGCCTTCCCTCTTTCAGATGAAGTAAACCGCAGACGTCTACATAGGTAATCTGGCTCTTTGGTATATATTATTTTGTGTAAGAAAATTAAAGTCTTTATCTTAAGCAAGTCGCCAAAACTTACGCCATATAAAGATTTAGAATACTGCGACGTACCATCATATCGTTTAAGTCCATAGACGTATCGTATAACAGCATTGAAAGCTACATTAAGTTTTTTGGTACTAACAGAATCACAGCTAGAAAAAATTTCACAGCCATAAAGCAGTTTGGGCATTATAAAAGTTTTAGCAAGAAGTTTCCGAATATGTACTGGTGTCAAATGTTGAGTTTGGTAAAGAGTTCGTAGCATAGCAAAAGTATTTCCGGTTGCAGCATTTATGTGTGTATTCCACCTAAGCTCCTTATCAAATATGATACCGAGATTCCTTGCAGATTGCACAATTTCAATTTTTTGGCAGCCTAATATGATCGCGATGTAAGTGGGTATTTTTTGTCTTCTTTTAGGATTAATGTGAAGTTTATTTAACGATGCCCACCCATGTATTCTCCTGAGGTCATCGTTCAATTTTGAGATACACTTAAAAATAAGATTTTTCTTGCAGCTTAAATATACTTGAACATCATCAGCATAAATGTGTATGTTGCAATTTAATAGTTGCGATGGTAAGTCATTTATATATAAACAGAAAAGTAGGGGTCCCAAAATTGAACCCTGCGGTACACCATTCTTTATGGCCAGTGGAGTGGATGTTGAAACTCCTGCTGTCACTGATTGACTCCGATCTAGAAGATATGAGGCTATCAGAGCGGTAGCCGATGTAGAAAAATTAAAATTCGAGGTGAGTTTGGTGCAAAGTATGTTATGGTTGACACAATCAATTGCCTTCGAATGATCAAGTAGTACAAGGAACGATATATTACCAACGTCGAGATTAAGTCTGATATCCTCAGATACGTTATTTAGAGCAGTAACGCAGCTATGTTTTGCTCTGAAACCAGATTGGTATTCCAAAAGAAGGCGATGATCTGTTAAATTTTTGAACATCTGTTGATCAAGAATTCGTTCAAAGACCTTGGATAAATATGGTAGTATTGAAATGGGCCGAAATTCAGTTCTAGACTTAGGGATAGGGATAATCTTTGCATGCTTCCAACAACTAGGAAAGCAGCTAGTGGTGATTATGGTATTAAAAATATGTGTGATCAGTAATAACAACTTCGGTAGTAGAAGTTTTAAGAACTTTGGGTGCATATCATCATATCCAACTGCGTTCGACTTTACTGATAGACAACACGATAACACATCAGGAGGAATAACACCTGTGAATTCAAAATTACGCGTAGATTGTTGCGTTGGGAAATGAATTGGCATAACAGAAGAATTCCGATCTAAAATGTTCGTTGTTGACGGAAAATTTGTGAACAATCGATTTAATTTGTTAACAGTAACATTACAAGCGGTAGTTGTAGTTTTTCCTATTCCAATTTCCTTTATAGTTCGCCATTTTTGTTTAGAGTCATTGAAATCGGGATGCATAAAACTTAGTCATCCTGGGATTCAGACCCCATTTAGATCCTATTGCCCTTCTACAGACGGGCCACGATATGTGGGCCCTCTTCACACTTTCCTCAATATGCTCCCTCCAGGATAGTTTCCTATCAAGAACAACTCCCAGATACTTGACCCTATCGGAGATGTGAACCGTTTTTTCCAGGAAGATAGGTTCATCAAAATCAATGATCTCCATCTTCCTAGTAAAAAGACATATTTCGGTTTTGTCCGGATTGACATTTAGGCCCCTGGGCCTAGCCCAGTTGTACGCCAGTTCGAGTGCATAAGATGCCCTCCTACATAGATATCCAGGATTCTCCCCCCTTAAAAGTATCGCCACACCGTCTGCATAGCAGACAGGTTGGAAACCTTCACTGGATAGAATCCTCAAGAGACTATTAATCGTGGTCACCCATAGGAGTGGAGATAGGACCCCCCCCCTGAGGAGTCCCACGGTTAACCCTGTCTCTGATCACTATGCCATTTGCTTCGCAATTTATCCACCTATTCCGTAACATATGACCGACCCAGGCTACTATGTCCCGGTGATTGTCGCATAACTCTCCTTTCCCGGTTTAGGTATGAAGACAACTGTTGCCTCCTGCCATAACCTTGGAGTGTACGCGAATTTTAGGCACGCAGTGAAAATGTTTACCAGACTTCCGTCGATCCAATCCATGCTCTGCTGTAGTAGAGCTGGAAAGATCTCATCCGGTCCCGCTGCCTTGTAAGGGACGAAACTGTTAACCGCCCTTCTCACCATCTCCCTGGTTATAACCATACTATGGCCCGATATACTTCCCGCTCGTGGTCGGTACCCAATAGGTTCCACTGTTCGCCCCAAGGTTGTTGCAAGTTGTTGGTCCTCTGAAGGTTCAACGTATGCCTCCCTTGGTTCAAGTTGGTCCCCGTTGGTTCCCGCCCTATCCACAAGAAAGTGTGTTTCCATAAGTATTCTTAACGATTGTTCCATAGTGTCCGCCTTCCGCTTGCGTCTACAAGGGTCTCGGGCTGCGTATGGGTTTTCGATAAGAATTTCTTTATCCTTGATACCTCGCTCACACTGTCCACTTGTTCACAGAAAAGTTTCCAAGAGTTGCGTTTCGCCGTGCGTATCCTTTTATTATACTCTCTGAGTCTACTGTGATAGTCATCCCAGTACACTGATCGTTTCTTTCGGCGGGCCCTATTAAGAAGTCTGCGGACATCACTCCCGAGATTGATCAAATCCCCCGTCAGCCAGGGTTTTTCCCGAGGAGATCTTCGCGATCGGAGTGGGCAACACTCCTTAAACGTTTCAATAAGGCCGCCCGTTATTCTAACCACGGTCTTGCAGTTTATCCCTAAATTTGGTCCAGTTCGTTTTAGCCTTGTTCCGGTACGTTATCGGTTCCGGTGGAGGCTGTGCTAGCCTAAAGAGAATATACCGATGATCTGAAAAGGAATGTTCGTTCGAGACGTGCCATTCCTGGATATCATCTACTAAATTTTCAGTGCATACCGTTATATCCAATACCTCTTCCCTTAATCTGTTAACAAACGTAGCCGTGTTACCAATATTCAGGGTAAAGAGGTTATTCGAGTTTAGAAATTCGAGTAATGCTTCCCCTCGCTTGTTGCAGTTTGTGCTGCCCCAAGCTATGTGGTGAGAGTTCGCATCACAACCTATTAGAATTTCCTTACCTGTTTGCCTTGCAGCCGTTACAATTCCCTGGAGTTCTAGCGTTGGTGGTGGAGTCGCCGCATCAGATTTTAGATATAGCGAGACCAGGAACATCTTCTGGCTCCCGTGCGTGAGGACGGTCGCATCTACCGTTGATAACTCTGGGGAGAAAAGAAAGTTCAGATTTTTGTGACACATAATACAGGTTCTCGGGCGAGAGCCTGCGTGTACATAAAATATTTGGAAATTCGGATCGTTCAATCCAGCAATCTTGTCCTTAGTGGTCCAAGGTTCCTGTATTAAAACGATATGAATCTTACCTCTGCGTAATTTTTCCATCAGAGCGAGAGTAGCCGTTTTACTCCGATGGAGGTTGACCTGCAGGATCAACCGATTTCTATTCTTTAGGGGGCTATCAGTTGGAGTTAGTTGATACCTTTAATGACCTTGGTGTTCTTTTGGATCCTAAATTAACTTTTATACAACATATTACTTTGACTGCAAATAAAGCACGCGGTGTGCTTTCATTTATCAAACGATGGGCAAAAGAATTCATTGAACCGAATATCACAAGGCAACTTTATACTTCCCTTGTAAGACCAATTTTGGAATATGGTTCCATAATCTGGGATCCTCAGGAAAATGTTCGTATCCAACTAATTGAGTCCGTCCAAAAACAATTTTTGCTATTCTGTTTACGGAGTTTTTATTTGGGGGCTGCAGCTGATCTTCCATCCTACACTACTAGACTGGCTCGCATCAAGTTGCCAACCTTGGAAAGCCGAAGAAAAATGATGAATGTTACGTTTTTATTCAAGCTGATTAATGGTGAAATTTGCTCAGAATTCCTCGTCAATAACCTGTTATTCAATGTTCCTCAACGCCCTACGAGGTACTATATTCCTCTATTTATTCCATTTCACCGTCAAAATTATGCTGATGGTTAGGTATCTACTTATGTAATTTTTATGATATTGTCTGTAAGGATTTTTTCCATAGACTAAATAAATACAAATACAAATACAAATGGGTCGGCTAGCAGTTTTTCTTCTTGGGAGTTAGTCATCACTGACTCTCCCTCTTCATTTGTGGCATCTTTTACGCCACTTACCTCCTTGTTAGCGGTCGCTTCATCACTACAGTCTGCATGCTTAGCGTCCGACATAGCCCAGCCAATTGTATTCTTGCCTACTTTAAAGTAGACGGCTGTGGATACGAAGAACGCTTTGCCCTTCGACTTCTTTAAATGAGCCATGGAGTCGTGGTCGATTCCCACAACTATTAGAGTACCCGTTGGGGTTTCCTCCCTGTGACAAATCTCCCATTTTTCCACGACTTGACCCTTGTTTTGTCTATCGAGGACCTTTAGGATCTGCTCCGTAGCATATTTGCCACCTTAACCTTTTATAAAAACCGACGTCTTGGTCAGGAATATCCGCCTTATTAACGAGGGCCAGCTTAGCGCCTTCCCAAGGGGCAGACATTTCTTCCACCAACTTTCTCAGGATACCTATGCAAGTTTTCGAGGCCAGCTGTAGCATAAGGACATCCGTCGAAAAGTTGTAGCTATTTATTTGGATTGCAGCTGCGTCGTCGTCCGCCTCTAAGACATACTGCATAATCCTTTCATTTATGGCCTCTTCGAGACATTGTCTCTGGGCTGTGGGGATTTTACCCGAAGGGTTATTTTGGTCAATCACAGCGTAGCTTAGTTCGTCTATGACTGACCTCTTAGCTATCTTCGCATAAGAGATGGGATGTTCCTTACCCGATTTCGCTTCTGACTTTCTCTTCATTGAAGACTGGCTGGGAACCCTGTCGTTCCGTGAAGAGATCGTCTTCGGCGCCGTCGGTTCACTAGCCGCCAATGGTTTGTTCATTCCGGTCAGTTGAGTATCTGTAATGGAGCCTCCTTGCCCAGAGATGGACTTTTTGGTTGCCGAGTTACTGGTGAACGGGGAACACTTTTTCTTCTTTTTTGCGATAACAATGTTCTGGTCCTCGGGGGATCGAATTCTCTGGCCCACATCCGAGGATGTGGGTGTAGATTGTTCTTCCTCCAAAGTCCCATCTTGTTTAGCTTTTGTGTCGTTGCCAGCTTTCGGAGGTTTCTTCATCCGGTTTAATTTGGCTAGTTTACGCCGTTGAGCCCCGGATAGTCTCACCTTCCTTGTGGTGAGTTTGGCTATACCAGCACTTACTTCCTCTACCATCTTGCTGACTTCGTCTGTCTTTGAGGAGTTCGATTCATCTGAACCGGCGTCCTTATAATTTTTGCATATAGCATTTGTGTCGCTTGTCACATTACCCTCTATGGAGGCCAAGTTACCCACCTCCACAGGGGTCTTGCAGTCTTTTGATGACGACGCCTTTGGGCCCGCTTGCACACCCTCACCAGCCGCCGGTACTGGGTTATTTAGGCCCTGCACCGTAAGTTTTTTCCTTCTTCTGACATAATCTATATACCGCCTCTTTTCGGGAGCGGCCCCTATCCAGTTTTTGGTCCGCGGGTGGTACTTAAACCCGCTGGGGCCCAATTTAGGATAACAAGTTTTATCCGTTTTAGGACAAACAAAATGAAGCTCGCTACCCCAAACAATGGAAAAATATAACAACATATTTTCAAAATACCAATCAGGTTTTCGTAAGAAATTCTCGTGTGAAACAGGGGTAAATTACGTCATAAATGGTTTTTTTTTTTAAAGAGAAGCAACACCCAGGTAAATCTTCCTATTAATTAATGTGTTGCTTTCTTTGGATAGTAGAGAGGTGAAAGGTGGGGAAAGATGAAGGGCTTCAAACATGGCAACACTGTAATTGAGCGAGATGATAAGTCGTAGAACCGTTGTTGCTCGCCACCTAATGGAGAGTTGGCGAACTTATTGAAGCTTTTAAATTCATAGCCCTGATTCATTATTTAACTTCGGTGGGGTTAAGTGCTATGGGAACACCGAAGGCGGGCGCTGCGATACATATGAGGGATAGAAAACTCATATTTATTATTTTTTTAGATTGTTGTTGTCGGCACCGGGAATCGAACCCGGGCCATCTGTGGAGCAGTCCAACGCGCTAACCATTACACCACAACGCCCAAAGACAAATAACAAAAGTTAATGGTGTTAAATCTAATCCAATAAGTAGAGTTCGGGGTTCCACAAGGTTCGATACTGGGTGCACTTTTATTTATTATTTACATAAATGATACGCCAAACATAATAAACAAATTCGAAATTGTATTATATGCAGATGACACTGATTTTTACGGAAGCGGATACTGATGAACAATGTCAAATAAACCTAACACAGGACATGACAACAATAAATAACTGGTTAAAAATTAATAAATTAAAACTAAATGAAAACAAAACAAAATTAATGGAAATAAACATGAATAACTGTTAAGTACGCAATACTGGTTAGAAAACCGAACATGCTAGAGAAAAAGTCGTACATTAGCCTCGCAACAAGTTGGTCGTAGTTTTTCACCTCGTATTTTTTATATTACTTTTTACTACACTGTGGAACAAATTCAGGTTAGAAAAAGTTAGGTCGATTCTGAGAGTGAGGGGTGAATATAGATGCTAAATTAGAAGACCCGTATCGCGGCGTTTGTTTATGTTAGTTCGAATTGTTTTTTAATCGACCTTCGAAATTTGCAGTCAAATGCCGATTTTCAGCATTAAGTTTATATGGTTTTTTGGCTATAAGACGTCAACTAATTGATATTTTTTCAATCTTTTTTTTTTATTTCGTACAAGCGAACTAATTTCAAAAATAAAGATTCAGTTATGACTCGAAACTCAGCCGAAGCTGATGTCTTTTAATTTTCGCTCGGTCGTGATAAAATACGGTATTAATTTTTTTGGAACTTATTTAATTTTGTAAGTGATTCATCGGTTTCATAAAAATAACAAAAAAAAAAACATTGTATAATATATATTGTATTAAAAATGTCGGAACCAAAATTTAAAATGGACCATTTTTGCAATGCTTGTGGACATTTCATAGCAAGCGAAGCCTATAGACAATATTTCTCGCATGAGTTTATCACTGACGTAAACTATGCCCCTAAAAAAATTGCTTTAATTGCTATTCAACTCTTATGCAATGGAAAAGTGAAAAGAAGAAGGCTATGCCTTTTGGTGTACTACAGCCCGCATCAAAAAGAAAATTGCTATGGATGTATCAACTACCATAAAACTTTGAATAGAAGCAAAGCAAAGAATTAAACTTATGTAGCAGTGCCAAGTGTCCAATTAGCATTACCGCAATCAGAATTCGTTCCAGTACCAACATACCGAAGTATTGGTCTTCAAACAGACATCAGTACTACAACCGCCGCTGCTACATCCATAGATTTCTTCTCAGAATACGACCCTGGTGAAGGTACATCCTATGAAACATCAAAGGACCCAATCATAGTCACACAAAACAAATTGGGTTGCATTGTTGCAAATTTGTGTTTGACTCAGAAAAAATCAGAACTACGGGCTTCATTTTTGAAAGGAAACAATTTGCTGGAGAAAGGTACCAAAGTAACAGCATATCGAAAACGCCAAAAAGAGTTAGAAAAGTTCTTCAATGTGAATGATGCAAAAAATTTCGCTTATTGCAACGATATTGAAAAGTTAATAGAGACGATAGGGTTAACCTATAAAAAAGATGATTGGCGTTTATTCATCGATAGTTCACTAACCAGCTTAAAAGTTGTGCTTTTGCACAAGACAAATAGAATGCACTGACACTAGTGAAAATTTCGATCATTTGAAACACATTCTGGAAGTAGCCAAATATAACGAACACCAGTGGCGCATTTGCTGCAACCCCAAAATAGTTTCATTGATTACATGCTTAACAGCATCTGGCCGTCCAAAATATTCGTGTTTTTTGTGCGATTGGTATTCACGATACGGAGAAGGTATTAAAGGAAGAAACCAGTACAAACAGCATAACTGGAATAGTCGCATTGGACGGACATGGCAAAAAGACAATAGGCTACACGAAAGTCTTGTTCCTGAAATGAAAATTTTGTTGCCGTTGCTCCACATTAAACTTGGCATTGCTTAAAATTTTTTTAAATGTATCGCAAAAAGACCAGCAGTATTCAACTGCTTAAAAGACATTTTCCCAAGACTAAGTAACGCCAAAATTCAGGAAGGGGTTGTTAATGGTCCCGACATACGGAAACTAATGAGTCGTCAAGATTTTGACCAACTTCTGACAGACTGAGAATTAAATGCACGGCTCGCATTGAAAGCAGTCATTAAAGGACTTTTGGGTAAAGAACGCAAAGACAACTACAGGCAATCTGTTGCAAACATGTTGGCAGCTTTCGATGAAATTGGGGTTAATATGTCGTACAAAATTCATCTCTTGCAACAGCATCTTGATCAACTCGCTTAACAGTTGCCAACTGAATCTGATGAGCAAGGCGAACGTTATAACCAAACTGCGCTTCCAATTCAAATAAGGTAACTATTGAGAAATCTCCAGCTGCAATACTCGCTGAAATTTGTTGGTGGTATAAAAACACCTTTGAAGAAGAGGAAGACGAGGAAGAAGGGGAAGACAAAGATGAAATTCCAGAATATCTGTTAGACGAAATTATCGAAATTTCTGATGATGATGACGATGACCAAGATATTACAGAGAGCAGTGATGTTGATCCACAGCCGCCTGCTAAACGGCAACTGGCCAAATCATTAATTTAATTTATTTAATTTTTTAATTAAAACTTTTCATAACTAACATTTCAAAACTATATTTTTTTACATATTTTTATAACTTCTTTTTCAATGTTTCTCCAAAACTCACACTGAACAAAATTGGTACATAAAAAATGAGAAGTAAATTAATATTAAGCTGCAAAACGCAAGTTTTGTATTATGATTGTTTTCTTTTCAAATGAAATTTATTGAAGAAACTGAGAAGCACATTATAGATCAAACAGAAAGCAAAAAAGACTTATGCCCTTATTTTGTAAAACGCTACGCCTCACTTCACCTTGCGTTGGCCTTTTTTGAATTTCTTAAATCACCGCGTTCAAAAAAGTGACTGCTCGCGATGCAACAGCTGATTATTACGTTATTTTAAACTCAAATGTTTGAAAAAGCCAATTGTGTAAAACTTTTTTATCACTTGAACTGTCAAATTAAACACCCAATTTTTTGAAGCGTTAGCTTACATATTTTTAAATAAACACAAATACAAAAAAAAAAAAAAAAAATTTTAGTTTTCTGTGGTTATTTTCTATAATGTTTACATTTGCCACATGTAATATTTTTTAATAAAACAAAAAAACTGCTTTTTAATTATCACAATTAAAAAAAATACAGTGGTGTGAAAAATAATAGAGCCACCCCAAACCTCAATTTCAATACTTAAAATTTTATACAGATAATAATTTTCTTTAAACTTTTTTGTTGTTTTTTATTAGGTATTATTGTAATATAAAAAAAAAATATTTGAATATAAAAAGCATCCCCATACCATAATATTACCCCCTCCATGTTTAACGGTTTTATTGGTATATTGAGGACAAAATTCTTTATTTTGGGTCTCAGAACTTGAAGAGAACTTCGATCCGAGTTAAATAAATTTACTTTGGTCTCATCTCAAAATATTACGCCATTAAGATACGGGCCAATTTATGTAAATTATGGAGTCATGTTATTATGGAGTCGGACCCTTATATCGCATACAGGATATAATGGATGCAAAATGTTATAGAAATATTTTAACAGAAGTCATGATGCCTTATGCTGCGTGGCAAAAGCCGCTTGAATGGATATTCCAACAGGACAATTATACAAAACATTCATCGAAGTTGGCAAAGGCATGGTTTAGGGACAACCATGTGATGGTTTTGGGATGGCCTTCACAGTCACCAGACCTAAATCCCATCGAAAACTTGTGGGGCGAGGTTAGAAGATGTCTTAGAGGAAAGAATCTATCAAATAAAGATGAGCTGCGGACAATGGTTGAGACTGCATGGAAGAATATTCCAGTCACGACTTGTCAAAAGCTAGTTGACTCTATGCCGAAGCGCTGCTTCGCATTAATAAAAAATAAGGGCAGTTCTACTAAGTACTGAGGTAGTATAAGCAGTTATGTAATCAATTATTTTATTAAACATATTATTTATAAATATTTTCTTTTTAATAATTTTAGGAGGTTTGTTAAGATTACTCTTTTTTTCATAGAGAAAATAATTGTATATACCGAATTTTTGTTATTTTAATTTTTAGAGCAATGAATTCAAATATTTAATTTATTTATAGTAATTAAATGTGCTAAAGTCCCATAACTTATTTAACAAATTGTGAAAAGCAATCTGATGTAGGCGTGTCCCTATCCGGATTTCATTCCTGCCTAAGGAAATCTTCAGGGACTTTGTTATTAGAATTTCTAGAGATATTTTTTATGTTAAATCACAAACTCAATGAGAATTTCTTGTCCTCGTCTAGGAGCGAGATTCAAAATTTAAAATATCAAAGAAAAAACACAAACAACAACAAAAAATTGTCACAATTGGCTTTGTCATCTTCCAAATACTACTCTGTTTTTTTGACAGACCTAGCAATGTAGTGACGTTTATTCAAGTAAATCAACAATAGAAAATCATATGTTTTCTATTAGTGTCAGTTACATTTAAATTTGCACAAGCACCTGCATATTTGTTATTTAAATTTATTTTCATCGGGATAAACATTAATTGCATTTATAGTAATTAAATGTGCTAAAGTCCCAAAACTTATTTAACAAATTGTGAAAAGCAATCTGATGTAGGCGTGTCCCTATCCGGATTTCATTCCTGCCTAAGGAAATCTTCAGGGGACTTTGTTATTAGAATTTCTAGAGATATTTTTTATGTTAAATCACAAACTCAATGAGAATTTCTTGTCCTCGTCTAGGAGCGAGATTCAAAATTTAAAATATCAAAGAAAAAACACAAACAACAACAAAAAATTGTCACAATTGGCTTTGTCATCTTCCAAATACTACTCTGTTTTTTTGACAGACCTAGCAATGTAGTGACGTTTATTCAAGTAAATCAACAATAGAAAATCATATGTTTTCTATTAGTGTCAGTTACATTTAAATTTGCACAAGCACCTGCATATTTGTTATTTAAATTTATTTTCATCGGGATAAACATTAATTGCATTTATAGTAATTAAATGTGCTAAAGTCCCAAAACTTATTTAACAAATTGTGAAAAACAATCTGATGTAGGCGTGTCCCTATCCGGATTTCATTCCTGCCTAAGGAAATCTTCAGGGGACTTTGTTATTAGAATTTCTACAGATATTTTTTATGTTAAATCACAAACTCAATGAGAATTTCTTGTCCTCGTCTAGGAGCGAGATTCAAAATTTAAAATATCAAAGAAAAAACACAAACAACAACAAAAAATTGTCACAATTGGCTTTGTCATCTTCCAAATACTACTCTGTTTTTTTGACAGACCTAGCAATGTAGTGACGTTTATTCAAGTAAATCAACAATGGAAAATCATATGTTTTCTATTAGTGTCAGTTACATTTAAATTTGCACAAGCACCTGCATATTTGTTATTTAAATTTATTTTCATCGGGATAAACATTAATTGCATTTATAGTAATTAAATGTGCTAAAGTCCCAAAACTTATTTAACAAATTGTGAAAAGCAATCTGATGTAGGCGTGTCCCTATCCGGATTTCATTCCTGCCTAAGGAAATCTTCAGGGGACTTTGTTATTATCTTTGTTATTATTATCTAATAACAAAGTCCCCTGAAGATTTCCTTAGGCAGGAATGAAATCCGGATAGGGACACGCCTACATCAGATTGCCAATTGACAATTTTTTGTTGTTGTTTGTGTTTTTTCTTTGATATTTTAAATTTTGAATCTCGCTCCTAGACGAGGACAAGAAATTCTCATTGAGTTTGTGATTTAACATAAAAAATATCTCTAGAAATTCTAATAACAAAGTCCCCTGAAGATTTCCTTAGGCAGGAATGAAATCCGGATAGGGACACGCCTACATCAGATTGCTTTTCACAATTTGTTAAATAAGTTTTGGGACTTTAGCACATTTAATTACTATAAATGCAATTAATGTTTATCCCGATGAAAATAAATTTAAATAACAAATATGCAGGTGCTTGTGCAAATTTAAATGTAACTGACACTAATAGAAAACATATGATTTTCTATTGTTGATTTACTTGAATAAACGTCACTACATTGCTAGGTCTGTCAAAAAAACAGAGTAGTATTTGGAAGATGACAAAGCCAATTGTGACAATTTTTTGTGGTTGTTTGTGTTTTTTCTTTGATATTTTAAATTTTGAATCTCGCTCCTAGACGAGGACAAGAAATTCTCATTGAGTTTGTGATTTAACATAAAAAATATCTCTAGAAATTCTAATAACAAAGTCCCCTGAAGATTTCTTTAGGCAGGAATGAAATCCGGATAGGGACACGCCTACATCAGATTGCTTTTCACAATTTGTTAAATAAGTTTTGGGACTTTAGCACATTTAATTACTATAAATGCAATTAATGTTTATCCCGATGAAAATAAATTTAATTTATGATTTTTTTTTATATTACAATAATACCTAATAAAAAACAACAAAAAAGTTTAAAGAAAATTATTATCTGTATAAATTTTTAAGTATAGAAATTTAGGTTTGGGGTGGCTCTTTTATTTTTCACACAACTGCATGTTAATTTTAAATAAAACAAATGAAAAAAATCTTTAAACACAAATTTGAATTTGGTTTTAATTTGTATTGACAATCACAGCTGATGGAGTTACCAGATCATAAAAAACCTGGTTTTCTCAACTTTTTGTTTTTTTTAGTTCAGTACTGTCCTGTAAGTAGGAAACCATAATAACGCAATGGTTTGACAATTGAAGTGATAACGTATTAGTTCAGTGTTGAACCAACGCGGTGACGTAGTGATTTATAAAATAACATGTTTTTTACTTAGCGTTTGTGTTGGCGTAGGTGAAGCGTTGAACGCAGGGGAAATACAAAATATGGGCATTAGTTTTGTGGAAAATATTTTCAAAAAGCATGAAAAAAATTTTTTTTACAACATTTTGCTTCATAAGCACCACAAAATTTTTTAAAAAATTTTAATTGTTGGACAGGTCAATAGCAATCGTACATTTGGGTCGTGGTTTACCAGGTATGAAGATTTATTTCTCATTGAAGCTAAAAATTTGACAGACGCAGACAAAACCCGTTTACTTCTGAGAAAAGTAAGCCAATCTGTGTACCAACAACATGCAGACGTAATCTTGCCATCTAAACCTACAGATATTTCATTCGACGTAACACTTGGAAAGCTAAAAACCATGTTTGGTCAACGAGAATCACTCTTTAGTAGCCGTTATAAGTGCTTTTAGACACTCAAAACTGAATCAGAGGACTACGGAGCCTACATTGCAAAAGTCAACCGCCACTGTGAAAATTTCCAATTGGACAAATGTACAAAAGACAATTTAAAGCGTTTTTTTTTTCGTCAGTGGTCTTCAATCAGCAAAAGACGCTAATTTCCGCAATGAAATCCTAACAATGCTGGATGAGGAAAAGCCCGAAAAGCCAGTAACTTTGGAATTTATCAACAAGGGAATTCAGCGCACCTGTACAAATACAAGCCGTTCATACAAAACCCCACAGCAATAAGTATGCACCCAACAATAGCGAAAATCCGAAAACGCCATCAACACCACGTTGGTTGTGTAGTGCTATGCACTACTCAAACACTTGCCAATACAAAAATCACAAGTGTAAGCAGTGTCATCGAGTAGGCCACAAAGAGGGTTACTGTAACGTAAAATCGTCAAAGTTCAACAACAATAAAAAAAGCAATCAGATTCTAACAATAACAATCATGCAAATACTTCACAATCACACAGAACTGATAACAATAAAAATAAGAATTTTGTTCAAATAAAAACTATCGACAACATTATCGATAACAAGTTAAATCGCAAATATGTAAATATTTTAATAAACAATCATAGTGCTGAACTTCAACTGGACACAGCTTCAGATATCACAATCATTGAAGAAGAAATGTGGATAAATTGTAATCGTCCCACATTATCACCAACAAAGCGAACTGCTAAAGATGCCAATCACAATCCAATAAATTTTATTGGAACATTTCAAACAAAAGCCGAATTTCACAGCACAACAAAAACAATGAAAATTTATGTTACAACAGTTCAAGCATTGAACCTTGCAGGTGCAGATTTTTTCTAAGAGTTTGGTCTTTGGGACATTGCAATCAACTCATTTTGTAAATCAATACAAACAAATGTTAATAATCATATTGCTGATTTTAAAACGGAATTTCCTGAAGTTTTCAAAAAGGAGTTGGGTCATTGTTCAAAAATCAAAATTCATCTCCCCCTAAAACCAAACGCAGTACCAAAATTTTGCCCCAAATGACCAGTACCATATTCGGTAATATCATTGGTAGATGCCGAACTTAATCGATTAGAGAAAGAAGGAGTAATTTCACCAACTAACTTTTCGGAGTGGGCAGCCCCCATTCTTAGAGTGAGACGATCAAGTGGCAAAATAAGAATCTGTGGAGATTATTGAACGGGTTTAAATGAAAACGGTAAACCTCATTTTCATCCACTGCCTCTACCAGAAGACATCTTTGAGGTGGATGACGAAACGAAATCCATCTTAACCATCAATACACATCGGGGTCTGTCCACGTTTAATAGGCTGGTTCCGGGAATCAGGTGCATTTCAAAAAGCTATAGAAAAATTCTATCAGGTATCCCAGAAGCCACTGCTTATTTGGATACTAAATGATACTAATAATACTAAAAAGTACAACTCTAATAAGAGATATAAAAAAAATCAACCATGGAAGACTTTTGTATCTGTTTTTCATACATAAAACAAAATTGAGGATTAAAACAACTTAAATTTTGCGTTGTCACCGGCTTGGGAAAATAATTGTCTATTAATTAAATAAAAGACAAAATAAAATATTTATTTATTTAAACTTATATATTATATATAACTTATAGATTAATAATAGTGTTGTTTTTTTCGTTTGGTTTGTTTTTGTTTATTTTTTCGTTTCGTTTCTATAATTATCTTCGGCAGAAGCGTCCTTTAAACGATAGCATCATTTAGACAACCATTGATGTAAGTAGTTGAAAGAAAATTTTTGTTATGTTATATATATTTATTTCTATATATTTTCAGATATTAAATTAATTCATGTCGACAATGTGGGAAAATGAAAATTTTTATATTTCGTCTTTATTGTAAATTATTTTTAAAAGAATCACAAAAATATGTTTTATGATTTTCAGCAAATATATTAACTAAATTACAATTTTTTTTCCATTTTTTTGCGTTTTTTTCAGTCTACTAAAATTCAGCAAAAAATTTATTAATTTTTAGCAAGGCATTTTTATTTCTAATCTACTAAGTGTTAGCAAAACTGTTGCCGAATCTACTAATTTTGTTGCTAAAAATCAGCTCGCTGATTTTCAGCAAAAGATTTTGCTGACATTAGCAATTTTTTTGCTAGCACCCTCCTGACTAAAATTTTGCTGACTCAGCAAAAATTTTTGCTGACTTTACAAACTTTTTTTTTTGAGTGTATGATGAAAAATATATTGTGTGTTGATGTGTTATGCCACTACAGGACGGCATTGGTTCTGACGAGATCAGAGGGTTTTGTGCGTTTGAGCCTGCGCTCTATATCAGTTACATTAGCTAGGGATGATGCTTCCGGGTTAACATGTTCTTGTAGTCTTTCATGATGTTTTGTTGCAAGTTTATGAATGACAAAGGATACCATTTCCACACTCAGGTCACGATGGAGATCAGATATGCGGATGTACCATGGTGAATTGACGATATTTTTCAAAACTTTGTTTTAAAAACGTTGAATTATATCTGTATTACTTTTTGCTGCACAGCCCCAGAGTTGCGCACCGCAGGTCCATATTGGTATCAGCATTTGATTGTATATTAAAAGTTTGTTTTTTATTGATATTGTTGACTTCCTATTAAGCATTTCAGTTTTTTATATAAGTTCCATATATTTAGTTTTGATATGCTCCTTCCATCGTAATTTTTCATTTAAAGTCATGCCAAGATAATTCGTGTTATTTGCATATGGCAGTTCTACATTATCAATTAAGATGGGAATATAACTTATTGGTTTGTTTGTAAAGTCTATATGTACAGACTTATTTGCGTTTAATTTGAGATTCCATTTCTTTGTCCATTCTATTACAAAATCGAGCGCAGTTTGTAAGTTTTGGATGGATTCGTCCACAGTTGTTGCCACTGATAGTATTGCCGTGTCATCGGCAAACGTTGCCATTGTTGTATTTTCTAACTCTGGTACATCACATGTGTATAACAGATATAGGATTGGTCCTAAAATGCTTCCTTGAGGTACTCCTGCCTTTATTTCTTTCAAGTCAGAATATACTTCTTGTTTTATACGAAAATATATTCCATCTAGATACGATTTAATCCGGTTACAATAACTGTTGGGTAGTTGAGATGCGAGTTTTGCAATTAAACCTTTATGCCAAACCTTATCAAATGGCTGGGAAACATCCAGAAAAATGGCAGAGCAAATCTTTTTTCTTCTAGAGCCTTCTCTATAACGTGTGTGATTCGATGAACTTGGTGGAGTGTTTGTTTCTAAATCCAAATTGGTGTTTAGGAATTGTGATATTGCGATCAATGGCTTCTTTCATTCTCTTTAAAAGTATTTTTTCATAAAGTTTTGAAATAGTTGGTAATGTCGAAATTGGTCTATAAGAGTTAACATTGTGTAATTCCTTTCCCGGCTTTGGAATCATAATAACTTCGGCCACTTTCCACAGGCTAGGAACATATTTCAGCTTAATAGATGCATTAAAAAGTCGTGTTAGGTGTTGAATAGTTTTAATTTCCATCAATAGAAAATGTAGATGATAGGTGATCTGAAACAAGTCTGCTTTCTTGTTGTTGGTTTTTTCCCACTGATTGCCGGTGGTTCGAATATGTGAATTTATTGTTGTTGGCCTTTTTTAAAGTTGTTGTCGCTTTCCGAAGAGTTGTTTGGTTATTTAATCGTTTAAGGTATTTATTATATGAATAATGCATCATGAGGCATTTTTTATTCTCGGCCAGTCCAGCGGTGTCCTGTAAGACTCAAGTACCGTTTCCGCTTCTCCTATAATTTTCGTGAGTATAGTATGAGGTATGGAATAGTATCTGCCTGTTCCCGTTTGTGACACGTATAATTCCAACATTCTGTCCACCGATTAGTTTCAAGAATTGTGTTCCCCGATGGTACCGGATAATTCCCTTAGAGATTTCTTAATGCCGTTTACCTTATCCAATTCCTCTAATCTTGGTGTCAATTTTATATTCGCTGAGTAAACCATTTATGGAAGGCTATAACAAAAAAAAGTTTACACTTTATTCCGCAGTCCAATAAAAATTACCTTTCAAACTTTGAGGCAAAACAATGTGTTATTTATGATAACAACCTTGTGGGCTTGCCCGTTACCATAACTTATGTGTTCATTGGTATATGGTTTAATTTAATGAAAAGATGATTTCTTAAATATGCAATAAAAGCATAGTAAAAATTGTACTAATCTCTATACTATAATGGTACTAATCTCGCTGCTTAAAACGCTGGAGCTTGGAACTTCAAATTTATCATTGAGGTTCCTTCTCCATCGCATACATCTAATCACGATTTTAGGAAATTGTTAGTATGTAGTACAAAAAGATAAAAAATATTCCAATTATCGTCCTGTTTAAACCCCTTTGGCTAAAAATCTGAAATTTCAGGTGCATTAGCCAATAATCTATGGGCTAAAGCACATAGAATATACGTTTAGGAATTTTAAACAAAACTTGATATAAAAGGCAAATATGTTCCCTTAATCACTCAGCCCAAACCGCTTGATTTTTAAATACGGCATGTAGGTTTCTCCTCCACTCACAAAGATGGAATTATAGTAAAAAGGGGTTTAAATAAGAAAAACTGGGATTAATCACAAAGCTTAAACCGCTGGAGTAAGGAACTTGAAATTTGGCTTGAAAGTTCCTCGACTGGCGCAGACATTATCTAAGAATAAATTTAAGGAAATTCTTACCGTGAGGTCAAAATCTGCCTGTAAATGTCATCCCAAATAACATTTAGCTAGAAATTTGACTTGCCCGTTACTATAATTATGTGCTCTTTGGTGTATGGACTAATTTACTGGAAAGATAATTTCTAAAATATGAGTAGATAGGAAATGGGGCCTTTGTAACGAAAAAGCAGCGCAGTCGGCAGAGGCAGCAGCGCAGTCGGCATGATGATTTTGGCTTGATGAAAAAAAAAAAAAAAAATAAATTAAAAAAAAAAAAAAAAAATTCAAAAAATTTAAAAATAAATTTAAAAAAAAAAAAAAAAAAAAATTTAAAAAATTTAAAAACTTAAATTTAAAAAAAAAAAATTTCAAAAAATTTAAAAAATAAATTTAAAAAAAAAAATTTCAAAAATTTAAAAAATAAATTTAAAAAAAAAATTTTTCAAAAAATTTAAAAAAAATTTTCAAAAAATTTAAAAAAATAAATTAAAAAAAAAAAAAAAAAATTTCAAAAAATTTAAAAAATAAATTTAAAAAAAAATTTTCAAAAAATTTAAAAAATAAATTTAAAAAAAATTTTCAAAAAATTTGCGCAGTGAAAAAAATAAATTTAAAAAAATAAATTTTCAAAAAAATTTGTGCAGTGAAAAAAATAAATTTAAAAAAATTTGCGCAGTGAAAAAAATAAATTTAAAAAAATATATTTTCAAAAAATTTGCGCAGTGAAAACAATAAATTTAAATGAAAAAAGTGGAATTTCTGACTCAGTGAAAAAAGATAAATTTTCATAAACATCTGGCCCAGTAAAAATTCTGTGTGTGGAGAATATTTTTATTACACAATTATGTTTTACCGACGGCTTTTCACAATTTTACATCTATGAAAAAAAGAAGAATTATCTGCCCCAGTTTTTTCACTGGGATGATGGGATTATGTGCATAGAAAATTCTTTGTGTTTACATTATGAAAATATTTTTGAGAAGAATTTGTACACAATATAATCAAATTAGTGTAATATTTAAAATATGTGGATGACAGTATTATGTCAAGTGTTTTAGGTGACATAGTAAAATTTGGATACTATTTAAAATGTGTTTACATTATGAAAATATTTTTGAGAAGAATTTGTACACAATATAATCAAATTAGTGTAATATTTAAAATATGTGGATGACAGTATTATGTCAAGTTTTAGGCGACATGATAAAAATTTGTCTAATATTTAAATTGTGTTTACATTATGAGAATATTTTTGAGTGAACAGATCAAATCATGATCAAAGACATCTTGTACGTCGCGTTGGTATACATGTAAAATTTTTTATAGGGATCAGCCTACAGACATAATGTGTCAAGTGTTTTAGGTGACATAGTAAAATTTGCCTAATATTTAAATTGTGTTTACATTATGAGAATATTTTTGAGTGAACAGATCAAATCATGATCAAAGACATCTTGTACGTCGCGTTGGTATACATGTTAAATTTTTTATAGATATCAAAAACTCAGCCTACAGACATAATGTGTCAAGTGTTTTAGGTGACATAGTAAAATTTGCCTAATATTTAAAATAATATACAAGACAGTGTATTTTGTATATTTTTCATTTTATTCATTTATTAAACGCTTAGATGTTTATAATACATTTCAATAAAATTAATTATAGATCGTTTTCTCTGTCTATAGACAAAACAGCTACAAGTATCAGGTCCCTCTATGCAACTATCAATAGACCATGGACAATCAATGAAATGTTCCCCATGTATCGAGTCTAGGCACTCCTTATTTTCAAATTCATCCATTATATTCGTAAAGTTTAATATATAATGGAGATCCTCAAAAGAAATGTATCCATCATATTTAAAAAGAAAGGTGTCAATTCTCTCTCTCGTAGTGTTGGTATTAATATCATTGTTTCTGATATTTGAAAATAATAATTTAAATGTTCATAATAATATTAGTGATATGTTTATGGAGATTGATAGTGATGATGATATATTTACAAATATTGATTTGGAAGATGTAAATAAAACATTGTATTAATTTTTAATTGTATTATAATTTTTATTTTATTTAGATTTAAATTAATTTTTTTAAATATTTCTTATGTAATAGATGATATTTTATAAAGATTTTAGAAAAAATTATGAAAATAACTGTGTTTGAGGAAAATTTAATTTTTCATGTTGACAAATACGACTATATGTTTTTGGCATATTGTCATTTATTTAAACAACTTTGCGTACTTGAACAGTTAAAGGATTATATTCAATTAATCGATCATGGATGAGAATACAATAGGCAGACGTGTTTTCTGGAATATTACTGCTTGTCTCAAACTCAATTTTTATATCAATTGGACCGTTTGTAGTAGATTCATTTTGATGGCTCACATCAATGACAATAATAGGAGCATTATTTTTAAATTCTTGACAATTCACAATTGGTTGAGGTTCTTTCATATAATAGTTTTGTTGAAATCTCACATACATATCATAGAGAATAGCAAAGCGTTCATTAGCAAATTTAATATTAAGATCATCATAAGGATATGATTCTGAATTCAAGTGTACTTTGAGGTTAGTTAAATTGCAGTGAACAAATTTATTATCATTTTGGAATGCTATTATTAATGCAAAACGAGGACGTTCTCTGTTGGTAGCTAACTTTACATTCCAAATGTTAGTATTTCCAGTTGTTAGTTGAGGATTATAATGACAGTCCCAACTGTGGAATGCTATTGGTAAGTTTTCTCCGTTTTTATCACTTTCATCATATTTAATTTACTAAAATCCGATAAGTGTACATGAGGAATTCTCCATGAAATATTTGTAATTTTTATTTTGGGTTTTTCAGTATTTGCTGTTGAATACACCATGCCTTCATCACTTTTACTACGCAGTAAAAATTAATTCATGTTTAGATTTTAAAATTACTTTATTGAAATCTTCAGCAAATCCCAGTAAGACTTTTAGTGGAATATAAAAATTAAAAATTGAAAAATAAAAATTAAAAATTGAAAATTAAAAAATAAAAATTAAAAATTGAAAATATAAATTAAAATAGGGTTCTTCTTATTTTTGGTTGTTGTTTTTTTTTTGGAATGTGATAAATTTTTATTTTTCTAAATTATTTAAACAAAAATATTAATGATGGGTGTGAAAATATAAAGGAAAAATTTTAAATTTCTGTGTGTGAAAAAATGTTATTCTCTAAATATTGTTTTAATAAGATGGTTTTATTATTTTAGGTGTGGAGGATATTTTTTGGCTAGAAGCGTGAAACAAGGGGCGGTCATATGTTTTAGAACTCTTTAATCTTCAATGTAAAATTTATGTTGAATTTGTATAGGAAGCAAAACTCTGCTTGCTAACATATTGTTCGCAACTAAAATGTGTTTACATCAATAAAATTCTTTGAGTAGTTTTATGCCATCACTAAGGAGGGTTGTAATGAATAATAAAATAGGAATTAAAACTTTGTTTGACACCATATTGCTTAAAACTATTTAAAATTTGTTTAGGGTCAAAGTAAAAGACAATTTGTATTTACACATGTTTTAATATTAATTTGTTTATTAAACACTTAGATTTTTATGATACATTTCAATTAGATTAATTACAGCTTGACTTCTATGTCTATAGATGAAGCAGTTACAAGTATCTGGTCCCTCTATGCAACTATCAATAGACCATGGACAATCGATAAAATGCTCCCCATGCATCGAGTCTAAGCACTCCTTATTTTCAAATTCATCCATTGTATTCATAAAGTTTAATATGAAATGGAGATCCTCAAAGGAAATGTAGCCATCATACTCAAAAAGAAATGCGTTAATTCTTTCGCGTAGTGTCGGAAATTCCATCATTATTTCAAGATTGATGTTTCTCCTTATCTATATTTTTTAATACTAATTAAAAAATTTATTTTTCTTAATGTGAGAAGAGGATACTTGACAAATATATCCCCAAACTACTAATTATATAAGAGTGAGGGAATACAATGATTTATCATGCACTTTACTTCACTCTGGATCGATCAATTGGAGGGTGGAGTTAAGGCATAAGACATTTTTCAATTATTTTTCTTAATTTTAATTATAGGAATGTAAGAACAATCATTCAATAAAAAGCAGTCCAATAGTAAAGTCAAAAATGGATATTTCATCATCTCTAATTAATAAATTTAATAATTTCAACAGTAAACCAATTCTCTATATTAAAGACATGGAGAATTTAAAATCCTATACTGTGTTGAAAGCCATACGAATTAAAACTAAATTTGGCAAATGCATAAGACTTGAAGTCGAAAATAACTTTATATTTCTACCAACTAGATATAACGCCATGACTGAAGAAGAACTAGTGGAATTATCCTCTGGAAATTACTGCATTAAAAAAGAAGCTGGAGTACACGAGAAATCATATCAATTGCAGCTGGAGCAATTCAATTTAAATAATGAATATATTATTCTTCAAAATAGTACATATCCAGTATGGAATTAAAATGTAAATAAATATTATTAAATAAAACAAAATTATATAGTTTATTTAAAAAAGTTTTCTTTTTATTTATTATAAATTTCATACAAAAATTGTAGGCATAAATGTCCACAATTAAACGAATTATATTTTTGATGTTGATTGTAGTTATATTCTAAATTTCTACCCAAGTATTTTACTACTTCCAAATTTCCAAAACTATCAAAATATTCATTTTGTTGATTATTTTTATAGTATGCTACCCAATGTGTTCCACAGCCAATTGATGAATCTAAATTAATAATTCCACATTCTTTTGGTCTGGGGCGTTGGGGGAGTGAATCTCTCATAAAAACGCCTCTAAAATATGGAATATGTGTTGCAAATATCCTTAAATCGACATCAGTGAGTGGCCTTTTGGGTAGCATCTTTAGTAGTTTTTTGATGATCTATTAAATACAAGACCATATCCGTTCTTATATGGCTTAAGAAATAATCCTTTTCCCATTGCAATAGCCTCCTTTGTTTTATTATGTTTAATGGCCTCATCAAGATTTTGCTTAGCATTTTTAGCAGTGTTAATTGCTTTAGCAATAGCTGCTCCACCAGAAGATAGACTACCTAAGGCTCCGAGTGCTGTAAGAATTGATACTAAAGGCAAGAAACCTCCAATTTTGGGAACATTTATTATGCGAGGTATAACAACTTTAGATTTTTTTCCTTTTAAAGATTTATTGATAACTCTACGTGCAATTTTAATAGCGTCATTAATATCTCTGGGTTTTTCCTTCTTTAAACTTTTTGTAGCCATTCTTACCGCATCGTTAAAAACTTTCTTTCCACTTTTGTATTGACCCTTTACCCCCATTCCAAATTTAACTTTTGCTTTCATTGCGTTGCTTACAAAATATGCATTTGTTTTCTCGCCAATACTACTATCCTCGGCTAAAACTCTTTCCCAAGCACGATTTTCAAGTATTTTATCAGCTTGATGTCGTTTATTAATATCCTTATTTTGGGAATATGCTATATCATGTTCTGAGGCACGATTAATTGATTTCTATACAATCATCTGTTTATTAATATCATACCATCTAAAAGACTAGAACAGCTAAAAATACCTAATCTGATAAATCAGAACAGCTAAAAATACCTAATCTGATAAATCAGCACAGCTAAAAATATCTAATCTGATAAATCAGAACAGCTAAAAATACCTAATCTGATAAATCAGCACAGCTAAAAATATCTAATCTGATAAATCAGAACAGCTAAAAATACCTAATCTGATAAATCAGAACAGCCAGCAGACACCTGATCTGATAAACCAGACCAGATCAGCTTGCCACAAATATATGTTCATCACACAAATCATCTAATTCTACATCTAACATCTAAATGCCACAAATCATCTAATTGTTTATGCAACTCATTTACAAGAATTCGTTTTGTAGTCATTTTTGATTTTTATATGTATGTCTCTTGTGATTTTGTATTTTTTTTTTTATGTGTATGAGCATTTTTTAGATTGCAGCTTTTTCTTCCAAAATAATCTTCTAGTTTTGCGGACAAATGATGTTAATGTTATCCACATTGATAATAAACAGCGTTGAAGCATTTTATATATTACTTTTTATATTTCATAATTTCAAGCTTCAATAGATGTGACATTCACACATGTTGAATGATATGCACTTATTAATTAATTTGTAAGATATTCATTAGATTTTATATAATAATATCAGCTTCTCGCAATTCTTCAATTATTGAGACTATTTCATTATTATGATTATTATGACCAGCGACTTGTGATGCTATCAATAGCCGAAGGCGATCAACCAACTCATTTGGATCATTCCAATATACATATATAATTTGATTTATTTGAATTCAATTTCATTAAACCACTTCCTGTCTTATCATTTTTAAATAATTTACTTATAATGTTTCGATATTTATATGCTCTGGTGCCTTTTAGCTGTCCATCGGATTTATAATCTCTTTTATGAGCATTTGTTTCAATTAAAATCTTCTTGTAAATCTCCAATTCAGTTTTATCATAATTCATTGGTTTTGAATAAAACATTAACTGATAAAGACCTGGTGTAAGGAGCCACATTTGGTTTCCTACCTCAATTTTGTCGTCATTTATTTTTATATTGCTGTTACCAAATTTCCATTCTCCACTAGAATTTTCATGTGGCCCATATAGAGTATCCAACATATTTTTTTTACCCAACCAGTATAAATCTATCGGATTTGTTGAAACATTAATATCATCATTCTCTATTGTATCCTCTTGAGAATAGAAATTTTCATCATCATTTGTCTTATATAAAGACTTTTGTGTCTCATCTTCACCATTAGTACTTATATGTTCTTTCTTCGGAGTACTTGACTCGAATTTCATCGGTACTTTGTTAAAGCTAATATTTGAGTAATTAGAAATTTCATTTTTAATTTCATCTTTAATAATTTTTGAAATTGTATTCGTATTTTTAGAAATATCAATAAATTCCTTCAATGGTTCCGTTATAGGCCTAAATGTATCTTTGAGTTGTTTAGATGTGTTAGATTCATCAAATTTTATACTTTGAAATTTCCTTTTCAAAGCATTCTCGTCTTTACTAATTCTTCCAAAACTTTTTCTTCCATCGTTTATTAGTTTTAAAATTATGATTAGGTATCGGCAAGATCAGGTGTCTGCTGGCTGGTCTGGTTTATCAGATCAGGTGTCTGCTGGCTGGTCTGGTTTATCAGATCAGGTGTCTGCTGACTGGTCTGGTTTATCAGATCAGGTGTCTGCTGGCTGGTCTGGTTTATCAGATCAGGTGTCTGCTGGCTGGTCTGGTTTATCAGATCAGGTGTCTGCTGGCTGGTCTGGTTTATCAGATCAGGTGTCTGCTGGCTGGTCTGGTTTATCAGATCAGGTGTCTGCTGGCTGGTCTGGTTTATCAGATCAGGTGTCTGCTGGCTGGTCTAATTTATCAGATTAGGTATTTTTAGCTGTTCTAATTTATCAGATTAGGTATTTTTAGCTGTGCTGATTTATCAGATTAGGTATTTTTAGCTGTTCTGATTTATCAGATTAGGTATTTTTAGCTGTTCTAGTCCTTTAGATGGTATGATATTAATAAACAGATGTCTGCTGGCTGGTCTGATATCGATCTAATTGATTCAATGATCTATTCGTAACTAACTAATATTTATGAATTCATCCTTTTATATTTCAATGAAAATATTAAACGATTTTCTATAGCGACCTGCATCTAAATCATCATCTTTGCTTATTATTAAAAATCCATACTTGTCTTTCCAACATTCTTGACATATATCATAAAATTTCTTATAGCTCATATCCATTCCAACGTGATCGCTATATATGTGCTTCATATTCATTTCATCCTGCTTAAACATTATAATCATATTCCCAAAATAAGGATATTAATAAACGACATCAAGCTGATAAAATACTTGAAAATCGTGCTTGGGAAAGAGTTTTAGCCGAGGATAGTAGTATTGGCGAGAAAACAAATGCATATTTTGTAAGCAACGCAATGAAAGCAAAAGTTAAATTTGGAATGGGGGTAAAGGGTCAATACAAAAGTGGAAAGAAAATTTTTAACGATGCGGTAAGAATGGCTACAAAAAGTTTAAAGAAGGAAAAACCCAGAGATATTAATGATGCTATTAAAATTGCACGTAGAGTTATCAATAAATCTTTAAAAGGAAAAAAATCTAAAGTTGTTATACCTCGCATAATAAATGTTCCCAAAATTGGAGGTTTCTTGCCTTTAGTATCAATTCTTACAGCACTCGGAGCCTTAGGTAGTCTATCTTCTGGTGGAGCAGCTATTGCTAAAGCAATTAACACTGCTAAAAATGCTAAACAAAATCTTGATGAGGCCATTAAACATAATAAAACAAAGGAGGCTATTGCAATGGGAAAAGGATTATTTCTTAAGCCATATAAGAACGGATATGGTCTTGTATTTAATAGATCATCAAAAAACTACTAAAGATGCTACCCAAAAGACCACTCACTGATGTCGATTTAAGGATATTTGCAACACATATTCCATATTTTAGAGGCGTTTTTATGAGAGATTCACTCCCCTAACGCCCCAGACCAAAAGAATGTGGAATTATTAATTTAGATTCATCAATTGGCTGTGGAACACATTGGGTAGCATACTATAAAAATAATCAACAAAATGAATATTTTGATAGTTTTGGAAATTTGGAAGTAGTAAAATACTTGGGTAGAAATTTAGAATATAACTACAATCAACATCAAAAATATAATTCGTTTAATTGTGGACATTTATGCCTACAATTTTTGTATGAAATTTATAATAAATAAAAAGAAAACTTTTTTAAATAAACTATATAATTTTGTTTTATTTAATAATATTTATTTACATTTTAATTCCATACTGGATATGTACTATTTTGAAGAATAATATATTCATTATTTAAATTGAATTGCTCCAGCTGCAATTGATATGATTTCTCGTGTACTCCAGCTTCTTTTTTAATGCAGTAATTTCCAGAGGATAATTCCACTAGTTCTTCTTCAGTCATGGCGTTATATCTAGTTGGTAGAAATATAAAGTTATTTTCGACTTCAAGTCTTATGCATTTGCCAAATTTAGTTTTAATTCGTATGGTTTTCAACACAGTATAGGATTTTAAATTCTCCATGTCTTTAATATAGAGAATTGGTTTACTGTTGAAATTATTAAATTTATTAATTAGAGATGATGAAATATCCATTTTTGACTTTACTATTGGACTGCTTTTTATTGAATGATTGTTCTTACATTCCTATAATTAAAATTAAGAAAAATAATTGAAAAATGTCTTATGCCTTAACTCCACCCTCCAATTGATCGATCCAGAGTGAAGGAAAGTGCATGATAAATCATTGTATTCCCTCACTCTTATATAATTAGTAGTTTGGGGATATATTTGTCAAGTATCCTCTTCTCACATTAAGAAAAATAAATTTTTTAATTAGTATTAAAAAATATAGATAAGGAGAAACATCAATCTTGAAATAATGATGGAATTTCCGACACTACGCGAAAGAATTAACGCATTTCTTTTTGAGTATGATGGCTACATTTCCTTTGAGGATCTCCATTTCATATTAAACTTTATGAATACAATGGATGAATTTGAAAATAAGGAGTGCTTAGACTCGATGCATGGGGAGCATTTTATCGATTGTCCATGGTCTATTGATAGTTGCATAGAGGGACCAGATACTTGTAACTGCTTCATCTATAGACATAGAAGTCAAGCTGTAATTAATCTAATTGAAATGTATCATAAAAATCTAAGTGTTTAATAAACAAATTAATATTAAAACATGTGTAAATACAAATTGTCTTTTACTTTGACCCTAAACAAATTTTAAATAGTTTTAAGCAATATGGTGTCAAACAAAGTTTTAATTCCTATTTTATTATTCATTACAACCCTCCTTAGTGATGGCATAAAACTACTCAAAGAATTTTATTGATGTAAACACATTTTAGTTGCGAACAATATGTTAGCAAGCAGAGTTTTGCTTCCTATACAAATTCAACATAAATTTTACATTGAAGATTAAAGAGTTCTAAAACATATGACCGCCCCTTGTTTCACGCTTCTAGCCAAAAAATATCCTCCACACCTAAAATAATAAAACCATCTTATTAAAACAATATTTAGAGAATAACATTTTTTCACACACAGAAATTTAAAATTTTTCCTTTATATTTTCACACCCATCATTAATATTTTTGTTTAAATAATTTAGAAAAATAAAAATTTATCACATTCCAAAAAAAAAACAACAACCAAAAATAAGAAGAACCCTATTTTAATTTATATTTTCAATTTTTAATTTTTATTTTTTAATTTTCAATTTTTAATTTTTATTTTTCAATTTTTAATTTTTATATTCCACTAAAAGTCTTACTGGGATTTGCTGAAGATTTCAATAAAGTAATTTTAAAATCTAAACATGAATTAATTTTTACTGCGTAGTAAAAGTGATGAAGGCATGGTGTATTCAACAGCAAATACTGAAAAACCCAAAATAAAAATTACAAATATTTCATGGAGAATTCCTCATGTACACTTATCGGATTTTAGTAAATTAAATATGATGAAAGTGATAAAAACGGAGAAAACTTACCAATAGCATTCCACAGTTGGGACTGTCATTATAATCCTCAACTAACAACTGGAAATACTAACATTTGGAATGTAAAGTTAGCTACCAACAGAGAACGTCCTCGTTTTGCATTAATAATAGCATTCCAAAATGATAATAAATTTGTTCACTGCAATTTAACTAACCTCAAAGTACACTTGAATTCAGAATCATATCCTTATGATGATCTTAATATTAAATTTGCTAATGAACGCTTTGCTATTCTCTATGATATGTATGTGAGATTTCAACAAAACTATTATATGAAAGAACCTCAACCAATTGTGAATTGTCAAGAATTTAAAAATAATGCTCCTATTATTGTCATTGATGTGAGCCATCAAAATGAATCTACTACAAACGGTCCAATTGATATAAAAATTGAGTTTGAGACAAGCAGTAATATTCCAGAAAACACGTCTGCCTATTGTATTCTCATCCATGATCGATTAATTGAATATAATCCTTTAACTGTTCAAGTACGCAAAGTTGTTTAAATAAATGACAATATGTCAAAAACATATAGTCGTATTTGTCAACATGAAAAATTAAATTTTCCTCAAACACAGTTATTTTCATAATTTTTTCTAAAATCTTTATAAAATATCATCTATTACATAAGAAATATTTAAAAAAATTAATTTAAATCTAAATAAAATAAAAATTATAATACAATTAAAAATTAATACAATGTTTTATTTACATCTTCCAAATCAATATTTGTAAATATATCATCATCACTATCAATCTCCATAAACATATCACTAATATTATTATGAACATTTAAATTATTATTTTCAAATATCAGAAACAATGATATTAATACCAACACTACGAGAGAGAGAATTGACACCTTTCTTTTTAAATATGATGGATACATTTCTTTTGAGGATCTCCATTATATATTAAACTTTACGAATATAATGGATGAATTTGAAAATAAGGAGTGCCTAGACTCGATACATGGGGAACATTTCATTGATTGTCCATGGTCTATTGATAGTTGCATAGAGGGACCTGATACTTGTAGCTGTTTTGTCTATAGACAGAGAAAACGATCTATAATTAATTTTATTGAAATGTATTATAAACATCTAAGCGTTTAATAAATGAATAAAATGAAAAATATACAAAATACACTGTCTTGTATATTATTTTAAATATTAGGCAAATTTTACTATGTCACCTAAAACACTTGACACATTATGTCTGTAGGCTGAGTTTTTGATATCTATAAAAAATTTAACATGTATACCAACGCGACGTACAAGATGTCTTTGATCATGATTTGATCTGTTCACTCAAAAATATTCTCATAATGTAAACACAATTTAAATATTAGGCAAATTTTACTATGTCACCTAAAACACTTGACACATTATGTCTGTAGGCTGATCCCTATAAAAAATTTTACATGTATACCAACGCGACGTACAAGATGTCTTTGATCATGATTTGATCTGTTCACTCAAAAATATTCTCATAATGTAAACACAATTTAAATATTAGGCAAATTTTTATCATGTCGCCTAAAACTTGACATAATACTGTCATCCACATATTTTAAATATTACACTAATTTGATTATATTGTGTACAAACTCTTCTCAAAAATATTTTCATAATGTAAACACATTTTAAATAGTATCCAAATTTTACTATGTCACCTAAAACACTTGACATAATACTGTCATCCACATATTTTAAATATTACACTAATTTGATTATATTGTGTACAAATTCTTCTCAAAAATATTTTCATAATGTAAACACAAAGAATTTTCTATGCACATAATCCCATCATCCCAGTGAAAAAACTGGGGCAGATAATTCTTCTTTTTTTCATAGATGTAAAATTGTGAAAAGCCGTCGGTAAAACATAATTGTGTAATAAAAATATTCTCCACACACAGAATTTTTACTGGGCCAGATGTTTATGAAAATTTATCTTTTTTCACTGAGTCAGAAATTCCACTTTTTTTCATTTAAATTTATTGTTTTCACTGCGCAAATTTTTTGAAAATATATTTTTTTAAATTTATTTTTTTCACTGCGCAAATTTTTTTAAATTTATTTTTTTCACTGCACAAATTTTTTTGAAAATTTATTTTTTTAAATTTATTTTTTTCACTGCGCAAATTTTTTGAAAATTTTTTTTAAATTTATTTTTTAAATTTTTTGAAAATTTTTTTTTTTAAATTTATTTTTTAAATTTTTTTTTTTTTTTTTTTTTTTTTTTTTTTTAAATTTATTTTTTTAAATTTTTTGAAAATTTTTTTTAAATTTTTTGAAAATTTTTTTTTTTAAATTATTTTTTAAAATTTTTGAAAATTTTTTTTTTAAATTTATTTTTTAAATTTTTTGAAATTTTTTTTTTTTTAAATTTATTTTTTAAATTTTTTGAAATTTTTTTTTTTTTTTTTTTAAATTTATTTTTTAAATTTTTTGAAATTTTTTTTTTTTTTTTTTTTTAATTTTTTTTTTTTTTTTTTTTTTTTTTTTTTTTTTCACCAAGCCAAAATCATCATGCCGACTGCGCTGCTTTTTCGTTACAAACCCCATTTCCTATCTACTAATATGCAATAAAAACATAGTAAAAATGGTATTCAAAAGGGATTTAGTACCGGTTAATCGCGCTGCCTAAACCGCTGGAGATTGGAACTTCAAATTTGTCGTTAAGGTTCCTTCTCCATCGTATACATCTAATCACAATTTTAGGAAATTGTTAGACATCCACAAATATAGGATTATTGGAAAAGTTTACGTAATGGAACAAAAAGAGAAAAGGTTTCCTCTTGATTTACTACCCAAACCCTTTTGTATATAAATCAAAATTTTAGAATATGGGTTTAAATAAGAAAATGTGGGATTAATCACAAAGCTTAAACCGCTGTGGCAAGGAATTTGAAATTTGGCTTGAAAGTTCCTCGTCCGGCGCAGACATTATCTAAGAAGAAATTTAAGGAAATTCTTACCGTGAGGGGCAAAATCTCCCTTTCAAAATCTCCCATTTGGCAAAATCTCCCATTTGGCTAGAAATCTGAACTTTAAAATATGTGTTTCTTTGAACTTCTAATTAAAACGTTGTAAAAATGGGGTTAAAAAGGAAAGTGTAAAAGCAAGGCTAAAATCGTAGCAGATAGAAACTTGAGATTTGACATGTAGGTTCTCTCTTCAGCGTAGACATCAACTAACAGAGGGGCAAAAAGGGTCAGTCTCTCCTTAACGTCATAACCAAAGCCATTAGGTAATTATATCGTAGTTCATTAAAGATATACTTTTTGCGTTTTAGATCAAAACTTGTCTTAAAAAGGGATTTTAAAGGGAAAAGTGTCCTCTTAATGACATGTACAATTGCTTTATGAGTAGGACTTAAAACATCTTCTCGAAATGGTTAAACAAATTAATTAAAACAGGAAATCATTTTCTTTTAAATGTATTCCGACATTAAAAACTATTGGTAACAATATATCGGAGTAATAATATAAATTAAATTATAAAATATTTTGGATATTCAGAAGTTAACTGTATAAAAAGGGGTTGTACTACTTCATAACTTTTACATTTACCTATTCTTTTGAAATTTTTAGATTCCAAGTGCTGCAAAATTATACTCTTTTTGACAAATGAACACAAAAGCACAAAATTTGTAAAAAAATATTTGGTACCGGACGATTTTTATAAAAAGTTAATCTTTTGAGAAAAATAAAACACAATGACATTATCCCAATTACCGATTTGGGGATTATGGATTAATATTTTTTTTTATCTACATCCAAACCAAAATGGGAACTATGCCTAACATGATTATGCTAATAATTCCCAGTAAAAAATATACATAATCTTTATAGGCACATTTTGCAAGAGAACGTTGTGTGAATATTAAAGTTTTTTTTGTATAGACGGCCTGCGGCCGGGTCGGCCTCAGCTTTATGATTAGAATTTAAAACATCTTCTCGAAATGATTAAACACATTAATTAAAACAGGAAATCGTTTTCTTTTTAATGTATAATTTATCTATTGGTAACGATAACTCGGACTTTTAAGCTAGTCGAGTTATAATAAAAATTAGGTTTTAAAAGATTTTGGCTATTCAGAAGTTAAGGGTATAAAGAATAGCAAAACGGTAACCTTTACAACACTTAAATAAATTTATTTATTCACTTAAAACTTGAGGGTTTCAACTGCGGAAAAATTATTTACTCTTTTATACAAATGCATACAAAAGCATGAAATTGGGGACCTGTA
This sequence comes from Delia radicum, assembly GCA_021234595.1. Taxonomy (NCBI): domain Eukaryota; kingdom Metazoa; phylum Arthropoda; class Insecta; order Diptera; family Anthomyiidae; genus Delia; species Delia radicum. The sequence continues at coordinate 10,934,558 of CM037856.1, read as the reverse complement.
AAAAAATATTTGGTCCTGTTAACAAAATTTAGTCCTAGACGATTTTTAATACTAATACTAAAATTTCAGAACTAAATTCCATTTATTCCAAAACAATAATCATAAAACATCTATTAAATGTATTTTAAATCGAGTTGACTATTTGTTACGCCCGTGGTAATGACATCCCTATCCAAAATTGGCTTTGGTGGGGACCAGAACCCTCGTAATTTTTTAAAAAATATTCTATTTTGTAAAACGAACAAAATTTTCGTTTCTTCTTAATAGATATGGACAAGGTCTGGGAAAGCTTTCGCGACATTTAACCTCAAAATCAAATTTTTACAGATCTGCTCATTTTGGAAACAACTTACGTTTTCAGTTTCAGATTTAGCTTAACATTTTGATTAAGATCAGCACTTTAAGTCCCGGTAATTCCACGTTCCCAGTGGAAAATTCAATACGTGCATTTTCAGTGTATTAGCCTAAATCCGAGAAAACCTATATTTCAACTTTTTAGTCAATATTCGCAAAGTAGGACTCTTTTCTACGCCTTCCATTAATATATTAAAGATTCCGTTTTAGTGGATGTCCACATATGGGCGATGTTCAATTAGTAAGTACTTTTTATTTAAAGAGCTTGTTGGAAATAACCCATCGTGCCATGATAATGAAAATTAATATAACATGAAACTTGTTATATGTATTCTTCAAATTTTTACAAACTTTCACTTTTCTTTATATTTTTGAAAATTTTTTATCATTTGCACTTAGTGTTGGATTTTTTAAATAAAATTACTTTTTGTGGAATACGTACGTTTTAGAAAAAAATATTTTCGTTATGAATAAGTATTTTTTGGAAAAAGTACTTTGATTTAGAATAGTATGTAGAGTTTTTGGAAAAAGCAATGTGCTTTTCTTTGGAAAATTTGCTTTTTGGGAAAAGTCCTTTTTTTTGAAAAAGGCACTTATTTAAAAACAAGTGGAAGCATTAAAGTCCGATGTGCCGAATTTGGTATAAAAAAGATTAAATTCGGCTGTGCCGAATTTTTTAATACCCTCCATCTCATTGTTTGAATTAGCCAGTGAAAGTGCAAACAATATATATATATATCTATATTCTTTGTAAAAATAACAATAATGTATTTGGGGTGAAGAAAAAAATGTTGTATCAATTATCGCTAAAAGCGAATTGCACTGTATATAAATACAGATAAAGATTTACACAATTCAATATATATGGTTTGTGTCTTTGCTATTAAAAAATTCTCGATATTCAGGCGCTGAAATCGCTATGTCTAATTTCTATGATATTAAATATATATTTGAATTGAGATTTAAAATAAAATTAATTTTCTTTTAAGAATCCAATTGCAATTGATGGAAACGCCCAATTGGGAAAATTGGCAATAGCGCCATCTATTAAGTTATAAAGGGATAGGTTTAAAGGGACAGTAATAAGAAAAAAATAGTTTTAAAAATAATAAATATATTGTGAATTAGTAATTTAATTTAATATCTACATAATTGTAATTGAGAAAGGACCAAATTTGAAGAATAACTGGCTCCACCTTTTAAATTGTGAAGGGAAGTGTATAAAAAAAAAATAATAGAAAAAAATATTCTTAGGAAAAAAACTTTTGTTTTGTAAATGAAACGATTTTAGTAGAAAAAAATCTAACACTCGATAAACGAGGGTTATGTAGACAAAAATAAACTCAGCTTATTGCAATAATTAAATGCAGTTTGCTTATAACACTTGAAATAGGGGAAAAGCACAATCGATGTCTCAAAGTAATCAATATTTGTAGAAAATAATATTATCCGTACATGAAATATTTACATATAATGTAGCACTGAAATAATTATTTTTCTATAAAACAAAACCCGTGATTTTAGTAGAAAAAAGCCACAAAATAGGCTTTTAGCAATGTAACGAAAATGAATTGTATTAAATACAAAAACACTTTAATTTTAGCGAAAAACATACCGATTTGATCTTAACATACTAGGAATATTTTATTTTAATAGATGTTTTTCATCTTATTTTTCACTGAAACACAAATTAATGTTCAAAGTTATTCTGCAGGTTTGTTCTCAATGAAGGAAGTTTTTTTTTTGGGATAATAATTGGTTTTAAAATCAGTAGTGACAATTTACAGAATTGATAAAAACTGTAGAAAGAGTTGAGAAATCGTTTGCATGCACTGACAGGAATTTAATATTACATTTTAAGCAAAGTTATGCTTTTTTCACATGGACTTTTAAAAAAACATTTAGGGGTCCAAGAAGGTGATTACGTAGAAACTTTTGAACTGTTTTGTAAATACTACATTAACATAGTTTCAGTGGAAATCGTTTCAGTTTCATATATTCAGTCGAATTGGACAGAATTAAAGGGAAATGCAAATTGAAGTATTTATGAAATCTGTGGATATAAGAAGTTCGTTATATCAGACATCATTTGTATGGAGGCTGGTTGACGAGACAAACAATTTAAATAAAATGAATTCTTTATAACAAAGATCCATTTTGCAAATTTTATTTTTATTGAATTTCAGAGGGAAATTAGTGTTTTAGTGAATTAGTTTTAGTGAATTTAGGGTTTAAAAAGCATACGCGAATTAAAAAAAAAGATTTAAAAAAAAATGCGCTTGCTGAGACATACATAATGAAATAATTATTAAATACCCGTTTACATTACAACACACGTGTTTATACTATACATCACATAAGTCAAACGGAAAGTGTGATAATATTAAGTTTGTGAAAAAATTAAAAAAGAAAATATTTTGTGTGTTTAGAGTGTTTTCGAGACACAAAAAATTAAAGAAAGTGGTATTTTTTCAAATTATATAAATAAAAAAATAGATCCGGGGACAAATTAATATGTTTTGCTGACATATTAAACTTTTGTCAAAAATTTCTTAAATTTTTTTGGAAGCAAAAATAGTCCAATAGTCATTTAGTTATTTTGGGTATTAAATATCGTCAAAATGACTATAAATCGTAAACCTGGTAACACTGCATGTGATTGCTTATAATGCATACATACATACCAGTTATAAAAACCTTCATACATACATACATACAGGGTGGCTGATGCATATTGCTACAATAAGAAATTCAAATAACGTTTTTTTTTTTTCAATACATACAAATCTTTCTTTGTTTTTACATTTGAAAAGCCATACATTTTTATTAAGTATTTTTAATGACTTTTAAGAAACAATTTAATTAAAATGACTAACACGCCTGATGACATCAAATGCAAGCGAAATTCCGTGCAAATTACAGAGAAAATTCCAAGCTAAGGGGCAAGTCTACTGCGTTCAATTACTTGTTATTTGATTTTTTTAAAGGAGAGAAATGAAAATGCTTAAGCAGAACTGTCCGTATTGACTGTCTGGTGATACATATATGAGCAAAAAGATTCTATGTCGAAACTCTAGAATTGACATGTATTGCGGCAACTATGGCAACAATTGATTCTTACATTCGAACTGAGAAATTTTGATTAAAAGGCTTCCTAATGATTATCCCACGATTGACAAAATAATTTACGAGCCCAATCTTCTCGAAGGAGTGCCGCCTAATGTTCCCGTTAAGTTTGTTTATGCGGAAACGCCAGCCTCCAAAGCATTGTAGTCGCGCACAATCAAAAATAATAGTTTCATTACCCCATTCGTTCATTTTCCTTAAATTGAAAGACGAATCAATGAAACCAAAAAAAAAAAAAAATTTAACCGATTAATAACTCAGAAAAAAAGTTATTACTTTTTTTTTGTAGTGTCATTTATCAGCCACCCTGTATTACAAAAGAAAAAAACAACAACAATATTTTGTGGGTTTTTTTGTTTTTGTGCGTGTTGATTATGACCACGGATGGTTATTGGTCTGGTTAATGCTATTTTCTTTTATTTCGGTAACGTTATTTTAGGGGTAACTATATTTCAGTTATTTCGGTTGCGAGCTTTTACCGTTAACGATATTTTATTTATTTCGCTAACGGTATTTTAGATATAAAATAACGTTACATTTTAGTTATTTCAGTAACTTTATTTTAGGGAAAAGATTTTTCAGTTATTTTGGTAACGGCATTTTAAGGGTAACGTTATTTAAGTTATTCAGGTAATGTTAATGCACACCACAATTTTTAGCCCCATTATGCCCGAGTTTTAATGACTTCTGGTTTATGATCATAATTTGGGAAAATATATATATTTAAAGAAGTTTTTTTCAGATATTGGTAGATTATTTCGGTAACGGTATTTTTATGGTATTGATATTTTAATTATATCGGTAACGGTATTTTACGGATAATGGTATTTCAATTATTTCGGTAACGGTATTTTAAGATTTTGATTTTTTAATTATATTGGTAACGGTATTTTACGGATAACGGTATTTCAATTATTTCGGTAACGGTATTTTTGGGATAACGATAGTCAGTTGGAAGGGGTTTGAATCGGAGACAGTATTTTAGCGATATTGACTACCATCCCTGATTGCTTATATTCTTGTGTATAAGCATTGAATGTCCGTATTCCCACATTTTCACTCATAACTTTTGAACGCGTTAACCGATTTTGATCATTTTCACTAGAAAACTGCTCATGATATCAATAAACAATTTGACTGAAAATTAGCAACACCTCTTCTGTATTGGCGGAGAATTTTGTATTAACACAGACAGACAGACAGACGGACATGGCTATATCGACTTCTCTATTCATGCTGATCAAGAATATATGGGCTATTTCAAATTTTTTGAGCACCTGCTGAAAAGAAATATATCTTGATCTTTCAAGATAGTAAAAAATAAAAATAAAACACAAACACGTTGGGTTTGTTTGTATCTTGATCTTTCAAGATAGTACAAAATAAAAATAAAACACAAACACGTTGGGTTTGTTTGCGAGGGAGTAATTTCGATCTTGATCTTTCAAGATCGTAAAAAAATAAAACACAAGCACGTTGGGTTTGTTTGCGAGTAAATTTATTACTAACTTATCGATTTTTATTGTACATCCATTTATACTAATTATTAACTTAAAACTAAATTTGCCTAGTCAGCATAAGTGTGCTTTATTTCTGTTGTAATAAAGCAACCTTATGTCGGCGGGTTATCAAACAGAAAATGCAATTTAAATTTATTAAATGAAATTATTTAAATTTATTATGAATTTTGTCTGGCCGAAATTAAATGTCAAGTTGCATTTTTTGGCTGTAAACAATTCATAGGAATTGTTTAGTAGTTATTGCATTTGCCGTTGTGAGAACGGAAATGCAATAAAATTATTAAATGAAATTATTTAAATTTATTGTGAATTTTGTCTGGCCGAAATTAAATGTCAAGTTGCATTTTTTTGGCCGTAAACAATTCATAGCAATTGTTTAGTACATATTTTCTGTTTGATTGCATTTGCCGTTGTAAGAACGGAAATGCAATAAAAGAATGTCATAATTTAAATAATATTGGCTCGTGTCAAGGGAATGACGGGAGACATTATGACACCCCCACCGTTAGTTTGAGGCTCCGACGAAATTATAAATTTTTGTTTAGATTTTAACATGTATATTATGCTTGGTATAATGATACAAAAAATAATTACAATATCAATACTTAAACTAATGGTTTTCGTTTTTCTATTATGGTATAGTATTTGATCTAAATTATTTTCGTATTTAATTTGTTTAAGAAACAGTGTTTCAAGTTTTATGTCACTTAATGCTATAGTATAATTTTCCTTAATTTTTGTTATAATATTTGGTAATATAATTTTATCGTATATTATATTAACATTTGTATAAGTTTTATTTAAAGTTTCGATTTGACAATTTTCAAATTTAATAATGAAATTTCCTTTCCGTTTTATATCAAATTTATTACAATTATGGGATATGTTAGAATAAAAATTCTTAAATATTAGGATACCCGAAAGTATTTCGATTACTTCCTGTTCCTTCAAAATTTTCATGGGGCAATTTGCCTCTTTAAATTTAACAATGTTCGATAAACAATTATTATCCATTTCCTTCAAATTTCGCAATAGGTTGTCCCTAACGTCCGTTTCGTATATTCTATTGTCCACGTCAACAAATATCTCGTCCGTGTCCAACAAGATGGATCTATTGAAAGAATTAGGAATTGGTTCGAATCTAATTCTATCAAGCGTCAACTTCGAGTACTTCGGGATCTGAAGTATTATTACCAAGTTGTCATCGTGGAATGCCACAGCCACTTTTATATTCATGTAACTTTCGAAGTCCGTTATAAGATCAAGTTCCGTGTCCGTTAGGAGGTCAGTGGGAATTATTCCCAATTTACTTGAAAATATTATTTGTCCAATGTCGTCCACATGATTTCGAAATAGTGTTATGTCAGTATCCAAATTACCATTTGAAATAATATAGTTGATATCATTTACTAGTTTTAATGGTAGGGTTGTCCCTATCCTCGTGCTTTTTCTTCATCTTTACATGTGTTTTATAGTACTTATGCCCCGTTCGTTTACTTGCTATGTGTTCATTATCAATTTTAAGGGCATCTATTTTTCTATATCTTCTGTGGTTTTTCCCACCTCTTATTTCCTTTATATAGTTTTTACCTTCGTCTAATTCAACATCCATTCTATTTTCATTCATTTTTTCAATATATTTTTCCTTCTTTGAAACCATTAAATCGTGTATCTCCTTGTACTTATCTTCGGAAATTTTTCCATTTATAAAATCCATGGGTTTGAACCCGGTGGTGCTGTGAATTGTGTTGTTATAGAAGCCTATGATTCGTATCATTTTCTCTTCTATAGTTTCGTCGCCGTTTTTGTCGTCATGCCTCAGTAATCGAATGTGTTCATTAATCGTATTATGCAATCTTTCGATGTCCGCGTTAGAAGTATGACTACTGTTCGATGTGAAGTGAATTTCGATGTTCTCCTTCTTGAGGAATTGTTGCATTGGTATAGCCTTGAATCCGAGTTCATTGTCTACTATGATTTTTTCCATTTTCCCATACGTGCTAATAATTTGTAATAACTTGCTTTTAAATTCTATCCAACTTCTTCCATTGATTTGAAATGCCAATGCGAATTTTGAAAATTTGTCTATTGCAGTCAGGAACATTTTCTTTTCCAAAGTGTAAAATACATCTAGATGTAAAATTTTACGAGGCCCATCCGGAGTTTCCGTAATCTTATAGGGTATCTTGGGAGGCTTCCTGTCGTATTTTTCCAGATTCCATACTTCGCAGTTATTTATAAACTGTGTTATTCTCAATTTCAATCGTGGATTATAAATACGTGTTATTAGTTCCTTAAAGACTGCTTGAATACCTCGATGATTTTTATCTAGGTGTTCCTTTTTTATAATTTCGGTTAAAAGTTCTTCGTTTTCTATATCTTCCGTTAATTGAAAACATCTTATAATTTTAAAATTTTCTTTATTCGAAAATAGTTCTTCAAAAGTTGTTTTAAAGATCGTATAAAATTCCTCGTCTATTAATATAGCGTTTAATTGATTAGGGTTGAAGTGATTTTTAAACAAGGTAATGGCTGTTTCTCTGTCCAGTTTCTTCATATGAATAATCTTCCTTTTATTTCGGAAAATTGTCGTGTTCCTTATCTTTAGTGATCCTGATGTTGATTTTGTCATGATAACTTGATTCTTGAATAAATTGATTGGGGATGAAGTTTCCTTTATTACCATGTGCTTGGATTCCAGTGCATTTATATCTATTGGTTCGTGCTCGATCCTAGATAAGGCGTCGGCATTACCATTTTTAATTCCCTTTTTGTATTTTATCTCGTAGTCAAATTCCGATAGTTTCAGTCTCCACCTCACGAGTTTGGAGTTAGGTTCCTTTATTGAAAAGAGCCATGTTAGGGGCTTGTGGTCTGTTTCGATTATGAATTTACGTCCGAAAAGGTAGGGCCTGAAATATTTTGTGGCCCAAATAATTGCCAAAAGTTCCTTTTCTATGGTACTATAATTTATTTCATGTGTATTAAGGGTACGACTTGCATAACATATTGGGTGGTTGTCCTGTGAAAGTATTGCCCCTAAGGCGAAGTTACTAGCATCTGTAGTAAGGGTAAACTGTTTCGTGAAATCGGGATATGCCAATATTGGATCGTGGATTAGTAAAGTTTTGAGAGTATTGAAGCTTTTCTCGTATTCTGGGTCGGACACATTTATCTTCGTATCCTTTTTCAAATATCTGGTCATAGGTTTTGCGATCAAGGAATAATCCTTAATAAATTTCCTATAATAGCCAGTGAGGCCTAGAAATTGCTTAATCTGCTTCGTATTTTTAGGGATTGGAAAGTTTTTAACGCATTCCACCTTCTTCGGATTTGTTCTTATTCCGTTTGGTGTTATTATATGACCAAGGAATTCGGTTTCTTTCTTCAGAAACTCTGATTTGTCCAATTGGACTTTAAGGTTTGCCCACTTGAGGCGGTTAAAAATAAGTTTAATCGAGTTCATATGCTCTTGCAATGATGTAGAGAAGATAATTACGTCGTCTAAATAAACCAGACAGATCTTATTGATATAATCCTTAAGGATATTATTCATCAATCTCTGAAACGTCGCTGGAGCTATATATATATATTTGTTTGTTCTAATATAATATATTTTGTTGTTCTAATCTTATGTTTTATGGCAGAGGTAAATGAAAGTTTATCGTTCTCCTGGTAGAAAATACCAAAATACTTATTTATTGTTGATAATAATAGTGATTCCGCCTCGGTATTGAGGTGTTCCGTTCGGATCTGATCGTTCAAGGATTTAGTGTTTATGGTCTCACAAGGTTCAGTTCACCATTTAGGGTTTCCTCATTCATCATTCCATTTGCGTGTAACTCCCTAATGTAGTTATTTTCTTCATTCTTGTTCGATTGTTCCCCGTGGTGGTCCTTGCTTCTAAAGAATAGAGGTAGTGTACTTTCCCCAAGTTTTATTGTGTTGTCCCTATAGCAAATCCGAGCCCCCAGTGGTTTAAGTATGTCGTTGCCCATTAGTCCGTCGTAGTATTCGTGGAATTTTGCTATGAAAAATTCTATGGTATCAAGTCCCGTACCAAATTCTCTGAAAGCAGGGATCCTGACTTTTTCATCCAAGTTTATTCTATGTTGTAATGTTTTATAGGGATTGGTTTTACTTTCTGTATCCATTTCGGGTGACATATGTTCGGGTTCAAAATGGAATCTGTTGCGCCTGTATCTATTATCAATTTCAGGTGTCCTATTTTGGTAGCCACTTTTATATATGGAAGTTCCCTGAGGCCGAAAATTGAAAATTTTTCGTCCTTGGTTGTCGACGATTCGAGGTTATTGATATCCATAGGTTCGGGCAACGGAAGGTGATTGTTCCGTTGTACATTTTGTCTTTCTTGATTCCGAAAAGGGTTGTAGCCATCCTGTCGTTGAAAATTTTGCCCGTTCTGTTGATTATTGGCTCTCTGGTTGTAGTTCTCCTGTCTTTGGAAGTTTCGTCCGTTTTGTTGATCATTGGGTCTTTGGTTGTAGTTGTTCTGTCGCTGAAAATTCCGTCCGTTCTGTTGGTCACTGGGTTGATGATCGTAATTCCCTTGTCGTGATTGTCGCTGGTAGTTATTCCGTTTCCAATTTCGTTGGTAATTGTCTTGGTTGGTTCTGTTCTGTCCATATTGTCTTGTCCCATTCTTCGGTTCGCTGGTGTTTGTTGTATAGGCATACCCAGACTGGAATAATATCTCCATTGCTCCCTCTAGGCTTTCTGGGTTCCGGCATATCAAAATTGTACGCATTGGTTCAGGCATCTTCTCTTTGAACAAATTCAATGCAGTCCTTGCATTGTTCCTCGCGCATTCATTAGATGCGGCTCCATGTCCAAGTAAAGTGACAGTCTTATTTTTGAGTTTTCTCAAGCGTTGTTTGATCTCATTATAGAATTCGACGCTATTTGATCCAAACGTCGTGCTCCTTAGCTCGTCATATAATTCCTCCAGACTCAATTTTTCCCCGAAATTGTTTGTCAGAATTTCTTTAATATCTACCCATGATTGGGCTTGGCAGTTGATCTCCATTATCTCTCTTGCCTTACCCTTTAATTTACTCTTTATTATATCCGAAAATAAATACTGAGAGGGTTCATCATACGCCCTCAGAATTGGGTGAACTCTGTCCACTAGGTTCAAAAAAACATGGAGATCGCGGTAATCTCCATTGAATTCGGGAAGTCTGTTTAAATATTTTAAGGGTTCTACTTGTATTGAAAGGGGTTCCGCCATCCTGAAAATTTATAAAAAGTATGTTCCAAGAAATCACTCGTCTGGTTCCTGTTGGATATCTTCGTATACGTCTGTTAAATATCCGTCGTTTGATTCAAAATCCGAATCGTACGGGTACGGGTAATGTTCCAAGAATCCGTAAATCTCTTCTTCTTCCTCTTCTTCTTCCGACTCCGAGTCGAGGTAGTTATATTCAAACCCAAACTCGTGATCACCCAGTCGAGGCAAGGAAAAAAAAAATTTCACACACTTAGTCCAAACTCTTAAATAGGTTGAACCAAAATAAATGATGTTCGTCCTCGTCAAATGAAGAGCAACTTTCGTCCGAGATCCCTAAATCAGTGTCAGAGGAGTCACTGTCAATTGAGCAATTTATTATCTCTAATTCTTCTTCCGAATCCGAAGAATGTTCCGACGAAGGATTAGGGATAGTCATTCGAGGGAGATGGAAAATATTATAGAGGTGTAGTAACTTCAAAAAAAAACCGAAAAGGAAAGGAAATTTCAAAAGTTTTCTACAAAAATTTTCTTTTTTTCTTAAATATACAAAAAATTGAATAATCTTACTTTATATTGGTGACTCTTGATTCCTAATTTGATGATGCTGTTATTATTACTGCTGTTGTTATTGAGATCGCTGCCCAAGCAAAATCGTTACTTGGTGACACACTTCTTTAGCACTTAGTTGTAATATGTTTTAAAATTCGTGAAAAAATATTTTTAAGATATTTTGTAGATTTCTTTCACTGTTTTTGTAACTTTTAGTTTAGTTTGTTTGGTATCAGTTAATGTTTTAAATTAATATAACTTTTATTATCTTAGCCTTGTAATGTTTTTTTTTTCTCTCTTAAAAATTTAGTCTATTTAATTTTTAATTTTATTTTCTTACTTTAGTTAATGTTTTTAAGTTTTTAACATTTAGTGTTCACTGTTCTTTTTTTCTTTCTCGTTTGTTTCCCGTAAGGATATAAAAAAATCCAGTATTCGTTGGTAGCTCTTTGTACACAAGAATACCCGGGTATCCTACCGACTGCGCCAGAAATATATCTTGATCTTTCAAGATAGTAAAAAATAAAAATAAAACACAAACACGTTGGGTTTGTTTGTATCTTGATCTTTCAAGATAGTACAAAATAAAAATAAAACACAAACACGTTGGGTTTGTTTGCGAGTGAGTAATATCAATCTTGATCTTTCAAGATCGTAAAAAAATAAAACACAAGCACGTTGGGTTTGTTTGCGAGTGAATTTATTACTAACTTATCGATTTTTATTGTACATCCATTTATACTAATTATTAACTTAAAACTAAATTTGCCTAGTCAGCATAAGTGTGCTTTATTTCTGTTGTAATAAAGCAACCTTATGTCGGCGGGTTATCAAACAGAAAATGCAATTTAAATTTATGGCTGAATTTCAGTTTATGGGGGACACCCCTAGAGAAAAAATCTGAATATGCCATCCCCTTCAGAATGTTCCCAGGAGTACGAAAATCATAATGAATAAGGGGGCTCACGCCCCCTATGGGCGTGGCAGTCGAAAAACGACCCGGCCCACCTACGTAGACAATATGGGTATCAAATGAAAGCTAATGTCTTCACGATTCCAAAAATAGCCATAGTTGCCAGATCGGGCGGTTTTTGCAGCCGATACGGCCATTTTTGTTAAATAGGGGCGGGGGTGAAAAACGACCCATGCCACCTACTTAGGCAATATTGGTATCAAATGAAAGGAAATGTCTTCACGATTCCAAAAATACCCGTAGTTGCCAGATCGTCCAGAATTTGAGGAAGATATGTTAATTTTTATAAAATGGGGGAAGGACTTTTTTTTGTTTATTTCTTTTTAGCTCGGCCAGAGGCCGAGCACTCGAGATCCCCGCCGTCTAGAATTAAGACATACTGGAGTTAAAAACCCCTAAGCCCGGCCGTAGGCCGGTCACGCAGAAAAACTTTACTAAGCGAAGCCAGTATAACAAATTTTCATTAACCAATCAGAAGCTTTCAAGAGTTTTCCTCGTTTCTTAATTTTGTACATTATCCACCCCAAATTTTGCCAAAATGGCCATATCGGCTACAAAAATCGCCCGATCTGGCAACTACGGCTATTTTTGGAATCGTGAAGACATTAGCTTTCATTTGATACCCATATTGTCTACGTAGGTGGGCCGGGTCGTTTTTCGACTGCCACGCCCATAAGGGGCGTGAGCCCCCTTATTCATTATGATTTTCGCACTCCTGGGGTCATTTAAGGGGGCGTGGCATTTTTTTTTTTTTTCCAGGGGTGTCCCCCATAAACTGAAATTTTGCCAAATTTATTAAATGAAATTATTTAAATTTATTATGAATTTTGTCTGGCCGAAATTAAATGTCAAGTTGCATTTTTTGGCTGTAAACAATTCATAGGAATTGTTTAGTAGTTATTGCATTTGCCGTTGTGAGAACGGAAATGCAATAAAATTATTAAATGAAATTATTTAAATTTATTGTGAATTTTGTCTGGCCGAAATTAAATGTCAAGTTGCATTTTTTTGGCCGTAAACAATTCATAGGAATTGTTTAGTACATATTTTCTGTTTGATTGCATTTGCCGTTGTAAGAACGGAAATGCAATAAAAGAATGTCATAATTTAAATAATATTGGCTCGTGTCGTGACGGGAGACATTATGACACTGAAACCGACATACTATGGCTCTTATTTCGTTAAGTTTTATGAATTGAAAAAAAACGTTGTACAGGGTTTGGATGACTATACTTGGAGGATATGACGTGCAAAGTTTGACGTTGAAAAGTCTTTACCTTAAGAATTGGTGGTCATCTAAAATTCGAAAAATTAAAAAAACGACTTGAAACTTGCAAGAGTTTTTTCATTCATTCCGTTTTCTTTGTAATAGTTTTTAGCTTTCAGATCCAAACCAATACAAAATAAAGTCACTAGACCTGGAGGATATTTCCACAAAAAAGAAATATTTGATATCGCTGCTGGGTGAAAAGTTGCATGGTGGTTTACAAGTGAAACCAAAATTTTCCGAATTTTGAACTTTTCGAAGATTTTTAATAGGGTTTTTGCGCCGTTTAATAAAAATGTGTTTTAAGTGCAGAATTATTAAAACGGCGTAATTTTATAAAGTTTGAGGTATATCAAGTTGGTGTCAGCCCACCAATAACGTATCACGGACATCACAAACTTAAAAGAAATTAGCGTAAATTTTTTGAAAATGTATCTTTTTTGCGTCTGACAATCTGAATTGTCTTTTTAGTTGGCTAGTGTATTGCGTGATGTGAGTAACTTCGTAAAATGCACCTTAGAGGCGAAAACGCACTTTAAAATTTTTAAACGCAAAAATTTTATGAACTTTTGAAAAATTTAGCAAAAAAACTATTTTTTTAAGCTTTTTTTATATCAAAACATGGCATGTGAAGATGTTTTGGTATCTAAATTCTTTGCGACGGACTTAACTGATAAAGTGCAAAAAAAAATTATTTTTTTCAATCCTGGCGCGTGCAGCGGCAATTTTTTCCAAACACATTTCGCTTTGTGACAACTAAAGCGCTGTATCAGTTCCGCTCAGACGTACATCGAATGACTTTACTGAGCTTGATAATAAAATCGAAAACGCACCAAAAAATTTTAGGGATTTAAAATTTTATGGAGGAAACAAAATGTTTCTAACCTCAAAAAGCATTCTTGTATGAAATATTTGATTTTGAAAATTTAAAAGAATTATTTTTGAATTCGGGTTAATAAGTAACCCAGAATCCCAACAAGTATTTTATAATCGGTCCAATATTAATATTTGAAAAAAAACGCGTTTTTTTTGAATCCCTAGAAAGTGAGACTCTATTTTTAAACAATATTCACGAGGGCCACCTTAACAAATTTCAACAGAACAATTGAAACATACTACCGCGAAAACAGCCAAAATACCGCCGATGCAATGACATCTTAAAAAACTTGCTTTATTATAAAAACTTTATGATCATAGTAGTCTTTCCTGAATGCTTCTAAGAATAAATATATGAGTTTCAATTCAGTTTATTTTAACAAATCAAAATAGCAAAAAATCATGAGTGTTAAAGTTTAAATGGTTATATCTCTTAAACCATTAGCGATAGGCTTTTTCCCAAAATATTACAAATTATGTCTTATACTAGCCGTAATTTTGTAAAATGTTGAACAATTTTAAATAAATTTTTATATGCATACACGATCAAAAAAAAAAATTTTATTTTTTTTTTCAGTGTATTTTAAAAAGTATCGAAGCTTTTACAAATATTTTAGTGTGCTAAGAAAACCCTTAAGGGGTATTATCCACACGCATTATCCTTTTTCAATTTTAACAAAAACTGTAATTTTAATATTTTTTTTGAATTTTTAACTTGAAACCGCCGTAAAATTTGCGCCGTTTCATAAAAATGATTAACGCGAACGGATTTCACATGCTCAAATATCGGCTTATACACACACAAATCTACATTGATGTCAGACAAAAAAAAACTTAAAAAAAAAATGTCTAAGTGCCGTAAATTTTTGAAGTTGCCCATATATAGTTTATGGGGTCCCAGAATTTTTTAAAAGAATTACAAACATTTGACAAAGTGATATATACCCTCCTGCACTATGGGATGGAGGGTATAAAAAGGACTTTTTCGGAAAAAGATATAACTTTTTATTTGAGAAAGTATTTTGTTTTGGCAAATGTAATTTCAAAAAAAGTATTTACTGGAAAGTTTTTTTTTTGTGGAAAAAGTTCTTTGCTTTTGAAAAAATGCTTTTTTGTGAAACATATATATTTTTGGACTAAGATCCTTTTTTCGGAATACTGGCCATCTCCGTTGGAATATCAAAAAATCCCGTTTTATTCGAGTTCTCCTTTCCATTAGGAAACTGATACCAAGTTTTCGGTTATTTGGTCCGGTGGTAAAGGCTGGACAATGTTGATCCAGTCAGTAAAAGGGGAGGATCTTTTCCACCTTTTGGCAGTCTCCGATATAATATCAAAACATTCCATCTTAGTGGAGGTCTCCTTCCCAGGAGGAACCTATATACCAAATTTAAAGTTTCTGGGACCAGGGGGGTCTAGGCTGGGAGATGTAGAGTCAGCCAGTTTCTCACACTACTCTTTTATAAATATAGATAGACAAATGACAATACCGTTACTTTTTTTGAAAAAAGGGTTCCTTTTTGGGAAAAAACTTTTTTTTAAACCCGTTATTTTTTTTTTAAAGTACCGCTACTTATAAAAAAACCGTTCCTTTTTGAAAAAAATACTTTTATTTTTTTAAAAGTTAACTTTTTTTAAATATCAGTTACTTTTTGTTTTAAAACCCCGTTTTGTTTAAAAACGCATTATATTTTTTTGAAAAAAGTAACTGTACCTTTTTTTTAACGCCGTTATTTTTTTTGGAAAAATGCCGTACTTATAACATAAAAACCGTTACTTTAAAAAAATGTTACTTTTTTCTAAAACCCCTTACTTTTATTTGTTAAAAAACTGACGGTTACTCTCATTCCACTTTTTGGCCCTCTTAAAAATTTCAAGTTAATAACTCATTTATATATATAGAGTATTTATACATATAGATTAATATGAAAAAAAAACAATTATTTCAGATACACAAAAAATAACCTCTACTTGTAGACTTAGATTTAAACACGATAAGTGTTAAAAACAATAAAAATAAATTTTTAATGGGAAAAAGTATAGAAAATTAGAGCTTAATTATAACAAAATTATATTTGTAGAAAATTTAGTAGAACTCTGGTTAAACGAATTGCAGAACGGCAAGGTTGTTCTTTAAATCGAGGTTGTTCTATAAACGAAGATTTAAGTTTTTTGTTCGTTAATAAAAAATCAAAACTATGAAATTATTATTAATATTTTTTTAATTTAAATTTTTTGTTTTTGTTCGACTTGTTCTTTAAAGCGGCACTTCAGTATGAAAAGTTTAACATTCGTTCAACCGGGAATTTGTTTTCATTGAATGTTCGTTATACCGTCCAACTTATGAAAAAAATACGTAACACATATTTGATTTGTAAATACCCAGCCAGAAATTAACAAACATAGAAGTATTGAAAGCACTACGTATGGTAGTTGAAACGTTACCAAAGCAACATGTTTTTGATGATTATAGTGTTCTCAGGGCACTCAAATGATAACCCAGATTTACGGTCTCATGTTGGTATTTTAGAGTATTCTTAAAACGTTACAAAAACCAAACATAGAGTAGTTGTAAAGCGCTACGTCTTTCGTTTTTAAAACGCTTCCAAAACATTTGAAAACCCAAAAGTATAATGATTTTAAAGTGCATTTAATGCAAAATTTGACTACTTTCATAGAATTTTAAATACAAAATGTGGAATAATTTTCCAGTACTCCAAATACCGAAGAGAAAGTAATTTCCCAGTGCTAAAAACACATTAATTATTTTTTTATATTTTATTAGTAATTAAATTTTTTTTAAATAATAAAGTAAAAAAGTTATTACATTAAACGTAATTGACAAATACATACGTTGAATTTTCATGGTGTAGGGTTCTGACGACCCTCTAAAAAAACTTTCCATTTTTTCAATTACTGCAGTAAAACTGCGGCAAGTTACGAGTGAAAATAAGTGCTTTAAAAATATTGAAATAAGTTGATTTGAAAAACGTCTGGTATCTTATAGTTAGGTTAGGTTAGGTTAGGAAGGGTTATGTGCCCAAGGGCACAACTCCACTCGGAGACCAATACGGTCCATTGTGAATTCCTTCAGAGAAAAAACGGTGAGAAAGAATAGAAATAGACAGAAAACATAGCTTGAAAGATAAATATAAAGAAAGGTAGAAAACATATTTACTCCCCAGAAACCGGATCCTAACGTCCCCTTACCAGAAACAGCCGTCCTATCTCCCTGACAAATCTCAGCAAATCAACTGGATTGTATCCAGCGACACACCCGAGTTCGTCGTGAAATCTATCTCCTAGCCATTTCTGTCTGAGACCCTGCAACCTAGGACAGTGGCACATTATATGCTCAACCGTCTCCAGTTCCTCAACGTCCTCGCACAGCCTGCAAAAATCCGGTATGTCCCTGTCCCATCTGCTTGTGAAAGCCCTGACAGTACAATGACCGGTAAGGAACCCCGTAAGGGTCCTGAGCCTTCCCTGTCCAGTCCCAGAAGAGCCTTGGTTGCCCCTGCGTCCAAAGCGGGCCATAACGCCCTAGACACCCTGCAGTCCATTCTGTTCCTCCATGATTGGTTAACGGTTTCGCGGAATCCCTTCCTTATAACCTCAAAGTAGTAACATAAAGGGGGCTTTACCCCCCCGTCTCTTACTGCCAAGTCCAGATTTGAATCCTCCCTCGCAAGTTCGTCCGCCAACTCATTGCCATCCACCTTGCAGTGTCCGGGTACCCAACACAGCCTCACTGTGAATGCCTCCATGAGCTCCCTCAGAGCACACCTACATCGTGCGACCAGGCGCGAGCGCACCGTGTAGTTTGTCAGTGCTTTGAGCGCCGCCTGACTGTCGACATAGATTGTCACCCTAGATCCCCCAACGATGTGTCCCAGTATCACTTCCGTCGCCCTCCAGATCGCCAGGATCTCCGCTTGGAAGACACTGCACTCATCTGGGAGTCTGTATGATCTTTTCACGTCAGTGCCAGCAATATAAACACCGGCACCCGTGCCCGTGTCCATTTTGGATCCGTCCGTGAATACTGCCCACCCCTCGAACAGCACATTGGATCCACGCCAGACCTCCCTAATCGGAAAGTCCACCGGAGGTGTTCCACCGAAGTCTAAGGTCAATATCATATGATCCGATATTCCCTCGAGACTACTACCCTGATCAAGCAGTCCTACTTCGTACAATATTTTCGTGTGGTCATCTCTCCTAGGTCTTACCAGCGCAGACTCGTAGAGCCTAAATAAGTTCCTAGCAGCCACACTCCTCACATAATGTTCAATTGGGGATAGATGCAGTATGATATCCAACGCTGCCTGTGGAGTGCTTCTCCTCGCACCTGTAATACCAAGAGAGGCACTCCTTTGGGCCTTGTTGAGCATCTTCCTACAGCTATCCACTCTCAATGCATCCCACCAGACAGTACATCCATAAGTGAGAATAGGTCTAACTACCGACGTGTAAATCCAGTTTACCATATCCGGTCTTAGTCCCCAATTCTTACCGATGGAGTTTCTGCATGTGTAGTAGGCATTGAGGCCTCTCTTCATCCTTTCCTGAGTATTTCTCTTCCAAGACAATTTGCTGTCTAGGAAGCACCCCAAATACTTAGCACAGTCCGATAGAGGCAACTCGACGCCATCTAACACTGGCCTCCTAAACTCCTCTATTTTATATTTCCTGGTAAAAAGCACCAGTTCAGTCTTATTGGGGTTTACACCCAGTCCCCTATCTTTCGCCCATGCCGAGAGCTCGCCCAGCCTCACCTGCATAATCTCGCTGATCGTGGGCAAAAATTTCCCCCTGACCACCAGTACTATGTCATCCGCGTAGGCAACGACTTTCCCTCCCCTGGAGTCAAATGTCCTGAGAATTCCGTTAACCGCTAACAGCCACAGAAGAGGAGATAAAACTCCCCCCTGAGGCGTCCCTCTGGTAACCCTTCTCCTTACGTTATGATCCCCCAGGCTCGAGTTGATGATCCTGCTGCTAAGCATACGGACTATCCACTCAACCAGAAAGCCCATAACACCCAGCCCCACCAGCGAATCCCTAATAGCCTCGATCCTAATGTTGTTAAAGGCAACTTCTATATCCGGAAACGCAGCAAGAGTATACTCCTTATATCTCAGGCCGTGCTCAATGTAGCCCACCACCTCGTGAAGCGCACTCTCAACTGATTTACCTTTCAGGTAAGCGTGTTGAGCGTTGCTGATGAGATGGGTATCAATTTTACTTCTAAGATACAGATCTATCAGTCTCTCAAGTGTCTTCAGCAAAAATGAAGACAGACTGAAAGGTCTGTAATCTCCCGGTTTCGAGTGGCCCGCCCTACCAGCCTTGGGTATAAAAATTACCCTGACCTCTCTCCACCCCCTAGGCAGATGCCCGCCACTAAGGCATTTCCTGTATATGTTCACCAGCAGAAATAGTGCATCGTCCGGGATGTTGCAGAGCATAGCCGGAAAAATACCGTCCGGACCTGGTGATTTATATGGGTCGAAGGTATTGACCGCCCATCCTAGCTTCTCCCTTGTGACTATTTCCTCGATGAGGTCGGACGTATTGTCCAATGTCACAGACATTCCGTCCCCTTGACAATCGTCCATACATCCAATTTCCGATCACCCGGGGAAGTGCGCCTCCATAAGCAAGGTTAGGGTCTCAGAGCTGGACTCAGTCCATGAGCCGTCATACTTTTAGTATAATTGTAGAAATGTGCGGACTAGACTGAAATACACTCACAAAAGTTTTACAGTAGAATCTACTGAAAAAGACTGTAATTTCAGTTTAAAAGGCGACAAAGGTAATTACAGTTAAAACAACTAAAAATGTAGTTGTTTTTAACTGTTAAAAACATCTAACAAATGTGGTAAAAACAACTACCAACGTCGTAAAAACAACTGACAATTTTTTAATACAAACATTTTGAAACAACTGTAAAAATTAGTAAGAACTACTGTTATTTTTTTTTTGGTATTTTAAAAAAAATTTCAATTTTTTTTCTTCGTTAAATTACAACAAAATTTAGTATTTCCAGCATCTTACTTAAAGTCTCAAGTCAACATTCCAAGCGGTACTCCAGTTATGAAGTTTTCATGCATTGGAGATACAATTAAATTTTCTAATTATTATTTGCAAACTCTAAACATATTAATATAAACTAAACGAGAATTTTTCAAAACATAGTTTTTCAAAATATATTTTTTTTTTGAAATGACTAACAAAATTGAACTGGTTACCTCAAAATTACTGTTTGGTAGTTGTTTACAAAAATTTTAAAACAACTGCTTTAAACAACTGTTAATAATTTTGGTAGTTTTCGTTAGTTGTTTTTGAAAACAACTGTCAAAATAGTTGTTTTGCATTATTTCATACAAAAACCACTGTAATTACAGTTAAAAACAACTACTACTGATTACTACACAAACAACTGTCATGTAGTAACTGTAAAACTTTTTTGAGTATATCCACATTTAAAAGTTTTATTTTATCAAAATTCCACAGATATCATTTTTATTTCAATAAACATCAGTAAAGTTTGTTTAAAAAGTGCTATTAAAGTAATTTAAATATGTTTTTTTTCAAACGTTTTCAGAACGTTTTGAATTTGGTATATTGTATGCTTTGATAGTACTTAGTTTTTTGAACCATCATGAATTTCTGTCTGGGTATATTTAAAAATGATTTAACTCTTTTAAAATGTTGTGAAAATTTCTAACAAAAAGCCATGTTTTTAAAGTCTCACTTTAAAAGCTGTAGTTCACAGATATATAATAAAAAAGATGTTGTTGTTGCTTTATTAGCCACTTTTTATAAAAACCGATAGAGATACACTTTTTTTAAATAGTTAATCTGCAACAGCAGCAATAACAAAACAACAGCAACTACAACAACTACATAAGCAACAATAGCAAATACAAATCCACAAAAACAGCTTCAACTACAACAGAAATCAACAGAAATAATTGACAATTTAATTTGTCAATTTCTTAACATAAATGAATGAAATTAAAATATAAAGGGTCCGCCAAATAACTTTTTTTTTTGAAAGTGCTATAAAAAAAAAACTACTGAATATTTTCTCAAATTTCTTTTTTTTTTTGAAAGTACAATCCTTCCGGTTAATAATGGAATATAATTTCATTCAAATGGCTGCCTCGGCTTTCCATGCAGTAGCCTACACGCTCGGTCCAATTTTTAAGCACATTATCGATTGTGTGCAGCTGTATTTCACCAATGGCTTGACGAATATTGTCCTTTAAAGCGTCAATTGTCTCTGGCTTGTTGGCGTAACACTTATCTTTGACGGCACCCCACAAATAATAGTCCAACGGTGTCAAATCGCAGCTCCGAGGTGGCCAAACGACATCAGCTCTGCGGCTGATAATGCGATCTTCAAAAACAGGGCGCAAAAGATCGAGTGTAGCTTCGGCTGTGTGGCACGTAGCGCCGTCCTGTTGAAACCAAATGTTGCCAATATCCTCCTCTTCAATTTTTGTGAACAAAAATTCGTTCAACATGGCCCGATAACGATCACCATTGACTGTAACGGCCACTCCTTGCTCATTTTCGAAGAAAAAGTGCCCAATTATGCCTCTGGACCAAAATCCGCACCAAACAATGACTCGTTTTGGGTGTATCGGCTTTTCAATGTATGCGTGCGGGTTTTCTGTGCCCCAAATGCGACAATTTTGCTTGTTTACATACCGGCCAAGATCAAAATGAGCTTCATCTGAAAAGATGATTTTTTTGGCAAAATCGGCATCTTCTGTAAGCCGATCGCAGGCCCACTTAGCGAAGCGAAAACGCATTGGATGGTCAGTTGCCTTCAACTCCTGAACCAATTGGACTTTGTATGGCGTCATACCAAGGTCTTTATGCAAAATTCGTGTCAATGATGTCTTCAAAATGTTCAATTGTTGAGAACGACGGTGAATTGATGTTGATGGCCACAGCAGCAGTATTCTCGGGTGTACGCACTGTTTTTGGCTTTTCACTTTTTTCACAAGATAACGAACATACGGAGCTGACGGTGCTTCTCTTCTTCCAAAATCCGTTTCGCACACATTCTGCAACCTTACCATGATTTTCAAAGTAATGTCGCAATATTTCCCAGCGTTGTTGAAGCGTATACACAACCATATTCGTTTAGCGGAAGGATAAAACTAATTATCTGTCAAATCAGACATGAGCTAAGTGTTACCATTCACAAAATAAGCACTAGTTGAAAAAAAACGTCAGATGGCGGACCCTTTATTAAAAAATTCTGGTTGTTTTCTTATACAAATTTGTGTGTATAGAATTTGTAACACTAACACATTTTGTGTATTTTAAATGGAAATAAAATATTTTTTTAACTCAGAAATTTCTAAACATAAACATTTTTTTGTAGCTTTTTTTATCAATTTGTAAATACATATTTTGGAAAAAAAGGACTTATTCCAAAAACTATAAATTTTTTTGGAAAAAGTAATGTTTTCAAAATGTAATTTTATTTTTAAAAAATGTATTTTTTCGGTATTTTTTTGAAATTTGTCTTTTTTAAAAGTTTGATATAATTTTTATTGAAAAAAAACGTGTTCTGATGATGGGAACCTAGGAAATTTCCGAAATAGATCTATCAACACATTCCTGAAGTTGGTCTATCAAAGAATTTGAAAACAAAAACTCTATAGATTATTTGTTAGGACAATACCCTAATAAGGCCTCGAACTTGAATAATTTTCATTTTCATTGCACAATTAAAGGTCGAAAAACATAATTTTTATTTTTAATAAAAATTATATCAAACTTGTAAAAAATACAAAGTACGGTCTTGTTTACTCCCCCTTTACATCTTTTTTTAAACTAAACAAAACAAAACAAGTTTGAAAATAAAAAGGAGAATTAAAAACAAAAAGCGTGTATTGTATATCTACAAAAGGTAGAACTTAGAAATGACTAACAAGTATTCAATTTATTTTTGATTAATGGTGATAATCTTTAATTTCGACCTCATATATTAATAATATTAATGAAGAGGATTCTGAAATCGGTACTATTAAGTCAGGTGTTCCTCAAGGTAGCGTATTGGGCCCTCTTTTATATACGATATTTACATCGGATATGCCAACTAATAATGACGTAATAATTGCTACTTATGCAGATGACACTGCAATATTAGCTTCTAAACAGACTGCTTCTGAAGATTCTATGGCTGTTCAAAGGCAGATTGATTTAATTCATGATTGGTTAAATAAATGGAACATAAAAGTTAATGCTGAAAAATCGACTCAAGTAACATTCTCCCTTAGAGAAGGCAACTGTCCACCTATGTCTTTGAATGGAGTCGAAATTCCTGTAACCGAATGTGTAAAATATCTGGAAAAATCATATTAAATTGAAAAAAGATCAACTTGATAAGAAGACAAAAAAATGTACTGGTTATTAGGTCCTAAATCACAACTAAGTTTGAGAAACAAAATAATTTTATATAAAGCGATTTTAAAACCCATATGGACTTACGGGATCCAATTATGGGGAACCGCTTCCTATTCCAATATTGACATTTTACAAAGATATCAACCAAAACTTTGAGATTTATCGCAGATGCTCCAGGGTTTGTTAAAACTGATGTAATCCACAATGACCTTAACGTTCCAAAAATTAAAGACGAAATTAGAAAATACAGCACTAACTACCTTAAAAGGTTAAGTAATCATCCAAATATTTTGGCAATAACTTTATTAGATGAAAGTGTTGAATTAAGAAGATTGAAAAGACAGCATATATTAGATCTTTCTTTCCTACAGTAGACTTACATATATCAAACGTCCATAGTTATCATTTGGCACCTCGCAACTCCCAAGCAGTTATTTGGGATTTGCGTTCCTACCTCACGACCATCGATATATATTATTATGCATTTATTTTATTAGAAAAAATGTAGACAAAATGTAGATATATATATTTGCTAAGTTTAATGGAACTTAGTTACTCTGTTATTTTTAATTTTAATTTTAGACTCATAAGAGTTGCTTATTATTTTTATTGTAAATAGATTGCAAATAATTAAATAAATAAATAAAAAAAAATATATATATATTTAGAGGGAAAACTAGGTTGTATGAATGTTTGATGTTTTGCATAGGATTGTCACTTCTTTCAAAACGTGTTCTGATGATGGGCATCTAAAAATTTCCCGAAATATATATATCAACACATTCCTTAAGGTGGTCAATTAATAAATTTGAAAACAAAAACTCTATAGATGGGAAGTTACTTTTGCTGGGAATTTTTTAGGGAAAAGTATTTTTTTCGGAAAAAGAACTGTTTTTGGTAAAGGTATTTTTATGGAAAAAAATACCTTCTGAAATTGGTATTTTTTTAGAAAAATTTATCTTTTTTTGGAAATGGTACCTTTTTTGGTAAAGATGTTTTTTTTGAAGAAGTACTTTTTTAAAATTTATACATGTTTTGAAAATAAAATTTTGTTGGTAATTTTTTTGGAAAATGAATTTTTTCGGTATTTTTTTGGGAAAGTTACTTTTTTTGGTAATGTTTTTGGAAGATACATTTTTGGAAAAAGTACACTTTCAAAATTGCTAATTTTTTAGAAAAATTTAATTTTTTTGGTACTTTTTTTGGAAGAATGGAAATTGTTTGGGAAAAGGTAATTTTTTTGGAAAAAGTACATATGAGTCATTCCATGTCAGACCGTACACCTCTTCCGATTTACTTTAAATTTGCCAGACGTATTAAACATTAAAAATATTTTACCGGTGTATCCAGAAAAAGATTAAAAAATTTTTTTGAAAAGGTTATGAGCATTTGAAAATCGTCAAAATCGTGAAAAATCTTCCAACATGACAACTTTTAAACTAATGTTTTTATAAAACTAGTGAATGGATTTTAAAGTTTAATACCTTATTTTAAAGGTATTTGAACCTTCTATTTAAAAATTATTATTTATTTTTAAATTTATTTTTTTTTATTTTTAAAATTTGGTTTTTTTTACTTAATTTCTGTTTTTCACCGATTTTTTTCCATTGTAGTACCACGAAAAATTACATTTTATATGTGAGCATTATATTTTCAAGCTTATTAACGAAAATGTTAATGCATCCATGCATTAACAAAAACACACGCTGACAAATTCATATTGTTCTTGAGCATTATTTATTTTGCTTTTTCTATGTGCCGTTAGAATTTTTTTGTATGTTCACATACAAAATGTAATTTTTCGTGGTACTACAATGGAAAAAAATCGGAAAAAAAGAATTCATTCGACTTCCATTCTGAAACTTACAGGGAATATTAAGGCTTTCTGTTCCAAGATGGTGGAAAACAAAAATTAAATAAAAAAAACCAAATTTTAAAAATAAAAAAAAAATAATATAAACAAAAAAAATATAATTTTAAAAAGATGGTTCAAATACCTTTAAAATAATCGATTCACTAGTTTTAGATAAACATTAGTTTAAAAGTTGTCATGTCGGAAGATTTTTCACGATTTTGAAGATTTTCAAATGCACATAACGTTTTGAAAAAAAATGTCTGAAAAAATGGTTTTGGATACCCTCCATCTCGGTGTTTGCATTAACCAGGGAAAGTGCAAACAATATATATATATCTATATTTTATGTAAAAATAACAAAAATAATGTTGTTTTTATAAGTAAAACAAAATATGACTGATTGATTAATGTATTTGGGATGTTTCAGAAGAAAAAAATGTTTAATTAAAGTTTACTAAAATTAATCAGAAATTGTGCATGCTTATAACAGTGGGTATTCAAAAGTGAAATGGTTATTGTGATTACCTAAAAAATAACGTTTCGTGAAAAATAGATATATTTTTTTACTGTTGTAAAATTCGTCTATTGTTTTGTATAAAAAAAGAATTGTTTTTTTGTCTACATAATAATGAAAGTAATAATGATTGTTAAAAAAATGGATCGTTACAAGAGACAGAAACAGTTTTGAATAATCAGAATTTTAGATAAATTTAAGTGAACAAAAATACGTTTGCGGAGACGTACATAATGAAATAATTATTAAATAACCGTTTACATTACAACACATGTATTTATACTATACATCACATAAGTAAAACGGAAAGTGTGATAAAATTAAGTTTGTCAAAAAATTATAACAAAAAATCTTTCGAGTGTTTAGAGTGTTTTCGAGACACAAAAAATTAAAGAAACTGGTATTTCAAATTATTGTTTTTCAGCTTAGTTGCTTGTGCAATTCTCGTTTACGGCTCCTAAAATAAGAACCCTAAGAAATGTTCGCAAAATTCGATTGGTTTTTACACATCAATACTTTAATTTAGATTATTTTTGTATGTAACAACAATTTGGGTTTAAAAAAATGCGTATAATTAAAAGATTTTAAGATGTAGTATGCACCTTATATGTTTTAAATAAAAATGTTCTGAAAGTGAATGTCCTTTAAATTTAATGGGGTTTTTAATAAATGTAATTAGAGTGTAAGAGTTTCCTTGCAAATTTATTTAAGGTTGAGAATGAGAATAAGTAAAAATAGTGTACGAAACAACGTTATGAATTTACATTGTTGAATTCGGGTTTTTTGTTCCTGGATATTTTTTTGATTTTTTTGATCGATAAAAGTGTCTGACAACTCTGGTTAATACAGTCAAATTAAATAATGAATTTTAACTCAACTATTTTGTTCAACATTTTTTCTAATTGGTGATTTTTTGATTTGTTGGTGTTACCGATCATCAATTACATAATGCATGAATTATAAACGTAAAGGAATTATTAATATATATTTTTTAAAATCTATTTATAGACACATTACTTTTTGATTTTTTGTAAGCATGAGGGTAAGCACAGCAAATCATTTACATTTTAAGCAATAAAATATTATATGTATTGATAGCTTAGTTGGTAGAGTTCTCGCCTAACTAATTGTTATCAGACCCCGGGTTCGAATCCCAGCATGACGACGTAATTTATTTAATAAAAAAAGTTATTTATTTAATTAAAAAAAATATCTGTTAAAAAAATTTTTTATGCATTTTTTTTTATGAAAATCTATTTATAGACACATTACTTTTCCCACCATGTAACCATATAAGTAACCAGTCACTTTACCCCCTACAAGGTAATGAGTCCACCCATTACTTTTAGGCTCATCGCCCATTACTTTTAGGCTTCATCCACCCATTACTTTTAGGCTTCATCAGTGAAGTAAGGTGTAATGTAATGCGTGAAGCCCTGGCGATACATTACTTTACCAATTACTTGGTAATGTGTGGTTTTGCTGGGTAGCAACCCCGCATATTCAACAGACAGACGGACATAGCTATATCGACACCGCAATTCTTTTTGTGGGATAACGAATCTTTTTTGATTTGTTTTAATTTTTTTTTATAAATTTAGTCGTTTTGTTAAAATCAAATTTTTTGTTTAAAAAGTTTTGAATCTATTTTATTATAGTTACAATGTTAATAAAAAACATAATTTAACTTTAAAAATTATATTCAGCGTTGCCAGGTTTGACGATGTATCATCATTTTGACGATTTTTAGTACCCAAAATAACTAAATGACAATTTTTGATTCCAAAATGACGATTTTTTGACAAAAGTTTGATATGTAAGCTTGTCATTCTTTAAAAATCACCGGGTCTATTTTTGAATTTTTATTCTTTCGTTAAATTTAAAAACTTTATTTTTTTTATCGAAATCTAACATTTATTTGCTAATATGATGAAGTTTTGGACAAATATGATTTCATAAATTTATGTAAGGTTTTACTTAATATAATTTCTGTGCTTACATTTTTTAAATTTTTATGAAATTTAATTAGTATAATATTGAGATAAAAATAAATTATTTTTTAAATTACAAAAAGCATGGAATTTTTGCGAAACAAACAGACCTCAAGCTCGAATATTATGATTTATAAAATAAAACCAAACAAAATAAATCAGGTGCTTCCTGATATAATTATATAAATAAAGCAGGGATGGAAAATGGGCTTCTGGATTTTGTACCAAGCCGACGTAATAATTGTACTTTTTCGACCCTCACCAAAATTGTTTTGTATGTAGAAAATTTGTTCGGCCAGTGTCAAATTTGCAAAAATTATAGTAAATTCTAGAATTTCATGTAGTAATACCACTCGTACTGTAGACCACTATAATCGCTTGAAGCTTGTAATTGGTAAAAACAAAACTCTTAAGTTTTTTTTTTTGATCATTGAGCTTAAAATTTGTTCTTTAATACTAATTTAAGAAAATATTTGCAAGTAGTTGTTAGAATAAATTAGATAAATTTCTGCAGTCCGAATGTTTGCTTATAGTTTTAATCACTGTTTAAAACTTGGTGCTTTTGTCACTATTTATGGTGACAAAATTTTACTCATGGTGCAAAAACATATATTTGTAATATGTCGTTAGTGCTTTTTAACCAACATCGCTTTAGTTAAAAAAAAACCCTAAAACTTCTCGAAAAGTCCTAAAGCTGCATTTTTTTTTTACAATTTTAAAAGAAAAGGTCTTGTTAAATTAATACGAGTAGTGTTATATTTTTTATGAGGACAAATGTTTTCAAAAAAAGTACGAACAAATACTGGACTAAACACCGATATGAGCGATGAAGAAATGTGCAGAAATTAGCAGGAAATACAAAACTGTTTTCTGGTAAACTTGGGTTCATTTGATTAACTTTGTAACCAAATATTAAAGAAAAGGTTATCGGTGCTTTTTTGAGCAGAAAATAATGCATTTTACAATTTTTGTTGAGTTTTTTGCTGTGACAAAGTTGGCAACATTGGATATCTGTTTTAGGCAGAAACTGACTGGATTTATAGATCATGTTTTTTCTCAAAAAGTAGGCCTCCTTTATTTTTTATATTGGTTTTATTTTGAACACTAAGTGAAAAATAATTAAATGCGTTATATTTGAAATATTAAGTTTTTTTTGAAAAATTGTCATTTTTTTTTAAAAATTTTACTTTTTCCGGAAAATGTAAATTAAAAATTGTACTTATTTGAAAAGTTACACATTTTTTTAAAATTGGAACTTTTTTTGATAAAAAATGGTACTTTTAAAAAAAATTTACTTTTTTATTTGAGAAATGCTAATGTTTTTGAAAGATGGTATTTTTTTTGAAAAATGATACTTGCTTTGAAAAATTGTACTATTTTAAAAAATGATACATCTTTGAAAAATGCTACTTGTTTAAAAATTGTCAACTTTTTGGGAAATGGTACTTTTCTTAAAAAATGCTACTTGTTTTGTAAATTGGCATTTGTTTTGAAAAATTGTACTTTTTTTTGAAAAATTGTACTTTGTAAAAACATTTTTTTTAAAATTTTTTTAAATTTTTTTTATGAAAACACCTTTTTTTTTACAAAATTATACAAATTTTTAAAAAATTAATAAAAAAGCTTCACATTTCCACATTCGCCACATGAGAAATGTACCAACGCCAGCACACTGCACAGTTGAATGTGAAATGTGCCAATACAGCCAGCACATTTCACAATTGAATATAAAATGTGCCAGCACATTCAAATGTGCCCGTTACATCATATTTTCACTTTGGCACATGTGATGTGCCTAACTCTTGGCACATGGCACATGTGGATGTGTAATGAGACAGGCACATAATATTTTACACATGCGTATTAGGGTGTCCCTTATTTTTCGAAATCAATTTTTGTTTGCGCATGCCTGCTGAATACTTTCGTAATGATCTAAAATACCACCAACAAAAATTTTAGCTTGTTCTGAGAATGGTAACCCGTGTCGACTTGCGATTTAGTTCTGTCTTACTAACGTATGTCAGTGAGATGCATTTTGATCTGTGGCTCAATGATACAATTGAATAATGTTAACAACTACAAACGAAATTCATGATTTTTTGCATATAATTTATATAAATTTAGTTAACGAATATTATTTTTTTTGTATTATTTATGTTATATTAAGTCTTAGGGTTAACAAAACAATATAACGTAAGTTAGCAATTTATATCTCAAAGACACTTGCTTGAGTTATTTGCAAAATTACGTTAACAGCAACTAGTTTTAATTACATAAATTATTGTACCTGCAAACTTATAACAGCAGCTATATTTAGGATTTGAATATTACATGGCGGTTAAAAATTTACAAAACAAGCGGCTTTCATACATATTTATTAATAAAAGGTGATTCCCCTTTCTACCGAACTGCTAAAGTTATGTTTTGATTTTTATGTTTATTTGCTATTTCAATATTGTGTTTAATATAGTGTAGTTGCTTATTTTATAAAACAGAAATGTCTGTTGGATTACGGAGGTGAAAAAAGCTAATTTTTCTTATCGGAATACCGAGTCATCAAATAAATGGTGCTAAATTACTATCTAATAGACAAGTTCTAGCTGTATTCTTTTACAATATTCGCGAAGTCAATCTCTCTATTAGTGAAAGTGCAAGTCTTGTGATTTTAAATAAATATAAATTTTGGAGAAAGTTGCAAAAAAATTGCAAGAAAAGTCTGGATATTTATAGGACCCGTGAAAATGATTTTGAAAGAGATCTAGATGACCTATTTGGTATTGCACATACTGATTATTATTATTATTATTATTAAGACATGTCTTTATTTGATTAATCAAATTATAAACTTAGTCTATTTACAAAGGATTTCCATTCATTTCTGTCATTAGCTATATATCTTAACTGGTTAATTGTTTGGTTGGTCTCATATTCTATTGTTCTGCGCCATGTTGTCCTTGGTCTGCCTCTGGATCGACGACCTTGTGGGTTATATTGTAGAGCTGATTGCGCAATATCGTCTTCGTTCTTTCTTAAAGTGTGGCCGAGCCAGCTATATTTTCTATTGGTTATATCTTTATGTAAGGGTTGTTGTCCAGTAATTAGCCATAACCTTTCGTTGGAAATAGTACGTGGCCACCAAATCTTTAGAATGGATCGTAGACAGCGGTTTACGAAGGTTTGAAGCTTTGCTATTAAATTGTTAGTGATGAACCAAGTTTCAGATCCGTAAAGTAAAATTGATTTTACGCAAGCATTAAATATGTTATGTTAATATGCACATACTGATGCCCTTGAAAATATGAGAATAGTAGAAGATAAAATGTTTTTGAAGCTACAAGAAGAGCCGGGTAGACCAGGTTGCTTAGCTGGTGTAGACAAAAATTTGGCAGACAAAGAAGAAAGGTCTAGAATAAGATTATTAGACGAAGAGAGAAGAAAATTGAGGCAAAAAGAATTATCAGCAGTTGTATCGACTTCTACATCTGATGTTAAACACACACACAAGTTTCTGACGAGGATGAAATACTAAATTCTGATACGGAATATGCACAATATTCCTGAATTCTAAACTCAGCTTACCAGAGGCACGCTCTGCTTTTCAATGTGACATACTAACGAAAAGAGGTAGAAAGAACCTGATAACACCTAAGGTAGTCGCAGTTTTAGGCAGGTGCCAGCTAAGTATCAGAGATTCTATGTATATTATTCAGGCGGTCGTAGAAGCACTGGGTCTGAGCTGCGATGAATTTTCAATAAATAAATCTTCAATTCAGCGAATTCGTACGCAGATGAGAAAATCCAGGGCAGAAACTATTAAAGCTGATTTCAAGAACAACGTACCTAACGTTGTAACCTTCCATTGGGATGGTAAACTATTGCCAGGCTTAGATGTGAGAAGCCGAAAAGAGGAGCGGCTGCCAAGTACAATTTCATATAGCGACAAGGAACAACTTCTTGCAGTTCCAAAACTAGAGAGTTCATCTGCTAAACATCAAGAAAGAGCTATAAGAACTGTCCTCTATGATTGGAATCTTATTGACAATGTGCAAATAATGTGTTGTGATACAACATCAACGAACACTGGCCGCTTTAATGGAGTTTGTGCTCTCTTGGAACAAAGTTCAGAGAGATACTTGGTGCTTTTCGCGTGTCGTCATAATGTTTACGAATTGGTTCTTAAAACTATATTTGAAGCCAAGATTAAGTAATTTGTTGTATCTCCAGAAATACCACTCTTTAAAAAGATTAGAGACAATTGGAAAAACATCGATTCAAATAAGATTGAACCATGCATCGATTTTGTTAAAAAGCACATTTCTGACGCTACGATTTTATCTCTCTTTAAGTATTATAAATCGGCACTGGAAAAAACTTTTATCAGATTCGATTATCGTGAATTAATCGAACTATGCGTAGTGTTTTTGGATGGCGATCCAAAGAAGAAAATTAAAATCAAGCCCCCTGGTGCTTTACATCAAGCACGATGGATTTCCAGAGCGATTTTTTTTATTAAATTATTGTTTTCAAAAATTAAAATTGGATATTCATAAAACAATTTTTAATTTAAGCTTTTTTTATTTCAGATACAACACTGGATAATTTTGTATCAAACAAAAGCAAAGTATTTCTAACTCGGCTACAGGTCGAGGACAGTTTTCTTGGCACAAATGTATCGTCTTGGGCTAATAACGCTGCATTTCTAGAAGCTAACAGAAAAGTAAGTCTTCTGAGAGTTGTAAATGATGTTGCTGAAAGAGCTGTTAAATTAATACAGAATTTTCACGGACTCATTACAGCAGATGAAGAGCGCTGTGTTGAGGAACATAGACATTTGTATGCAGACTGCAGAAAAAATACCTTAAAAAGGAGTTATCCCAGCTAATTTGGAGAATTTAATATATTTTTAATAAAACAAGTTCTTTAATTTAATTTTAAATCTTTTGTTTTCGTTTATTGCATTTTGTAAAATATTTTGGGTCACTCGGCACGGGTTGCAATCGTGATATATAAACAAAATTTCATATTTAACTATATTTTTATATATATAAAAAAAATAGACGGTATTCGTTCAAAAATTAAAAAAAAAATAAATTGGTCTTATAAGGGACACCCTAATGAGTATGTGTCCACTTGTGTGTGCCAAAACTTACCCTGCTGAAAAGCATTATAAACATTCAGTTATTCAGTTTGGTTTTCGTCCACACTATTAATGCACTTATCAGCACAATTTTTTTTAGCAAAATAAATTAGTAAAACATTAATAAAATAATAGTAAAACAAAACAGTTAAGTGCTGAATAAGTTCATTGGCCCTGAACCCTTCTGTGGCGTACCAAATGGGCATGCCAGAGAGAGGCTCAGAAGATGGAGGGAGTCGGAGTTTGGGGCCTATTGGGCCAGATCGCCTGGGCATCGACAGGCGAGGCTGTTTATATCTCCCTCTGGGGAGAGGTCGCGAACACTCTTGTCTATGACAAGGGGCGAACTAAGGACCGTGACGGGTTACCTCACGGGACACTGTGGCCTTAGGTATCAATTGTACAAGATGGGACGATCCTCTACGGATACGTGCAGGTTTTGTGAATTGGAACCCGAGACCTTAGAGCATGTTTGGAATTTTTACGTTTGGAACTGTTTACCTGGTAGGATAGTTGGCTTCGTAATGAGCCTGAACCTATATGGTGTATTCGCTGGCAGCACAAAATACCAACTTCTGGTCGCGGTGCATAGTGCCACTCTAGTCTAATCTAAGTATAACTAAAATTTTAGCTGAAAACATAATTTCAGCAAACAATTTTGCTTAAAAATAGTATACTTGATTTACAAGACGTTTTACTAACTTTTCTACTAACTTATATTTTTAAGCGTACCTTAAATAATTTCACTAATATTTAGTGCAAAATTTGGTAAATTTTAGCAAATCGATTTCCATTAAGAGTTTACTAAAATTCGACTTATTTTGAGTAAGTTTTACTAATTGTTTTACTACTTTTACATTACTAAAAAACTACAGTTGAGTTTTGCTAAAATTAGCAAAACGATTTGCTGGCCTAATATTAGCAAAATTTTCTGTAACAATTACAGTTTTTTCTGTAACTTTTACAGACTTTTTTATTTGAGTGTACATGTTTTTTCACTCATTTTTTGCTGGGAAGTTTTTCCAAAAAAAAAATATATGACAACACTGGTTTTGAGGTATAAGGAGGGGATCAAGTAAGTTGCAACTCCCCTATTTGATAAATTTAAACATTAACAATAAAAATTAAAAACAATCTCTTGCTTACTTCGATGCTAAATACAAACCAGTTAAATTGTTTTTACAACCACCAGTAGAGGCCGGTAAAGACAAGTAAAAAGACGTGTTAGTAGTTAAACAAAATACAACTCAATCGCATTTCGTAAAAAGATAATAATAAAACACGCACGCATGCTTACAATATTTCTTTGCGCAAACATATGAGTCGCTGAATACTTTATATAGTATACAACTAAAGAAAACGAAAACATTCGACAAAATCAAGTTGTTAATTGAATGTCAATTGAAGACATGTTGTGAAACATTAATGAAAATAGAATAAACAAACCCTATTGTCACAAATATTGCACCATAATGTAAATTTCTCAGAAAAAAGAACTGAAACTTTAAAGACTGTACTTTTTTTTAGTAAACAAAGACCCCAATCGAAAATTTTTGCGATTTAAAAAAAACCCGAAAATGTACACTAAAAAAAAAAAACAAAAGGTCAGTAAAGTAAACAAAATTTTGGCTGGGAGGATCCTTGCAGAAAAATTGTTACTATCAGCAAAAAAAAATTAGTTGCTGAAATTAGAAAATTTTTGCTGATATTAACAATTTTTCTGCAAGAATCCTCCTGACTTTACTGACTTTTTTATTTTAGTGTTGATTAAAAATACGAAATTTGTTGTAAAAGTCGCTTTTATTGTCTGTGAGGCTATATTTCCGGAACTACTGATCCAAACTTACAAAACGTATAGATAATTATAAATTTATAACTTTTAATTGACGTTTCGTTTACATTTTGAGATAACCATACAAATTGATTGTATCACACTCTATCTAATATGTCAGTAATTTTTATCTTAAAATAATACAATTTAAATGTTGCCCTACCCAATCTGTTAAAATTTTAATTTTATTTAGCTTTTAAATATAAATACTACATATTTTTTTACAAGATGTGTTGAAATTAACAAATTTTTATTTACGAGTCATAACCTGATAAGAGTAGCTGGGTTTGATCCCTAGCCACGACACAAATAACTAGCTTTTCATGTAAATACTTAAATATTTTCTTCTTAATGTAAATAAACTTTAAAAATAAATTAAATTCGATTAAAGTGTTGGTTATTTTACAATTTTAAATTAACAATTTTAGTTTTAAGACAAATAGAAGTATATCTATTAAACAATAGACGGTATTGTTTTGAGTGCATGCTTATCTTAAATTGTAAAAGGAACAGTTAAAGGATATCATTTTATGGCCATTAGTATATTATATGAGACCAGATAAGATATAAAGTTATTAACAAATATTTATCAGATTTATTCGTAAGCATAAAGTTAAATTAAATTTTCTGGTGTTTTTTTTCGTTAAAGATTTGGATGAAATTTTACACACTCCAAAAAAAAATTCAGCAACATTTGCAACAAAAAATTTGTAAATTCTGTACAATTCTTTTTTGCTGATATTAGCAATTTTTTTTTGCAAGGATCCTCGTAGTAAAAAAGTTGCTGACTTTACAGACTTTTTTTTCAGTAAACAATAATGCCACTGTGCTATTTGAAAAATCTACCAAGCAAGTAAACCTAATATTAGTATACTGAATCCAGTGGTTCTAGATCAGGAGTGCCCAAAAGTTCCTTATGGAAGAGCAAACACCAATACATTTAAAGAAAAACTAATTTTTATTCAAGATTTTTTGTTGTAAAAACCAATACATACAAAGAAAAAAATATTTCAATGTTTACCAGCAAAGCATACGAAAGTGTTGTTGCTTTGCACTTGCGTGTATACAGTGAAGAACGACAAAAAAAACTAATAAGACGAAGTTGTTTGTGTATTTCGTATTGCTAGTGCTGAGCGCTCTATATGTGTATTAAAACACACAGCCTATAGCTAAGTGTTTTTACAAAAACAAATGAGCACCAAGCGCATAGGCCTTGGGCACCCCTGTTCTAGATGTTTAGCATGGTTAGCGCCTAAAAATATGTTGCTGAATTTAGAAATTTTTTTGCAGATATTAGCAAAACGGTTTCCAACTTTAATGACTTTTTTTGTTAATGTACTTCCCCTTACCCAATTCAAAGCCATAACTGATAGAATACCGTAACTAGGGATTGCCCAGCTTTTTTTTGCATGTCCAGCTGAAAGAAAATTTGTCCAGCTAAAAAGAAATTTTCGAAAAAATCAAACAAAATAGTTTTAAGTTGTAAATATCCTCATATCGACACAATAACTTTTGAAAAAGTGTCGTTATTTTCAATTTCTCTTTGTTACCATCACTTATATTCAGCAAAATAAGAGCTGAGGAAGAAGTAGTAAAAACACCACATCTACTGATACGGATGTGGTGCAAATTTAGGTGAATCAATTAATGCCAGCGCGTATTGAACACACGAATCTGAGTTACGATCTGCTGTATTAAAGTAGACCGCTCTACCATTTGCACCAAAGTTACTTATGCAGTACAACAAACTTAAAACGAACTTAAGTTGAAAATATTGATATATTTTTATGAAAACAAGAAAAATATGCTACACAAATATATAAAAAAAAGATAAAATAATGATTTTTAAAACACTTTTATTATGTGATTTCGTATCACTGAGATATAAATTATTTTTAAATAATTTTTAAGTTTTGACGATTTTAAAAAAATATTAAGAAATAATAAAAAAATCATTTAACAATTTTGAATTCATTTTAAAATATTTTTTTAATAATTAATTTGACGAGAAGTGTCTTTAATAAGATAAAATATACCAGACAATGAGAAAAAAAATAATGGAGAACAGACCACTTTTCCCTACCTACAGGTAGGGAAAAAAGGCCTGCAATGAAACGAGTGTGCCTTGGAACGTAAGATCTTTTAATGTTCCCGTATTTTTTTTTTTAAAGATTTGGAGAAAGAGGTCGGTAAAAACTCTATAGGTAAATTAAAGTGATAAATTTAAATAAAGTAAAAGTGATTAATTAATTAATTTAATAATTAATTGTTATTATTAATAAACTAGCTTTCAAAAATTTGGCTTCGATATTTTTCGTTTTTGGTAATTTTTTGCGATCCGAAACAATAGAATTAAAAAATCAAATAGATTTTTGAAGCCAAAATCAAAGTTTTTAACCTAGTTTTTTTGAATATTGCACACGTTGCAAGGCACACCTAAAAAGTATATCTTGAAACAAATATGAAAAATTCGATAAACTAATTTTTAGCAGTATTTTCTTATCAACAAATTCTTGAAGGTAGTCAATTAATAAATTGAAAACAAAAAACTCTATAGATTATTTGTTAGGACAATATCCTAATAAAGAAATATAGAGTATGGCCTTGAACTTGAATAAATTCATTTTCATAAAAATATAAAACCTTAGGTTTTCTTATATTTTTAAATAAGTTTTACAAAAAGTTCCATCGCAAAGGCAAAAAATATTTTTTTATCAAATAATTATTTGTCCACTCCGGATAACAATTTTCTAATCGCAATTTCTTTATGATTAAAGTCAAGATGTTAATTATTTGGTCGTTTTTAAATTACTTAATTCTCTTAAAATACTCAGAAAAAACTAAATTAAATAAAAAATACTAAAAAAATTAATTAGAATTAAAAAAAAAATAAATAATAAAATTATCTTCCCGGCCCGGAATCGATCTCGCAACATTCTGATTGCAAATCTAACCACTTACCACCTCAACCTCCATATAAAAAAAGAATATATGAACTTATGAAAAAGTACTTCTTAGGATGTTATTAATTTATATGGTGATGAATTTAACATTTTTGGCAGTTGTTAACAATAACTTCTATTAAAGTAAAAAATGTGCGTATGCTAATGCTTTGGAAGTCAAGTTAAAGAGGTTCTTAAAGCACTACTTCCACTTTATTTTGCTGGGTATCTAGAGATGTCCCGAATAGTATATTTGCCGAATACCGAATTTTTGTCGAATAGTTATATCATTAATTTTCATATGCAATTACAATGTACGGGGGCGGTCCAAAAATCAGCCGACCTAACAAAGAGAACACAAAAATTTTGCTGAATTTAGCAAATTTTTTGTTGAAATTAGCAAAAAGGTTGCTGACTTTAATGACTTAGTATACTTCCCTTTACACAAATCAAACACGTAACCGTAACTAGGGTTACCAGACGGGCTGAATTCTACCACTGATCCTGTTTCGTGGTTAACAAAATAGTTGTATTGAACAATCTGAAATTGCCGAAGCACTAAATATGGAGATTTATCCTTTAAAAACAAAATATTATATTGAGCCATAATACCGACCGTACAGTATTTATTTTTATTTATTTTGTAAAACAAGGACGTGGAAAATTTGCTGTTTATTTCTGCTCTTGAAAAAATCTGTAAGTCTTCTACTTGAACATTTTGCGATTGAAAAAATTTGATTTTCTTACTCGGAAAATGTTTTTTTTTTGTTTTAACTAGCGTTTTAGATTTATTATATTTTCCAACTTAAGGTTCATAAAATGCATACGTTTTTAGATTTAACATTATTTTTAAAGTAATATTTATATGTTTTGTAAATGAATTACAAGTAGTACTTACTGGGATTAAAATAAATAGCATTGAGCTCTAAAACATTTATTTTTTTTTTTTTTAATTAAAATCTTGTTAGATAATATTGTACCAAATTATATATAATTTGAACACATTTTATAGGACCATTTCTCGGATCAAACTATATGAGATTAGATACCATGAGATTAGCTTATGTATGCCATTTTTCGGATCAGATGTGATGTTTAGCCACGTAAAAAAGTTTATATAAAACTATATATGATGAGATATTTCCGCCCATATAAGAGGATGTAATTTGATCCGAAAACTGATTCTATACTATTGTATCACTTTGGATCTAAATTTATTTAATTAGATGCAATTTAATAAAAAAAGTATTCAATTCTATCCGAGGTTTGTCCCGATATAATTACATCTAATTATATTATATTTAATACAATTGGATATAATTAAATACACTTAGATACATAATAATCCAGATATATTTAAGTTAAAATTTTTTTTACAGTTTTATTAGTTTTTTGTTTTTATATACATCGAGATTATTTTTATGTTATTTTCAATTTATAACGAGCTTTCAACCTTCGTATATTTACAAAAATAAAGCAAAGCAAACATATTAGCTACGTTGATACTAGTATTTCGATCTGGCTAAAGATCTCATCAGAACCCAAAGTTTTAGAAAAGCTTGAGCTAGAGTAAAAACTAATTTTTTTTATATAAATATAACTATTTTCGGTCTTCAAAGTTTAGTAACGTCATGCTGCTTGTTAGGAAAAGACCCTAACCACGTGTTTGATTACTAAGAAGACAAGAATGGAGCAAAAGTGATAATTAATAGGTTTTTTGTTAAAGCTCTGCCTATTATGGAGGCTCTAACTTTTCTAAAACTTTGGGTTCTGATGAGATCTTTAGCCAGATCGAAGTACTGGTATCAACCTAGCTAGTCTTTGCTTTATTTTTTTAAATATACGGAGGTTGAAAGCTCGTTGTATATATATATATGTATATACATATATATATGTATGCACAGCGCATACTTTAGGGACACTCCCAAAATTTTCCCTGAAATATGCGGTGTATAGAACCAATTGTCCTCATCTAATACGCTAGATGTATGAAAAGGCTCGAAAACTTTGGGGACACAGCGCATACTCTAGAGACATTTATTCATTCCCCCGCATAGTATAGGGACATTTGCTTACTTTGGGGACTGTCCCCAAAGTTTTCGCGCCTTTTCATACATCTAGCGTATAAGATGAGGACAATTGGTTCTATATAACGCATATTTTAGGGACAATTTTGGGCGTGTCCCTAAAGTATGCGCTGTGCATACATATATATGTATGCACATCGCATACTTTTGAGACATTTATTCGTTCCCCCGCATAGTTTAGGCACATTTGCATACTTTGTCCCCGAATCGGTGTATCGAACCAATTGTCCTCATATTATACGCTAGATGTATGGAAATGCATGAAAACTTTGCGGACAGTCCCCAAAGTGAGCAAATGTCCCTTAAATACGCGGGGGAACTAATATATGTATGCACAGCGCATACTCTAGGGACATTTATTCGTTCCCCCGCATAGTTTAGGGACATTTGCTTACTTTGGGAACTGTCCGCAAAGTTTTCGCGCCTTTTCATACATCTAGCGTATTAGATGAGGACAATTGGTTCTATACACCGCATATTTCAGGGACAATTTTGGGAGTGTCCCTAAAGTATGCGCTGTGCATACATATATTCGAGGCCATACTTGGGTCTGATCGCTCAACGGTCATGACTTGGTATTGGTACGTTTGTAATGTAAGAAGAGCGCAAGTTTGATTCTTACAGCCGCAGGTTGTTGAAATATTCATCATATAGAGACAATCTGACGATTTTAAATACACAAAAAATAATACAATTTAAATGGAAAATCACTGATGACGCCTGTCCCTAAAAAGGCAGAAACTAGTCTAGTCTGATTTAAAAAGTAATAGTGTTTATAACATTTCTAAATATATATTTTGTTGACATTAAATTTTCGTTTTAAACAAAATTTGTTAATTTTAATTAAATTTAACAAAAAATTAAAAAAAAATTTTCTATCTCGCAAAATTATAAACTATATGCGTAAAATATTTTGCGATTTTTAAATTATATATACCCAGCAAAATAAAGTGGAAGTAGTGCTTTTAGAACCTCTTTAACTTGACTTCCAAAGCATTAGTATACGCATATTTTTCGTTTTCATAGAAGTTATTGTTAACAATTACCAAAAATGTTAAATTAAAGTTACTTTAAACAGCATTTGCATCACCATATAAATTAATTAATTGGTATCTAAAATAATAACATCATAAGAAGTGCTTCTTCATAAGTTCATATATTCTTTTTTATATGGAGGTTGGTTGTTACGGTAAGTGGTTGGATTTGGAATCAGAAGGTTGTGAGATCGATTCCGGACTGGGGAGATAATTTTCTTTTTTATATATTTTTTTGAATTCTTATTAATTTTTTAGTATTTTTTTATTTAATTATTTTTTTTCTGTGTATTTTAAGATAATTAAGCAATTTAAAACGATCAAATTATTAACATCTTGACTTTAATCATAAAAAAAAAATAAAATTAGAAAATTGTTATCCAGACTTGACAAATAATTATTTGATAACATTTATTTTTGGCCTTTTCGATGGAACTTTTTGTAAAAATTATTTAAAAATATGTTGATAAGAAAACGCAAAGATGTATTTTTTTTTTTTTAATTTTGTATCTTTATTTCATTTTAGTTTTAACAAAACAATTATATTTTTGCCTCAGCGCCAAATATGGCTTTATAGAGGCCAGTAGGCAACATAAATATTTACATTAAATATACAAATTTAAATTTAATTTATTCTACTTTATGCAATTTTCTATATAAAAATAAAAATAATAATAATAAGTTTTAAAGCTTTCAAGATGCAAGAAGTACTTCAACATTTTGCAATAAAAATTCTTTTAAACTACTTTTAAAAGTTGATAGAACTGAGATATTTTTTAAGCGATTAGGTAACTGGTTGTATTCATTAGGTCCAGCAAAAGATATTCGTTGTTTAGTTAATTCAAGTCTACATCGTACAAAATTTAAGTCCATCGCCTGTCTTGTGATTCTTTGTGTGTGTGATATATTACTACTAAATTGTATGGTCCCAATAAACATTATTGTTTGATATCAACTTGAGATGCATTTGATATCAAATACCAATCTCAAATCTCCAACGTTAATTCTCAAATGCACCTCAATAGTCCGATTATAGTCTTCTCAACTTAAAAGGCTCATTTTTAATATGGTGATTTTCTTAGTTATCAAATTGAGAAATTTGTGATTCTCAACTTGATATCAAAGAAATTTCTCCAATTGGTTTCAAATGGATGGTACGGAATTGCCATATTAAAGAAAGCCCATTTATATAAATTTAGGGTATAAACAATGTTTTTTACTTAGTTTTGTAACTTATTTATTATATAAAAAAAAAAAACATAAAATAATGAGATCATAAAAAACAATTCATTTGAGTTATTTTTAAGTAATAATAAAAAAACATCATAAAAAAGATCATAAAAACAATTGATAAAAAACAATTCATTAAAGTTATTTTTAATAATAAAAAAACATTAATTAATTTGGGAGATATTTTCCTTTTTTCCATTTACATAATTTATCTTCTTATGAATGCGGTTATTGGCGTGTTGGAAAAATGATATGAGACTTCTTTCGAACTCGGTGTCCGAAGATGCAGCTGGAAATTTTTTATTGTAAGCTTCTGGAAAGAGTAATTAGATTTAGTTAATATTAATTTTAATCATAACATAAAAACATAATTACGTTTTAATGCCGCTGTGACACTTAGAGCTCGTACAGGTTGTTTTGTCTTAGTTCCTTGCCAGGAATATTTGATAGCTACCTCATCCGTTATCATTTTCCGCCAAGCTGTTTTTAAAAATTTTATGGAATTGCCACATACTAACGCCATAAGTTCGGAAACCTAGTAGATGAATAATTAAACTTTAGTATTTGGAATTTTGTTTATATTTTTGTCAGACTTACCAGGTCGTTAAACTTGTTTTCAGATGCTTGAATTTTATCTTCGAATAGGCAAAATTGGCTTTCGTTTTAAGGTCGTCTTATTTCCCCCCGATTTTACCTCTTCCAGTACTCTTTTTAGTATTTTCTGAGTGATTTCATGTTCTAAAAATATTGGAAATGTGCATTGTGTTTTTGTTTTTAGAAATATGCTTAATACGTTATACCTTTGAGCACATTTTTTTGGAAGTTGTCAATCGTTTGATTTAACTCATCCCAGTCTAAAAAATTAAAAATAATTCAAAATTATAATTGACGTTTAATATAATTATACTAATAAAAAAAATAAAATTACTTATGCTCACCTTTTTTGGTTACATACTCTTCGGTTATTGTTAAAAACGTACTGTTTAGATCCATCTACATGTGAATGAAGGGTATAAATAAAAATGGATTAGATTCGAAATTACTAAACATAATTATTTTTTTAGATTTTTGTTGTTTTTTTGTGACCAATTTTATTTTGTTTATAATTTGTTTGTAAGGTATTTCCTTTGGGCTAATTTGGTCAATTGTCTGATAATTAAATTAAAATAAAAACAATTTATTTCATTTTTTTTTTTTTTACTCGACGTTTCTTTGGCTTATTTCCAATTTCTTCAGGAGTTTTTTATTGTTAAATTCTGGCAAAATCAAAATACAAAATGTTTTTTTATATATTAGATAATTAATTTTAAATATGTGGAATACAAAATTTATGTTTTAATAAAGATGTTTTAAAACTAATATCACAGTTTAAACTTACGATTTTATTTTACATTGTCAGAAAATATCATTAAATTAAAATTAAAAACGGGACTTCACGACACAAAATTAATAATTATTAAAAAATATTTACGACACAACAATTAT
Organism: Delia radicum; assembly: GCA_021234595.1. NCBI lineage: Eukaryota > Metazoa > Arthropoda > Insecta > Diptera > Anthomyiidae > Delia > Delia radicum. The sequence goes on along the minus strand of CM037856.1, from coordinate 10,891,101 downwards.
ATCACAGTATAAACTATCTTATTTGAATCACAGAGCTTTACTAAACTAAACTTTGGTAAACTAAATTATAGCAACTGAGTACTGTAATTTCGTGTTATCCTTGTCCTCTTTTGTATTCATAGCTATTTTTATTCGTTGTTGTATTCTGAGACTCTCTAACGTATATCTTTTATTATAATTTTTCTCTTTGTCTAGTATTTTTACTTTGTCAAAGTTGATTTTATGATTGCATTCTTTCACATGCTGTGATAATGCTGTGCTTTCCCTCCCCTTTCGTATGTCATTAGCGTGCTCTCCTAGACGAGTAGACAACATTCTCTTCGTAGTCCCTACATATTCTTTTCCGCACTCCTCCGTAGAATTACCATCACATATAATAGAATAAACACAATCAGTTGTTTTTAATTTGTTTATTTCTGTTTTCTCCCTTTTGTATAGATGCCTTAGTGTGTGGTTTGATTTGTGAGCAATTTGTATTTTCTCGTCGTTTATTAGACTCTTTAGAGTTTTTGTCTCGGTTAGTGTTGGTATAAACGGTACACTGTAAAAAATATTTTCGTTTTCTTTTACTATTTTTTTCTTTGTCTAAATTTGTCTGTGATTTATTTAATAATTTTTCTATAATATAAAAGGGGTAACTATTTTTGAATAGTATGGTGCGTATTTTATTGATGTTTTCGGCTTTGAATCTGTTGTCACTTATATTGAGTATCTTTTCTATCATATTTGTTGCTGTGTTCAATTTCATTTTCAGTGGTTGCGTCGAGTGGTAGTTTATGAGTCGTCCTGAAGAAGTGTCTTTCGTATACCAATTAGTAATCAACGTGTCCTTATCCTTTATTATTTTCATATCCAGATATGGTATTTCATTATTTTTTTCCCTTTCAATGGTGAATTGTAGCTTTTTATGGTAAGCATTTAATGTTTTTAGGATTATTTGCTCGTCTTCTTTTTTTATTATTGCAAATAGGTCGTCCACGTATTTTGAAATCAGTTTGATTTCAACATCTTTAGTCTTCTTGCTGGTGCATCGCATATAAATGCGCGACAATTGACAAGAAACAAGTTTTCTTCAAAAATTAAACCCACATCAATCAGTTCACATAAATCATTAACAAACCTTGTTAAATATGTATTTGGACACAATGGTTTACTTTTACCACAATAAGCGCCTACAACCATAACGTCTGGCGTCCCATTGACATTTATTAAAATAGGCCAAGTTTGCAAATTGGAACTCTTTGCTAAAGGAAGGCCATCAATATTTATATTCAGGGTTAGTTCGCCAGAAAATGAAGAATTTTTTAGCAAAAAATCGGTCAATGTGTCTTTAACGCCGTAATGTACATATTCACCTAACCCCATTTTTTCAACTGGCGCACTTTTGGGAGTAGACTTTAAGGTCCTTACGTCTTTAGGAAGTCCACAAATGTGGGTACTCAAAATTTTAGAAGACTATTAGCAGCTGCGTTTGTAATATTAAATTGAACTGCCCAAGACGCAAGCTCATCCCTCAATTCACCTAAATTTTCTACTATTTCCTCCTTTTCACTTTGGCTTTCCGATTCAGATGAATTGCCCTCACTTCTAAATTCCTCAAAAGACACGATTCCACAAGCATTTGATGTCGAAGGTCCCATTGCCAAAGTTTCATCGGCAAATGAGCGCTCCGACAGCAAAGCCACCACCTGCCTTACCTCACTTTTAACTTTCTTTGATCTATTCATTTTTTATTAATTATTTAAACTTTGCTTACCTTTAATTGTCTTTCCTTCACTTAAATGCACTTTTATTTATTTATATTTTTTAACACTTGCTTTTTTCACTATTTGCACTTCTTTAACATTTGCACATTTGTAATAAATGAATAAATGCAGCTGCAACATGTGTTTTTTAAACGCTCTGTAAGGGATTGCACAAAACAGCGCTGCCATACGAGAATAAAAAAATTAGAAAAAAATCTAAAATTTATCGCAAATCGTATTCAAGTTCAAAAAATGTTTGGTCTCAAGTGGAGAAGTGTTAGATATCCACTTGAGATTTAAAATGTTTCTCAAAGATTGGATAAAATATTAAATCTCAAATTGATGTCAAGTTGAAAACAAAAAAGGAGAAAAATGTTTCAACTTAAGTTGAGAATTACATTGGAAATCAACTTGAGAATTAAGCTTTTCTCTAACATTGGAGAAATAATTTTTCAATGCATATTGGGGTGTGAGAACCAATACCTCTAAAACATTTATATACACATACTAATAGCTGTTGTTTATAAAGACCTTTCACCGGAAGTATCATTTTTGCATAATTTTTAAACAAATCGGTTGTTCCAAACTGCAGTGGAAGGTTGAACACAACTTTCAACGCCTTATTTTGTGCTGATTGCAGTGATCCCAAGACTGAGTTAATTTTACTACCGTAAATTACTGGAAAATAAGTCAAGTGCGAGTGAATTAAGGATTGGTAAATTAACATCTTCGTATCAACATTTAGTTTATTTTTAAATTTATAAAGTATACCAATTCCTGATGATAATTTAGATTTTAGGCAACTGATGTGATTTTCCCACAGAAGATTATCGTTTAAGTTTATGCCAAGTTATTTAACACTTTTCGATTCATTTATTAATTGACCATCAATATGGACACTTAAAGGCTCTTATTTTTTTGAAACATATGGCTTAAATCTTATGAATTTTGTTTTGTTAGCATTCAAAATTAATTCGTTTATTCTCAGAAACTTCGATAAAATTGAAGCATCATATTCTACTTGTGTTTGAAGAACTTTCTCGTATTTATAATCTGCAAACATAAAAAGTTTACCATTAAACTGTATGTTTTTCAAATCATTTATAAAAATTTTAAATAACAAGGGACCAAGAACACTGCCTTGTGGAACCCCACAAGTAACATCACGCTCACTGCTTCTTGACTCTGCTATTTGAACAAATTGTTTCCTGTTTTTTAAACAAGAGATTTTTCTCTCAAGAGATTTTTCATCGAAACCCATATAACTCAGTTTTTTAATAAGTATGTTTGTGATATACCAAGTCGAATGCTTTTGATAAATCAAAAAACACGCCAGCAACTCCTTTGTATTCAGCGTCAAGACCGCTACAAATGTTTTCAATTACATTTATGACAGCTTCCTCAGCTCCACTACCTTTCCTGAAACCATATTGACGATCAAATAAAATTTGGTTAAAATCAAGATAATTTGATAGTTGTTCAAACATAACAAAAATTTTATCAATAATGGGGAGAATGGAAATTGGACGAACATTTTCAATTTTATTTGAACCTACACATTTAGGTATAGGAATGATTTTGTGTGTTTTCAAAACGTTTGGATAAATGGCATCATCAATCATTTTATTAAATATTATTGCTATTACTTCTGATACAGCTGATTTACGGATCAACAGCTTCTTGGATGTGATGTTATCATAACCAGAACTTTTATTAGTTTGCAAATTGTCCAAAATAAACCCAATTTTTGTTTTATCTATAGTTTCCAATTTAAACCTGGTTGCAACGTGAACCAATGTAAGAAACATATTAGTATTATCATCAAAATCCTGCGTATACTATCTCTCATATCTTGAACCGAACTGTAAAAAAGTTATTAAACGCTGAAGCTTTCTCGACATCCAAATATACAACGTCATTATTAGCAGTTATAATTTCCTTAATTGATTTTTCTTTTTTTCCAAGTGTTTTGTTTAAAAACTGCCATGTATTTCTTGAATCACCGTTACATTTATTTAAATTATGTATATAATAATCATTCATCAAGTTTTTATTACAGTTTTTTAAAACTCGGCTTATTCGCTTGAGACGCTCAGAAATATTTTTATCCTGCTTATTTTTTCTTCTTGCACTTAACAATTTTTTTAATTAGTTTATTAAAGAACCTAACTCCCCTGACATCCATGGACAAATTTCATGACGAATATTTAACTCTTTTGTTGTTGTTTTAGAGCATTCTCTTGCTGTCAAAGTAAGAGTTGTAACTAGATTCTCACATTGATCTGACACACATAAGTTTTCGTCTAAATAGGATCCAAACTTTCTCGCAATAAAAGTTTCTTGATGATTAAAATTAATATTAAAACCACAAAATATAATATTATGATCAGATAGTCTATTTTGAATTGAGTTTACTGAGACGAGATGAGAAATATTGCTAAACACACAGTCAATACATGACTCACTTTCAGGTCTTTTTACAAGGTTGTGACAAGAAATAAAATTAAACTCAGAGAAAATATCCTTGAGATATTGGCTGGAGTTGCTTTCATGCATTAAATCAATATTGTAATCATCAATAAAAACACATGGGGAGTTTGGAACTTCCAATAGTACATTTTGTACCATATCAAAAAACAATTGCAAAGCACATTTTTGTGATCTATACAGCGACGTGATCATTACAGGTTTGTTATTCATTTTAACATCTGGCAACGATATACAAATTAATTCCAAAAACTCTCTACTTTGAGAAACAACTACATTGCATCTTATTTGCTGGGTAATATAAACTGCAATAATGATCCACATTATATCCATTAATCGAATACAAACTAACATGCTTCCTATCAAACCACGTCTCCTGAACCGCAATAATCTCGGGCAATACTGACAGTTTAGCTATTGCTGACTTGAACTTATTAAATTTATCGATAGATGAAATACTTCTTGCATTTATTGATAAAACATTAAATGAGTTTGAATTATATTCATTTATATAGGTATTAAAAGAATTTAAATTATAAAAATACTTAGTATTCATATTAAAAAAAAATATATAAAAAATTAAAACATTTGGTAATATACCTAAAACTTTATTTAACTCAAATTGAGAATCATCATCGTCTTTATCATCATCAGAACTATCAATATTGACAGCATCCAAAATATTACGTTTAGCTCCACGGCCAACCGACTTGCAACATCATCCATCGTTTTTAGGGACATTTGTCTTGATGTTTCATCATTTTTAGCATAAACATTACCTACTTTGGTATACACAAATTTAAAACCAATTTCTTTTATCGATTTTGCATTGTTGAACAGCTCTAATGACTCTTTACAAAGAAAATCATTCACATAAACCTCTTTTAAATCATCGATTTATTTCTTCTTAGAATTTTCTTTCATAAACATTTGCTTGGATTTCTTGTTGACAAATTTCACAACCATAGATTTTTTTATTTTGGTTTTTATTGTTATTTTGTTTATTTCTGTTTAAAAAGTACGCTTCTTCCACTTTTTTATTTTATTTTTATTATTTTTTTATTTATGTTTATTTCAAATATATATATATTACAAAAAATAGGTTATAGCATCAGCACCAATATTGGCATTAAAGAGGCTAAAAGGCAACAATTGTTAATTCATTATTTACATAAAACTATTTAAATTTAATTATTAATATTATTTACAATTTTTTATTTACATTTTTTTAATATTTTATTATTTTACAAAAAATATAAAATCATTATATCCATTTGGACCAGCAAAACAAATACGCTGCTTTGACAATTCAAGGCGACATCTAGATATACACAAATCTTGGGTTTGTCTTGTTATCCTATGTGGAATTTGTACATTCTGTTGGAATTGAACTGACGAATTGCCAAATCAAAGAAAACGCCCGCCACACCATTAAACCCTGCATCAAAGCCTCCACATATATAGTCAACAATATTTACAACCGCTTCTTCTGTACCAGAACCTTTACAGAATCCAAATTGGCGTTCAAATAAGATTTTATTTTTTTCTAAATATTCAGATAGCTGACTAAAAATTATTTTTTCAAGTACTTTATCTACAATAGATAAAACAGACACTGGTCGAAACATATTTACATTATTAGAACCCACTCCTTTGGGTACTGGTACAATTTTATGAATTTTTAAAACAGCAGAGTATTCACCAAGCTCAATCATCTTTCCAAACATAACCGAAAGTATATCCGCAATTTTGTTTTTTTTGCATAATAGCATTTTAGGTGTTATTCTATCATAGCAAGTACTCTTATTTATTGATATTGTATTTAATATATATTCAACAAAGTCTCTATTAATATTGAAAAGTTTAAAGGTTGTTCCAAGGGGTGTTAACGTTCCAAAGTTGTTAATATTGTCACTTGAATCACTTGGTATACTATTACTTAGGTTCTCTATCGTATCAAAAAAAGAACTGATTGAAAACCATGACTTTATCAATATCATTTGTTATGCAATTACCATCAACTGTACAAATTTGTTGAGTAGCTTGCGGATTCCTTCCCAGCGCATTGTTAAGAAACCTCCATGTTTTCTTAGTATCACCACCGATTTGTTCCAAATTTCGAGAATAATAACTATTCATCAAATTTCTGTTACAAATTTTTATTATTTTACTGATTCTTTTCAGCTTTTCGGATATAAATTTATCATTCTTATTTTTTCTTCGCGCTTTTAAAAGTTTCTCTTTGAGTTCTAACAATGAAGCTAAATTTTTAGTAATCCATGGTGTAAGTTTGGTGCGAAGGTTTATTGATGCGGTACTTGTTGATGTACACTTTTCACCCGCATCCGACAACACATGTATTAATTGTTTACATTGTTCCGAAGAATTATTAAAATTATAGATTTCATCTAAGTTCTGATCAAGTATAGAACCAAATTTAGCATAATCAAATGTATACCATGTTTTTGATATATTTTCATTCAAACATCTGTCAACTTTTAAAAAACAGCTTAAAATATTATGATCCGTAAATGCGCTTTCAATAGAATTTACATTAATTAAGTGAATTATGTTACTTAAAACGCAATCTATTGACGATTTACTCAGTGGCCTAGTAATTAGATCATAACATGGCTCCATACTAAATTCCAAAAAAAGATTTACTAAAGTTCTACTGCAATAGTCATTTGATAACAGATCTACGTTAAAATCACCCGCAACAACACATTGACCAATTGACATTACTGAAAGAATATCTTCCATTTTTTTAATAAACCGTGAAAAAGTACATTTCTGCGATCTGTATAGTGAAATAAATCGCAGTGGCTTATTGTTCATAATTATAGTAGGCAAATCTAGAAACTCCTCACTACGAGTAACAAGAAGTTTGTAGTTTAAACTATCAGCAACATAAATTGAAGTTCCACCATATCCATCACTCCGGCAACAATGCACAACACGGTAAACTGGTATTGAATATAAATTAACACATTTACCATCACACCATGTTTCCTGTACGGCTATAACGTCAGGAAGTTTATTAAATTTGCTTAAAAGCAGTTTGAATTTATTAAATTTGTTCAATGACGAAACACTTCTTACATTTACAGAAATTATGTGAAAAAAATCTATATTTATTGTTGAAATAGAATCATTATATGATCTCAAATTTAAAAAATATTTTGAATTATTCATAAAATATTTAAAAAATGTATATTTAAAATCATAATGGAATAGAAAATATATACTTAATTAGGTGACATAAACGAATTATCATCATCCTAAGCATCCTCCACTTCACGTTCTTCATTTTCGTCTTCCTCAGGTAAATTTACACTCATTGTATTTACGACTCGACTTCTTCTAGATGTTGCTACACCTCCTCCACTTGTTGAATTCATAAGAATTTTATCAACATCATCCATAGATCTTATAAAAATCACACAAGAATTCTCAGTTTTTCTTACAAAAACTTTACTTTCTCTTGTAAAAACGTATTTATATCCAACTGCTTTTACAGATTTAGCATATTTAAAAAGCTCCATTGACTCTTTACACAAAAAGTCGTTAATAAAAACATTCTTCATATCATCATCTTTTTTAAGCTTCGATTTTCCGGCCATAAATTTTTCTTTTTGAAATTTAGTTGTAAATTTAACAACCACAGATTTGTTTTTGTTTGTTTTATCTTTATTATGAATAAAATATGCATCATTAATTTGATCAGGAATAATATCAGCTCCAATCTTGCCAGCTATATCAACAACAACATCAATTGGTCTGTCATTTTCACCTACATCAACCCCGTTAATAATGCAATCATTTTTTACTCTACCATCATTTAAATATTTTATTGATGATTTCAACGAAATGACTTCTTCCCGTAACAAACAATTTTCTTTTTGTAAACATTCAATCCTTTTTTATTTGTGGCAACTCCTTTCAATATACTGTCATACTGAGATGACATAAACTGCATGGTTTTAGTGAGTTCATCCAGCTGATCTAAATGTTTTAATTTTGATTTTATTTCTAATAAATCAGTGGCTACAGACGACTTCTCACTACTTCCATCTCAAAATTGACAATTATACTCAAGAGATTCATCGTTTATAATTTTTTGATATTGTCTTGTGTCAAGCTTTGTACATACTGCATGAAAACTTTTCTCACAAGCAACACATTGAATAAAGTCATCGTTATCCAACACTTGCAATTTACATTGAGCACAAATTATTTTTATTTTATTTAAGCTGCGACGATTTTTTCCAGCCATACTCCAATTTGTACACAACAAGAAACCTTTTGTTTATATGTTTTAAAGTATATATAGGTTAGGTTAGGTTGAGCTGGCCGGTCAAAGACCCCGCATAGACCATTAGGTTCCTAGCGTTACCAGATTAGAAACGATAACCCCCACGTTAGGTCAGTCGTCAGTGATGGTAGCCAGAGTTCCCCACACCCTCTTAGCAAATGACAGAAGTCTCAAGATTCCGATTTCTGAGATTTCTCCTAGATATCGGAATAGGTGGTCCCCTAAACATTTCGCTCTGGAGCGTGCAAGAGCCGGACAGTGGCACATTAGGTGCTCCACCATCTCTCTGTCCCCCGGTACCCCACAGAATCTACATTCGTCACTCTGCAGCCTTCCCGCTCTCTTGGCAAGAACTGCCGTCCAGCAGTGACCAGTTAACACCCCCACCAGAAGTCTACAGTCGCTCCTGGACAAGGACAGTAAAAGTTCGGTCGCTACGGGATCGTAGGATTTCCACATGACTTTAGATACTCTGCATGTTTCGGTATTTCTCCAAACCGCATCAGCTCTCCGTATCATCGTGGATTCTACATCCCTTTTTAGAGACCGAAGTGGCACGCGAACATCCAATGCCATTTCAACTGGCAAATAGACTCCCCGTTTAGCCAGTTCATCCGCAACCTCATTCCCTTCAATACCCCGGTGCCCACGAACCCAATAGATATGGACTCTCCTTCCGGACCCAAGTCTCCCTAGAGAGTTCTTACACTCTTGGACAATCGAAGAGTAGGTCAAGTTGGCGGCGATAGCTTTGATAGCCGCCTGACTATCAATAAAGAAATTAACGTAACTGCCCTCCGTTTCAGAAACAAGAGCAAGGTCAGCAGCCATTTTGGCCGCCATAACTTCCGCCTGAAAGACGCTGCAGTAATCGGGAAGTTTATATGACTCCTCGATACCCAGCTCTCGACAGAAAACCGCTGCCCCGACCCCCTCCCCCATCTTTGAACCATCAGTGAAGAAGTTGAAGGTTCTGTGGTCAGGACGAAGGCCCGCCAACCAGCCGTATTCACTCACGGTAACACGCAAGCCAGTGATGAAGCCAATTTTCGGGATGGTGTAGTCACTGCTACAGATCCTATCCTCAATGATCATCCCGTGACCATAAGGTCCCGTCGTAAATCGCCCCGTAGCACAAAGGCGAACGGCGGATTTCCTGGCGGCGCCCTCCGCCACTAGATTAATCGGTTGTAGATTTAGGATTACATCCAGTGCCGCGGTAGGCGTGCTGCGAAGTGCGCCTGTTATACAAAGTTCAGCGAGTCTCTGCGCGCTTTCAAGCCGCCTACAGTAAGACATTTTCTACAACGCTTTCCACCAAACAAGTACTCCATAGAGTAAAATTGGCCTAGCCACTGCCGTGTAAACCCAGTGCATGAGTGTGGGAGATAGACCCCAAGTCTTGCCTAACATTCTCTTACATGCATAGAGCGTATTTGTAGTGTTTTTAACTCTCTCCTCTACATTGAGTTTCCATGACAGCTTGCTGTCCAATATGACCCCCAGGTACTTTGTGTGGTCCTTCAAAACAAGATTAGTTCCCCCTAGCCTAGGTGTGGTACACGGGCCCACCTTGGTCTTGTGAGTGAAAAGTACCAAATCCGTCTTCTCTGGATTTACGCCCAGTCCCACTTTGGTCGCCCACCTGTTAATGATCCCAATTGTAGTCTCCATCACAGAACTGACGACATCCAGGTATTTGACAGTGACAATGACGGCTACATCATCTGCATACACAGTCGTTGAAGCCGCATCGCACTTAAGCTCCTCGAGAAGTCCGTTAACAACAAGTGTCCACAACAAAGGGGAGAGAACTCCTCCTTGGGGAGTTCCCCTACGCGCCACCCTCTGCAGCCTGGCGCTTCCCCAATCCGCGGAGATTATCCTGCATCCCAGCAGGTTGCCTACCCAATTTACAGCCCCCATAGAAGCTCCCGTTCTTGCCAAACACTCCAAAATTTCATCTGTATGCACATTATTGAAAGCACCAGCTATATCAAGGAAGACTCCCAGGGCGAATTCCACATAATGAAGGGCCCTCTCTATCTGTGAAACAACTGAATAGAGTGCTGTCTCAACAGATTTTCCCTTCGTGTAAGCGTGCTGGTTGTCGCATAGAAAATTAGGCTCCAAGCTTTCTCGAACATGGAAGTCCAAAATTCTCTCCGAAGTCTTCAGGAGGAATGAGGTAAGGCTAATAGGCCTATAATCCTTTGGGTACAAGTGATTGCTTTTACTCGATTTCGGTAAAAATGAAACATTTGCTGTCCTCCAGTATACAGGCACATATCCAAGTCTCAGACAACCCCTGAAAATTTCGGCCAACCACGATACCAAACAGTGGCCACCATATCGCAGCAAGGCCGGAAATATACCCTCCGGCCCAGGTGTCTTATATGGTTGAAAAGTGTCGACAGCCCATTTGACCCTTTCCCGGGTGATCAAGCCGTCATCAGTATCCCCCGGATAGATATCCGGTTCAACAAGGGTAGACAGGTCAGTGCAGCCCGGAAAGTGAGTATCTAACAGTACATTCAGAGTCTCCCCGCTACCTCCTGTCCACTCCCCATTCTCCGTACATATATTGCTTGGCATAGACGGATCCCTAGCAAGCATCTGGTGGTCTCCCCAAACCCTTCGATGTTGCCGCAGAAGTCTCGCCACGAGCTTCGCTTAGCCCTACGTATGTCACGCTTGTAAGATCTCAGTGCATCTCTGTATTCCCCCCAACACTCTAATTGGTCGGCACCTTTCGCCAATTTAAAGAGCTCACGGAGTTCGCGTCTTTGACAGTCCAGATCCCTGTTCCACCAGGGAGGTTTGGACTTACGCCTGTACCGTGTAAGAGGACATGATGCCTCATAGGAACCTACAACTTTCGTCACCAAATCGTCCACCGCAGAGTCTACCTCACCCGGACTGTTTAACGTCCGCTGATGGCTTAGTCCCCTGACCAGTAGAGAAGAGTATTTGGACCAGTCAGTTCTTCTAGGATTCCTAAATACCCTACTGGCCGGTGTATTAAAACACACGTTAAAAGAGATGTAACAGTGATCAGAGAAGGAGGGACGTGATAATACCTTCCAATCCTCCACCCCCACTCTTTCATCCATATACAGTGTCAAATCAAGAACATTCCTAGAGGTGGGCCCTATATAAGTCGGTGCCTCACCCCTGTTAGCAATCTGTAGGTTAGTTTGTAATATAAAGCTAATACTCTAAAAAGTAGGAGATTGGTATTAAACATATCCTTTCTACACAATCTGTTAAATGGTGCTGTGAATTCTGACTTTCTTCTTTCAAAAGTAAATTTCAACGTTCCAATTAGACCTACAAGGCATTATCTTCCAATAAAACTGAGTTTTTGTCAATCAAATTATGAATATTTTGAACCTTTTCGCAGAATTTGTAACGAATTTAATATCATGTTTTCTTATATAGACTTATCTATAAATGTCAATATTATTAAAAGAAATCTTATTCTTATCTTAAATCAATTAAATTCTCTTTAAAAATTTTTTTTATTATTTTTTTTTTATTACACTTTTTTTTTTGTAAATAATTTTTATGTACATTTGTTATATATGCTAGTCTGTAAGGATATTTCCATAGACTTAATAAATAAATAAAAAAAAAAAAAAAAAGAGACTCACCTCTAGCGTTGATATCCTTACCGCCCCATATCGTGTGGTGTGAGTTCGCGTCAGTGCCCACCACCAGAGTTTGCTTCCTGGCACAAGTTTCTACGACAAGTCTCTGAAGTTCAGCTGGAGGGGCATCTTTACCATGTGGCATATAGGAAGATGCAAAGAGTAGATTATCATCTTTACCATTTTCTATTGCCACTACCCTGAGATCATCGGTGCTGTAATTAAAGAGAATATGTGAGCATAGGTTTTTCCTAACAAGTATAACAGATCGAATTCTACTTACAGCTTTTGGGAAGTATGTACAAAAGGCACGTGACCTTAACCCAGATACCTGATTTCCCGTAGAGATCCAGGGCTCCTGAATCAAAGCTACGTCGTAGCGACCCTCCTCTAGAACAAGAAGGAGTTCGACCGAAGCCATTTTACTGTGCTGGAGGTTTATTTGCAGGATCTTTAGCATTATCAAACAAGATCTCCCGCCGGGGCTCAGCTTCAGCGGCTGTTTCACCCAAAATAAGTCCAGCTGTGGCAGCGGCTAAATCCCGTTCCACTTTATCGGCCTCTAAGGTGTTGGGGTTTGCGTCTCTCGAATGTCGTTTCTTGAGTTTCAGAAACACACTACCCACGCCCCATGACATTTTACCATACCGTGGATACAATAGGTCCTCAGCCTCCTTCGTTATCTGCAGTATGTAATTTAGACCATCCTTGCTGCCTTTATCGACATGCAAAACCTTCCACTCTCTAGTCGGAATATCAGGATTCTGGCTCTGTAGAAGGCGTAGGGTTACGTCCGGCTTTACAATGCGCGGAATTTTTACTTTTGCCTTTGGGATTTCGGGGATGTTGGATCGATCCACAATCTTAAGTTGCGCATCTTTCCACAGGCCTTTGAGTCTCGGAACCACTTTCTTCACCCATCCCAACGTCACATCGTCCTTGCACTTAATGAGCTTTACTCCATTAAACCAACCCGCTCCATCGAATGAAGGCATCGGTTGATCTGGTTCAGCTTCCATCTTTGCGACGATCTCCCCAAAGATTAGGGACTCAACTGTATCCCACCGATCATTGGACATTTGACCATAAGGATTGCTCATGTCTAGAAGTGCCACGCTCAAATGGCGTTTAGCTACTTCGCTAACCTTTGCAACCTTAGGCACAGGTTCCACGACGGCTTTGGACGTGCTGGGTCTTACGTCTTCGTGGAGATGCTTGCGCTTTTTAGGGTTTTTGGGATTGGTGGCGGATGGTGAATCATCGACCGACCGTTGTCTCTTCTCCTGCATGCTCTTAATCACAGCTTCCTCAATGCAATTGGGGAACCGTGAATTGTTGGCGGCATACTTACGGTTGTTACCAAAATGAGCCCGGCCTTTTTCAATAGCGCCTGTTGCCCACTGCAGCATATCTTTGATTGGTTATTGAGCTAAGACGATGTTGAATTCTGATCGCAGCCTTGTATTCAGATAGAGCTTTAAGACCCTCTTTACTGCGTCTCGGTCTTTCCCTCCTATGAGGAGGTATACCTTTCTGCGTAGTGGGAGACTTTAGAAGCTCATGTTTATCCTTTGATGTTACAGTTTTGACACTATCAAGATCCGAGTCTGAGCCAACATCAGCATCCATCCGTGTCAATTTTCTAGGCGTAACGTCTTTAATACATCCGCCGTGGGACGCCACCACGGCAGAGAATGTGTGACCGCTGGCGACACGCAGAGGGGAAGTAGATTTCCCACCGTGCCCGCCGGTGGTCGCAGTCACTGCTAACACCGACGTTTGGGCGTATATTACCGCCCGGATTTCTTCATTATTCGTCGTACTTTCCATATTTCATAAACTTCGCCAAATCATCGCTTTAGAAAGAAAAACCGCCGACCCTCTGGGTAACAGACGCGGACCAGGAAGCCGCTCAATATGAGACAGACGCGCCTGGATTTCGAAAAACCGGAATTTAGATCGTCCTAAGCCGCCCAATATGGAAAAACAGACGCTCGGACCGAAATAAAACCGCGGTTACCTTCCACTTATGGTCAGAGCCCATCACAATAATGTGGACAATATGGGTTACATTGTTACACTATTATCAAAGTCCTGACCTTAGCCGTGTAACACCTGGTACACGTTTCCAGCCAGCACCCCCGAGGAGGGTTCAGTAGAAGGATTTGCACTGCCAGCCAAAAAGTATATATATAATAATACAACACTTTTCTATTAAATTTTTATTTACAAAGTTAAGCAAAAAAAAACCCACTCAATTTTTATGTATTTACACACCGGCGTTGCCAGACTTTCGCTTCACTTCAATTTATCTTCACAAATATCAGCACCTATTTGTTTGGCTACAACAATCACAACATCCATAGCTTGCTTTTTATCATCTGCTTTAATACCATTAATTATACAGTATTTTTGAGCTCTTACATTATTCAAAAAGTTCACTGTTGATTTTAAATTCTTCACCTCTTCTCTCAGTGTAACATTTTGTTTTTTTAAAGCTCTTCACACCCTTCAAAATAGAATCAAATTGTGATGACATAAAATGCATCGTTTCTTTAATGTCATCCAGCGGATTCAATTTTGTTTTGATTTCTGCTATGTCATTTGCACACACATTCTCACTTGGCACACAAAACATACACTTGTACTCGAGAGAGGGATTTTTGACAAGATTATCATATTGTTTTTTATCCAGTTTGCTGCAAAGTGCGTGTAGAGTTTTCTCACAATCATCGCATTGTAAAGATTCATCACTTTCCAACACTTGTGTTTTGCATTGTTTGCATAATATTTTATTTTTGCTATTTAAACTTTTACGAGTTTTACTAGCCATTGTTTATAACTCACAAATAGTGCTTAGTTTTTTCTCCACGAAAATTTTATTCTTTTAATTTAAAAAAATGTTTTTAAACGAAGTATTTGTAAGCTTTTGCACATAGCTAAGATTTGACGTGTGATCACACCAAGTGTTGTCACAATATTCACTTCTAAAAATTAGTTTATCGATTGTAGGTAATCTTTTAAGATCTGACCGGTCGGCACATGAATTTTTTATATTTGTTATAAGATATACTTCTTAGGTGTGCATTGAAACATGTGCAATATTCAGAAAAATTAGGTTAATAAATTTGATGTTGGCTTCAAAAATCTATTTGATGTTTTAATTCTATTGTTTCGGATCTTATAAAATTAGCAAAAACAAAATATATCGAAGCCAAAACTTGAAAGCCAATTTGTTAATAATAATAATCAATTAGTAAATTAATTAATAACTTTTACTTAATTTAAATATATCACTTTAATTTACCTATAGAGTTTTTACCGACCTCTTTCTCCAGATCTTTACAAAAAATTACGTGAAACTTTAAAAGATCTTACGCTCCAATGCATCATTCGTTTCATTGCAGACCACTTTTCCCTACCATACATGTAGGGGAAAACGTACTTCTCCAATACTTTTTTTCATTACCTGGTGCTGTTAAAGACACTTATCGTCAAATTAATTATTAAAAAAATATTTTAAAATATGCAATGAATTCAAAATTGTTAACTCAACTTTGTTATTATTTCGAAATCACATAACAGAAATGCTTTAAAAATCATTTTTTTATCTTTCTTATTATATATTTGTGTAGCATATTTTTCTTGTTTTCATAAAAATATATCAATATTTTCAACTAAGTTTGTTTTAAGTTTGTTGTACTTCAATACAGCAGATTTTGACTCAGATTCGTGTGTTCAATACTCGTTAATATTACTCCTTAATATTTTAAGGAACATCCCTAAAGTAAGCAGAACATTTTTATTAAATAAAAATGTTAACATATATTTGAAAAAACAATCCGTGAACTGTTGAAAAAGAGCATTCATTCACTGTGCTATTAAATAAGTTATATGTTCACTCCATTCGCCCAATGACACGACAATGCTAAAATCATGAATGATTTACCTAAGTTTCACCACATCCGGATCAGTAGATGTGGTGTTTTTATACTTCTTCCTCAGCTCTTATTTTGCTGGGTAGTTACGTAGAAGCAGACGTAGAAAGTTTTTATAGTATATAGGGCGGTTTTCAGGGATTTAACAGGAATTCCCGGAAATTCCAATTGTTTTAATTTCCCGCTTTCCCGGAAATTTTTGTTTGGGATCCCGGGAAATAAAAAAAAGTGCTAAATTGGAATGTGTAGAAGAGAAAAAGTTTGAATGCAGATATTAAAATTTATGCTCTCAATCTAACTCCACAAAAAAAGAGTTAAAATTTTTTAAGGGAAATGGTCAAAAAACTCAAATATTGAATATTTGTTTAATACTTCATTTATACTATAAGTAAAAATTAATAGTTTTTGAAAACTTCTAGCTTTTGTTAAAATTTTTTATGGAATCTGGCAAGTAAATACAAGTAGAATTTTGATTGTAGTATAAATTCAGTATAGTACACTTCCAACTATTCGTCCAAATTCGATATTCGCAATTTTTATAATTTTGTTTTCGATCTCATATAGAGTGCCTGTTTTATTTTTCAAAATATTCTTTTATGAATTGAAAAGTTATTTATTTGCTTTGTGATCTGGTATCTGGAGATTATTTTTTTTTCACGAGTAAAAAAATCTTTTTACGGAATTTACATTTAAAATCTAAAGTTATGAGTCCAAATTCTTCATTAAATTTTCAACTAAAACTGATTTTTGTAGTATTTAGTGTTTCTTTTACCTTGTTTTTAATCCATTTTTAACGATTTTTAATAAAATTGCATTTACTACCCAGCAAAACCACACATGGGTAAAGTAATGTATCGACATAGGGCTCCATGCTTTACTTTACACGTTACTTCACTGATGAATTTTACAGGCGCTGAGCCTAAAAGTGGTGGGTGGACTCATTACCTTGTATGGGGTAAAGTAACTGGTTACATGGTGGGATAGTCAGTGTGCCTAGGCTCACCTGGGCGATTAAGGGATTTAAGCCCTATAAGTCGCCGGGGCCGGATGGCATTATTCCGGCGGAACTGCAACACGTCTCTGGTCTAGTGGTTCCTTTTTTGATGAGAGTTTTTACTGGCTGTGATGATATGGCGTATATACCATTGTGGTGGAGGGGCACGAGGGTGGTCTTCTTTGCCAAATCTGGGTCCCACACGGTCCCTGGGGACTTCAGGCCTATCAGCCTATCGTCGTTTCTGTTGAAGACACTGGAAAGGATGATTGACTCTTATTTGCGGGAGACCAGCGATTGTTGGTACTATCGAGAAGTCGTCCTCGATTAAGGAGTACGTATTGGTGGCCTTCTTGGACATCGAGGGGGCCCTTAATAACATCCAACCGGACTCTATAATTGCGGCGTTATCGAGTCTGGGGGTGGATCCGGCGGTCATTGCTTGATCAGTGGAATGCTGCCCGTCCGGAGCGTTAAGTCGGAGTTGGGTGGGACTAGTATAACCCGATTCGTGAACAGGGGAACGCCCCAGGGGTGAGTGGGGGGGGTTCTTTCTCCACTACTGTGTACCTGTGGACTTGGGATTAATCCCAATAAAACGGAGCTTGTTCTTCTTCACAGGGGGAACAACGATCCCGATCTTGGGCCTGTAATCCTGGACGGTGTGGAAATCCATCTTTCTGACAGAGCTAAGTATCTTGGCGTGATTCTTGACAGGAAGTTGCTTTTCAAGCACAACGTTCAGGAAAGGTCGAGGAAGGCGGCGATTGCTTTGTACTTCTGTAGGAGGGCCATTGGAGCGCAATGGTGATTTAGCCCCAAGGTGGTTCACTGGCTGTACACTGCGGTAGTTCGCCCTATTCTTTTGTACGGGGTCATTGTTTGGTGGCCCGCATTGGATAAGACGACCTACTTGGGATATTTGAGAAGGGTACAGAGGATGGCTTCTGTGAGCATCACGGGGGCACTCCGTACTACACCAACGGATGCATTGGAGATCATATTGCATCTTGTCCCCTTGGACATACAGGGGAAGCAGGTAGCGGCTGACGCCGCCATAAGACTACGGTCGATTTCGCAATGGGTGGGCAATGGATTTGGTCACGGTGTGATTCTGGGGGAAAATTTTCCACAGAGTGTAGATCATTTGACCCCGGTGACGGCGCATGAACGTCTCTTTGCGGTCCATATACCGACCAGGGATAACTGGTTGGGTGTGGTGCCGGCAAGGAGAGGTGGCGTCAATTTCTACACGGACGGATCGGGTCTCGGCGTCTACTCCGAGGAGCTCGGTCTGGAACTGTCTCTGAGGCTGCCCGATCACTGCAGCGTTTTTCAGGCTGAGGTGATGGCAATGGGAGATTTTGCCGCTTGGCTCGGACGGAACGTCCTTTCCACGACGAGCGTTAACATCTTTTCTGACAGTCGGGCCGCAGTAAGGTCCCTGGGGTCAACTTCTCTGACCACGGTAACTGCCCTTAACTGCCGCGCATCCTTGGATGAGATGTGCAAGCAGTTCGACATTCGCCTCGTGTGGGTCCCGGGGCACAGGGACATACCAGGGAACTGTAGAGCTGATGAGCTTGCAAGGCTAGGAACTACCCAGCAAGTTCCTGCGGAATTTGCAGGAGTTGGTGTTCCCCTAGCAACCTGTAAGCTGAACAATCGGCTCTACTCCAAGAGGGCGACTGACCTTAGGAGGGCTAATGGCGTGACTTGTGTGGTGACAAGACACATCTGGCCGGCTCTGGATCTGGGAGGAACGAGGGCGCTCCTGTCGCTCTCCAGGGGGGAAATCTCTGACATGGTGGCGGTGATAACCGGCCACTGTCTTATTGGCAGGCACGCTCGTAGGTTGCGGGTGTTATCGCCTGACTTATGTAGGAGCTGCGGCGATGAGGAGGAGTGTATTGAACACTTTCTCTGTTCATGTCCTGCGCTGGCGCTTCGTAGGAGGGCCTCACTTGGATCGGCGTTCTTTAACGATCTTGGGGATCTTTCAGGTGCTGGTATTCCGCACCTCCTTAGCTTCGCAAGGAGCTCTAACTGGTTCAACGGTGGAGTCTGATCGGTAATCCGTCAGTCTCGTGTCATCATAACGGACCTCAGAGTCTAAGTGTGCTGGTGCTCACGGAGCCGGCTACCACTCCGACCTAACCTAACCTTAAAGCAATGTATGATCATTATTTTATCAATGATCATTCTTTCATTTATTACTTAATTCAAAAAAAAAATTCTATAATTTATTTCGGGTAAGTTCAGGTGTTCCTTCCAATTAGTCTTATAATTATAATTTTTTTTTTTTTATAAAAAAATGTAATTAAATATTTTGAGAGTTTTCTTTTTCAATGAAAATGAAAATTATTCAAGTTCGAGGCCATACTCTATATTTCTTCATTAGGATATTGTCCTAACAAATAATCTATAGAGTTTTTTCATTGCACAATTAAAGGTCGAAAAAACATAATTTTTATTTTTAATAAAAATTATATCAAACTTAGTTTTCTTTATAAAAATTTTCCCTGGTTCTAATTTGTGACCAGCGTTGTCCTCTAAACGAACTGGGTCTCCTGTTCTCACGCTTATTGGCCTAGTTGTTCTATCATATTGGCCTTTGTTAGTCAATTTGGCTCTATCAGGTATCACTGAGGCTCTTTTCTGTGCTGTTTGGAGCCTGTACTTCACTTCTTTCTCATATGAATCTATATTATAAAGTGGAGTAATTGTATCCGACTTTAAAGCGTCTATGGATGGTGGAATTTGACCAAAGACTAGTTACATGTACAGTAATTATGTACTGTAGACGGTGTTGTATTGAAGCAATACTTGAAGTAAGCTAACCATTCATTCCAATCAGTTCTATCCGAAGAAATGTACGATCGTACGTATGCATTGAACGTTCTGTGAGATCTTTCTATGGTTCCTAGAGTTGATGATATGTTGTTGAAATGACAAAGTCGGTATTCAACAATTGACACAATTTCTTTTTGTTTTTTGTATTCGGTTCCCATATCAGAAATCATTTTCCGCATAGGACCATAAATCAAAACAAATCTTTTGAAAAAAGCTTTGGCGACTGTTCGAACAGATTTGTCAGGAATTGGTACTGTGAATAAATATTTGGTTAAGTCACATATTATTGTTATTGCGTATTCATTACCTTTGTTTGATCGCATAAAAGGACCAATTGTGTCGATAATGATCGTATCAAATGCGCGTATTGGCGTTACTGTTTCAACCATTAGTTCCAAAGTTTTTGGCATTGACTTGTTCTTCTGGCACTCTGCACAGGATTTCACATAACGGGTTATATCCCTCGTCATGTTCTTAAAGTGGTATTTCAATCTTATTTTTCCGGACATTCGTGTAAGGCCAAGGTGATCTCCAAACAATGGATTGTTATGGTATAATTCCATAATTATAAGTTTTTCGGAATCCGTGTTGATTTGTGCCAATGATCAAAGTATCTCTGACTTAAAACTGCACCACAAGCGAATTCGCTTGCATCTGTCGTTATGCAGAATACTTTTTCATAGTCAGGATACTGCAAAATAGTAGGGTTTAACAATTGGTTTCTGAGATAGTTGAATGCTTCCTCACATTCACTATTCCAATCGAATGGTATATTTTTCCTACATAATCTTGTTATGTGCCTAGAATGTTCTGCAAAATAAGGAATAAATCTCCGATAATAATTGCAGAAGGCTACGAAGCGTTTAACTTCATCACCGTTCCTTGGTGTAGGGTAATTTAAAATTACCGAAAATTTCCCTTCATCAGGAAATATGCCCTTATCTGTACACTTGTGTCCCAAAAATGTGACTTCGTTACAGAAAAAAGAACATTTCAACATGTGTTTCTTGGAGCAACCAATTACTATTAGATCATGTAAAGAAATGCTTGGTAGGATGATAATCCCGAAAAAGCTGGCGACATCATTCGCTGAAATGAATTTGGGGCAATTTTCATACCGTAGGGTAGTCGTTTGAAACGAAGTGAAACCTTATCCATGGAGAAAGATGTTACGTCCCTAGAGCCCTCTTCTAATTCAATTTGGTGAAAACCTGACATTAAGTCAAGGCAAGAAAAGAATTTGGATCTGCCAATTTGATCTAGAATATCGTTTATTCTAGGTAGTGGAAATTCGTCTGCTACGAGTTTTTTATTAGTTCCTCGATAGTCGACGACCAATGAAATTGGAATGGGTGGTTCTACGATATCATCCTTTATGAGTTTAGTAACTTGATCGTCTACCTCTGCCCTATGAGAATTTGGTATTCTGTATGAATTAATATAAACAGGATCATTGTCCTTTAACCTTAACTTCTGTTAGTAGAAGTTGTTGGTAGTCATTTTCTTCAAAACGGAGTGTTCATTGCGAGCACCATAGTCTCCAAATCTAGACCAATTTCCATTTCTGTTAGTTGTGTTCACTATTTTGACCATTAGTCTAGATTTCTAGACTATGGTGCTCGCACTGAACACTCCGTTTTGAAGAATTTGATTTGGAATCAATACACTTTCTTCATAAATTTGCGTGCTAATGTGCCGGATCACCTCAGATCTCGCAGGGAGCGAAATTGAGTTATATTGGGGATTTTTGAATTTTTATTCATCGTCTTCTTAGACAGTGTGCAATTAATACTATAATTAATATGCACATATTTTCAATTGTTTGAGATAGGCGTGGTAGAGAAGATTAAGCATACTTTTCTAAAAATCATAACTACATTGTAAATTTTTATTGAATTAGACTGCGCAGTTTCTGGTAACACAACCTTCATCAGTAATCCTTTTGACAATACTGTAATTATTTGTTATGGTTTTTATTGTTTGATTGCATCTATGTGAAATGTTTATTTATTAAATGCAATCCTGACCGTGGCTTGAACCTGCTTTCTTTGCCACATGCACTTCGCACTACACTTTAGACAGGCGTTTTATCCGTCTGAGCTAAAGCCAGGTCGATTTTTGCTGTAGCTTAAAACCAGTTTCAATTATACGGGGTCGATTTTTACATTTAATTGTAATTGCAGAAGATAGCTAAGACAAACACCACAACAATTCACAATTGTTAGAAAATCATATGTAATCTAATTTCCACTATTTCCCACATTTTGTGAGTTGGCGACAACTATGATGTATTTTTTTTACATACGGTAGTTTGGCTATTCACGTAGTTAGGGAAGAGATGCCAGGGAGCAAATTTTTTAATATGTTTTATTGGGGATTTTTGAATTTTTATTCATCGTCTTCTTAGACAGTGTGCAATTAATACTATAATTAATATGCACATATTTTCAATTGTTTGAGATAGGCGTGGTAGAGAAGATTAAGCATACTTTTCTAAAAATCTTAACTACATTGTAAATTTTTATTGAATTAGACCGCGCAGTTTCTGGTAACACAACCTTCATCAGTAATCCTTTTTGACAATACTGTAATTATTTGTTATGGTTTTTATTGATTGATTGCATCTATATGAAATTTTTATTCATTAAATGCAATCCTGACCGTGACTTGAACCTGCTTTCATTTGCCACATGCACTTCGCACTACACTTTAGACAGGCGTTTTATCCGTCTGAGCTAAAGTCAGGTCGATTTTTGCTGTGGCTTAAAACCAGTTTCAATTATACGGGGTCGATTTTTACATTTAATTGTAATTGCAGAAGATAGCTAAGACAAACACCACAACAATTCACAATTGTTAGAAAATCATATGTAATCTAATTTCCACTATTTCCCACATTTTGTGAGTTGGCGACAACTATGATGTATTTTTTGTACATACGGTAGTTTGGCTATTCACGTAGTTAGGGAAGAGTTGCCAGGGAGCAAATTTTTTGATATGTTTTATTGGGGATTTTTGAATTTTTATTCATCGTCTTCTGAGAAAGTGTGCAATTAATACTATAATTAATATGCACATATTTTCAATTGTTTGAGATAGGCGTGGTAGAGAAGATTAAGCATACTTTTCTAAAAATCATAACTACATTGTAAATTTTTATTGAATTAGACTGCGCAGTTTCTGGTAACACAACCTTCATCATTGCAGAAGATAGCAATTATCTGTGGAGCACTACGCAACTCTATAGCGATGTGTTGGGGAAATAAACCAGATCTCAAGACCATCCAATCCTGACCATCCTGGTAATCTAGAAGACAATTGTATTCACGAATGAAATCCATACCGATGATTCCGTCAGAAGGAATCGGGAAATCATCATCGACCACATGAAATACTTGTGGTATAAGAAGTTCCTCAAATTGTAGATTAGTATGAATTTCACCAAGGGTATCTGTCACTCCTTAAGGAGCATATAGACGACATGTATTTGTCATCTGACATGTCAAATTTCCCACTGCAAAATACATACATGTCGTGTGTGACCTTTTTAACTTTGCTTCTGTAAAAGTCAGACGCAAAGTCATCTGACAAAATTTCAATTAGAGCGTGCTCTATTTTCTTCTGACAAACCATCTGACATCAGCTGTTTTAAATATGAAACAAAAAGTTGTCATAAATCCATGCCGTGAGAAAACAAACAGCGGCGGTCCCCTATTGACGGAATCATTAGCCGGCTAAAGTTAACATTTTACAATACCAATAAATGTATATACATTTTCCCATTTAATAAAATTATGTACATATATATGTTTATAAAAAGTTTCATAATTATATCCCAAATTGGTATGTCCGCATTTAAAGACAAATTATTTAAGATGGCTGAACTATTTTGCGGCGCAAAAAAAATTTTTGCTGCGGCAGCATGCCATGTTGAAACCCAGATCGACTTTGGTGTGTGCTAAAACTATAGCAAATTTAGCTTGATTCTGAAATAAAGTGGAAGCAGAAATAATAAAGGATGCAATGCAATTGCATTATCCTTTGATTCCATTTGACTATCACTTTAAAAAAAAAATTATTTTAATAAAATTTTCGCACTGATCAGCTGTTGAAGAAAAAAAACAGAGACTGTGTCAGAAGCAAAAAACATGTACGTTTGTGACCAAATATTATAAACCTTATGTAAAACAGCAATTTTGACAGACATGCACAATTACACGTGACTTGAAAATTTGACATGTCAGATGACAAATACATGTCGTCTATATGCTCCTTTAGAGAACACCACTCACTCGTGTAGTTCTAGTCTCTTCTACTTGTTGTTAAGAATCTGTCCAACCTTTACTAAATAAATATCTGCACCTGTATCTACCTAAAATGTGGATTTTATCCCACTAAGTGAAGTTCCACTTGATAGATAACTATAGAGGTTCAATTTCAAGTTATATATTTTGCGGTTTAACTCAGGGGTGTTAGCTCGTTTCCCGAGACATTATCGGTAATGTGGAGTACATTGTTAAGGTTCCAGTTATTATTTTGACGGTTCCGGCCCCGATTCGAATATACATTATCATAAATGTTATTGTAATTATTATTATTACTATTACCACTGTCATTTCCACGATAATTATTGTAATTACCGCGATTGGGCGACGCTGCCAATTATTGCGTCCACGGCTTCCCTGTCTACCTCTATTTTCCTGATTGAAATTAGAGAAGTCCGTAAGCCTCTGAACAGCTTTTGACGAGCTTTGCTGTTACATCATTCATGCTGGAAAAAGTACCTAATTCCATGATCAGTTTTACTCTTTCGTTTGTCGCACTTCTTGTTATCGCTTTTATTGCCGCATGGGTCGAATACCTCTTGGGCTAGTTGTTCTGAGAGGCCATCTGTTATATAAGCGCTCACTAATGATTTGGTTAAAGAATCTATTTCCGATATGTGAGATGACCTCAACCGACACCCCTTTTACCGTTCCCGATAATGTGGTATTCACCTCCTTAATCGTAGTCTCATTCGAGATTAAGTTTCTGACTGTTTCCTTTAATTTGGTCTTTATAAGATTTACCGCCACTAGTTCGTGGAAATCGAAGTCTGGTATGATCTTCGATGCAAAGTTCAGGTATTCTACTATTGGTTGAGGCATCGTGGTGTTCTCACTATTGTTACCCTTTGCGTCGGCGTGAGATTTACTACTGTTAGAATTATTATAACTTGAACCTTGATCAGTGCCCATGGGGTTAATATTGTATGTTACCCTCTCTTGGAACGCTAGAGGTATTTTAGCCTCTAAATTTATTTTCGCCAAAAGTTTTACAAGCCTATCTCTAACGTCAGCGAAGAAGGCTTCACACGCTGTTTGGTGATTAGGCGTGGGGTGAGGATAATGGCTGTCGTTGGCTAATCTACCAATTTCCTAAAGGCGTTCAAATAAAATCCTTATCTACCGTTTCTTCCTTTGTAGGTCTATCGGTATTTAGAATTTACAGGATTTATCGAAATATTTCTTATGTTGTATTGCCTTGGCAACTATGTCTAACCAATCCATAGAAAGGCATGATAAAATGTACAAGTTTTTCAAATAACACAATTTAAATTCCATACAGTGTTATTTTTATGTCATAAGATATTCGCATTTTACGCATTCTTGTAATTTTTAATTCAGAAATTTTCTCTATAATTCTCAACCAATAATTAAACCTTGTCAAGGCCGTTTGCCAAAGATGCGGCACTCACCCAGCACTTGCGTAACGACCTCTTATGGAGTTGGTAAATAGTCGTCAGAAATTGCATCGCGAGTATAACTATAATAATTATAAAATATATGACTGGAAGATGTACTTCCACTTTAATTTCATATTACGTTGGGTTTTTCCATCTTTGATTCCTGGCCACCCATCGTAATAAATAAATATTTGTAGCATTAAAATATTTATATTTTTTTTTAACATATAAAACATGTAATTTAAAACTTATAATCTTGATGTTTTTCACATTGTTGTGGAGGATGGTGACTGGCCGCACCAGCGTCTTCCTTATTTAGGCAACTATTCGTGTTACCATGTTAATTCATAACAATCTGCTATTTGGTCATAGAGTGTTATTGCATCCTCATTTGTTATTTTTCAAAATTTATTGTAGATTTTTTTTTACGTTCCAATTAAAGTTTTTTTCACAATTATTTATTGTTTGTTTAAACACACTATAGTTATTTTTTAAATATTTAGGTCTTTGATATTTATTTAAATGTTTATAAAAGAATTTAAATTTGAATTTTTAAATATTCAAATTGTTCTTAAAAAAAGAAAAACCGATGGCAGGATCGCCATATCGAGCATTATTATTAAAAAACGTAATAATGCTTTTCAGTTGTCTTTAATGACTGTTTTATTAATTAAAAAATTAATCTTATTCTACCTTAATGAATACGTTCTTACGTACTAGCAAAGAGAGGGTAGAGAGTTTCACACTTATTGTTGGTAATACTAAACCATGTGAATATGGTCTGTCCTGCAATTATGACTTTATGCTTGTCGGCAAAAGTCTGGCCTATAATAGTGTATTAATGTTTCTCTATGGGAAAAATATTCTATTCAATCATACATTAAAGCAATGTATGTAAGTGTGTAAATATAAACTCACTAGACTGTATACCAGATTTATTTGAAGTTCTGCCGTTATAGATCTCCACGCATCAATAACTGCTCCTTTTAGATAGAAAGTGCTTTCAGATTGATGGGTTAATAATCCCCAAATTGTTTCAATGGGGTTTCGATACGGAGAACATGTGGGCCATTCCGATGCTCAGACGACTTCCATGTACTGACGCATTGTCTTGCTAGAAAATGAATTCTTCTTCGTTGCTATTTTCAATAAATGGCACCTCCTGCTCTTCTAATAACTTAATGTGCCCAAAAGAAATCATTTTGGAAATGCCAAATCAACTATACCGTCAAAACAAAACGAAATTTATTTTTTAAAAAAATATCATGGCTCCTTAGGTCTCTCCAATATTTGTTGAAACCATCTGGACCGTCTATATTGAGCTTTTTCTCATCAGAAATATTACATTTAAAAGAAATTTATATTTAAACAATGCTACCAGCAACAGCCTTTCTCCAGTTGGTTTGTAAATTCTTTTTTGCGAATTCAAGTCGAGCAGTTTTGAGGTGGGGTAATAAACTTGGCACCAGTGTTGCCAGAAGTAGTGGAAAACCCTGCATGTAGGTTTATTTACCTTCAAAATAACGGCGTAGTCAAAATTTAGGTACTTTTTCCATATAATGCAAATTTTCTCAAAAACAGCTATTTCTACAGCTATTATGTAAAATAAATTTATTATGAGAGACTATTTTAACTATCACTCATTTTAACTTTTATTAAAATAAACTTTTTTTTTGTAATAATATCGTCTTTACTATTACGGAATAAAAATACACGAAAGATTCCTAAATTTTTTAACACAACAACAAAAATAAAAAACATCTGTTTTGGTACTCCAAAAAGTGAGTGCTCACTTATTTTTCATCTTAAAAATGCGTCCTTTGATACACGATTTTTTTTCTAATTCCATAATGCGAATTAGACAATGGTCGGGACACATTAATTGGCCTGTCTACCAATTATTCCTATATAGCTCTAACCAGGCCCTTTTTTGAGTTTTTTCACTATCTCGAATCGGTTTTTGGAAAATTTTAAATAAACGTTTAGCCAAGTTTGAAATAATTTTTATTAAAAATAAAAATTATGTTTTTTCGGCCTTTAATTGTGCAATTAAAATAAAAATTATTCAAGTTCGAGGCCATACTCCATATTTGTTTATTAGGATATTCTCCTAACAAATAATCTAAAGAGTTTTTGTTTTCAAATTTATTAATTTACCACTTTTAGGAATGTGCTGATAGATCTATAGATCTACTCCTCCTTTACATCTTGTTTTTAAACAAAACAAAACAGGTGTGCAAATAAAAAAGAGAAAAAAAACAAAAAACGTGTATTGTATATCTACCAAAGGTAGACCTTGCACATAACAAACGAGTTTTCAATTTATTTTTGATCAATGGTGATAATCTTTAACTTCGAGCTCATATATTAGTTTTCATTTAGTGAGAAAACTAGTTTATATGAATGTTTGATATTTTGCATGGGATTGCCACTTCTTTCAAAACGTGTTCCGATGCTGGGACCCTAGAAAATTCCCGAAATAGATCTATCAACACATTCCTGAAAGTATTAAATTGATAAATTTGAAAACAAAAACTGTATAGATTATTTGTTAGGACAATATCTTAATAAAGAAATATGGAGTATGGCCTCGAACTTGAATAATTTTCATTTTTATTAAAAGTTTAACCGCTATTATGTGTCGACTAGATTTTGCATTGCATCGTTGGCCATGGCGAAGAGGTTTTTGGGCTGGAAAACGAATTTTTGGTGGCGTAGACTTAAGATATGATTTAAAAATAGCAAGATTGTACTCATAAGAATATTTTCTATCGATAATATGTAGGTTCCAAAAGCTTTTAAAACTCATGCATGCACCGTCCACAGCATTTTCTTACTTGGTAATTCATAAGTTGGTTTTAGTGTTTCTTCATCAAAATCAAATTTCATAAAATAGTATTTTGAGTAGAAAATCGTGACAAAAACGATAGTAAACAATAATGGGAAGCTATGTACTGTAGTCCATATATCATTTGTTTTTCTTAAAAGAATATAATCAAAAGTGAAAAGTACTTTGTAAAAGACAATAGGAATTTCACGAAAAATACTTAATATTCGTCTTATGAAGATTGGGTAGGAGCGGTGAAGTAATGACAGGCGCGGCCACAAGACAAAATGTTGGGGAAGGATGTTAAAGTATTTTTAATTAACTTTTTAATCTTTTTCACACTTTTGTATTGAAACATTTTATTTTTGGGGAGGAAATGTCCCATTTTCCCTCCCCCTGGATACGCGCCTGGGTGAGGGCATGCAAGAGTTTTAAAAGTGACTAAAACTCACATTTTATCATAGGAATATAATCTTCAAATATAATCTTCTTTGAGGATCTTAATTAAACTAATTTTGGAAAAAGTGGAGAAATTGAAAATAACTGAAAAAGGATTAATGTGACCCAAACATTGCCAAATTTTATTTCTGGCATATAATTAGAGATAATAAGGAATAATGGAACAAACATTTAAAATAGCTTCGTGCACCAAAGCATTAATTTTTACGAATAAACATAAGTAAGCACCCAATTTTTATAGTTTCTAAACGGAGATTTTTTTGTTTGTGTTGCTGTGTTAAAAAATTTAGGAATCTTTCTTTACTTTTTATTTCATAATAATAAAGTAAATATAATGGACAAATAAAAAGTGGTGACTTTATTTTATTAAAAGTTAAATCATTTGAAAATTCCAATTTGTGGTGAGCACTCACTTTTTGGAGCGCTCACTTTTTAAATATGCTAAAATTTGCCCTTTTTCAAAGTCACTTAGATATGAACCACGCAGCATTTTATTGCAAATTTAGATTGAAATTGCATAAAAAACTAAAATAAGTCTTTTATTGGGGATTTTTGAATTTTATTCATCGTCTTCTTAGACAGTGTGCAATTAATACTATAATTAATATGCACATATTTTCAATTGTTTGAGATAGGCGTGGTAGAGAAGATTAAGCATACTTTTCTAAAAATCATAACTACATTGTAAATTTTTAATTGAATTAGACTGCGCAGTTTCTGGTAACACAACCTTCATCAGTAATCCTTTTGACAATACTGTAATTATTTGTTATGGTTTTTATTGTTTGATTGCATCTATGTGAAATGTTTATTTATTAAATGCAATCCTGATCGTGGCTTGAACCTGCTTTCTTTGCCACATGCACTTCGCACTACACTTTAGACAGGCGCTTTAACCGCTTGATCTAAAGTCAGGTCGATTTTTGCTCTGGCTTAAAACCAGTTTCAATTACACGGGGTCGATTTTACATTTAATTGTAATTGCAGAAGATAGCTATGACAAACACCACAACAATTCACAATTGTTAGAAAATCATATGTAATCTAATTTCCACTATTTCCCATATTTTGTGAGTTTTAGCGACATCTATGATGTATTTTTTGTACATACGGTAGTTGGCTATTCATGTAGTTAGGAAAGAGTTGCCAGGGAGCAAATTTTGATATGTTTTATTGGGGATTTTTGAATTTTATTCATCGTCTTCTTAGAAAGTGTGCAATTAATACTATAATTAATATGCACATATTTTCAATTGTTTGAGATAGGCGTGGTAGAGAAGATTAAGCATACTTTTCTAAAAATCCTAGCTACATTGTAAATTTTTAATTGAATTAGACTGCGCAGTTTCTGGTAACACAACCTTCATCAGTAATCCTTTTGACAATACTGTAATTATTTGTTATGGTTTTTATTGTTTGATTGCATCTATATGAAATGTTTATTTATTAAATGCAATCCTGACCGTCTTTATTTTTTCTTTATTTGCTATTCTTC
Source organism: Delia radicum (assembly GCA_021234595.1). Classification (NCBI taxonomy): domain Eukaryota; kingdom Metazoa; phylum Arthropoda; class Insecta; order Diptera; family Anthomyiidae; genus Delia; species Delia radicum. Next base: position 10,860,613 of record CM037856.1, on the reverse strand, counting down.
TTTGTTTACCGTTATGTGTAATTATAAGAGACGACAAATATGCTTTTTTGTTTGCCATCTTAACTCATATTTGCTTTTTTGCCATTTTTAATTTTTGGGCATAAAAACAGGTTTTTCTTAAGATTTTTGAGTTTTAAAATTGCTTTTCTCAGACATTCTTTGCTTTAAATGCTTTTTCCAACAATTTTTTTAAGTTTTTCTTTCAAAAAGTTAAATTTTTTACCTTTCTGTAGTTTTGTATTTTTTTTTTTTTTGCCATTCTGACAATATTTTTTTCGCCACCTCGGATTTGGTCATATTTTGTCTTCTTTAGTAATTATATTTATGAAACACTAACAAAATATAATTACACATTTTTTTTTCTTAAATTAATGAAGCAATCTCTTAAATTTTACACAAGAGATCACTTATCACACTCTTAAAAGCAGTTATAAGTTTTAAAAAAAATTTGTAGTATTAGAAAAAATAGCAAAAATACTACGTAATTATATTTATTGCAACGCAGTGTATTGTATGTGGTAAAGTTTTTTTTTTAAGTAATTTTTCAGTACACAAAACACGTACAGCAACGCTCTTGAGAACAATCAAATTATTAGGAAGTACCAAACATGAAAGTTGCAATGATGATTTTTAAAAAACCCCACCTGGCTGCTTAATATATTTCTTGTTTAAAAATAAGACCAAAAAACAACCGAAAAAATCACAACAAACGTAAGATGAATCAATCACAGATTAATGATTTTTTAACGTGCTTGGCAAAAATCGATGATTTGAACTATTTATTATTACATGATCAGTTACGGAATGAGAACCTCGAACAGGTTGATGATCACAACGGTGAACACAATCATGATCTCGATCACTCAGATGACGGCTATGATCTCTTGGTGGCAAAAAGTACTGCCATGGTAGTTTTGTTTCTTGCTTCAACTTTATGTGGCTCTATACCGTTTCTATTGAATCGTTGGTTTAAATGGAGCGACGAAAAGCATGCGGCAAACACAGCCCGTTCAGCTGTTGTCATAAAATCACTTTTGTATTTTGGCGGCGGCGTTTTATTGGCTACAACATTTTTGCATTTACTACCGGAGGTTCAAGAAGTTGTAAAGCTTTTGCAAATGTGTGGCACAGTTGAAACATTTCACTTTCCGTTGGCTGAATTCCTTATGTGTATGGGATTTTACTTGATGTATTTAATCGAGGAGTCTCTTCATACTTACATTCATCGTCATAATAAACGTTTGACATTAGACGCAGGTGGGAGTGCGGCAGCGGCTTTTCGTCGTGGTCAGAGTGTGCGTGGAAGTTATTTACTGCGAGGCAGTAGACGTCAGAATGATGGCCGCAATATTGAACAAACCAAATATCAACAGAATGAAGATCTTAACCACTCCTTGGCCAATTCCAACACTAATATATCTTCCTTGGTTACTCTATCAGTAGACGATTTGTTGAATACACCGAAAATGAATGAAGAACAATTCTTAACTCATCATCATCAGCAGCAACATCAACAGCAGCACAACCATCATTATACACATTACCATCAACATGATCATGGAGATCATGAAATCGTTTGTCCAAGCCATAATCACGGTCACAGTCACTTGTCAGGCACACTGCAATCCTCAGCGCCTGCTGATAACGATGTTTTGACTTCATCATTGCGTGGCTTGTTTATAGTCTTAGCATTGTCCCTACATGAACTATTCGAAGGAATGGCCATTGGCCTAGAGGGCTCAGCCAGTTCGGTGTGGTTTTTATTCGGTGCTGTATCGGCCCATAAATTAGTATTGGCTTTTTGTGTAGGTGTTGAACTGATAGTTGCCCGAACGCGTCTTTGTTTATCCATAATATATATTCTTACCTTTGCCGTGGTTAGTCCGCTGGGCATTGGAATTGGAATTTTAGTTAGCCACAACAGCTCCGGCAACACTACGGAACCTACACTAGCCTCAGCATTGTTACAAGGTTTAGCCTGTGGAACGCTACTGTATGTGGTATTTTTTGAAATACTATCAAAACAGCATAATGGCCTTATTGCATATTTAGCTTTGCTGGTCGGTTTCGCCTGCATGTTTGGTCTACAACAGTTGGGTAATTATAAAAAAGCATTTGTAATATTTTTCAATCCATCTATCGTAGTTAACGTCGAACCCCGGTTTGCGTTTCTCTAATATTAACTAATAGATTTTATCTCACAAAATTTTTAATTGCACGAAATTTCTCTTGTTATTATTTTCATTAAATTTTTTTTATTTTATTTGCAAATAGTCTTTGCGCAGAAGATATTTTCTCTAGAAGTTACTTTGTGCAAAACGCTTTTTGTAACGAAAAAGTTTTTTTTTGACCCTCCACCACATGTGATGAGGTTCAAAATTTATGAGTGAAGGTACCTCTGAATTGGTGTATAATACGCTGTATATTAGTACAATTTAATAGTAGCGTCTGGTGTATAAAATATAACGTCATATTTTTCACCAGACGCTAAGAGGTGAATAATATTTAAAATTTACCTTAAAGTTTTATTTCACCTTGCATTTTGTTTTCACCACAAACATTTTTTTTTTTCACCACAAAAATATGTTTTCACCTCAAAAATGTTTTTTTAACACGCAATTTATTTTTTACATCCTAAAAAGTCTCACCTTATAATTTGCTTTTCACCTCTAACACATTTTTTTAAAATGGTGTTTTGTTTCATTTGTAAGGGTTCATTGTGGTAAAACCAAATTTAATGCATGTACTTGTTGTAAGTACTTATGTGACCAAATATCTCACAAAATATTTTGTTTCTTTTTTTTTAAAGAAATTTTTAAAATTTTTTTTGAATACAAATTAAAATTATATAAACTTTTTTAGATTCATATTACAAGTTTTAATTATTTTATGTTTACAACATTTTTCTACAGGAGCTGATGGACATGGCCACAGTCATGGAGAATGTGAAATTGCAGCAAATACCGTGCATGATTCACCGAGATCACGTTTGCATCGCAATCTGCATTATCATTCTCATATACATCATAATCACAATGAACACAATGCAGGAGAGACCAGTTTTTTGCACCAGCTAAATGTCCTACGAAAATTATCTCAAAATACAGCAAAAAATTAGAAACTTCAGTAATAGCCGTATTTGTCTTACACATTTTTAAAAATGAAAGAAAAATTTAACAAAACTAAATGTAAAACGTGTATTATAAAGTTAAATAAATTTAAATAAATAAAAAGTTAAATAAAAAACCGGTTTGAGTAGATTCAATATACACAGAAAACACTAAAATCGAGTTTTAATAAAATATTTGTTGTTTCAATTAAAAGTTTAAATGAATTCGGTCCTATTAAATAAATTTTAGTATCAATTAAAATAATTTGTAACTATTTAATTAATTTTATTGTCAATTAAGTTATAGTCATATCTATTAATTGAATATTGTTTTTAATTTCAAATAGATTCTGTTAAAAATTTAATTAAAAAAACGTTAAAAATGGTAAATAAATCGTAATAATACAAAATAAAATCGCTCAACTTGGAAAAAATCGCAAAAATTATAAAAAAATATCAAGATTAAAATAAAAATGTTAAAGAAGGAAAAAAGTCGCTAAAAATAGATTTTTTTTTTAAATTTTGAAATTTAAAGAAATAGGCAACATTATAAAATCAAAAAACCGTCAAATTTAAAAAAAATCACCAAAATTAAAAAAACCTTCAATATTACCGAAATAAAAAAATACGTAAAAAAATTGGAAAGCATCTATCAAAATTAAAAAAAATTGCTTATATGTAAAAAACAGCTCAAATTGAAAAATCGCTTGTATTTTTTTAAATAAATTTTTTTAAATGTGATTTTTTTAAATTTTAGCGATTTCATACATTTCTCTAAAATTTATACGTTTTTTTAAATCAAATCCGAAAGCTCGGGCATGTTTCCATACAAATATGTATTAACCTTGGCCCCACTTTTTAACCATTAAACATGATATGTATCCCATATTTTTTTTTTATATCCAAATTTCATTAATATCGCAGAGAACCCATCGGGAGATTCACCGATATCTTAAAAATTCAAGAACTGAAAAAGGGTAAGTGTAGTGTTTTCAGTAGTGTTTTTAGGTGTAAAAAGTACTTAAATGTATTCACGAGTGTTTCCCACTGTATATAAGAACAAAACTCCGATAAAGATTTATCAAATTTTATACAATTAAATTCGATCAGATACAATTTTATTAACCCATTGTTCGGATTAAATTTTAAACAAAATTTTTTTTATAAATAGAACATTCATAATTTTATTCATTTTTATACACTTCAAACTGTAGTTTTATGATTTAATTCTCAAGTGTTCAACGTATTTTAAAAATAAATAAATAAATAAATGGGAGAATCATGTCCAAAGAAGGAGAATACAGTCATGGCGTCTGTGTTTTGAGATGCGCGTGGGATTATTTTTATCTTCAAAAGGGAAAAACAATCAACGGCGAGTGTTATGCTAACATATTGTAACGTTTAAGTTATGAAATTAAGACAAAAAAGAAAGAAAGTATTGTTTCATCAAGACAATGCACCAGTTCACACATCCACTATTGCGATGCTGCATCCCGCACTGTATTCGCCAGATTTAGCTCCTTTGGATTATTTTCTATTTCCAAAATTGGATCGGTGGTAAAAGTTTTGCCAACAATGAAGCGGCGGAGTCTGCGGTTGGTGCCTATTTTAAAGAGCTCGACAGTTCTTACTATAAACAGGGTATCGAAGCTATTGAATATCGCCGGGAAAAGTGTATCGAGCTAAAAGTAGATTAAGTTGAAAAAAGTGTTTTATTTGTTAGGACGTCTAATTTTCTGACCAGCCTCGTATGCTGCTATGGCTAGCTCAAGTCGAAGAGCAGATAAAAACGATAATATTTCAAATGAAAAATTTTCGAAGTTCGTGATGCAATATTTCGAAGCCCTTGATACATTAGGTCCATTCGTTTACTTTTCCAGTAAAATCCAATAAATGAGTAAATTTCGGGCAAAATGAAAATTTTACTCTCAAAACTGGCTCTTGCAAAAAAAAGTAAAAGAAGGGAAAAATTGCAAAAACTTGCAGGTTAATTCAAACATACGAGCGCTAAAAAGCTTAGTGGTGTAAAATATGTGTTATTTAGACTACCCAGTATATATTGTTTTTGGTACTTGATGCATTGCATTTTAATAATTTTAAATTCGTAGCAATTGTATTTATTAAATAAACTTTTGTTGAAGATTTTAGACTTGTTTAGTTTGTACATGACATTTAATTTTGTTTCTAGTTAAATAGCATACGAAAATACATGAATACTTGATTTTTGATATTCGGTACCCTGAATAATATGCAGTAAGAAGTATTCATATATTCGTTAGCTTTACATCTCTAATATATTAATGTAAATAAAAACAATTAACACAGATATTAGAAAACTGATAAATTGTTACTATAATAATTGTAACTGACTACTTTAATTTGTTTCAGGTTGAAAATAATTATTTTTAGTTTTTGCCGCACTTTTTATACAGCTTTTGTTCTTTTAAATGTTTTTATTATTTATTTATGCTCATTTTTGTTTGTTTACTTAATTTAATCATATGTTTTTGTTTTCTACTGGATTTTACTGGCAAAAATTTGTCCAGTAAAAATTTGCAGGTTTTTTTGCTGACAACTGTCACTTTACTCTCTTAGTAGATGCTCTCTTTTGCAAATTTATGTGTACGCGAACGCATTTCAGTAAAATCCAGTACAAATTTGTGCAAATTTTGGTGTAAACGAATGGACCTATTGTAATGTATGCAAAACCAATATTTATCATCCAATTAATTCTCTGTATGCAAATGAAATTTTTCTTTTTGAACTTTTTACATGACTTGTCCAGCAGATTATGCGATTAAATTTTCTACGAATCGATTCGCAAAACTTATTTTATTGACTGAATTATTTTGTACTTTATTAGATCAATGTCTTATTTGATGAAGTAGTTTGCGTTTTGCATATTCTCTTCATAAAGTCAAACGAATTCATTCCTAATAAATCCATTCACAACACAAATTATTCAATCGAATCTAAATTTAATGAAAAGTGACTATGAATTATTCACTGACCCATAAAATGAATACATTTTTATTCGAATTGATTTAAAATGGATTTATCATTTCCAAGATCTGTAAATGTAACATTAAGTATATGCACAACACATTTTTCTTAAAAACCCGTAATTTTTTTCTAATCATTTGTATGAATCATGTCTAAAATAGAAAAATTTTGTAAATAGTACTACATGACTTATAAGAGTACCGTAGTACTTTTGAGGTTGAAAAGTACTATAGTACAGACTTAAACATATTTGTTTACGAATTAAGGTGTTTTTTTTTCATTAATGTATTTCTAAGGAAAGAACTCATTGGGAAACCCCATAGAGGCGTTGGTTTTTCTAGTTTTTTGTTTACTTGTGTTATTTTTTTTATAAAAATGTGATGATTCAAATATATTGTTTACAGGAATTTTCTTAAATTTTGGGCAATTTTTAATAAGATATATACTTAATGTATGCCAAAAAAAAGACTCGAATTTATTTTTACTTATTATTATTCTTCTTAATTCTGTCTTCAGAAAACGTTATATAATTAAAGAGAGGAATGGATCTATTTGAATATTTACGAATTTAGAGCTAGTTAATATTATAGAAGAGAGTGGGGATAGTATTTATTTGCAATGATCAAATTATATAAATACACTGCAAAACAACATACACAGTCAGAAACATATAAACAAGTACAATAACTTTAAAACTCCAGTAATATAAGAGACGAAACCTAAAAGTCGCATTTTATAGCGACCTCTAAATATCATTCGATTGAGCCAATTTTAGGTCTACACTTATATTTTGATGAAAGAATCAAAAGCAAGCTTGTGAAGAAAGAATCTGAATATACTTTTATTTTTCCATGCAAACTTTGGTCAGTCTAATGTACACAGGAATATTTCATATTCGATCGATTCGATTTTTTAAAATATATTTTAAATGATTTTGGATAAATATTAATAAAACACTTATTTATTTTATTATTATTAAGAAGTAGAAAATGACAAAATGACTAAAAATTTAGTCAAAAAGGCGATGACTATATTTGTCATACAAATGACTTACCATGTAGTCATTTTTAACTATTGATAAAACAACAATGATAAGTCAACAATGGTAGTAAAAACGAAGTCAAACACAACTAACCTTAAATGAATGCATAAATTATAAAAACGAGCAACAACACAATAAACACAATGTACATAAAACGACTTCATAAGTTGTAAAAACTTTTTTAAAAATATTTTTTTATAAAAAAAGTGTTTTTCGGTTTTAATTACAATACAAACTTGTATTTTTGACATGCTCTTTTAAATGCAATGTCATAATACCAAACGGTATTCCAGTTATGACCTTTTGTATGAATTGGAGAGACGAGGGCGGTCCCAAAATTAGTCGACGTATAGAAGGTTGTTTAACAAAACTTACTTTAGTGAAAAGTGGCAACCTTATAAAACATATATTTTAAGTTTCAAGGCGTTAGTTAGCATTTTTTTTGGAGCCATCAAAAATAACATGGAAAAAATTGGTCACAGTTATGTAATTCAATACTTTCATTTGAAAAGTCTCAGTCCAACCAATATTAAAGCCGAGCTATATTGTACTCTGGGGGAGTCTGCTCCTTCGTTTACGACTATAAAATATTAGGTGGCAGAGTTTAAGCGATGCCTTACAAGCTGTCAAGACGAACGTCGCAGTGGTCGACCAATTGAGGTGTCTACGCCAGAAACAGTTAAGAAAATCCATAAAATTATATTGGATGATAGTAGGCTGAAGGTGCGTGAGCTGACTGAAATATCAGGCATTTCATAAAGCGCTATACATCGCATATTAAATGAAAATTCGGAGATGAGATAGCTGCGCGCAAGATGGGTGCCTCGTTTGCTCAGAATAGAGCAAAAACAGCGCCGTGAAGATGTTTCAATAAAGTGTTTGACGATGTTTCAACATTTTTGATTCTTAAACATGGATGAGACATGGATCCACCACTGAGACAAAGTAATAGTCAAACATTGGACTTCAGGCAATTTCATGGCGTCGGTTTATTTGGATGAGCGTGGGATAATTTTAATTGATTATCTTCAAAATAAACAGATTATCGAAGCTATTGAATATCGCTGGGAAAATCTATCGAGCTAAAAGGAGATTTTGTTGAGAAATAAAGAAAAATTTTCCCGAATTCCGGGTTTTTTTTGTTAGGACGGCTTATTTTGGAACCGCCATCGTACAATGAAATTTTCTAATTGTTATTTTTCAAACGATGAGCATATCAATAATAACAAATATAAACTAATCGAGAATTTTTAAAAACTCGACATAATCTTTTATTTTGAAATAACAAAAATTAGTACCGTGAAATAACTCCCAAATGAAATAACTCCCAAAAATTGGGATTTATTTCACTATGAAATAACTCCCAATGCGATAGGACTTATTTCACAATCTTCTGTTAGAAATTATTTCGTTATGAAATAACTCCCAAATGAAATAATTCCCAACCAGGTTTTGTTGGGAGTTATCTCACTCCTTTTTGGCATTGGGAGTTATTTCACTTTTGTCGGGACTTATTTCATTTTCATTTTTAAATGTGATTTTATCGTTGGGAGTTATTTCATTTTTGTTGGGAGTTATTTCATATCTATTAAAATTACATTTTGGTAAATTTTATGCATTTGTAACGGTTCTTAAAATTGTAAAGTAAATAATAGCATTACAATGAGTTATTTTACCAAAAGGAACGCAGTTCTTGCTAGAATTTTGGTAAGTGATTATTAAAGTGATTAAAAATAATGGCAAATCTTTAATTTAAAATAATGAGTGGCAAAAGAAGAAATAGTAAAGTGTTATACGTAAAAGTCGAAAATCAAATTTATTTAAAAAATTCGGAAGCTAGAGGAAGAAAATATTATGTGTTACGAAGAACACTGCAAGTCGCGAGTGGTTCTGGAAAACCGGCAGTGTCGTAAAGCCACTGATTTCATTGAGCACAATCACAGCGACCAACGGAAACTGTATGAAGATCTTAAAGCCTTCAACCAAATAACAGATCAGTGTTTGGATGTTGCAAATACTTTGGGCGCTGCTAACGCTGTTCCGGAACGTGTGCGTAAGGAAAGTTAGTAATCTATCAGGTTTTTCTTGCATTGCATTGTTAACAATGTTTTTCTTGTTTGTAATAAAGCAATCAAGAGTCAACTAAAAACATTGATTTCAACAAAATCAAACGCGGTCTGCAATATTTGACAGCAAAAGTTTTTGCGGCATATCTAAAGACTCCGACCAATGTTGTCAATATGTTTAAAAAAGAAAAAGTTTGGATATACGTTGCATGAGGGTCGTGACAACAAAACATCGTTTTTTGAAGTTTGCCACGACTCTAAAGACTTTGTGTACTGCGTCTTTGGATCAGATAAGATGGCCGCTCGGATGTTTTAAGCAATTGATTTTGGTGCATATTGAATATTATGAAAAGTTAAGACATCTCAGAAGGAGGAGGGGTCTGGAAAGGGTGGCATGACATAACGTCCAATGACATAATGTCCATGGACGTTATGTCACTCGAAAAGTGTCATAATGTCTATGGACTTTATGACACTCTGCAATGTGACATTATGCCCACAAATGGAATGACATAAAGTCCATGGACATTATGCCACTTTTTGGGTGACATAAGGTCCACGGACATTATACTCCAGTGTGGAAACAGATCAGTTATTTTGAAGTTTCTTTTGTGTCGCACGCAGAAAAAATTTTATTTCGCGAAGCCGCCTGCCGCGTTCTACGGAGGAAAAAACCCCTAAGAGCGGCCGAAGGCCGCCACCCAGAAGAACTTGTTTTTCAAATCAGATGTCGAATCGGTTGAAATCTTAAATTTTTAAGACATCAAGTAATTTGTAAAAACAAGTTTCTCTGTGCGGTTTTTTTTCCTCCGTAGAACGCGGCAGGTGGCTTCGCGAAATAAAGTTTTTTCTGCGTGCGATTATACGATTTATAAATTTAGTTTTATTTTGTGATATACTACTAAAGAATATTTAAAAAAATTGTATTGATATACTAATTATTATTAATCTTTTTATATTAAAAAGTCTGGACGCTATGCCATATTTGAAAGTGACATAATATCCAAAAAAATAATGTCGTAATGTCCATGGACATTTGGACATTTTCCAAATTGTCATAAAGTCCATGGACATTATGACATTTTTCGAGTGACATAACGTCCATGGACATTATGTTATTGGACGTTATGACATGCCACCTCTGGAAAGCGGTGCGTACGAGTCGCGTCCTGCTGCGCCACCGTGTTTCGCGTCCCATAGGCGAGCCCACGGCCGCGAATCGCACGCGCCGCGCCGCCTCCCCCCCCCCCCCCTTCGCACTACTCCATGTTATGTAAACTAATTTATTTTAACTTTTCAAACAAAGATTATTCCAGGTTTTTCTATAAGTATATTTTTAATATGTATTTTTCTATTAATTTTGTTGATTATTTTTGTATATTTATATACATTAAATTCTATCTTTATAATATGTTTAATATTATGTACATTTTTACATGTATTTATGAAATAAATAGAATTCGATATTTTTGAATTGAGAATTATTTCATTTTTTTGAGACTTTTTCATTGGGAGTTGTTTCATTCTTTGTTGGGAGTTATTTTATTACTATGAAATAACGCCCAAATGTTTGGGCTTATTTCATTTTTTCTTTGGAGATTATTTCATTTATTAAAATTGGGACTCATTTCATTTCTTTTGGGACTTATTTCATTGGGAGTTATTTCATTGGGGCTTATTTCATTTGGGAGTTATTTCACGGTACCACAAAAATTTACTGTTTACTGCAAAATTACTGGTTTGGTAGTTGTTTATTAAAATACTAAAATAACTACTTAAAAAAACTGCACCTGGAGTACAGTATTTTTGGTTAGTTATTTTTTTAAATTACTGTCTAAATTAGTCGTTTTAATTTCAACAACTACTACTATAAGAATATTCTGAGTGTATAAGCACTGAATTCTAACACAGTAAGCATTTGGAAGGTATATCATGCAGAAGATATTAAGGAAATATCATTCATTTTTCTTTTTGAAGATAATCAAATAACATATCTCCTTTTTATCGACTGGAAGATACATTGCGATATTGAAAAGTAATTGTCAAAAAATGTATTTTTCTTTAATTTAAAAAAATTTGCCTTTTTGAAATTACATGAAATTTAAATAAATAAAAACCAGTTTTAGTTTTGATAATTTAGCAAATAAAATTGCAAATAGGTGGGTAAGCTAAAATTGTCTATTGTTGTTTAATTGAAAATTGCAAAAACAACTTAAATTTCTGTATTTATTTAGCTAAAGTAACGTAATGCAAGAGTGGTGAAACAAATCCAATCAATGCAAGAAATTGTAGGACCAGAAAATGTATGTTAACATCTATTTCCATCTTATGGGTACTAGCCAGACGATATCTTATTTTAAAATTAAAAGTGAAATATATGCGTTTTTTCTCTTCCTGATGATAATTTAGCTATATTGGCTATATATCTTCCAGAAGAATTTCTTTCGTGTTGCTGTGAAATACTGCATTCGGGACTCGTTTTCTACCAATCGGGGTATCTCCCGCAAAACAAAAAATGATTGTTGCAGCTATAACATGTTTATTCCAGGCTATACGATTGGGGAATCGTATTCGTATTGGCATGTTTTTTCGGAAGTATTGATAAAATTAGACAATGTGCATAAAAAATGTTGGGATCCATACTACGCTTCGTGTATTGTGTATAAGCACACAATTGAATAAAAAATGAGCAAATATGTACAAAATATGCTAAAATAAGCAAATAATTAAAAAATAATCTAAACAAAGCTCTAACAAATATAACTTGAAATTTTCATAATTTCATGATCAGAACATGGATTTGGTCTAAATAGCTCTATCTTTTCAAATAAATAACAAGCTCTAGCTCTTGCCCTAATGATAAACAATCAAACCAATTATTTATTTAATTTTTTTCAAATGTTACAAATATAGAAACATATATACAAAACAAACATTCCAGGCTTGGTAAAATATGTATGACACTAATGTGTTTAAAATTCGATGTTTACCCTACATACGACATTACATGAATCCGTCTAATACATTTTAATATATAATAAAAATATACATATATAAATTTTAATCTACAGCAAATAAATATAGACAAAAAGTAATAATGCTAAAATAATCCAAAATTTAAAACAAAAAATATAAATATTTATATATATTATTTGTAATATTCATACATATATCAGTTTTTTAAATTGCAATACGTTGCTTATTACACTGTACCTCAATGTTTCCAATAGGAAATGAAAGTAGAACATTGCATAAACTAAATCCAAAGGGATTTGCAAATTAGTTCGAATTTATTTTTTATGGCCTCTTAAAGTTGTGACCATTTTTTTGACCATTTTCCTAGAGCTGGGCATTCTAGTTCATTTGCATATTGTTCATATGTTTGTTCGACAATTTTTTACAATTACTCAAATACAAAGAAATCATCGATTTTTGGCAGGCATACATTTATTGTCTTTTTCAGAACAAGTCCAAATAATTTTAGATCAATTGCATAGAAATTAGCATGGACTACTGATTAGTGAAATTAAATTTCGGAGTTTATTCTGAATATTTTGCAAAAAAATATAATCGATTTTTAAGCCAATGTTTGTTATTTTTCTTTTATGAAATAGTTTTATTTTAACTATTAAGGGTACTCACGATGATGATTTGCACCCGATGCAAAGTTTTACACCGTCAATACTGAAAGAATGCAAATAACCGTCTGTGCATATTTGCAGCGAGTGCAAAAAGGAATTCCCTCATTGTATATGTTTTAGGAGTTTAATTGTAATTAGAAATTCATAGTTGCCATTGTGTTCACTTTACGCAGGAAAAATTCACTTTTGAATACGTTTGCAGGCAAGTATATTTATGTTTACAATGATTCAAATTTTCAAACCTAAAGAAAGATATATTTGCAATTTAAAAATGTTTAGATATTATTTTTGGGAAATGCAAACATACTTATAATAAACATATGGGGCGTTTCATCTCAAGTGACCCAAGGTGACTCCTATTGGATAATAGTTTAGACACAATTTTTCAACAAGATCGGTCAAGTACTCTCTGAATTAGAGGGGGTCAAAATTTGACATTTTGTCCAAACTGGTGTTTTTTCTCATCCATGAATAGAGAGTATTGCGGGTTTAAACAAATGGCAATGTCGTTGAAGAACCTTTAGCACGGCCCCTATACACTACTTGGCATTGTGAAATGTATCTTAAAAAGTTTGATATAATTTTTATTTAAAATAAAAATTATGCACATTTTGTTTTTAACAAATGTACATATCAAAGAAAAAGAAACAAAAACGTGTATTGAACATATACCAAAGGTAGACATACACACAAAAAACAAGTTTTCAAATTATTTTTTGATCAATGGTGAAAATCTTTTATACTTCGAGCTCATATAATAGATATTAGTTCTCATGTAGTTAGTAAACTAGTTTATATGAATGTTTGATGTTTGTCATAGGATTGTTATCTCTTTCAAAACGTGTTCTGATGATAGGAACCTAGAAAATTCCCGAAATAGATCTATCAAAACATTCCTGAAAGGGTCAAAGAATAAATTTGAAAACAAAAACTCTATAGATTATTTGTTATGACAATATCCTAATAAAGAAATATAGAGTATGGCCTCGAACTTGAATAATTTTCATTGTTTCTTAAAAATTTGAAAAAAAAAATAGAAAAAGCAAACCTAATTAAGGTAAGCAACACTTAATGAAGTTTGTTGCTAAAGTAAAGATCGTTAATTAAATCTAATTTAATTTTGTTCGTTTCAAGCGTTTTGAATGGCCAAGACATAAGAAAACTGTTACAAATCAGGCATTTTAAATTATATCGAATTGACAGCGGAATGTCAATAAGGGGAAAGTTCTGCCCCTTCTCGGTCTGACCCTTGGGATAGAAAGCTGAAATTTTCAATAAGTGTTCTTTCGGATATGACCCAACTGCATGGAATGGTAGTTTTTTGAATTTTGACAAGAAACGTGGTAAAATAGTGGCCCACTTGAAGGTCTGGCCAAACGTCTAAAGCTAGAAACTTAAACTTTCTGACTATAAGTCTACTTCCTAGTAAGAAGTAGACTTATAGTCAGAAGAGGACTGTTTAGAGCGGATTTTTGAAAATGTCTATGAGCGGGGCTAAAAGGGGAAAGTTTTCCTCTCGGTCTGGCTACACCACTAAAGCCAAGAACCTGAAGTTTGGTATGTCAGTATAACACATAACACGTCTGTATTGACGGGGAGGGGCAAGATATCCCCATTGGCGGTTTGGCCAAACCATTGATGATAGGAACTTAAAATTTGGTACTTGAGTTTCTAATCAGAAGTAGACATCTGTATAGAGCGGTCTTTGGAATTTCCATTGGGGAGTGGGATAAAGGGTAATAGTTCCCCCTTCTCGATCTTACCAAGTCCCTTTGGTCAGAAATTTGAAAATTAAAATATATGTGTCTTCGAAAATTAACTAGCTCACTTATATGATGCTTTTTAAATCTCTGTCCAGAAACGTGGTCAAAGTAGGGATAAACGCAGAAAAGAATATCCGTTAGCGGCCAGGCCAAACCATTAAAGCAAGGAACTTAGAATTTGGTGTGTGGGTTCCTTATCAATTCAGCCGAAGCTAAGAACTTAAAATTTGGGCATCTATATAGAGCGGACATCTTTAACGATGGGATTTTTGGAAATTCCCACAAGGAGGGGCAAAAAGCGGTAAGTCTCACCTTTTTTCTTAATCAGGAGTAGACACATGTGTAAAGCGGATATTTGTTAATTCGATATGTTTGTACTTACATCTGTCTAGAGTGTAGTTTTGGAAAGGGTAAAAATTTTGAAAAATCTGATTCCATATTTTGGGTCAACGACTGCATAAACTAACAAAATCAGGAAGTAAAAAGAAATATATAAGAACAAGTTGACGCCACATTAAATCCGCCATTTTGAATTCTAAATATTCGATTCCTTATTCGTAATCAGCTATGGCATCGCTTTATAAAAAAATCATTGATGTTAAATTGATACAAATTTTAAAATTTATGGCCGCCATGTTGAATCCATTTTAAAAATCTGATTCCAGATTTGTGATCAGCGACTAGACTTTTATCCTCTGTAGTGTTGACAAAAATTCAAGGCTGCTGGCCCACAGTGCAGTATCAGTTTGGCGTTTTCAGTTATCAAAAAGCACCATAAACAGTGCTAAAAGCTCCAAATTGACGTCACTGTGCTTAGGGTTTCACGTTATAAATAGCATGAAATGTACATGGCATAACTTTGATTGTGAAAGATAATAGACCAGTTTGATGGTAAAGCGATATATAAAAATCTCACTTTTCGATATTTCATCTGGCGTAAATGATTTATTTCATGATTGAGCAGGGCAGCGACTTTCATGCAAATTCATGTTTGAAATCACTAGCCCAAAATCAATTTTAACCAAATATTTTCCGAATTAAAGAATTTGCAACAAAATGGCATCGATTTGTTATTGCATATTTTGCTATAGACATATTTTCCATTTTATTGCATATTTGGGAGAAATTAAAATTAAGATTTAATTAAAAATTAACGAAGGAAGCCATTTGTAACCCTCAAAATAAAATATATTTTCATTTGTTAGACATTTGCATTGGATTTCATTTTTAATCCATCGCTCTCGAGTAATTTTTTTAGTGCATATTTTTGGATTTTTAGTGCATATTGTTTGGGTTTTTGTGCATATTTCGATATTTTGGATTTTTAATGCATATTTTAAGCGCATATTTTCTATTTTTCAGTGCAAGAAAGTCGCTGCCCTGATGATTGGATATCAATTTATGGTACGTTATGGAAAAAGGTTAAGAAGCTCTGTCCTATAAGACAATTTATATGTTGTACTGATGATGGCAAGCAGACAGTCAGGCCAGAGGCCTTCTATGTTACTCTTAGGTACTCAACCCATCCTCCTTATTTTTCTTCACCAGCTCTGCCAACCAAAAAGTAAACAACCCCGGTTGTTTTAAGAGAAATTTACGTTGTGTTGACATAAAGTAGGTTTGAACGTGAAACTGTGAAAACTGAGTTTGAAGGTTTTGAAATTGGGTTTGATGCTGTGTTGTCAGATAATTTCTTTCGAAATATCTTAAATCTCCTAGCAAAAATTATAATATCCGCTATATCGTAAGAAAAAAATATGCTCAAAATCTGCTTAGCTAATAAATCAAAAAGTCTTGTAATATTTATTATGCTAAAAAAATGTGCTTACCCCACAAAGAATGTGCTAAAAAACTTCTGAGTCAAAATAATAAAAATTTTGATGTAAATGCTGCGTTTTTTACTACATTTTCGTGTTAAATAAACTGATTTGCAGTTTTTAACCTGTAAACGTTTAATAGCATCAAAAAGTTTTAAAATTTATTCTTTTAATTCTATATAAAAAAATTTAGATTGAAAAAAATATACTGAAGAGCATTTTCTACAAAGAAAACATACTAAAAAATTTATTTAATTGTAATTCCGTTT
Source organism: Delia radicum (assembly GCA_021234595.1). Lineage (NCBI taxonomy): Eukaryota > Metazoa > Arthropoda > Insecta > Diptera > Anthomyiidae > Delia > Delia radicum. The sequence goes on along the minus strand of CM037856.1, from coordinate 10,843,903 downwards.
ACAGTTTCATTAGTTTTTTGTTTTTATATATGTACATCGTGATTATTTTAATGTTATTTTTAATTTATAACGAGCTTTCAACCTCCGTATATTTATAGAAATTAAGAAAATCAAACATATGAGCCAGGTTGATACTAATATTTCGATCTGGCTAAAGATCTCATCAGAGCCCGAAGTTTTAGAAATGCTAGAGCCTCCACAATAGGCAGAGCTTTAACGAAAAACCTATTAATCATAAATTTTGCTCCATTCTTGTCTTCTGAGTAATCGAACAAGTGGCTATGGACTTTTCCTAACAAGCATCATGACGTTACTAAACTTTGAAACATAAAATGTTCTATTTACATAAACAAATTAATGTTTACTCTGGCTCAAGTAATATTTTTTACAGTTTTATTAGTTGTTTTTTTTTTTTTGGTTTTTATTGTATTGTAATCTTTATTTAATAAATATTTATTATAAATACTAAATAAAGAAGATAATTAATAACAATGACTTAATGTCGTCTGTTATATGTATATAATTTAACAAGTAGTGTATGTTGTTCCAATTAGAATTAGTTTTTATAAAAATTCGTTTATTATCGATTTCCTATAATTTAAAGCACTAGTTACGTCCATATTTATTTTATTTAAGATTTTCATTGATACTCGTATAGCCTATTCCATCCATTAGGTATTTCTCCGTTTAAAATATTTTATAGTTCGTTCTCATCTGGATAAGATTTACCTAAATGTCTGATTCTGAATTGAGCAAGTATTGGACATATTGCCATTAAAGGCTGTAGTGTTTCTTCTTCCCTTGTGTTACATAAACTGCATCTTTTACTTTCATTATTACCATTAAATGCATTACTGTATAATGGAAAAACATCGCACCTGGTTTTGAAAATTGTTTTGGTTTGCAGTATATTTCAGGAGTTTTGAATGTATTCTGATCCTTTACTGTGATCCAAATATTTATAAAGCTTTTTACTGTTTAAAGCTTTTTCGTGCACTTGTTGGAGGCTTTTTGCTTTCTTATTTTGCAGCAATATGGCACCTTGTTTAAGCCATACCTCTGATCACGTGGTTTGAAATCTTATATTATATGCAACTCCGTTTTGATTTGCCCAAAATAAGTATTGAGAGTTTGTGCGGGAGCCTGTTGTTGTTATATTGGAAAAGATTTTTAAAAAATTAGTTCATAAGTTCAATGTATATCTGTTAGCACTGTAGTTTATCGCCATCATCAAATAACCAGCAACCGCAAACCTGAGCCGAATACGCTTGAATAGACCGCAATACCGATTGAGAAAGATTCCATTTACAAGCGAGCGTTATTTTAGACTGATTCAGAAAACTACTCCAGGTGTAGTTGCAGATTTATTTCTTTTTTCAAGGTTTTCGAAAGCTCATTTGTGGGGTTGGGACTACCCCTAAGTACACTATAAAAAATGATTGTAAATTTACTACTTTAAAACGAGTAAAGTTTCATGTATTATTACTCAAATTCGGTAATTTTATACATCAAAATGCGTAAAACTATTTTGCGCACACTTTTATATACAATAATAAACACTTACAGTATTTTTACCAATTATGTGTTTACAATTAAACACATTATGCCTAAATGTAGTATTATATTGTTAAATAAATTTTTTACGCACAAAGTTAGTAAATATACTAACTTATAATAGTAATAAATATTTTGACATTTTTAAATTGAAGAAAAATAAAACAAATTAAAAAAAGCTAAAAAAATCTAAAAAATTTATTTTGTTGAGAATTTTAATGAAAAAAAAAAAATGTATAAATGTAGTATTTGTGATAGTGAATTAAAAAGCTTCATATTGTACCAAAAACGTTTATTTCCAAGTATTTGCAGCCTAATTGTGGAAAAATATTTTCAAAATATAATATAAGTACAGAGCTTTAAAGAATTAAATTCTTCATTCGATTTATTCAGTCGGTTTTTACTCAATCGATATCGCCAATATTAAAAAAATTACCAAAATTGAAAAAATCGCCTACAATTTAAAAAATCACCAAAAACGAAAAAAAAGTTAAAATTAATAAAAAAAAAATCGCTAAAATTAAAAAAATCTCCATATTTGAAAAAAAACGCTAACATTTAAAAAAAATCGCCAAAATAAAAAAAATCGCTAAAATTTAAAAAAATCGCCAAAAATTAGAAAAACGCCTAACATTAAAAAAAAAAAAAAATAGGCAATAATTAAAAACAAATCGTTAACATTAAAAAAATCGCCAAAAAATTAGAAAAATAGCTAAAAATGAAAAAAATTTCAAAAATAAAAACAAAACATTCCAAAAAAAAAATCGCCAAAAATAACAAAATGTTCAAATGGGAAAGAAATCTAAAATTTAAAAAACGAAAAATATTGACAAGGAATTTAAAATAGTTGTAAATGTACATTTATCTCTAGTAGTTTTCGAAACACAGGCGATGTTCCAAATAAATTCTCTTTTTGCTTTGAGATGGTTTGTTTTCGAGAAAAACGCGATCTAAGAATCTAGTCAATCAGGTCGAAATTTAGGACCGCTATTGGGGTTGAGTTCTGAAATCCGGTGCAAACATTTTTCCAGTAGCTCTTATTTTTTGAGTTATGGATGGTTTTTATTTAGTCGATTTTTAAAAGTACATATTTCGAAAACTAATGGAGCTGGAGGAAAATGGTTGCACCATTGATCAAAACTCAACCCCATTACCCCTACAACGATCCTAAATTTCGATTTGCTTGGCTGGATTCGTAAATCGCGTTTTCTCGAAAAGTAAGTATCGCAGATACTATGAAATACGCATGTTTCAAAAACTAAGAGAGATAAATAAATGACACGAATAACTTTTTCCAATTTGAGCTTTTTTTTTATCAATTAAGGTGATTTTTTTTACATTTTTTTCATTTTCACTTTTAGCAATTTTTCTCATTTTTGGCAATATTTTTTATTTTTTTTGGCGATTTTTCAATTTTGGCAAATTTTAGTGATTTTTTTTTAATTTTGGAGATTTTTTCAATTTAAGTCATTATTTACTTTTTTTTGACGATTTTTCAGTTTTGGAGATTGTTTTAAATTTTTGGGGATTTTTTCCTTTTAACAATATTTTTTTAAATTTTAGCGATTTTTTTCAATTCTGGCGATGTGTTTCAGTTTCGCCGATTTCGGCAATTCCTAAATTGTAAAACGATTGATTAAAAAATATATTGAATTCCCAATTATTGCATTCGCAATGATTGAATTTCCAACGATTGACTTCCCAATGATTGAATTCAATAATTGATAATATCGAATGAGCTAAATTGATTGAATTCCCCACTAGTTAATACCAAAGAATGAATTCTATGCGATTGATTAAGAAAGAAATCACTCGATTTAAAAAAGTCCGATTTGATTTTTTCAAAATAGAATTCAATCTTTGAAGCTCTATTATATGTACAACCACTTATATAAAATATTTATTATTATACAACACATTAATAAAACTATTTTTAAAAATGAATTTTTTGTTTTATTTGAAACATTTTTTGGGCTGTTTTTCTTTCTTACCGCAAGGTAAATATACGCATTTTTAGGGGGTTTTTACATTTAAAAATTTATTTTTTCGCATTTTATTCGTATATTTACAAGTAAAGTATGTTTTTTTACTCAAAAATTCAGTAAAATTATTCATTTATTTCTAAATTTATTTATATTTTAACGCACTTGCATAGTACATTTACACACTTTTTGTTGACCAACTTACATGTAATGTGTGTATTTTTTTTCATTTACACACATGGAGTAAATTTACCCAATTTATAGTAGGAGTATAGTGTCCTACTATCAGATGGGTAAATTTCAACAGAAATTAATTAGAGTGTAACTGTACTCGTTTACGATTTGTATGTATTGTTTATTATATTTTATTTTTCACGAGCTGATATTCTACCACCTTTCCTAAATACCGTCATTCCGGACTTATTCATGTTTACTTCCATGTTCCATAATCTGCAGTAACTATCTAAATTTTTAACCATGCCTTGCATAATAGTTATATCATCTGCTAGTAGTACAATATCGTCTGCATAGAGCAATAGACGGATATTTGTTTCCCCAATCATCAAGCCACCTCCTAAATGTTCGTGAAGGTCATTTAGGTAAAGCGTGAAAAGCAAGGGCGATAAAAGGCATCCTTGTTTAACCTCAACATAAGTGTCTAAATAATCCGACAGTTCATTGCATGTTCAAACCGCAGATTTTGTGTTAGCATACAGTCAAGGAAAAAAGTCTACATACACCCTTTGCTTTAGAGGTTTTATAGAGTTTGTGAAGAAATTTAAAAAATATATTTATGTCGATATTTAAGGCATTAACAAATAAGTTTATTTATAAAATAAAAAAGTAATTCTTTTACATAATAAAAACAATAATAACAAAAACATTAAAAATTCATTGGAAAAAAGTCTACATACAGCTACAAAAATTAAACATTATTTCAAATGTTATATAAAAAAAAATAAGAAGATTTTAACTTTTAGTAATTGGTTGGTCCACCTTGAGCATCAATAACTGCTTGAAGACGACGTGGCATTGATCTCACCAAATTTTTCGTAATATCGGGTGTTATTTCGGTCCATGCACGAATAAGGGCGGTTTTCAATGTTTCACGGCTACTAATGTTATATTTTCGTACCGATTTTTCCAAAACGTCCCATATGTGCTCTATAGGGTTTAAGTCTGGAGACTGGGGTGGTAATTTGAGCAGTCTTGGGGCATAGTATAGAAGCCAGTCTCGAACAACGTGCGCAGTATGCTGAGGGCCGTTATCTTGTTGGAAAATCCATTGATTTCCCAGGCCCAAGCTATCAGCAGATGACTGCAGATTATGTTCCAATATGTTCTTATATTGATAGCGATCATACTACCCTAGACAAAAACCAAACGGCCAACTCCAGATGACGAAATGGCGCCCCAAACCATAACGTTACAACCACCATGTCTGACAGCAGGTATTATATTCTTTGGATCAAGTGCTGTGTTTGGTTTTCGCCAAACTTTGGATCGACAAGCACTGCCAAAAATGTTATACTTACTTTCGTCGGTAAATATAACACGCTTCCAAAAATCCATATCCTTGTCTAGATAAGCTTTATCAAACACAAGGCGAACTTTACGATTCTTCGCTGAAATTAGTGGTTTTCTGCGTGCCACTCTGCTATTAAATCTATTGTCATGTGAAACATTTTTTATTGTTGGTGGAGTAACAATTATATTGGAACATTTTTCGATGTGTTCCGCCAATTTTGGGGCACTTATTTTCGGATCCTGGTTGACTACTTTAATAATACTGCTAACATCGCGTCTCGAAAGCTTCTAAGGTCTGCCAGATCGTGGCTTACTTTCGGTACTATTGTTATTATTATAATTTCTAATGATCGTCTGTACAGTAGCACGACTTAATTTAACTGTCTTAGCAATTTCTCCATAAGATGTAAGGGGTTGCCACGCTGTATGTAGACTTTTTCCCCGCTAATAATTATGATTTTCCCTAAAAATTTCTATGTTTTATTTTTTCATATTTTTTTTCTTCAAATAATCCTTAAACATTGATATAAAATTTAAATTAAGAAAAACAAAATAATGTTTTATGTTAAGCCACCTTATTTGACTTTGCTAATTATTTATTCAATATTTCAATTTAAAAAATAATGAAAATTATTTCGGATGCATTTCGACTTTTGTCATCCTCAGCGAGTACATTTAAACTAAAAACTCAAAACAAAATTCGTATAAATTTGTTAAAAATAGTTTGACAAACAAAAAGACAAAAAATGAAAATAATATATAAATTAAAGTTTTTACGATTTATTTTGAAATAGTTCGATTGTTTTGAATAGAGGTGAGCGTATCGGTGCTTCCATAGTGTTCATTGAAATGCTTCTATTCAAATATATGTAAATGCTCTCGTAGGCATCTAGTTTTTTAGGTTTATTTACTTGTTGTTTCAGTTTAACGTTATCGATATTCCATTGTGTGTGGTCATTCTCAAGTGCGTGTAGAGCGACCGCTGATTTTGTTGTTTGTCGTTTTTGTATATTTGTCAAATGTTCCTTATAGCGTATTTCGACATTTCTTTTTGTTTGGCCAATGTATTTTTCTCCACATACACAAGTTATTTCATAAATTCCAGATTTTTTCAAATTATCGGTTTTGTCTTTTAAACGTACAATAAAATTTTCGATTTTATTGTTGCTACTATGGACAATTTCAAATTTGTGTTTTTTAAACACTTTTTTGAGTTTGTTTGTCATCTCTGGAATGTAAGGGATAGTTATTCTTTGTAAAGGTTCTTTATTTGGTGATAACGATGTTGTTTTTTGTTTTGAAAGTTGTTTTGAATGTAATTTAACTAAATTGTCAACCATTTGTTCTGAATAACCATTGACTATAGCTGCATATTTGATGTATTTTAGTTCATCCATGTAATTTTTTATGTTCAATGGTATTTTACATAAACGGTGAACCATACTATGAAATGCTGCTCGTTTGTGTGATATTGGACAATGTGAGTCAGAAGAAATATAACAAGGTTTGTTCGAAGGTTTTCTGTATATTGAAAATTCTATGTTACCAGTTGATGTTCGAACATCAACTTCGAACATCAACTGGTAACATAGAACATCAACTGGTACATCGAACATCAACTGGTAACATAGAATTTTCAATATACAGAAAACCTTCGAACAAACCTTGTTATATTTCTTCTGACTCACATTGTCCAATATCACACAAACGAGCAGCATTTCATAGTATGGTTCACCGTTTATGTAAAATACCATTGAACATAAAAAATTACATGGATGAACTAAAATACATTAAATATGCAGCTATAGTCAATGGTTATTCAGAACAAATGGTTGACAATTTAGTTAAATTACATTCAAAACAACTTTCAAAACAAAAAACAACATCGTTATCACCAAATAAAGAACCTTTACAAAGAATAACTATCCCTTACATTCCAGAGATGACAAACAAACTCAAAAAAGTGTTTAAAAAACACAAATTTGAAATTGTCCATAGTAGCAACAATAAAATCGAAAATTTTATTGTACGTTTAAAAGACAAAACCGATAATTTGAAAAAATCTGGAATTTATGAAATAACTTGTGTAAGTGGAGAAAAATACATTGGCCAAACAAAAAGAAATGTCGAAATACGCTATAAGGAACATTTGACAAATATACAAAAACGACAAACGACAAAATCAGCGGTCGCTCTACACGCACTTGAGAATGACCACACACAATGGAATATCGATAACGTTAAACTGAAACAACAAGTAAATAAACCTAAAAAACTAGATGCCTACGAGAGCATTTACATATATTTGAATAGAAGCATTTCAATGAACACTATGGAAGCACCGATACGCTCACCTCTATTCAAAACAATCGAACTATTTCAAAATAAATCGTAAAAACTTTAATTTATATATTATTTTCATTTTTTGTCTTTTTGTTTGTCAAACTATTTTTAACAAATTTATACGAATTTTGTTTTGAGTTTTTAGTTTAAATGTACTCGCTGAGGATGACAAAAGTCGAAATGCATCCGAAATAATTTTCATTATTTTTTAAATTGAAATATTGAATAAATAATTAGCAAAGTCAAATAAGGTGGCTTAACATAAAACATTATTTTGTTTTTCTTAATTTAAATCTATAGACTTTGCGGTAATCAAATTTTATCGTTTTTTACAAAAAAAATAAATAAATTGATATAAAATGTTTTTCAATTATCGCTACTAGAGACTCCTCTGTAATTATTTGGGCTATTTAAGTCTCCCTTTTAGTGTATTGGATAAATAATACTTTTAACAAACGCTTTATCTACTTTTCCCCTTTCAAAAATTATGTTAAATCTATTGGCCAACTTATTAAGAAATTTAACTGTCGCATTTGTAAATATTTCATAAGGAACCCTATCAGCTCCAGGAGCTTTGTTCGGTTTTATCAACAATAGTATTTTTTAACTTCATCTACTGTTGTAAAACTATCTAGATCATCATCAGTGTGCAACATTAGAGCATATTGTATATCACTTAAAATTAATGGTTGATTTAGTAAATTTTTGAAAGTATTCTTTGAAAACAACTGCTGATAAAACAGCTCCCACTTCAAAACTTTCTCCTCTGATTTCTTTAGCTAGCTCCCACCAATGTTCTGTATCATTCGTTTTATTAATTTTGTTATTTAGCTCTATATAATATTGTTCTTTTTGATTTTTGCATTCATTTACATAACGCTGTTTTGCATCAAGATATTTTTCTTTATCATGTTGATCGTGTGTGCTTCTAAAAACATTAAGAACTTCAACAGAAATTTGTCTAGCTTTTAGACATTTATAATTAAACCACTTATTTTTGAAAACGGTTTTGTTTCTATTCTGCATTTTATTTGATGTGGACAATTTTATTACATTTACTAGTTCATCTAGGGTGTACAAATTACCTTAGTTATTTATCTTCAGATTTTCTTTCACTCAACATTGCTGTAAACGTTGCTTTATGAATTTTCTTAATATCTTGTTTTAGTGCACCAAGTCTAACGTTCATGTCGCCTTAAGGCAAAATTAGTTTGTACGTTCTGTTCTGTTATGAATCAGCTGTTTAGTTTATGTTCAATTGAAAGTCTGTATGTGTGGTTAGTTTTCACTTTTTCGTTCTGTGCTGTTGCGGACAAATCTGTTGAAAATATAATTCAACGTTAAGTGACAGCCTAAAGTGCGTATGTATTAGTTTGTATTATTTGTATTATATGTATTATTTGAAAGTTTTTGGTTGGATTTTTTTTTACTTTTTAAAATAGCTGATTACTTTCACAGAAAAAGTAATTACAAAATATTACCTACAGAACAGAACGACACAGAACGGCAACAGAAAGTAACAACTAATGAGGCCTTTAAACTATTGCGTTAGTTTCGTTGTAATTTATAAAAAATGTTTAAGCTCGGTAAATTCATTACTCCAATTAGCTCTTCTGCTACATATTGGTATAATACTGAACTGTTTTTCGTTATATTGAATTCGAATAACAGCAATACAATGTTCCATATAAAAAGAGTGATTAAAGCCAATTTCCTTTAAATTTTTATTTATACCATAAACTGCGTCTGCGATTGCTCTTTCCCAAGTACTCAAGCTAGTTGCCGGTTTCCAAAACAGTTCAAAATTTTTAAAATATTTTCTCCAATTGTTTGTTTTCTCTACATGCGTTTTAAACAGGGCAAATATATCACAATTTATTTCAGTTTTTATACTTCGAGATTATTTTAATGTTATTTTTAATTTATAACGAGCTTCCAACCTGGTTTGTTATTGGTTTTAGATTATAACTTATGGGTCGATTATGGATAGCAACCGAACTTCAGTTGCGTTGCCAAATACATATTACGTATGGCAACTGGCAACTGAAGCTGGCAACTTCAGTTGCCAAATAGTGATTATATTGGCAACCGAAAAGTTCTGGTTGCTGTAGAATTTTTAGCAACAAAAAAGGCGGGAACATTAAAAATTAAGTATATTTTATTGTTAAATTATTTGTAACATAGATATAAATAATATTTTATACATATTTTACATCATATATTTCATATAACAAATATTTGAAATAATTTTATTTGTACCTGTAGATTTTAAAATGGTAAAAATCACAACCCGAAAACAATTTGAGCTGTTGGTCCAACAACTCGAAAAATACTCATTTACACACAACATTTTTAATTAAATAATGTTTTTACACAACACTTTTATTAATATATTTTTTATACAAATTCACATTTGTCAACCTTTTTTTTATTTGTTTTCATTTTTTCAGTTGCTGAACTGTCAAAATAAGATTATCGATAACTTTTTGGCAACTGGCGAAGGTTGCCGTACATAATACCAATTTTCATTTCAGTTGCGTTGCCAGTTGACAACGCAACTGAAGTTCGGTTGCTATCCATAATTGACCCATTAAACATGTCATAATTTTTGCCGAAACTGGCAAACGCAACTTGTTTATTTTTCAGAAGTATGGCAGCCTCCCAAGAAATAGCTTTCACCAAAATGTTGCAACTCGAAACATTTATTGCAGAAAATGTGGCTACTCGACTCAGTTTAAAGAGAAAATGTTGACTACTAAGTTGGGCAGAGCGCGACTTTTTTGCGAGAGGCACATGAGAGGTATTCCATCTCTTTAAAATAGTTACTCTATGGTCTGGCCGGTTGGATGTTTGTCTCACTGACTAGCTTGCTAGCTGAATAGCTGTCTCTAATATTATAGTGTATGGTAGGAAATGTGTACTTTAGTACCATTTCTCATTCAGACGAAACAACATGTGCATGTAAAAGCTAATGTAAACAACAAAAATACAAAAACCTTTAAACATGAAAAAATAAAAACTAATTTTATATCGATACAACATTTTCAACCAAAGTATTTATTATGTTTAAGAATTTAATAAAATTAAGAAAACGACAAGTTTTTTATTTTTTACACCGATTAAAAAAGAAAAAGATTAAATACAAATATCAAAACAAATATCGAAATCAAAACAAATGTATTCAAAAGCCATCAACAACAAACAAACATGTAAATAACAATAATATAAATAAATATTACAACTTATTAACAACAAAACCAAAAACAAATAAAACAGTCAAAATGTTAAAAAAGTTAAACATTAATTTTATACACGATCATATACGGGATGTTATATATAAAATTCGAAATTGTTATCATCATTATGATGACCTATTCTATACATGCAATTTAAGGTCAAACAAACGCAAAAGAAGAAAAATACGACGAACTAAAGCAAAAACCAATCAAAATGTTAATTTTAAAAGCTTCTTTTCTTCATTTTCGTCTTCCTGCTCGTCCTCCTGTTCCTCCCTATGTTGTTGTGAGAATTTTAAAATTTGTTCAAAATTCAGTGATTACATACGACATATATGGGTTTATTTCCAAAAGACTTTCAAAAACTTACAATTCATAATTGTGATATTTTTATTAGCCCTCATAACGACCACAGCGAATAGCGTAGAAACTCGGGAGAAGCTGCTTCAACGAAAATCAACTAGGCTAATATTAGCATCAATAACTGTAGCAGAAACACCAGCTTCGACCGCACTTTTAATTTCCAATACATCCGAATCAGCATACATGCCATGTGTCTATATTCCAAATGCGCTTAATCACAACAGAGCGGGTAATAGATTAAATTTTAAGCAAAACATTTGCCAAAATTTAAAACATTTCCATCATCATCGCCATCGTCATAACTTCCAAAACTTGGCCAAATTCAGAAACAACAATAAAACGTGGTTTAAAAGTTATCGAAAAAAATTACAAAATATTAAAAAACAAATTCATCATCTCCATCATAATCGTTATTACAAACTTAATCATCAACGGGACAAAATACAACTCAGCAAGTCCAGTTATTCCAATCCAACCAACATAACTAAAGTTCAAACTAATTTAACCGATTTGGGTATTAAAAAAATTGTTATACAACATAATACACATAATGACATACTTCCAGTTAATATGCATACTAATGAAGAAGATAATATTAATGACAACAAAATTAGTGATCATGAGGAGGCTGAAATTAATAAATCACATTTTTTTACTGTCGATTTATTGCCACCTGTGACTACAGCAATAACAAAAACTAACGATAATCAACAAACGATTGTGGAAAAACCACTCTCATCTAATCACGACCATCATCATCAGATGGATAATGATCAACTAACGAAATTGGTAATGACTGGCTTAGGCTTGCAGAAACGACCCAACATGAAAACAGTAAGTATTACTATACACTCAGAGTATTCTTACAGTAACTACACTAAAATAAAAAGAAAAGACAGTAACGACAGCATTTTTGCTGAGAGGATCCTCCCACCAAAAATGTTGCTGACTTAACTGACTTTCTTTTTTGAGTGTAGATGTAGGTCATTCGGGTAGTATACAGTTGTAGTTGTTTTAACTGCTATATTGTAGTAATTTTTCTATGAGAAAATGGAAAACGACTATTTTAAACACAGTCATTTCAAAAAAAAAAACTAACCAAAAATTATGTACTCCTGTAACAGTTGTTTTAAGTAGTTATTTTAGTATTTTAATAAATAACTACCAAATTAATTTTTTTTAGTTATTTAAAAATAGAACATTATGTCTAGTTTTTAAAAATTCTAGTTTAGCTTATATATGTTATTATTGATATGTTAATTAGAAAATGTAGGAAATACAAATTTTTATTGTAAATAAAAGAAAGAAATGCATTTTTTTACTAAAAAAAATTTTAAAAACCGAAAAGATAACTGCTAAAAACAGTAGTTTTTATAACTTATGTAGTCGTTTTATGTTCATTGTTTTTATTGTGTTGTTGCTCTTTTTATGGTTTATGCATTCGTTTAAGGTTAGTTGTTTTTTACCGCTTTGTTAGTCGTTTTTACTACCATTGCAGTTGTTTTATCAATAGCTATAAATGACTACATGGTTAGTAATTTTTATGACAAATACAGTCATCGACTTTTTGACTATATTTGTAGTCATTTCAACTGTAATTTTTAGTAATTTCTACCTTCTTAATTTCCTGAGTGTATATACAGTGGCTGTCATAAATAAGTAAACAAACTAATCATTTTACTTTTGCTGTGAATAGCGGTAAACGTAAAGGTCCATATCTCTTAATTTACACGATTTTACAATAATCATATTATATCCTGTTATACTGATTTAAAATTGTAGTCATTTAAAAATTCTATTTCTTTTCCCAATAAAAATCGTTGCTTACCTGCAAGCTGGTTTGTAAGGGAGTATTCCAAAAATAATACATTACATACCTATTTACATGTGCCATGATTTTTATATGGCGAATTCTCACTTGGAAGCATTAAAATGCTGTGATTTCATGGCTTTCAGTAAAATCATATATCATGTCTACATTATTACGATTAAAAGTAATAATATGGATATTATATAATTTATTTTACAAAAAAATTTACAGGTATTAACTTTTTGTTGTTAAAATTCTAGACATATTAATATAATAATTTTATTTATTTTTTACCACTCCACGTGCTAGCTCTTCAGAAACAGAACCCTCTAACCGGCAAGACAGCCTGCAGGCGGGGTATTTTAAATTGACCATAAGTGCGAAAAATTTGCGTTTTATAATAGTAATTTAAGATATTTCGTTAGAAAACTAACTTTTACCTTGTGAAGTAATTTTTTGTGTGCATGGCACGGTTTGGAAGCGTTTAAGCCAAAATTTCTAAAAATAAATATTTTAAAATGAACAAAATTTTCAAAAATCTAGAAAACATATTTAAGTTGACTAGAAACCGGTGATACTAAACACAAAGTAAGATTAAAGCTTAAACATTTCAAAAAAGCTCTCAGTTTGATATAATAATTTCAAAAAGATACCTGTAAAGGGCACCTCCTTAACTTGAAAACATGGACGGATTTTTATGAAATTTCGCAGAAAGATTATATCCCAGTAAAAAAATTTCGTGTTTTTAGAAGCAGGATAAAACAAATGCGCTGATGTAAGTGCTTACTATTACATAATACTGAGAAGCAGCAAAAGAAACGAATAATTTTCGTATAAAAATAAACAAACAAAAATTTTAAGCTAACTGTTTTCCCTTACAAGGATGCAGGTTGTAAGCAGCTTACCCTAATCCCTTATAAGGATGCAGGTTGTAATGCAGATCTGTACCAATTTTCCCAAGTGATTTCCGATTGTGTTTGCTGTTTTCGAGTATGTACCCAGTAAAAAACGCTGCTTTCATGCAAGTAGGTTTGTAAGGGAGTAAGCCGAAAAGAATGCCTTACAAACCTGCGTACATATGCTATGATTTTTATATGGCGAATTCCCACTTGGAAGCATTACTTTCGGGCAAAATAAGCGCGGATTTCAGCGCTTATAAAAAGCAGTGATTTCATGGGTTTCAGTAAAATCAAATTTCATGTTTACATTATTACGATTAAAAGAAATAAAAAAAAAAATAAATAAAATATTACGATTAAAGGAATTTACATAATTTAGTTTACATAAAATTCTACAAATATTAATTTTTTGTTGTTAAAAGTTTTGACATATAATATAATTATTTTTTTTTACCGCTTCACGTGCTAGCTCTTCAGAAACAGTTAAATGACTAATTATTTTTTATTTCATACTCGAAAAACACCAAAGACAATCAGAAATCAATCGTGAAATTTTTACAGATCGTTTATAATCCACGATATGAAACTATCTGCATTACAACATGCATCCTTATAAGGGATTAGGGTAAGCTGATTACAACCTGCATCCTTGCTAGGGAAAACAGTAAGCCCAAAATTTTTGTGTGTTTTTTTTTTATACGTAAATTATTCGTTTATTTTGCTGCAACTCAATATTATGTAAAAGTCAGCACTTACATCATCGCATTTGTTTTATTCTGCTTCTAAAAACACGAACATAATTTGTCATTTAACTGTTTCTGAAGAGCTAGCACATGGAGCGGTAAAAATAAAATGATTATATTATATGTCAAAAATTTTAACAACGAAAAATTAATGTCTAGAATTTTATGTAATAATATAGACATGAAATATGATTTTACTGCAAGCCGTGATATCACAGCTTTTTATAAGCGCTAAAATCAGCGCTTATTTTGCCCAAAGGTAATGCTTCCAAGTGGGAATTCGCCATATAAACATCATAGCATATGTAAGCAGGTTTGTAAGGTATTCATTATGGCTTACTCCCTTACAAACCTGATTGCATGTAAGCAGCGTTTTTTAATGGGTATTAAGTATTATTAGCAAAGTCTTTAAGTTTAATCAATATATGCTGAAGTTTATGTTGAAAATTAAATTAAAAAATTAAATTAGAAGGGAAATTTTTTAACTGTAGATATCTTGGCAAGAGGAATAATGTATGCCTAAACTTATTCATTTTTATGGATTAGTTTTTGAGATTTGCTCTTTTTTGGCCCATAGCACCCAAAATAGGCCACAAAAAAATGTTTGGTAGAAAAACATATTGTTTATTTTTCGTGCAGAACAAGTGGTATAAATTTCATTACAAAAAAGCTTAGGCCAGTTTGAGGGTTCAATGACTAAGTATTTTGTACAACATACAACACAATCGGAAATCACTCGGGAAAACTGGTACAACCGTGCATCCTTGTAAGGGATTAGGTTAAGCTGCTTACAACCTGCATCCTTGTACGGGAAAACAGTAAGCTCAAACTTACATAAACATATTTGTTTAATCCTTCTTCTAAAAACACGAAAGTATGAAAACCCCCATTTTTGGTAGTGTAATAAATAAGTAAATAAGCTGTCTTTGACTTGATTCTCTTAATTATTTGTTAAAGAAATGTGAAGTTTTTGTTTGAAATCGAGTTATTACTACAGTGCGTTGCAAAACTTTAATTACACATTAATTTTACTAAATTTCGTAAGTTAAAGAAAAGTAGAAGAGTTTAACCGGCATACATGTAAAATCCATGGAAAACTAATAATATGTAACAAAAAAAAACATTTGCTTTATGTTTTATTTTACTATTTATAACTATAAACATATTTAACTTATGCCCAGTTTTTAACTTCGTATTTAAATATGCAATTAGTTAATTACCATTTAAATTTAAGTTGTATTTAAATACAGTTTCAGTTTTTCAGTCTTAAATGATAATTGTTATTTATTTGCGACAAAAGTATGGTAGCATCATGAACTGTCAAAAAATTAATTATCATTATTCAGAAAACAGCTGTTTACAGAATGGAAAAAACAGAAAATATAAAATATAGAAATAAAAAAAAAATATATATAAATATTAGAGTTAATTTTGAAAAATAGATTTTTGGTTATTATCACTTTTTAGAAGGTTTTTGTATCAATAATAATAATGGCGTATTTTTTTTTTTAATTCCAACTCCTTCCCGTGTCTATACGCGACTCAAATCCAATAAATTATTATATAAACCAATAAATTATTTTGTATTCACTAAAAAATTAAATTTTTAAACTTTAATAACTTTTGAACTGGTAACTACAAAATTGAAATTTTTGGACAATTTTTCTTAGATGTATATAAGTATTTTTTCATTGTAAAAAAAAAAAATTAATTAGTTAGTTTCAACTGTGATACATAAAGGAAAGTTCTAATCTGTGATATTTTATTTTATTTATTTTTACATTTATTTTTAATTATAATATTGTGTTTAATGTCGTACTGTTTGTTCGTATTTTACCAATTTATTAAAGAAATTTAAATGTAAACTTGACAAAAAAGATTATATATTCAATAAAATCAAATCCCTGAAGATGTTGGAATAATCCCAACGAAACGTCGGATTGAAAAATGAAATAATCTTTTATTTGCATTTAAAAACCATGACCTTGAAAGCCTGATTAGAAAAACTTCTAATAAAAAATTTTAAATAAAAACTAATAAAGGTCGATTAAAAAATTGTTTACAAAAATATTTTAATTTTTTTTTTTAATTATTTTTTTGGATTATTTTTTTAAATTATTTTTATGCATTCTGTTGCATTCCAAAAACTAAAAAAAAGCTTATGGGCCTAAGTTTTCCCGTAGAATTGAATACTGAAGTAAGATTTGACATATATTTAGCCGTTTTTGTTGTATGGGAAAAGGGACCCAAAATCCGCGATTTGAGTCGCCTATAGGCACGGGAAGAAGTTGGAATTAAAAAAAAAAATACGCCATTATTTTTATTGATACAAAAACCTTCTAAAAAGTCATAATATCCAGAAATCAAAATCAAAAAAAAAAAATTGAAAACGAACTCTAATAATATATATATAAATCGAAATAAAATATAAATTATAATTAAATTAATAAAATAAAAATGAAGAGAAGTGAAAATTTCATCCGAAGTTGAATTTTTATTGGCTGCTGTAATTTAATTTATTTTTATTGTTTGTTTTACCACGCGAAAAAAAAAACAAACTGTCAATATCATATGTTATATTTGTACAATTTAAATAGACTTTAAATGCCCAAGATTGGTCACTTAAATGTGATTTAAATTTAAAGTTTGATGTTTGTATTTAAATAGAACTTAAAGTCCAAATGGCATTTAAGTACGATGTGAAAAACTGGGCATTAATGTTTTAAAATTTACAAAAATTTAAGAAAAATATTTTAAAGCAGCAGTTTTAATAATGCATGAGGCCTCCTCTTTTTGAATCAACTCGAAAATTCGATCAGACATACTGTCTACCAGATGTATTCGAAGTTCTGCCGTTATATATCTCCACGCATCAATAACTGCTTCTTTTAGATGAAATCGCTGTCATATTGACGGTTGTCTGCGAAAATTAATTAAAAATTATTACAAAAAAAAAAAAATACACTGGTTTTAACAACAAGGCGAATTTCTACAAAAAAAAAAAAAAATCAAAATGATTTTTTGCCATACTCATTTGTTCACATAATAAGTATAAATATTTGTTCACATAATAAGTATAAATAAATCTGCTAACTAAATGAGAATTACTTGCCGGTTTAAATTCAATGTTATAAAATTAAAACTATAAATAAACATTTGGTATGTCAACAGTTGTTTTTTTTTTTGCTTTTTGAGAAGGTATACAATATTGATAACCTTTTAATCAAATGAGTTATTATTTAATTGAAAAATAATTCAATTTAAATTAAATTTTCGTTGTTGGTGGAATTTCAGCAATTAAATTATTGAATCGGTGGTTTCGTGATTGAAATGGGTTTTTATTTTTTTGTGTGTTGTTAGTGCAATATCGAAACTTGTCTATAACTAATGCATCAAATGCCAAAAAAAAACTATCAAATGTATTTTTTTATCGAATTAATTAATAGTTTCATTTCATTCGCTTAATGAAAAAGTTTCAGTAAGACACTAGCTTCGTTAAAAGTAATAAGCTTTTCATTATCTTTAAGAAATTGTTTGTACACTTCATGAATTAAATTTTCTCTGTGTATAAATTATCTTCATCAATCATACACACAAAATATTATAGTCAAAAAAATTCAATTAAACTTATGTTTGATTTCATACTCTTTTTCAATTAAAAGTTTAATAATATGTATTAAATGTTAAAAATGAATTTGGTGCACTCAACATTTCCAGTTTTTATAATCCATAACCAACATAAAGAAAAATGCACGAATTTAAAAAAATCACAAATGTTTAAAAATAAATTGCTTAATTTGAAAAAAAAAGAAAAAATTTCGCTACGATTAAAAAATTCTCCAAAATTAAAAAAAAGTAAAAATTAAAAAAGAAATAGGTCAAATTTAAAAAAATCTATGAAATTTAAAAAATCCCAAAAAATAAAAAAATCGTAAAATTGAAAAAAAAAATCATCAAATATTAAAAAATCACTAAAATTTAAAAAAAAAAACATACCAAAATTGAAAAATATAACCCCGCTGTTATTGTTACCCGCGTTGGATTGTTACACAGATGGTCCCGGGTTCGATTCCCGGTGACTATAAAAAATAAAATGTATTAGTTCTCTATCCCTCATACGTATCATAAAGCAATTAAACACCCCGAAGTAAAATAATGAATCAGGGCTATGAACCGAAAAGCTTCAATAAACTCGCCAAATCTATATCAGGTGGTGAGCAACAACTGTTTTAAGACTTATCATCTCACGCAATTACAGTGTTACCATGTTTTAAGCCCTTCAATTTTCCCCACCTTTGCAAAGAAAGCAACACATAAATAAAAATTAAGATTGTTGCTTATCTTAAAAAAAAAAATATGTGTTTAATTTAATTTTAGCAATTTTTTTATTTTGCTTTTTTTTAATTTTTTTTAATTTTTTCAATTTCGCAATTTTTAAAATAGTTTTTTAATTGGGCGATTTTCATAAAATTTTTCTTCTAAATTACATGACCTCGAGCCAAACTAAATCAATCACACATTTTTCGTGTTTTTAAAATTTTGGCGAATTTTTTAAATTGTAGCATTTTTTTAATATTGAAAAAAAATGTTTTCTTATTTTTAGCGATTTTTTTTTAATTTAAAAATTTTTTTAATTTTAATTGGCAATTTTTTTAAATTAAAGGCTTTTTGTTTTAGCGGTTTTTTCCCAGTCTTTGGCGATTTTTCCAAATTTTAATCAATTTTTAATAGTTAATGCCTACTAAAAATTTGTTTGAATTTAAAAATAATATTCAATTAAAATTTTAATAGATATGATTAAAACTGTAATTGAAAATAAAATCAATTACATAGTTACAAATTATTTTAATTCATACTACAATTTCTTTTTTAGGACCGTATTCAACTAAACTTTTAATTGAATTAACAAATATTTTAATTGAAACTTGATTTTAGATTTTTCTGTGTACTTGTTTAGGTTAATGTGCTATCATAAACCGATGAAATTATTCTGCAAAGCATTTCACTGTAAAATTAATTCTTTAGGTTTTTTGGTAAAAATAAGGAGTTTTATTCAACTATTCATTAACCAATAAATTTGGACAAATAATGTTTTTATTGGGTATTAGGCTTAGAGGCTTGACAAATAGTAGAAGCATGCCTATTATGCAGAATACCTAATAAAGTCCATATATTCTTGACATATGAAAAATAAAAATATTTTTGAAGTTAAAAATTTGGGAACAAAAAATTACCCAATTTAATAGAAACGAATATTTTCAAATTAAACTCTTTCAGTTTTTCGAATAATAATATCGAATATGCAGGGACCGGAAGTTCAAGCAAATGCAAAGTGTTTGCGAATCAAAGAGTTTGCTTTAAAATGGCATCGATCGCTTTATATGTATGTTTTTACTTACGGCTTGTGTTTACAATACGTGTATAATTTCAGACGAACGTGTGGCACCCGAACGAATACGTAAGGAAATGAGTTTTTATAATTCGTTCGCCTGACTTACGTTTGAGTACGTAAAGCTTTATGTTATGTCAAACAGTAGAGATTGCCATGATATTGCTTTTCGGTTTTTGTTAGTTTTTTTCATATACAAATAACTCATTTTTCGTTGGTATATGGCAACCCAACGCTGTAAATGAAATATAAACAAAAACAGCTGATTTATGCTTGAAAAAAAATTAATTTATTTTTTTAGAAAACAATAAAAGTGAAGATAAAAATATAATTTGTATAAAAAAAAACAAAAACATTTACAACTAAAATAAAAAACATTTACTAAAAAATAAACTGTAAATAAATATAAATATAAATGAAAATAAAAATGCAAATCATTATTCTTTTTTTATTACAATTTTTTGTTAAAAGTAAAACCCGGTTAAGACGAACTCCGAGGGACCAAAAAAATTAGTTCGTCTTAAGCGATGTTCGTATTAAGCGGGTTTTTTTTAACGATAAAAAATATGTATTTATTAAAACAAAAACAATATTTTTACATAAATAAAAAATAAAATTAGCATTTCATGCATTCACAATTAAAAATTCAATTAAAATTCTTCATTAAAAAAAAAAATCTGTTAGTTTTTTCTGAATGACTGAATTCACGATTTCATTCGTTATAAGTTTTTCTATTACCAAAATATGATTGTCAGCTTCTTCGGCACACGATTTTGTTCGAATATATCACTTGACAATTTTTCAACATCGGGAGGATTAACAATTTCCAATATTTCTTCACCTGATAAAGTATGTGACGTCAAAACATTAGCATCTATATTTCGAAAGTCATCCACGGATATGAAATTCATATTAGGTCTATCGCATTAAACGGATAAGAGTGTACTAAACATGGTAATTTGTATGAAAACGAGTTTTTGGGACTGCGTAAAACAGTTCGTAATAACCGAGGGTTCGTATTAACCGAGTTCGTATTAAAAGATGTATTTTATATGGAAATTGTTGTCAAAACGTCAAGACTTTTAAATTAGTTCGGGTTAACCGAGTTCGTCTTAAGCGAGTTTTGCTGTATTTTTTTTAATATTAAATTGTGTTGCCTTTTTTCTTTGACGAATACTTTTTTGTGAACGTCTGTTTTTGACGTTTGTGACGTTTCAAATCGCTTGTGGAAACCAAAAAACGAGACGAAAACGACAACTCTTACGTTTTCACTCAACTCAAAGTGACATATGCGATACAAAACCCCAAAATGAATTTCTTCACTCATTTACACGAATTTTTTGAGTGACACGTCTTACAAAAACAGACCGTTAGTTTGCTTTAAATGCATATTTTTACTTATTTTTTATATTTTTATTGAATGTTTCTTAGTTTTTCGTAAAAAATAACTTTAAACGCTAAATCACTTTAAACACACTAAGAGCCGATTACTTAATGTCCAGTTAAGTTAAATTTGACGTAAAGTTTGTTATTGAACAGTTTGCATAACGAAGGCACTTAACTGGTTCTTAACTGTGTTCGATTTCAAAATGTTTTCGTTAGCAAACTGACTGTTAGGTTTAAATTGTAATAGATTATACAAATGTGTCAAACAAATTTTGAAAAACATAAGTAATTATATTAAAAAAGTAATAAATAAAAATATTGAAAATACTAATAATATAATAAGCAAGATACCTGTTAACAAAGAAAAAAGGAAGATATTAGTATTTGCTTATACTATATATATTTATAAAAGTTGTGTTTGTGTGGCATTCGTGTTACCGTTACATCAATTATTAATGGCAGTTTTATACCACAAAAACACAGCTAAAGTAACACAATTTAAGTCCGCAATTTTTAAATCTCACGAGGAGGACCTTCTTTTGACTTTGGTTGAGAAGCACAAGACCATCATTAAAAATAAAAAAAGACGCAGTTTCTTGATTGCAGAAACAAAAAGTGTGGGATACCATTGTTGGAAAATTTTCCAAGCAAAGTGGTACACAACGTTCAGTCAGAAACCTCAAGTAAAGGTGTTCTAGAGAAATAGTTTTCTAAGCTTCAAAGTTCAAACATATATATTTTTTGATTTACCAACAACATGTAATTATAAATTTTTAACTGTGAATTAAAAAAACAATTCCTCAAATTACCGATTGCAAAACCATAACAAAAAATCTATTTTAAAAGAAAAAAGCTAAAATAAGCTTAATTTTTAAAGAAAAATGTTAAAAATAGCTAATATTTACAAAACAATTCGAAATAAGCTATTATAAAAAAATAAGCTTGAAAAGCTCAAATAAATATAGCTTAAAACTTTCCTAATTGTATGATCAGGACATGTATTAAGTGAAATAGTTCTATCATTTCAAATAACAAACAATCTTTACAATATTTTTATTTATTATAAATAATTTATTTTTAAACCAAACAAATTTGTTTTTGGTGTATTTTTATAATTTAGGAAAATAGTTCAAGATTAAGTTATTTCTTGTAACAGAATTCGTAGAAACAGTAGATGTATAATCTTCCACTATTTCAGGTTCTACAAGGTTTTCTGCTTCGATTGGATCACATTAATTTAATCTTCTAGCAATATTATGTAGTACTGCACATGCTACAATATCGTTCATAGATGTTATTTTTTGCAAGCGAAGTCTTAAAGATAGTATAGGAAATCTTCTTTTCCACGCACCGAAACAACGCACTACGCTGTTTCTTGTGCGAATTTGAGCATCATTGTAAAGCTTTGCAGCTTCAGTTTAAGTTGAATTTTTATGAAAGCTAAAACTCTTTTCTCTACTTTGCATGTGGCCAGTGTTACCATATTGCCAGTTTTAACTGTTTTTTCCAGTTTTTTAGGATGCGTAACAGTTTTCCAGTTTTTCATGAAAAAAACTGTTTTTGTTTAATTTCAGCCTTTTTTCCAGTTTTTCCAGTGCTCGATTTACTTTTTTTTACTTGAATTTATAAATTTAATACAAAAGTTTCGCAAAATGTTTCAATAAAAAATAATACTACGCATTGAATGCAACTGTGTAGTAAGTTTTAACTCCCTTTTTAGCATTTGTTTGTGTTGAAACCCTGAAATGTTCTTTTGTTTCTGTCTGTTTTCGTTTCTCTTATGTTGTGTTTAGTTAGTCTACGAGTACAACAAAAAATATTTTTTTCTGTATATATAAAATGCTTTATGTTAAGTGTTTAATGTTTTTTATGTTGTTTTTTATTTAAAAAAAACACAGTTTTTTCTTAAAAAAACAGTTTTTTTACAGTTTTTTGAAAAAAATACATGGCAACACTGCATGTGGCTACCGTGCTAACGCCGCAGTAGTCCAAAACTGTTATTAAAAAGCTGACGCATGCATAAAATCTTAGTGTCTGTAACACCATCTCCTTTGAGTCTAGGGCGTAGTTTCTTAAAACGAAACATTTACTTCAAAAATATTAAAAACTGATTTAAAAATCTTACTGTGTTGTTAAATTTTGTGCATATCTCTGTACTAATTTAACGATGTACATTACCGTTGATTTGGCAAATCTGTACCTTCTTTTAAATTCAAATTCTGGCATGTTGAAATGGTTTATTCGTCTTTTATAGTTTTTCGTATATGGGCTATTTCAAATTTTTTGAGCACCTGCTGAAACCGACATACTATGGCTCTTATGTCGTTGAGTTTTATAAATGAAAAAAAAAACGTTGTACAGGGTTTGGATGACTATACTTGAAGGATATGACGTGCAAAGTTTTACGTTGAAAAGTCTTCTCCTTAAAAATTGGTGGTCATCTAAAATTCGAAAAATTAAAAAAACGACTTGAAACTTGCAAGAGTTTTTTAATCATTCCGTTTTCTTTGTAATAGTTTTCAGCTTGCAGATCCAAACCAATACAAAATATAGTCACTAGACTTGGTGGATATATCCACAAAAAAGAAATATTTGATATCGCTGCTGGGTGAAAAGTTGCATGTGTTTTAAGCGCAGAATTAATAAAACAGCGTAATTTTATAAAGGTATATATTAGGTATATCAAGTTGGTATCACCGCACCAATAACGTATCACGGACATCACAAACTTAAAAGAAATAAGCGAAAATTTTTTGAAAATGTACCTTTTTTGCGTCTGACAATCTGAATTATCTTTTAAGTTGGCTAGTGTATTGCGTGATGTGAGTAACTTCGTAAAGTGCACCTTCGAGGCGAAAACGCACTTTAAAATTTTTAAACGCAAAAATTTTATGAACTTTTGAAATTTTTTGGAAAAACAAATTTTTTTTTAAGCTTTTTTTTATATCAAAACTTGGCATGGGAACATGTTAAGGTATCTAAATAGATTCTTCGCGACGGACTAAACTGAGAAAGTGCAAAAAAAATATTTTTTTCAATCCTATCGCGTGCAGGGCAGTTTTTTTCAAACACATTTCGCTTTGTGACAACTAAAGCGCTGTATCAATTCCGCTCAAACGTACATCGAATGGAAGACTTTACTGAGCTTGATACTTAAATTGAAAACGCACCAAAAAATTTTAAGGATTTAAAAATTTATGGAGGAAACAAAATGTTTCTAACCTCAAAAAGCATCCTTGTATGAAATATTTGATTTTGAAAATTTAAAAGAATTATTCTTGAATTCGGGTTAATAAGTAACCCAAAATCCCAACAAGTATTTTATAATCGGTCCAATAATAAAATTTGCAAAAAAAACGCGTTTTTTTTGAACCCCTAGAAAGTGAGACTATATTTTTAAACAATATTCACGAGGGCCACCTTTACAAATTTCAACAAAACAATTGAAACATACTACCGCGAAAACCGCCAAATTACAGCCAATGCAATGACATCTTTAAGAACTAGCTTTATTATAAAAACTCTATGATCATAGTAGCCTTGGCTGAATGCTTCTAAGAATAAATATTTGAGTTTCAATTCAGTTTATTTTATTTACGTGCGTGAACAGTTGTGAACAAAAATTAGTAAAATGGTTTCTTATTATACGTTAAAAAAAACGTGAAATTAGTAAAAAGAAAACTGAGAAGCGAAACAAATTGCCCTATAAAAGACGCGAATATCGCCAATCTGAAAAAATAAAAAGCAACAAAAAAACAAACAAATCGCAAATTGGTGTAAGAAAGTCAGTTAGGTATTCGGTTTTAAATAACAATAATAATAATAATAAAAACAATGACATCAAAACAAAAAATTGCGGATTAAAAAAAATTGAAAACGGCTTAGAATCTATCACTGAAATTTTGCAAAGAATGTGGAAAATCTTGTGAATGTTTGAAGGTAACAAAATCAAAGGTAACAAATCAAAATAACAAAAAATCATGAGTGGTAAAGTTTGAATGGTTATATCTCTTAAACCATTAGCGATAGGCAAATAGTTTTTTCCCAAAATATTGCAAATTATGTCTTATACTAGCCGTAATTTTGTAAAATGTGTAACAATTTTAAATAAATTTGTATATGCATACACGATCAAAAAAAAAAATTTTATTTTTTTTCAGTGTATTTTAAAAAGTATTGAAGCTTTTACAAATATTTTAGTGTGCTAAGAAATGGGTATTATCCACACGCGTTATCATTTTTTAATTTTAACAAAAACTGTAATTTTAATATTTTTTTTTAATTTTTAACTTTAAACCGCCGTAAAATTTGCGCCGTTTAATAAAAATGATTAACGCGAACGGATTTCACATGCACAAATATCGGTTTATACACACGCAAATTGACATTGATGTCAGACAAAAAAAAACTTAAAAACAAAATGTCTAGGTGCCGTAAATTTTTGAAGTTCCCCATATATCTTTAATTTCTTACATTGTAAATATTTGCAAAATGCAAATGTTGAAAATTTTCCATAATTTTCTTTTTTTTATTTATGTTTGTATTTTGAATATAATTTCAATTTACAGTTTACCTTTAACCGACCAAATTTTCAGTTTAATTTAACGGAAATGTTTTGGTTAATTTCTGTCAGTTTGGAACTTCGTTATAGTTCTCGTTATATTTCAACGGGACTTTGACTAATCGGCCGTAAATTATCTTAAATTAACCAAAGTTTTAAGCTAAACCAGAAATCAAAAAACAAAAGTTTTATCTAATCACATAATTGGTTTGACACCAAATGCAAAAAATTAAATTTTGGCAACATTTTTGGCAAAGGAAAACTTTTTATTTTAAAATTTTTTGATAATAGTGATATTATATGTATTATAATTATTCATTATTTGTTTAGGCACTACTTAAACCTCTTGAATCAAGTTTTACAATACCAATTTTCGAAACGGTTCGGCTAGGGGAACTGTTTTTCACTTTTTTCCTCGGAAATTTACAGGAGTATCTGTCACCTTTCTGAATTTTGAGTTTACTTTATCATATGTGACGCCTTTGCTTATCATAGAAATACATTTTCACTGAATTCTCTTCAGCAGATTTCATTTGGGCTTTAATGGGTTAAGAGAAGCATTTTGATAGTGGTTTTTTAAATGCGTATGTTTCAGTATAAATAATTAATTTAAAAAAGTATTTTTGTAATTTTTGGTGCATATTTTAAGACTGGTATTGCATATTATAGGAGCCTAAAACACTCTTTTTTAGTGCATGAACTTCTTGTCCCTGCTAATATGACTTACATTAATGTATTTAAAAGCAGTCGGTATAGTTTTTTTCTAATTAGAATCTGATCATATTAATTATACCAGTGTTATAGAGAAATTTTCAGTTTCCGACTGATTTCTCGGCTTAGGTCTAGAATACACTCAGAAAATTCTTATTATTAATTAATGTGTTGCCTTCTTTGGAAAGGGGATACACAGTCTGATATATCACGTAATGACGTATATTACGTATATTCACGTAATTACATATATGTTGAAGTATTTACAACCGCTTCCGCTAACTAATTAGATGAGTTTTTTTATTTACCTTAAAAATGTGGCAACTTTGGAAGCTGCTGGAGGGAATAGTGTATACAAATCAAAATTTTTTTTAACACAATTCGCTTTTAAAAGGCCTTTTAGAATAGTATGCACTTGTGCGCCCCGGTAGGCTAGTTGGTAGCGTGCTGGCTTATCAGTGCGGGGGTCGTGAGTTCGATTCAAACCAGAGGTACTGGTCTGTTTTCGCTAAAACGCGCCGAAGGCCATAGTAGCTAGTGCTCGGTTAGGGTAATAGTATATAATTTGTAATTATATGATTATTAATTAATAAAATAAAAAAAATTGAATAGTATGCACACTAGATATGTTCAGAAAGAAAATATTTATCTGGAGGTAAAATACTGTTTTTGCTTGTTGGGGAAAAAAATCTTTATTTTTTTTTTATTTCGGCTTTAAATATTTAATTTAATTTTTTTGAAAATCGCACTAGAAACAAAAAAATAGTGAGTACTCAAAATGTTATATGCAAAACGTTCCCTATTTTGGGTGGGCATATTGCCGCCCCGGTGGGTCTGAAGGTTCAAAATTAAAACTTAAGCTCGATATTACGCCACTTATAGCTGTTCCAAAGTTCAGTCGGCCTACAAAGTAAGAAATGGTCAAATTATTTCCAATTTTTTGTGATAAATCCCACTGTAGTATAAATATTAACAAATTGGTATGAAAAATTTAGATGTACTTTCACATTTTCAATCATAAATTCATCATCATAAATTCTTCCTATTTATTAACTTTCTTTGCTTTCTTTGGCAACACTGTAATTGCGCGAGATGATAAGTCTTAGAACAGTTGTTGCTCACCACCTGATGGAGAGTTGGGGAACTTATTGATGCTTTTTGGTTCATAGCCCTGATTCATTATTTTACTTCGGTGGGGTTAAGTGCTATGGGAACACTGAAAGTCGACGCTACGATACAAACTCATACGTATTTTTCTAAATTGATGTCGTCACCTGGAATCGAACCCGGGACCATCTGTGTAACAGTCCAACACGCTTGCCATTACACCACAGGCCCCACTAAATATACTTTGATATAAATATCATATATATGCTAAGAATATTTCTTCCACAAAAATCAAACAATATAACTTTTGATCCGCTGTACCGGTTTTGCTCATTTTCAATACCAAACTTTTCACTAAGATGTCATATTATTTACAATCTAAATAAAAATTAGCAGTGTCTATTGCGTTTTCCCGCCGTGCTCGCCATTTCATTCCCTCATGGGGAGGGTAAAACAATATAAAAAATCATAAACAAAATGTTTGCCCTGAGTGCTTTCCAGATAGGTTTTTAGATTTATTTTTAGGGCTCATTGTGTTTTCAAAATAACAATAATCATTTTCTGTAGTCTTTTTAAAGTCGTATTTATCAGGTCTCCAAAATTGCGGGCTCTGCATGTTAATTAGTATTTTTTATTTAATTTATTTTTTAAACCATTTTTTTATTTAAATTTCAACAAAATATATTATTTTTTCTCTATTCAGAGAGACGTATACTGCCCTACTAAGAAAGAAAGTCACATCTCAATTTCAGTAGTTTTGAGATATATAGCTTTTACGTTTTTTATGTTTCGCGCCTTTAAATTCAATATTTTTTTAACATTTCAAAAATGATTTAAAAATATATTATTTTATTCAATTTTATTATAGTATCAAACAGGCGAAATTTTGATG
The DNA here is from genome assembly GCA_021234595.1 of Delia radicum. Classification (NCBI taxonomy): domain Eukaryota; kingdom Metazoa; phylum Arthropoda; class Insecta; order Diptera; family Anthomyiidae; genus Delia; species Delia radicum. The sequence continues at coordinate 10,815,400 of CM037856.1, read as the reverse complement.
ATAAAGTAGATAAAATGGACTTATGCCTTTTTTGCCTAGTGTAGACATCCAAAAATATCTTACAAAAACCAAATTGCGCAAATAAATTCAAAATTTCTTTGCATTTGTTAGCAATAAAAATACAAAATTTATTTCATATTAATAAAAACATAAAAGCATAACAAAAGAAAACAAACATAATTCAAACATAATTCAAACATTAAAGGTAAAAAAAAATAAAGCATTAGTCACTAAAACTAAAATAAAAAACTAAAGATTTAATCTCTGTCGTAGGTCGGTTATCTTGCTATTTCTGGAAGAGATTCCCGAAATTCCATTCTGTTTTTGGGCAAAATATCTTTCAGCTTTTTTAGAAGGTCTTCTTTTCTTTTAATCAATATAACACGAGGAATCGTTTTGGCTTTAGGTTTTAAAATTCCAGATTTTATTGATGCAGCTTTATGAAATTTAAGTCTGTGTAATTTGTATCTGTAAACTTAGTTTTGTATAAAAAAAAGCTTTTGGTTTTTACAAATTTTACTTCTACCAATTCATTTAAATAAACTCTTTGAGCTTTGAGTTTTTGTTGAGACGAGTTGTCCTTCCATTCGTAAAAGTTTTCCACTTGCATTTCAATCACTTCAACCTTTCCCAATTACTCCTTTGAACGCAATCTTTAAAATCTGTTATGTCATACACTTTTTTCTGTTTTTTAATGAACTGTCAACTTGGTGATGAAAGGCATCAGCAGACATAAATGTATGTCCTGGCTCAAAATATTTTTAAATTATGTTTTCAACATTATATTCCGAGGAATTAACAATATATACAAAAAAAGTAAACAATGCCCAATTTTTGTTTTGCGAGGCACAGTTATGAAGCCAAAAAATAAAATACTGTTTTTTTCGAACTCTTCTTGTGCGAGTTATAGTAACAACTACAAATACAACAACAACAACAGATACACCAAAGAAACCACCCAGATTAAATAACTGTATCAACATATAAAAAGACAACTGAAATCAAAACAACAACAGATGAAGTAAATTAAGTTAGCCACATAAATAAAGGGTGTCCCAAGAAGAACGCAATTTTTAAATTTTAAATAAAACACAGATATTTAAAAAAAAATCGTGAAACTTTATTATATCGTAAAGTAGACAGAATGAGGTTATGTATGGAACTGAAGCCAGCTGACCATGGACAGCGAAGGGAGTTCGTTAATTGGGTATTGGAGAGACAACATGAAAATGCTGATTTTGCCGATAAAATCATCTTCAGTGACGAGGCCCATTTTCATCTTGATGGCTTCGTCAATAGGCAGAATTGACGCATTTGGGGTGAGGAAAATCCTCGAGTGATTCACGAGAAGCAAATGCATCCTCAACGTGTCACTGTGTGGTGTGGTTTTTGGGCTGGAGGAATCATTGGACCTTTTTTTTATGAAAATGAGGCAGGTCAAGCGCAAACAGTCAATGGTGTTCGGTATCGTGAAATTATAACCAGTTTTTTCTTGCCTAGAATTGAAGAAATTAATGTGGAGGGCATGTGGTTCCAACAAGACGGCGCCACATGTCATACAGCCAGAGAAACAATTCAATTGCTGCATCAGTCATTTCCCGGTCTTGTTATTTCGCGTTTTGGAGATCAGAATTGGCCGCCTAGATCGTGCGATTTAGCACCATTAGATTTTTTTCTTTGGGGTTTTTTGAAGTCGATGGTTTACGCGAATAAGCCGACGACGACTCAAGCCTTAAAAGAGGAAATTGGACGCTGCATTAATGAAATACCGCAGCATTCATGCAAAACGGTCATTGAAAATTTCATTAAAAGATCGCGTGCATGACAGCAAAGCCGCGGCGGCCATCTGCACGATATATTGTTCCATACATAACCTCATTCTGTCTACTTTACGATATAATAAAGTTTCACGATTTTTTTTTAAATATCTGTGTTTTATTTAAAATTTAAAAATTGCGCTCTTCTTGGGACACCCTTTAAAATAGCCATATCGGCATATATTTTTGTCATTAAAAATAAAATAATTAAAACATTTTTTAAATATAAACAAATTGCGAAACCATTTATTGAACACAATTTACGTAAACACTTTTGTATTTAGGTAATTGCAAAATCATTAAAAATAAAATTATTAAAAACTTAAATGTAAGCACTTTTGTATTTATGTAATAAGTTTCATTTTAAAAAGAAAATAAAGAATAAAGCAGAAGTAATTTGACAACAGAAGTGAACAGTGTGTTATTTTTTTTAAACCAAATAAATTCACATAGTTAACTTATCCAAAAAAAATCATTAATACTAAGGAAAAAAGTCCTAAAAGTCTACAATTTTGGTCAGTGTGACTTTTTATCATAGTAAGTGGCAGATAAGACTTTTTTGACTAGTAAACACGCTAGAAGTGGTAGATGTGACCATTTTGCTTAACGTTTTTTAGCCATTTACAGTTGAAAATGGGTCTTTTAAACTTAAATCTCAATTTTCGATTTTTGGCGCTTATGACTTTCTTTCTTAGTAGGTCAGTATGGTCCTTACTCGTTTCCTCAGACGAAAAAGAAAAAGCAAATAAATTGGTAAAACTAAACTACCGATTTTTTAAAATGATTTGACGATTTTTCCAAAGAATATCATAAAATTGACGATTTTTCGCCAACGTCATCTGGCAGACTAACATTTTGTGCCTACACTGAAATGAAACACAATTGTAGAACCCCAATTTGTTCTCCTTGTTTGTATTAATTTACTAATAATATTCTCATTCATAAAATTGAACAAAAGATTTATGTTTGTATGCTCATTCATGCATTGCTTCATTCATTGTATCTGATGACAGTTTACTTGGCTATCCTACAAGATATGTAATGAAACATAAACAGCAGGAAAGTGTAAAATAGAAAGGAAACAAAAACCCGGAATTTGATAATACGGTCGCTTAACAATTGCATAGGCTAAATCGCTGCATGAATTCAATGAAAGGAAGTCTTTTCTATATGTCTGCTTATGCAATCAAAACAATGTTCAACAAAAAAGTATATATGTTGCGAAAAGGCATGCAAGATAATTAGAGTGACCATTTTTTTCTGACTCGAAATCAGTAAAAAAAATATTTTAAATCAGAGTTCGAATATAACACTATCAAACGTTTTTCTATCGTTCTGTTTTGCTTTTTGCTGAAACTCAACACAATCATTTTGTTGTGCACAGTAAACATAAACAGAACATTTCTTTATTTTCATTTTGATTTCTAAACAGAACACAAACACTTTCACAAACCAGTTTTCGATGAGAGACCGAACTAAAAGATTTTGTTCTGTTTGGCCAATATTTCAAACAGTTTGATTTTGTTGTGTTTATGGAGTGGAACAAAACTATTCGTAAACCGTTCTTAGTGTTTATGTCATATTACAAGTGAAAAAAATTTCCTTTAACTTTATGAATATTTGCATTAGTTTAATAAAAAGTTTCAACGGAGGAGTTCCAGTGAAATTTTTATAAAACTAATGCAAAAAAACATTGATAACATGCAGAAAAATCATTTCTTTATTCTGCCAACCACAACGTTAAAAACGCGTTTTAATGTTTAAGTTGAATGAACACTAAAAAATAACCACTACGAAATAATAATGTTTGACGAACGAAACATTTTCGTTTTGTTCCGTTTGTTATATTACAAAAAACGATTTCAGCACTTGTGTTGTGTTTATAAATACGAACGAAACAATAGAGATCGTTGTATTGGTTTTTTTGATAGCAACGTTATGTTAGTGGTACATACATTTTCGAACTCTGTTTTAAATTATTTTCCCTACAAAATCACCTTTAAACCATTGTATACCACTCATCGATTAAAATTGAATTTTTTTACGAAATTTGGTAGAAAGATGTAATGGCGTCTAAATAAGCTATTTCTTATTTCTACTTATTACGCCCTCTAGCGGTGGTAGTCGCCATTTAAATTCAATCTTTAAAGCTTTTTATGCACTTAACTGGTTAATTTTTTTAATTTCTATTTTTTATTTGTTTTTAAATATCTATCAAAGCGTAATGCACAATTTGATCTACATATATGCTTTAGACGATTTTTAAGAATTTTTAAAAAATGTTAGTTGTTTTAGATAATTTTTCAAAATAGTAATATGTTAATTTTTAAATTTTTTTGTTTGTTGAAAGAAAATAACTAATTTTTAATATTATAAAGGAAAGTGAAATAATTTTCTGAATATTAAAGTTATTATATATAATATCATTGCCTACAAATAAGCAGTCCTAAATCCAATTAAATCTCATAAACCCGGAAAAAAATTTGTGTTTTCTAAAACAATCGCGGGTTTCTTTTTAAGTTCTAATACACTGCATTGCATAACTATAATTACAAAGGATTTCTGCTATTTTTTGTAATATTACAAACATTTTTTAAAACATATAACTGTTTTTAAGAGTGTGATATCTGATCTCTTATTGCGTAAAATTTAAGAGATTACGTTATTGTTTTAAGAGAAAAATTGAGTAATAATATGTTGTTAGTGTTTCATAACTATAATTACATGTGATATAATATAACGAATAGCAAATAAAGAAAAATTCAAGATTTATTTTGGTTTATTATGCAATTTTAATCAATTTGCAATAAAATGCAGAGTGGTTCATATCTAAGATTTTAAAAAAGGGTAAATTTAAGCCTATTTAAAAAATTTAAATTGCATCTTGAAATTGCACCGTTCACATGTAGTTGTCACAAATTTTGCAAATAATCCGAGTGCTTGTAATACAAATAAAACAATTATGTTTTTTTTTGTTCCCTGATTTTAAAATGATTTTATTCATATGAAAGTAAATACTAGTTAACCTCGGGAGCCAAAATATTTCAACTATTTCACTGAGAACAGGGTGTTCCAATATGGACTTTCTTAGTATTTGGTTATAGTTATGAATTTCTTAGTCAATTTTTAAAGTTTAAATGCTCATTACTTTTTTGTTTTTCAAGACAGTTTCGTGTAGTAGTTTAATTTATTACCTATTAGCGATTTAAACCATTAAGCTCTGCTACTTTTAGAACTATTTATATTTTTTTTTTTAAAAAAGGTCCAAATTTCCTGGAAATCTCCTACTTAATAGAGCATAAATCCTTACCGTCAAAGTGAGCCCAAAAAAAATTGTGTACTCTGTTCAGAACAATTAATTTGTATAAAATAAAAAATTGCTTTTAATGCCATTTTATGAATTTATTGTGGGTGAACGGATGCTGCAAACTAATACGGCTAAAATAATTGACTAGCACGTCAGATTTCTGAGTAATAAGATAAAAGGTTAAACATTAGTAGTCGCAGCATAAATTACTTAGTTTAAATATCGAAAATTGCAATTAAATTTAAAACACATGGAAATAAAAGGTGAATGGTAAAAAAACAAGTACGCAGCTATATATTACCTGTAAATATAGCTATATTTTACCTGATAATTTATTACTGGTATGTTATCTTTTTAAAAAGTGTGAATGAGGGGTTTTTATGTTTCAAAGAAATGCTAATAAAAGATTAAATTTGTATTTAAATTTTTTTAGTGTTTTTATGTTTCAAAGAAGTGGTAATAAAAAATTATATAAAAAAATCGAGCAAGAGTATAATAATGCATGCGTTCAAATTGTTTCTTCATCATTGTTAAAGCAATGGCTAAGCTCAGTTATAAAGTTCTCGCTGATATATATTTTCAACAGATGAAAACGATAATTCACATAATGAATAATCCATTCTTTAAATTATCCAACGAACAAGAAATCAAAATTCATAAGATAAAAATTTATCAATTACGTTAAGAAAGCGGCATAATAAATGTTATAATGACAAGAAAACGTTTTATTTACTCAACCAAGAATGTCTAACAAATGAACTTATTTTTAAGAAGAAATCGATAACCGTCAAGAAAACTGGAAAAGTAGGTCGACCAGCAAAACCAACTGACAAGTGTAGTGACAGATCACGAAGACTCATTTTTGAAAATATCAATATCTCATAGGATTCATTTCTACATCAAATTCAACAAACGCAAAATAAGAAAAGTAAAATTGCTATAATTGAAAAAAATAGTGTAAACGAACTCCAGACGCACATAGAGGATTTCGATTTTTGCGTTTTTAATAAAACTTGTCATAAATATTGATTTAAAGGGAAAAAGTGTCCTATTAATGACATGTACAAATGATTTATGCTTAAAATGTATAACATCTTCTCGAAATGGTTAAACAAATTAATAAAAACACGAAATCATTTTTTTTTGATGTATTCTGACATAACGATATCTCTGACTTTTAAGCTAGTCGAGTAATAATAAAAATTGAATTATAAAATATTTTGGATATTCAGAAGTTAAGCGTATAAAAAGTGGTAAAAGTTGGTACTACTTCATAACTTTTAAATACATTTACCTATTCTCTTGAAATTTTTATATTCCAAGTGCTGCAAGATTATTTACTCTTTTCATATGAAAACAAAAGCACAAAATTAGAAAACAAAATATTTGGTACTGGAAGATTTTTATAAGAAGTTAATCTTTCGAGGAAAATAAAACACAATGTAGTAAAGTCGGGGTCTACATATTTAGGCAGGAATGACATGCCATTATCCCAATTTCTGATTTGGGATTATGGATTAAAATGTTTCTATCATAACCCCAAAACCATAATGGGAACTATGCCTAACATGCTTATGCTAATAATCACCAGTAAAAAATAGACATATTCTTCATAGATACATTTTTCAAAAGAACATTGTGTGAATATGAAAGTTTTTCTGAGAAGTCCTATGACTTAGGACTTAGAGAGGTTTTACTCTGTCGCATGTCCGAAGCAGGGCTTCGCTAATTAAAATATTTCTGCAAGTCTGTGAAATAAAATACGTAATACCTTATTGTATTGTCAATAAAAATTACATTTTGAACTTTAACGCAAAAAACGTCTTATCTAAGCTAACAACCTTGTGGGCTTTGTCCGCTAGTATAAAATATGTGTTCCTTGATGTATAGTTTAATTAACTAAAGACATACTTTTTGAAACTTGAAATAAAAACATAGTATAAGTAGGCTTCAAAGGTTAATAAGTGCCGTCTTATCACCCAGCTTCAGTCGCTACAAATTTGGTATAAAGCTTCCGCCTCCAGCGTAGAAATTAAGTTGAGGTGACGTTCGAAATAAAAACAATGTTATGTTTTCTGTGTTTGTTCTCAACTGTCTGTACTTTTTTGAAAAAAACTTAGCGCTACTTATAAATAAGCAGTTTACAATTTAATAAAAATATGCTTAATTGCTAAATGTTGGTATTTTGCATATTGAATTATTTTAGTCGGAATTTTAAATAGGTTTCCAGACTTGTTGACAAAGAAAAATGCATTTATTAATTATTAGGAATTTTGTAAAAGGTAAAGAGTAAACTAAATAAAAGTAGTTGCAAAATACCAACAGTCTGTAAAATAAAGTTATGTTCACTTGCAATTTTATTGAAATAAAATTGCAATGTATAACTAATAATTTTATTTTTCCTTTAGGTAAAATTATAATTATAATATTTATATTACTATTCTATTTGGTGTTATTGTAACTCCCCCACCATTAGATTGAGACACCGACGAAATTTCAATAACTTTCGTTTTTCTTTTCGTTAAGACTGACAGAACTGTTGTCATATTAATTAGAATACACAATGTAGTTGCATTTGTCGTAATATTAACAATTTTATATGTTTTATGGCTTGTGTTTAAATTATTCAGATTTTCTTGGTATTTAATTTGTTCAATGTAGAGGTCTTTTAAATTTAAATCTACTAATGTATTATTTTCTTTTACTTTTGTTATAAGATATGAATAGCTTTTTCTTTAAATAGTAATTTGTCATTATAAAATGTTTGATTTTCTATATTTATCTTACAATTTTCAAATATAATTAGGAAAGTAAAACTTACATTTGACATCTGTTTTTTAAAGTTACAATCGTTAGTAAAATTTTTAGAGAAGTTTTTTAACAAAATTAATCCGGGTTTTATTTCTTTTATTTCAGGTAATGTATCTTTTTTCAATGTACAGCTTGTTATATTATTTTGTACTATATCTTTAATACACATAGCGTTAACAATTTTCATATTTTTAAGTAGTTTGGTTGTATTAGGATAAAATATATTCTTATTACTATCTATGATTATTCGATTTTGTTTGAAATATACAGATTTGTTTTCTTTATTAGGTATTGGTTCTAGGATTATTTGGGAGTAGGAAAGTTTGGAAAATATAGGGATGGATATGATTATTATGATTCGTTCTTTATCAAAAATAATGGCAACTTTAGTTTCCGAATATCTTTCAAAATTGTCCACAATTTCCATTTCTCTTTCGTCTAATAGATCAGTTGGTATAACACCCAGCTTGCTTGTAAAGATTACTCTACCGATATCATCTATATGATTCTTCAGTAAGTTTATATCGTTGTCTATTTGATAGACGTGCCTCAGGAATGCAACTTCATCTCCCAAAGTTAATATTTTGTTCTGTATTTCGTAACGGAATTTGTTAATATATTTGCCAACAATATATTGTTGTTTATTTATGTGACTGGTTATGTTCTGGACCTGAGAGGAGAGTGTTGCGCTTATACGTGCCAGAGTTCCTGTTTGTTCAGAGTTATTCTTGATGTTTACTGTAAGATTTGCCAGAGCAGATTTGATTTCTTTTTTGTCGTCGCTATCCATATTTCCCGTAATGAACTTGAGGCCTTTGCCTGAACCATTTATTAGCCCTCGTTTCGTTCAAAAATGTGGAGATAAATTGTCCAATTTTGATTTAAGTAGTTTAAAATTATTTTTTGTAGCTTCGAGTAGAGGCAACAAATCCGGTAGTGAATTATCCAGCGACTGTATATTTATATATGTATATAGTTTCCGTTGTTTGGTAATAATTAGTTAGGTTGATAAAATGAAATATTCTGCTATAGTGTTCGATTATCTGTATATCTTTTTCCTTAATAGGGATATAGCCTTCATTATCCGTAAGATAATGTACGTCCATCATTTGGGATTGGGTAGAACGTAAAATTGAAGTAATGAATATTATTGCTGTTAGGAGTTCCATCTGTAAGGGGTAGAAATTAAATATTTCATTTTCATGTAGGGTTAATTGTTCCATTCGTTGTTCGGTTAATATTTGAGACTCAAAGCTTAACAAACATATTTCCGTCATGGGATTACTTATACGCAAATATTTGTGTAGACGATTTGACATTGATTGTAAAGACGATATAACGGGAAAAGAAAAGAGAAAATTTTTTTTTCTTCTTTAAATGATTCGTATTTCTACGACAAGAACCTACAAAAACATATTTCGGCTAACTATTATAGATTTTGTAAATCCCTGTGAAAAAGCCATAAATATAATAGATTCCATTTAAACCATTGTATTATACCATAATTCATTTCATAATGATACAATGGAAGATTTGTAAGATGTTGCTGATATGTAAGTAAATTATTAAAGTGTAAGACGCATACTGCAATTTATAGATGATTTGCTTTATGATAGATTAATTTGTAATATGATTTGGTGTTTGGAATTTCTTCATTCTCTTTATATGAGATTTGTAATATTTATAGTTTTGATCTGTTATTACATGATCGTTGTCCAACTTGGAAACGAATATTTTTCTAAATTTTGAATGGTTCTTTCCTCCTCTTTCATTCTTTATGTAGATGGGACCAGTTTGTATTTCTACGTTTTCCCGGTTCTTATTTAGGTTTTCTATGACCTTTTCCTTAATTTTAATTATTTTTTCCCTGATTGAAGGAAATTCATCTTGATTTATTTTACCATTTTTAAAATCGATTGGTTTCTTACCAGTCGTGGAGTGTATGGTATTATTGTAATATATTATAATTCTATATATTTTTTCGTCTACAGTCTCCGTTTCCCTGTTTGGATCGTGTTTTAGAATCCTTATGTGTTCGTTAATAGTATTGTGGAGTCTTCCACATCGGAATTCGAAGTATGATTGTTATTGGAAGTGTAATGAATTTGAATTCCCTGTTCCCTTAGGAACTCTAGTAGCGGTAGGGCTTTGAAACAAAGTTCGTTATCAACTATTAGTTTCTTGATATTGCCCATTGTTGAAAGGTATTGGGTGAGGGCCATTTTAAATTCGATCCAGGATCTATTATTAATTCTTATGGCTTGGGCATGTTTGGAAAATTTATCAATAAAAGTCAAAAATCATGTTTTTCCAAGACTATAAAATACGGCGGCATGAATTATTTCTCCTGGTGATTCAGGTGTTTGTAATGATGAAAATAAATAAAATGGTTGTTCTGTGTTTGAGCTCTTATGAGCGACTCTTGCTTTATTAAATTAAAAAAATACTTAGAACTACTTAGACATAAACTATATAGTGTGTGATATTGCTTAGCTTGCAATTCACACGCTAGTAGGGTTGGTCTGTTGTTGACAAACAACATTCCACAAAGTGTGGGTCTCTAGTTACATACAGACGGTATGGTAACGCAGACTTGTCAAACACACTACACCTCCCCTTTTCAGGAAAAAGATTGATCAATTAGAGTAGCTTATTGATCGATCTTTTTATATAACTTATTTAATATAACTTATTTAATAAAATACTACATTGCTTTAACAAGAGGATCTTAAGAAATGAATTATCAAAATAAAAGGTAATTAGAGAAAGTATATATGAGACGATTTAAATTATTGAAATTCGTCTTCATAAAAAATATTGTTCAAAAATAAAATGTATCAACCAACATTTTTATTTCTGTATTATTTGTAACTTATGTTATCATTTTTCTTTATAATACTGTAATTTTAAGTTATTTGTGAAGATCAAAGACATCACATGCTTTTCAATTCCACGTACCCGCCGGTATGGCCATTACCGCAAGGTCATTAATGTCAAAGAATGCGATGTTTTCAAAGAAAAATGGGACTTGGTAATGATTGTATTTTCCAGTGTCCAAGTTCATAAGTAATAATTCAGGGAATAAATTTGTTGTTTGAAGTGTTATTAAAGAGATGCGAGAATTATCAGCGATATTTATTATATATTGTGGGTATTTTAATACCATAAATAATTGCGCTGTGTATTAACAAAAGAATGTTTGCTGTTTACACTTAGTGTAAAAGCTAGTTAACCGAAAAATAAAAATAAATTTTAGATTTATAAAATAATTTATAGATTTTATTAGAGAATCAAATTGTCAGTGCAGCTAGTTGGTCACTGAAAGGTTAACTTTTTACCCTTTTCCTCTTACTGAATCGTTCTATTACTGATTTTTTTTTTATTATTATTATTAACGTAGTATTGTTAATATTTATATATATATATGGTGCTGCTAATGTCTAATGTGATGTTCGAATACATTAGCAATTTATTTGTGTTGTTAATTTGTTTGGCACGTCGTTTTTTTCTATTAAGTTTTAAGAAGAGGACTCTAATTGCCGGTCTCGGGACCTGAGGCGTGTGGAATTATTTCCAATGCCTTTAGCAATAGCTTGCCTTAACTTCAACACTAAGTCTATTTAATAGTCTTGGTATACAACTTCTTCGGAATTCTAGTTCCGGTATTGGGTTTCCTGTCCCTATTTGACATAATATTTAAGCTTTGATCAGACCAGAGCACTCAAGCTGCTCGATCAATTTAAGATCAGAACTCTAAACATTCGTTTGGAATACCCCGGTACTTTCAACAATCGCGATTGCGCATTTCTACAATGCTTATCAAAAAGTGCACTTTTTATTTTTCCATCCAAACTATGTGGCCTATTTAACGGGCTCCGTTCACCTCGCCTTGCCGTCTAATTTTTCAAGACTTAGGATGATTGAGTCTAGGTCAATATCCTATTAACAAAGGGGCTGGCTAATGTACCGTAATATAATTCATTAAGAATTATCTTCATAACGCGCTGCCATTTATTATTAAAAAAAAAATTGATGGACGTCTCCCTCAAATTTTTATTAGTCTCATCTGAAACTATTAGCACCTTTAACAAAATTCAGTAAGGGTAAATATACTGTTAGTAATTTCTAACGTATTTGTATCTGGGTAGAGATGTTATGAAATAATGAAGTACGATAATCAATTTTTGATGTTTGATGCATCCGTATAGTATGCACAAGTTTTGAATCTGTTGCTTTTTGAGAGCAATGAAATCGAATCAATTTTGATTCTGATAATGGGATCCATTCCTGGTTCGTAGGAACCAATAACGTGAATTATACAAATATGACGGAAACCGAGTCCGTATCGCACAGTTTCATTTAAGTCTACATGAAATCTATAGGCGGAAACTGAGTCGAAATTGCATGGTTTCATTTAAGTCGTGTAAAGTATATAAATACTTTTAATATGTGGATTAATTCAACGTTATTACATTACGTAATAGTCCGTAATTGGATCAATTTGCACGTATTACACAAATAGTGCGTTGTAAGGAAATTGTTAATCTCAAAAAAAAATATAAAGATATAAATAAATAAATAAATATTTCTCTATGTATTGAAAATAAATGAGTGAAGACAAGCATAATGGAACATGTACTGATGAAATCTGAACTCACGGCTCAATAGCCTACAGTGATTACATCAGTGTAAAGATTCCAACCAAATATGATTTGGTTTTCTTGAGTTTCCATAAAAGATTATGGGTATATTGACTAATAAGTGAAATGTGTGAGTTTGTCTCAGAGAAGAGAATTCCCACAGGTTTCTCATGTCTTTATTACTCAACAAAATAGGCTAAGCATTGCAGAGCCAAAAGGGTTAAAAGTCAAGTAAGAAAATCAAAATCAAGGATAGTTCATAGGCGAACTAGCAGAACGTATATTATTTGATTTTGATATAATTGGAACAAAAGTAAAGGGTAGTTTTGCTAATGCAAATCTAACGGTACTATTGTTACATGATGAGATAGGAAAAGAAATAAGTCGTGTCATGCATCATGATTTATACGATAGGAGCTACAAATCGGGAATTATTTAAACATTACAACAATAATGAAAGAAAGTACTGATATTTTTAATGAAAGTCAAGATATATCGATTATACGACTATAGCTTCATTATAATACAGCATTTCATTAGTAGTTGTTGTTAAATGTGATTTGTGGCATAGGATTATATCATGATACAGCACAAAGGTGAAATTAAGAGGCTGTCTTTACAGCATTGCTGAATCAAAACTATACAAAATGATATAGTAAAGGAATAATTCGGCATTAAAGACCTTTAAGATCGAAAATAATAAAAATGAACTAAGTGAAACTTAAAAAATAAATAAAAAATCAATAGTTTTATTTTAAGTTTAAGTTAGCAGCTAATAATAAAATGAATAAATAATCAATTTCCGGAAAGTGTTATAATCTATCATTGTGTGACGTTGCCCGTCAAAAGGTGATAAATCAGACCATTAAAATAACATTCATAGTAGTCCAAAAACATATCAATACACGTTATTCTACCGTTAGCGGTAACAACGCTAGTAATCATATGTATGGTACTGTGGTCGATTGTAACATAACACGTTCCGATCGTTATGATTTCTTTTTGGTATCACAATGTGTACGTCAGGGTACAATTAGTCTTAGCTATTATGCTGTCATCCGTGATGATTCTACTTAAAATCAAGATATTCTATGGAGATTAACTTAACCACTGTAAAGTGATATTGAGAAATCTAAGGAATTTCAAAGGAACCTTAGTATTTACAACAATAAAAAAATATTATAATTACAACAATTATAATTGTAAAAACAATCAAAAACGTAAAAAAAAAATATTCAAAGTTTCTTTGTTGTTAATCTATGGGAATAAAAATTATATTCCCTTAATAATGATGATTTGACTTAGTAAAGTCTACAAAAAAATATTTCAAAGACTCTACTATTTCAATTCACTATTATTTTAGAAAATTCCCAATGTCAATTCGCCTGTTATAAGGGTTTTTCTTGTTGTTTGCAAGGAAAACTATAACGAATTTTTATCCATTGGTCATGGCATCATTTTCATAAATACAAAAATGATTCATTAAATTTTCTTTAATATTTGAGAAACTTTAATTTTGAATCGTTGGAAATTTTCCGAATTTCCAGTTTTTAGTTCACGAAATTTATGTAGAAATAAAAAAAATTGATAATATGAATAATTGGATATTCAAAAATTCCATAAAGGTTTATTATACTTCATTATATTTTGGTTAAAAAAAAATAAATTAATGATTAAATAGTGTGGCATACTTATGTGCACAGATCAGTGCTGCCATTTAATCATTTTCTCGCATTCCTATTGTTGGAGTAATAATTCTAAATAATGATAACTTTAAGGTAAAGTTATTAAATTTTTGCAAATATAAGATTTGTGGCACTTTAATACACATGAAAGTGCGGCCAGTTTTTCAAAATCAAGATTAAAATTTACAGTGTAAAACACTGGTCTTATCCATCTCTGTTAATAATGCAACCCATTACATATGCAAAAATCAAGTTTACATTGATTTACTTAAACTAAGTTTAATTGGGCTGTTATTAACAGGGATTTCGATTGGTTAATTGTTTAGTAATTAAAAAAAAAATTATATATTTGTCGTGGCATTCGTTATCCGTCACCTTCAGATAGACAGATCCCAATTGCAACGGCAAATATAGGTCATACATCATTTGATGACCGGTAGATTTTTATTGCACTAGGGGAGTGTCCCGTAGGAGTCACCATAGTCAATAAAAATAGTTATTAGAGTGTTAGTAATTTTTTTTTTAATAATTAATGAACTTTAAATAATATTCAGTGATTTTGAGAAATTTTAGTTACCAATTTTGTATTATTTATTTAACATTGGTAGTTATAATGTTTAAATTATCCTCTGTTTTTTTTTTTGCAATGTATATATATAAAATGTTTAAAGAAACAAAAATTTAAATTTTTTTTTTTTAAAGGTTTTTTTTTTTTTTTTTTTAAAAAAAACTAGGGTTTTCATATGAAATATAAAAGTTTTATATCAGATTTTTCAAACAAAATTAAAACTTTTTGCATAAAATTAAAAACTTTTTCTTACTAAATTAAAACATTTCAAGTTTTTTTTTTTTCTTTTACAAAACTTAAAGTTTAATGTATTTCATTCAAAATTTAAACCATTCGGAGAAAATTTTTTTTTTTTTTTTATTACAATATTTTAAATTTTTCATACAAAAAATTAAATTTGTCATAAAAAATATTTTATATTAGCAACCACGGTAGTTAATTAATTACTTTTCAATATTTTCAAAAAAAAAATTTAACTTATAAAAATTTTTTTTTTAATTTATGATTTATAATTTTTAAATTCAATAATTTTCAAATTTTATAACTTTTAAATTAAAATTTTTAAATTTCCTTTTTTTTTTTTTTTAAAAAAAAATATTATTATATTAAAACTTATAACTTTCAAATTAAAATTTATAATTTTTAAATTTTAATTTAGAGTGATTTAAAAGTTTTAACTTTAATTTAAAACAAAAAAAAAATGTAGTTAGGGAAAAAAAAAAATTTAATATTTGACATCTGAACTTGTACTGTACGGAACAGACGATGCTATAGCTTAAACTATGTTTACCTTGTTTAAATCTGTTATTATCTTGTTGATTAATTTTCATCTTACTGTTGTTATATTGCTGTAGTTTTTAATTTGTATTAGCATTTTTCTTCTTCCAAACCATTATTGAAGAACATTAATATGTGTTGATTTTGTCCATTAGTTTCACGATATTCAAACATATCAATCATACCATTGAAGAATTGGAAGTTCTTGAAGTGACCCAAAGTATCTTTCATTACTTTGTTCTGTTTTCCTGGTGGTGTTTTGGTTTTCCTGGTGGTGTTTTGGTTTTCCTGGTGGTGTTTTGGCCACACCACCCTTGGAGCACTTGGCGTGTGTCTCCGGCAATACACATCCGCATTGCTTCTTCATTGATGGATGGCAACAACTTTTATTCTTGTTTATTTGTATGGTTGAAAGCAATTTTTTTTTTGTGTGTTTTAGAGCAAACATATTAAAATTTTTGTTAACGTCATCATAATTTTTATATTTCACCAACAAACAGTATTTTTGTTTTCACTAACAACTTTTTTTTTATTAAAATTAAAATTGTATATATATTAGTTTAGGCACATATTTTAATATAATTTTAAGTTTATATTTTTTTTTTTTTATTTGATTTATTTAATTTTTTTTTAAATTTTTTAGTTTTTTTTTTTTTAAAAAATTGTTTTTATTTTGAAGTCATTTTTAAAAATTTTTTTTTTGATTTTAATATCAAAATTTATTTTTTTTAAAGATTTTTTTTTTCAGGGTCAGGTCCTGTTGGACCCAACCCTTTATGCACTTTTATTTACTGTACCCTCCTGGCAGGATCGCCATGTAATGATGAAAATAAATAAAATGGTTGTTCTGTGTTTGAGCTCTTATGAGCGACTCTTGCTTTATTAAATTAAAAAAATACTTAGAACTACTTAGACATAAACTATATAGTGTGTGATATTGCTTAGCTTGCAATTCACACGCTAGTAGGGTTGGTCTGTTGTTGACAAACAACATTCCACAAAGTGTGGGTCTCTAGTTACATACAGACGGTATGGTAACGCAGACTTGTCAAACACACTACATGTTTCCGTTAACTTGAGCTGTTGTTTTACAGGTTTTCTGTCGTACTTTTCCTTATTACATATATCGCAGTTGTTAATATATTGGTTTACGCGTAGTTTCAGGTTGGGGTGGTAAATTTCAGTTTTAAGTTCAGCAAAATTTTCATTTATTCCCCGATGGTTGTTTTTTAAGTGTTCTCTTTTTATGTTCTCTGAAAGTTCATTTTCGTCTACGATATCCTTAAGGAATGTCTTACATTTTGTAATGTTAAAATTTTCGTTACCTCCAAAATATTTGTTTGCGACTTCACATAGTTTTTCAAAAACCGTTTCATCATTGGCGTAAACTGCATTCGTTTTGTCTGGGTAGAAATGGTTTTTAACTAAGGTTAAGTTTCCTCATCGAAATTTTTTGCAGATATTGTTTTCCTAGTATTTTTAAATATTTGCTCCGTTTTTATTTTAAGTGACCCTGATGTGATTTTATGCAGTACAATCTGTCTGCGATAAAAGTTCAGTGGCTTGCTAGTTTCCGAGATTATAGTATTTTTAGGTTCGTTGATATTTTCATTTGTAAATATATATTAGCCCTTGATAGAGCATCTGCGTTGCCGTTTAGGACTCCTTTTTTATATTTGATTTCGTAATCATATTCCTGTTTGTGTACATAAGGGTACCTGTAAGTTTTTGTTGCAATCGGAATATTGTTGGTTGTCTTTATTTCGTGTTTTATAGCATTAGTAAATGAAAGATCGCTTTCCTCCGTGTAGAAGGTGTTCTTATATTTTCTCAAAATTGGCAGTAATTTTTGTGTTTCTTCTTCATTAAGATGAGATATTCGAATTTGATCCATTATTGGTCGGTTCGATTTTTCCTCATCGATTTCGAGTGTACAGAAGTTCTCAGTTGTAACTTCTTGGGTTAATGGTGTGTTAAAGTTAATTTGTTTTTTCAAGTCTCCGTTAACGTTTATCAGGGCATCATTGTTTGTATTGTTCATTAGGGTTTGGGGATTGTAAATTAATCCTTCTTTTTGATTGACTGGCAAAGTGACCTCATGCAGGCCTATTTCTTCAAAGCAGTATTCTATAGTTTCATTTAAATATTGGAGATGAATTTTGGTATCCCCAATGAGTAATGTCTTATCGCCCATATTTATTATTATCTTTAATTTCTTTAGGATATTATTTCCTATTAATCCATCATATTTATCATGGAATTTATGTACTATAAAATCTATTTTTGTGTTCGGAAATTCACCGAACTCTCCAAAAATTGGAACAGATACCTTTTTCTTTATCTGTATGATATGCCCGAGGGCTTTAATATTTACTACGTTGCAGGATATTTGCCATTTTGGATGGCATAACCCTGGGTTAATTATGGAGTTTGACGCTACTGTATCAATTAAAAATTTTAAGGGACCTAATTTAGATTTAATGGTTATATATGGTAATTGGCCGTAGAGGCTCTCTGCTGAAAATTTTCAACCGTGTTGACCTCCATTGGCTCTGAAGCCTGGTGGTTCTGATTATTTCCTTGATTATTTCTCAAGTTACCATTATTATTTCTTGAATAATAATTATTTCCATTATAATTGTTGTTGATGGAATCATTTCTATTTCCGTTGTAATTATTTCTATTTCCTTGAATTTGTTGGTCTTGACGGCGTTGTACATTTGCTTGACCATGTTGTTTACTCTGGACGTTAAAAACGCGCCCATCTTTTCCAATTTTATCGTATCCACTTTCGAATAATATATCCATTGCGGATTCCAAACTGAATTCCTGCAAGCTAGAACCGTTCTCATTGGTTCTGGTATTTTACTTTTAAATATATGTAATGCTGATCTCTGATTATTTATAGCCATTTGATTACTCGCTTCTCCCACTCCAAGGTCCATGGAGGTTTTATTATTCAATCTCCTTAGGCGATATTTAATATCGTTATAGAAGTCTACCGTTGTTCTATTAAAAATGACCGACCTGAGGTCGTCGAAAAGTTCTTCGCAAGTTTTCTTCTCCCCAAAATTATTCTGTAACACGCCTTTAATTTCGTCCCAAGACTGGACTTGTGTGTTAATTTCCAAAATTTCTTGTGCCCTTCCGGTTAGTCTACTCTTAATTATATCAGAGAATACGAGTCTCTATGAGCATATCTATGAGTTTTATAAAATTATTCAAATCGTTTTTGTTGCCATTATATAGGGATATGTTGTTAAGGTATTTAATAGGGTCTAAGTGTATGTGGTTTGGCTCTGCCATTTTTATATAACAAAAAAAATTAATAAAAATAAAATATAATATATATCTAATGCTTACTTTTTTGTTTATTTGTTGTAAATGTTGTATTTGTAGTTGTTATAGTTGTTGTTGAAGTTGTTGATGATTCCAGATTCAAGATTGTTATCACTTGTTAAAGTTGTTGTTGTTGTAGTTGTTGACGTTGTTGTAGTTGCTGTTGCGTTTTTATTGACAATGTTGTATCGCTGCCCAAGCACAATCGTTGCTTGGTGACACACTTCTTTAGCACTTGGAATTATTCACTTGTGTAAATTTGTTTTATTATTTGTTGCTTATTTTTTTTTTGTTAAGCTCTTAAATTCACAGGATGTCACTAATGCTTTAAGTCATTCTTGGCCAAGGTCTTTTATAAATTGGCTATAATAGTTCTTTAGGTGTTTAACACTTTTCTTGGTTTTATACTTTATTATAATATTTGAAATCAATAATTACAATGTCTAAAACTTTAGTTTATTTTTTTTTCAATTCAATTCTTTGTAGAATTATTGTTACTGCTGTTAATAGTTTTTGTTATGCTTTTATCTCCACTTTATTTAATTAGTAATGAAAATTATACGCTTAAAACTGTTTTTATATAAGCCAAAAATTTTTTTTTTTATCTAATGATTATTCCTTTTTATTTTTGTCTTTTAAGAATTATTCCTTAATTTTCTTTTTTTCTTTTAAGGATTATTCCTTAATTTTATCTTTTTCTTTTAAGGATTATTCCTTAATTTTATTTCATCCCCGTCGCCAATTAAGTTGAGGTGCCGTTCGAAATAAAAACAATGTTATGTTTTCTGTGTTTGTTCTCAACTGTCTGTACTTTTTTGAAAAAAACTTAACGCTACTTATAAATAAGCAGTTTACAATTTAATAAAAATATGCTTAATTGCTAAATGTTGGTATTTTGCATATTGAATTATTTTAGTCGGAATTTTAAATAGGTTTCCAGACTTGTTGACAAAAAAAAATGCATTTATTAATTATTAGGAATTTTGTAAAAGGTAAATAGTAAACAAAACAAAAGTAGTTGCAAAATACCAACAGTCTGTAAAATAAAATTATGTTCACTTGCAATTTTATTGAAATAAAATTGCAATGTATAACTAATAATTTTATTTTTCCTTTAGGTAAAATTATAATTATAATGTTTATATTACTATTCTATTTGGTGTTATCGTAACTCGTAGACACAATTTTCGGAAACACGATTTTTGGAAATAATTAGAAGGTTGCACAAAAAAGACAAGAAGTCTTTCGCTTAACGTTCTGCCTAAAGCTCTTCGGCAAGAAATCTGAAATTTCAAACACAGCCAGAAAATAGATTCGGTCATAGTAAACGCAGTAGCTATCGAATTTGTTGGTAGTTAACACCAAATTTCTGTTGAAGCAATCGAAATTGTATTGTGGTTTCAGAATGACTGTTGCTTCAGCCGAAAAATTTTCATCACAATCGAACGATTCAGTTGTCGCGACTGAATTTTTCGATTGTGATACAAATTATTCGATTGATGCAACGGGCATTCTGACACGACAATAAAATTTCGATTGCCTCAAATACAACGGTAGCCACGACCGAGTATGTGTTCTGGGTGTAGAGTATGGGCTTATTAACTGAAAATATACTTTTTGATATTTTGAACAAAAACTTAATAAAAATGTGGTACAAAGAAAAAAGTGAGTCCTTAATCACCTAGCCCAAACCGCTGAAGCTACGAACCTGAAATTTGGCATGTAGGTTCATCCCCAACTTTCGTCCGTGAACTCAGTATCTTATTTTGTAGTTGGAATAATTTCTATCATTCGTTTTAGTCTTTTTTGAGAGGCACTAAGCAGGACATCCTCAATTTTGGCAGCTTCTTTCGGCTGGGTTTTTGTTAATACGAACCTAAATGAGTATTTTATTTGATTAGCAGGATGTTTGCTAATAAGTCATTCTTGACTTTTCCTTTGCGTCCTTCGTTGAGCCCTATCGTAGTTCTTACTAAGGTGTCCATCATTTTTTTTTATGTTTTGGTGACAGCATTCTGATTTAGCTTAAGACCAATGACATATACAAGTTGAGCAACCTTCTCTTTTAGAGTTACGGCACCCGTTATATGGTCCATTTATATATTTTGAATATACATATATTGATAAAAAAAAAATTCAATATCCCCAATCCCTCACAATAAGATGCCAACGGAATATTACATGTTTTATTGACAGAATCCTTTCATATATATTTTTTTCCAAAATGTATTAAGAGGTAAAAAAACACGTAAAACAACATTTTCATGCATACATCTGCACTACCTGCCTATGTTTAAGAAAGAGGTTTGCTTGAGGTTTAACTTTCAAATGCAATGTATTAACCTTTAGCTAGACTACAGATAGACATATTATATATCGATGAATAGGCAATGTCAAATATTCCAAAAGCCTAGGTCCTATCCTATAATTCCTCCAATTTGTATGTGGATTGGCCAGTAGTATAGATGTTCTATACTTATTACCACATTTTTCAAAACATACCAATGTGCGCGCCTGATTATTATATTTAAGTAACAATTAATACGAACGACTTTATTATAAATTTATGATAGAATTATTACATTTTCAATAAACATTACGAAAATATTAAAAAAATATCAACTTTTTTTCTCGCATCGTTTTACTGAAATTTTTGAACTATTATTTTCATAGATCAAAATATTTATTATATTTAAGTAACAATTAATACAAATGGATCGAAAATATCAAAAACAAATATATCAACTGAAGAGACGGCTTAGAGGGGTTAGGGTATAGGGTTTACTTTACCGTATAAGGAGAATCTTTGTAAATAATAATTCTTTATGTTTTTAACAAAACGTTATAAAAATTATGGTTTTATTTACATAAGATTTTAGGTTTTTAGGGTTATATTCAATATTCTTTATATATATTAGATTTAGGGTTAGATTTTTAAGTTAGGTTAACTTGAACGTTGAAGTTAGGTTAATTTACACTTATTTTCCAGTTTATACTTCTCTTAGTTTTATTGTAGTTTTTTAAGATTTTAATGCTTTAGTTTTTTAAGATTTTAATTAATTTACTTAATGTAGGATTTAAGTTATAACTAGGTTTAATTTTTTACACTGTTTTTGTTGTAGACAATTTATCTTGGGTGGCGAAAGCGAGCAAGTTAAATGTGATGTTGTATTTGTATTTATTTAGTCTATGGAAAAAATCCTTACAGACAATATCATAAAAATTACATAAGTAGATACCTAACATAATATCACAGAAATCAGACATTCAAAGTTAAAATTATACTACGTTTAACAAAGTTAACATTTTTTGAAAAATCGATACAATTATAAAAATTATTAAAATCATTGCTCATTCGTAAAAGAGGATCAGCATCAGCATAATTTTGGCGGTGAAATGGAATAAATAGAGGAATATAGTACCTCGTTGGGCGTTGAGGAACATTAAATAACAGGTTATTGACGAGGAATTCCGAGCAAATTTCACCATTAATCAGCTTGTATAAAAACGTAACATTCATCATTTTTCTTCGGCTTTCCAAGGTTGGCAACTTGATGCAAGCCAGTCTAGTAGTGTAGGATGGAAGATCAGCTGCAGCCCCCAAATAAAAACTCCGTAAACAGAATAGCAAAAATTGTTTTTGGACGGACTCAATTAGTTGGATACGAACATTTTCCTGAGGATCCCAGATTATGGAACCATATTCCAAAATTGGTCTTACAAGGGAAGTATAAAGTTGCCTTGTGATATTCGGTTCAATGAATTCTTTTGCCCATCGTTTGATAAATGAAAGCACACCGCGTGCTTTATTTGCAGTCAAAGTAATATGTTGTATAAAAGTTAATTTAGGATCCAAAAGAACACCAAGGTCATTAAAGGTATCAACTAACTCCAACTGATAGCCCCCTAAAGAATAGAAATCGGGAACACAGAATTTTCTGAAAAATCTCATATGTTTGCATTTTTTCAGGTTTAACTCCATTAAATTTAAACTGCACCATTCGTTAAGACTGTCCAAATCTTCCTGAAGGTATATGTGATCAGAAAAATTATCGAAGCAATGGAAGATTTTCACATCTTCAGCGTACATTAAAACATTTGAAAATTTAATCACTAACGGTAGATCATTAATGAATAACGAAAACAAAATAGGTCCAAGATGGCTACCCTGAGGTACTCCTGATTTAACATCAATATTCTTAGATAAAGAATTGTTAAATAGAACGCGTTGTTTTCTGTTACTTAGATAAGATTTAATCCAATCCAAACCGTTGTTTGTGAATCCCATTAAAAATAAATTTTTTACAAGAAGATTGTGATTTACTTTGTCAAAGGCTTTGCTGAAGTCTGTATAAATAGCATCAGTATAGTTGGCTTTTGGTAAATCCCCGGTTAACTAAAGTTGTAAGGTGTAACAGGTTTGTAGTTGTAGAGCAACCTTTTCGGAAACCGTGTTGAAATGGTGACAATACATAGGAGATATTATGACATAGTTGTTCTGTTAAACATTTCTCGAATAGTTTTGGGATATTACTCAATTTAGCAATACCTCTATAATTTGTTACCGCCGATTTATTACCAGATTTAAATAAAGGTATAATGTAGGACTCCTTCCACTGTTTAGGAAAATAACCGTATTTGATGGATACATTAAACATAATCGATAGAGGAGTAGCTAAAGCATGAGCACAATTAATTAGCATGCAACTGGGTATGCCATCAGGTCCATGATAAAATGAAGATTTTAAGCTTTTAATACATTTTTTTATATCTGAAGTGGTAAGAAGTGAAAACGATAACGACTGTTGTTCAGTTAAAGGGATTGGATAATTGACAGAATCATCATAGCGAGCATCAGAATACGTAGTTGCAAAAAAATCGGCAAACATGTCACTTATCAGTAAATCATCGCTAGACTCATTAGATAAATATTTCATGACAGGTGGATATCCACAAGACTTCCGCTTTGAATTAACAAATTTATAGAACGCCTTCGGATCTCGTTTAAAATTTAGTTTCATATTGTTTAGATATTCATTATATAATTTCGTATTAAGTAAGTGATATTCAGCTCGTGTAACTGAATATTTACCATAATCTGTAAGAGAACCAGATTTCTTGTAGTTTTTATAACGTTTATTTTTTAAATTTTTGATTCTCGATAATTGTTTAGAGCTCCACGGCGGGCCAGAAAGTTTACGAACGTATTGTTTTGGGATGCAATCTTCCATATACGTAAAAATTGTTTCATAAAAAATATTAATCATGTCATCAATAGCAGTTAAAGAATTGTTGGAAATTGATAACAGTTGTAGCCAGTTTGTATTACATAGAAGAAAATTTAAATCGTTGTAATTAGCACGTTTAAAACAGAAAGTTTTTACGGGTTTGTCCAGTTTTTTACGATTAAGTACCAGTGGTAAATTACAGCTGATTTCAATAGTAGGATGGTAACAGTCCTCAGGTTTTGTAATTGGATCAGTTCGTTTTAGAGAGCAGTCTGCAGGTTCGTTAACAAACACTAAATCCAGCAATCTTCCAATATTGTTATAAATACCATTAATTTGAAAAAGGCAAAGCTCAGATAAATTTTCCAGAAATTCATCAATCCATTCATTTGACTTTAATGGTGAATAATAGAAGGAATCAGATAAAAAAGTCCAAGAGATCAAAGGTAGATTAAAATCGCCAAAAACAAAAATTGAATCTTCAGGATTTGCTCTTAACACGACTGACTTAATACACTTCAAATGCTCAAAATATAGTGAACTATCTGATTTTGGGGGAATATATGAACAGGTTAAAAAAACACGTTTACTTATCAGTTTTATCTGAACTCCAATAAATTCAATTTTATGAGACGAACCAGATACAATTACTTCAGATGAAAGAAGGCTAGAGACTGCAATCATAACACCACCACCCGTAGTTTCGGTTTCTCTATCGAGTCTATAAATATGATATGCTCCACAAAGTATCTCTGTATTAAAGATTTTATCATTTGTAACGATGAAAGTTCACGAACGAATAATGCTGACAATGCAGTTACGATAAAATTGTCACCAGAGGGTGTTTGTGTACATACAGTGGGGCCTGGGATTAACGACTGTTCACAAAGTGAACATCAACTTTTTTTCTCTTATCGCTTTACTAAATTTTGAATTATAAAATTTGATTATTATATTAATATACTTTTTTCGCATTTCAAGGTTTTTTTTGTTTTCCTCAATAATGCAAATTTACATTTTTGCTGTTCAATACAGTTTTTCTTTCAACTTTCTTTAATTATTTTGCAATTATCTATGTTCAATTTCGCTTTTGAAACTTTTTCAACACCAACGACAACATCTACCACAACAACGACATCTTACACAGAAAAATTATCAACTTAAAATATCTAATTAAAGATTTAAATTTGTTTCTAAACAAATATTTAATTGAATCAATTAATATTTTAATTGACTTTTAAATATATAAATACATATTTTATTTTAGACGTAATTCTCAAATTTTTTTTTCATACACGTATGCTTAAATAGAAAATTTTCAGTATAAAGTACCAAATGCATTTGAAGTTTATGAACAAGCAACAAGCACACACACGAACATACAAACAGACGCAGCAGTAGCAAAAACACGTATCGTATCGTTCACACACTTTTTTTGTGAGTATCATATTTTTTTTTGTAGAAGTTATTTATAACTTCTTTTCTTTTTAATTTTCAATTAAAGTTTTAATTAATATTAGCATTTTCGTGATAGGTGCAAAAACAAATAAAATGTTAATTGATTCAATAAATTTTTCAATAGAAACCCGTTTTAGTATATTCTGTGTAGGCTTTCAAGCCAAGAAGTCTTAACTCGAGAACATCTTTTCTACAACCACAACAGACTTTGAATATCCTCATCCTTGCTACAACCACAGCAGCAACTACAACAGAAACCAATTAAAATAATTGACAATTTGTCAATTCTTAACAAAAAAGGAATGCATATTAAAATTAATTAAAAAATTCTGGTTGTTATACATACACCTTTTTGTGCATACAATTTGTAAATACTAACACATTTTTTGTATTTTAAATGCAAATAAAAATTTTTTTTAACTCAGAAATTTGGAAATATAAATATTTGCTGTTTTTCGTAAATATGTTAAAAAAATGTTTTTTTTTTCAACAATGGATTTTGTAAATACAAAAAAATAACTTATATCAGAAAATATACATTTTTTTAAACTGTAATTTTATTTTTGACAATATGTACTTTTTTCTGTATTTTTTTTGAAAAAGTCGCTTTTTAAAACTTGCTTTTTTTAGAAAAAATTTAGTTTTTTTATACTTTTTTTTGGGAAAGGTACTTCTTAGGTAATTTTTTTTTTGAAGGCACTTTTGTTGGAAAATTGGATATTTTTTTCGGAAAAAGTACTTTTTATCGGAAAAAATACTGTTTTTGGTAAAGATATTTTTTTTTTGTAAAAAGTACTGTTTTGAAATTGGTATTTTTAGAAAAATAAAATTTTTTGGTACTTGTTTTTGGAAAAGGTAATGTTTTCTGTACGTTTTTTTTGGTATATGGAAATTTTTTTGGATAATGTACTCTTTTTTGAAAAAAGTACATTCTTGAAATTGATAATCGGCTATGTGCTGGATATCGAGTGGTTTTCAAATAGCAATCTTTTTTGAAAACGAGTCATATAGAAATTGGTGTTCCTAAAAACTTTCCTTTTGGTATATTCGAAGTTTTGTTCGAAAAAAAATTTTAAATGTCAAAAGCTTGTAAACGTAATTTGAATCAGCTGTTGTATTGTATCAAAAAAGGAAAAAAAGCTGTAAACAAAAAAATTATACAAAAAATGCACGGTGTTTTTGTTTTAAGTTATGTTTATTTACGGCTGCGTGGGCCCTTTGAGTATTCCAGACGAGGAGTAAGTTTTGAGTTATTTTTTGGAAGCAGTAAATTGTTATGGTTTTTTTTCAAAACTTGTCGGCGTCCTTTTATCTTTTTTTTTTGCTTGTACACAACACAGAGATGATGAATTCAATTTTCAAAATAGTACTTTTTATTCCCAACTGTACTAAACAAATTAACAAACCAAATCGTCATGAAAATTTATTTATTATTTATTTAAGAGTATGTTCACAACAACAGCTAAAACTAAAAGCGAAACTGTACACTCTACTCTGTATGGGAAATTTTAGTAAAAATTGTATGGGAAAATAGATTTGCTTTAAGCTTTTATTGTGAACAGCATCTAAAACAAAACTTAGCCGATGTTGTTTAAGTGTAAGTGACACCTACTTTTTTGTAATAGATTTACAAGGGTTTTCAATCGGAAATTTAAAATTTTTTTTTGACATTCCGTTTTGTTTTTTAAAATGAATTTTGCCAAAAGAGTTAGCTTAAAATAGAATTAATTCTATTATGACGAAGTTTTAGTCAGCAGTCTAGCGGATTTTTGCTGTTCATACAAAATCTATGGGGAAACAATTTCGTTATTAGTTTTATCTCTTATTGGGAGTGTTCTCATAAACAAAAATTTGTAAATAAAGTAGTCAAGTGGTCATAAGAGTACCATGGTACTTTTCAAATACTACAACAAAAAGTACTATAGTAACAACTTTATCATCCCTGACACGACATGCAAATGTTTTTTAAAAACATATGTCATTGAAATCTAGGGCTGCCATATTAAATTATTGCAATAATTTTGCAACTAAATCAATAGTTTTTATGTGTTTATTTTTAACAAAACAATTAAAAACATATTTGCTATTTATTTTTATATACATTCTAATTGTTAATTTGTTGTTATTAAATAAAAAAATGCAAAAAAACTTGACCTATTGAAGTTTGTGAACTTTGGTAACTCTGGATTTTTCGAACATCATTATAAATGAAGAAGAAGACTTTAAGTAATTTTGCGATTTGCAAAAAAAAGTGTTATTTTCAAGAAATATTTTTTTAAGACAGTTTTTTAATAAAAGTTAATAATAAATTATTTAAGAGTACGATAAAAAAATTAATTTACATTGTTCATGCTCAGTTCAAAGTGTTTTTGTAATTGTTAGACTAAAACTTTGTTTAAAAAAATGCATTTTATTTCATTGCCACAGATTTATGTAAAAATACATGAAATATTAAGAGATTTTTAAAAGTCTTGTTTTAAATTGAAAAAGCTATTAAAAGATTGCTTTTTGACTGAAAATAAATAAAAAACATTTCAAATTTTTAATACTAAGTGTTGTTTTTATTATTTAACAAACCTTTCTAAGAAAAAATCTGCATTCTATTTACTTTCGGCAAAGTACAACTGCTTGATTTAAAACGAGCAAAAATATTGCGATATCGGAATCGTTTTCTGGCACATACACGAATATTTTAGAAAAAAAATGTTTTTCTATTTTTTTGGTATCTTTTTATTAAAAGGTTCTTTTTTTTGGAAAAGATACCTTTTTTGAAATTGGTACTTTTTTTTAGAAAAATTAAATTTTTTGGTACTTTTTTTTTTGGAAAAATTACTTTTTTTTTTGTAAAATTTACTTTCTTTTGAAGAAGGTATTTTTTATAAAAAGTACTATTTGAAATTTGTACTTTTTTAGAAAAATTAAGGTTTTTGGCACTTATTTTGGAAGATACTTTTATTAGTTTTTTTTTGTGGAAGATACTTTTGTTGGAAGATACATTTTTGGAAAAGATGCTTTTTTTGGATAAAGTACATTTTTACAATTGCTACTTTTTTAGAAATATTAATTTTTTTTGGTACTTTCTTTGGAATATACTTTTTTTTTGGAAAATGGAAATTTTTTTTGGAAAAAGTACATATTTAAAATTGGTACGTTTTTAGAAATTTTTTTTTTTTTTGGTACTCTTATTTTTTGGAAAAGATAAAATTTTTTTTAAAAGTACTTTTTTAGAAAAATCTATATTTTTGGTACTTTTTTTCCAATACTTTTTGGTACTTTTTTTGAAAAACATACATATTAGAAATTGGTACTTTTTTTGAAATATTATTTTTTTTTGGTAATTTTTTTGAAAAAGGTACATTTTTTGGTACCTCTTTTTTTGGAAAGAAACTTTCGGTACTTTTTTTGGAAAAAGTACTATTTTGAAATTTGTACTTTTTAGAAAAATTAAATTTTGTTGATAATTTTTTCCAATAGTTTTAAGGTACGTTAATCAAATATTTGAACAAAATATTTGTTTACATATTTGCTTCCAATTGTGTCAAATAAAAAACCTTTTTTATTTTATGTTCAAACTATGATCAAATATTTGATGGTTTTTGTTAGTTCAAAAAGCTCTCAAATAGTGTCAAATAAAATAAACGAAAAAATATTTGTCGAGCGTTCAGATTGAAACAAATATTTGTATTAAATGTTTATTTAATCAAAGTGTAAAAAACATAGATTTATTTATAGATCTCTCTCGGACCTAGCCTATTTATGTTATAAGGGTATATTAATACTCCTTTGGAGCAAAAATTTTGTCCGTTTTGGTCTATCTCGCTAGTTTTGGAGATACTGGACATTTTAAAATATCGCCATTTTATAAAATCTCGAAAACTAAGCATGATATCGCAAAATGGACAAAATTTTTGTAAACCTTAATAAAATGCACTATACCGACAACACAAATGTGTACAGTGTTCCGATTCCAATCATTCCCTGTTTCATTCCATATCGTTCCATTTCGGACCAATGTTCCATTCTGTTATCGGAATGATTAAATTTTTATTTTCACGTACGACAACACAATTGTGTACAGTGTTCCGATTCCAATCGTTCCCCGTTTCATTCCATATCGTTCCATTTTGGACCAATGTGCCAATCCATTATCTGAGTGATTAAATTCTTATTTTCACGTACTTTTCTGGGTAAAAAAATAATTGAAAATTGTAGCTTAACGAATTCCATAGCAATTGACCCGAACATTTTTAATTGTGAATTTGTTTTGTTTTGTTTTTAAATTTTAATTTAATTTGATTTAAAACTGCATTATTTTCCATTTAACAATATTTTATTAAACAAAAGTTCTCAAAATATTGTATCATCAAATTTCGCTTTTTAATATCTATTTACATTTCAGTTTTTTATAAAGACTTTTATTAATAAATTTATTAAAAAAATTTATAATTGACGATTTTACCACACTCAAAAAAAAGTTTGTAAAGTCAGCAAAAAATTTTGCTGAGTCAGCAAAATTTTAGTCAGGAGGGTGCTAGCAAAAAAATTGCTAATGTTAGCAAAATCTTTTGCTGAAAATCAGCGAGCTGATTTTTAGCAACAAAATTAGTAGATTCAGCAAAAGTTTTGCTAACAGTAGATTAGAAATAAAAAAGCGTTGGTAAAAATTAATAAATTTTTTGCTGAATTTTAGTAGACTGAAAAAAACGCAAAAAAATTGTAAAAAAATTGTAATTTAGTTAATATATTTGCTGAAAATCATAAAACATATTTTTGTGATTCTTTTAAAAATAATTTACAATAATTTACAATAATTACGAAATATAAAAATTTTTATTTTCCCACATTGATGTCATGAAGTAATTTAATATCTGAAAATATATAGAAATAAATATATATAACAAAAATTTTCTTTCAACTACTTACATCAATGGTTGTCTAAATGATGCTATCTTTTAAGGACGCAACTGCCAAAGATAATTATAAAAACGAAACGAAAAAATAAACAAAAACAAACGAAACGAAAAAAACAACCCTTTTTTTTGCACTAAGAAAAAGGAACCATACTAAGATGTGTGTCTTTGTCTTTCGCTTTACTCTGTCTACATGTCTGTATATGTTTGTTTGCAATTTGACCACACTAGATTATTAATCTGTTAACATTTATTATAGAAATACATATTAAATTTAAATATTTTCTTTTGTCTTTTATTTTATTAATAAACAATTATTTTCACAAGCCGGTGACAACGCAAAATTTAAGTTGTTTTAATCCTCAATTTTGTGTTATGTATGAAAAACAGATACAAAAGTCTTAAATGGTTGATTTTTTTATATGTCTTATTAGAGTTGTACTTTTTAGTATCATTTTCCTCTTCTCTACTACATCTTGACATGCCGCGACATCTGCTTCATTCTGCGTATATCTTTCAATCTGGTTGTCGGCCACACTATTAATGTGCTTATTAGCACAATTTTGTTTAGCAAAATTAATTAGTAAAACATTAGTATATTAGTAAAGCATTAGTATAAAACAGTTAAGTGCTGAATAAGTATAACAAAAATTTTAGCTGAAAACACGATTTTAGCAAAAAAATTTGCTAAAAAATAGTATACCTGATTTACAAGACGTTGTACTAACTTTTGTACTAACTTATTTTTTTGAGTGCACCTGTTATTTGCCATTGTTTGTTCTTACTTTTTTTTTGTAAGATCAAATAAATATTTGCTTAAATCAGAAGAAAATATTTGATAGCTACACTCAAAAAAATAAGTTAGTAGAAAAGTTAGTAAAACGTCTTGTAAATCAGGTATACTATTTTTTAGCAAAATTTTTTGCTAATATCGTGTTTTCAGCTAAAATTTTTGTTATACTTATTCAGCACTTAACTGTTTTATACTAATGCTTTACTAATATACTAATGTTTTACTAATTAATTTTGCTAAAAAAAAATTATGCTGATAAGCACATTAATAGTGTGGACGACAACCAGATTGAAAGATATACGCAGAATGAAGTAGATGTCGCGGCATGTCAAGATGTAGTAGAGAAGAGGAAAATGATACTGAAAAGCACAACTCTAATAAGACATATAAAAAAATCAACCATGGAAGTTTTTGTATCTCTTTTTCATACATAAATCAAAATTGTGGATTAAAACAACTTAAATTTTGCGTTGTCACCGCCTTGTGAAAATAATTGTCTATTAATTAAATAAAAGACAAAATAAAATATTTATTTATTTAAACTTATATATTATATATAACTTATAGATTAATAATAGTGTGGTCAAATTGCAAACAAACATATACAGAAATGTAGACAGAGTAAAGCGAAAGACAAAGACACACATCTTAGGTAGATTTGTATGGTTCCTTTTTCTTATTGCAAAAAAAAGGGTTGTTTTTTTCGTTTGGTTTGTTTTTGTTTATTTTTTCGTTTTGTTTCTATAATTATCTTCGGCAGAAGCGTCCTTTAAACGATAGCATCATTTAGACAACCATTGATGTAAGTAATTGAAAGAAAATTTTTGTTATGCTATATATATTTATTTCTATATATTTTCAGATATTAAATTAATTCATGTCGTCAATGTGGGAAAATGAAAATTTTTATATTTCGTTATTATAGTAAATTATTTTTAAAAGAATCACAAAAATATGTTTTATGATTTTCAGCAAATAAATTAACTAAATACAATTTTTCTACAAATTTTTTGCGTCTTTTTCAGTCTACTAAAATTCAGCAAAAAATTTATTAATTTTTAGCAAGGCATTTTTATTTCTAATCTACTAAGTGTTAGCAAAACTTTTGCTGAATCTACAAATTTTGTTGCTAAAAATCAGCTCGCTGATTTTCAGCAAAAGATTTTGCTGACATTAGCAACTTTTTTGCAAGCATCCTCCTGACTAAAATTTTGCTGACTCAGCAAAATTTTTTGCTGACTTTACAAACTTTTTTTTTGAGTGTAGTGTTCACACTATGGTTAAGTTTGTCAAATATTTATTTGAATGCAAATAATTTTGTTTGACCAAAATCAGCTGATTTGCTGTTTGACAAACAAAAATATTTTGTGTTCAGATTACGCAAAGAAATATTTCATGTTTTTTGTCAAATATTTGACTAATCTGAACATACCTTTAGTTTCTTTTTTTAAAAAGTGTAAATTTTATGGTACTTTTTTGGAAAAAAGGAATTTTTTCGTTAATATTTTTTTAAAAAATATATCTTTTTGAAATTTGTCCTTTTATAGAAAAACAAAAATTTTTTTTGCACTTTTTTGCCTTTTTTGTACTTTTTTAAAACTTTCTTTTGTTGAAATGTAAATTTTTTGGTACTTTTTTCGTTACTTTTGTTTTGGAAAAGATACTTATTTTTTGGATAAGGTGATTTTTTTTCGGGGAAAAAATTACTTTTTTGGTGCTTTTTTAGAAAAAGAAAATTTTTTCAGTATTTTTTTTTTTTTTTGGAAAACAGACTTTTTTCGGTAATTATTTTTTTGAAACAGGTTTTTTTTTTTTGTTATTTTTATTTATGTATTTCTTTTATAATTCATAACATTAATGATGCCTCAGCGCGTTATAGGCATTGTAGAGGCGAGTTGGCGTTATATATTACATATAGTTCACAATTATTTGATATAATTAATCAAAAAAATATATAAAAAGAAAAATCATAAATTTAATTTATTTTAATCTGAGATCATTTCATACTTTTACAACTTTCTCAATATGTTGTTAAATGATTCTTTAACATTGTTTTAAACACTAAAATCCTATTTACATTCCTTATATTCAGTGGTAAATTGTTGAACTCACGACTACCCCTGTATTCGATACGCTATTTGGTTTTTTCCAACCTACACCAGGATACCGTTAAGCTCCCAGTAATCCTTTTGCTAATTGAATATTGATTGGTTCGAAAAAGTATTGTATGATGTCCAATATTGTGAATGCACTTAAAAACATATAGCAACAAATGCATTTTATAAGTTCCACAAGTTGGTAATACGGTTTGGAATATATCTCTATATAATGATATGGTTGGATGTCTGACAGGATGATTTGATACTAATTTTAAAGCCTTGTTTTGTATGCGCTGAAGTGATTTGAATTCAGTGCTCTTTTTGTAAATGGCCAAATAATAAAAATGGCTTTGAATTAAGGCATTAATTAATAAAAACTTGGTATTTCTATCAAATTTGTTTTTAAACTTGTATAATATACCAACGGCTTTTGCAGTTTTGCCTTTAATATATTCGATATGGTCACTCCAAGAAAGGTTGCTTTGAAAGTGAATACCCAAATACTTCACTGTATGAACGGCCGTTACTTCACTTAAATCAACAAATACACTGAAATTAATTTTATGCAGATTATACGGCTTGAATCTTATTAATTGAGTTTTACTTGCATTTAAGTACAGTTTATTTATTCTTGCAAAGCTTTTTTTTTAAATTATACTTTTTTGGAAAGGTACATTTCTGGTCCTTTTTTTTGAAAACAATCCTTTTCGGTACTTTTTCTTTTGGAAAAAGTACTTTTTTCGAATAAGTTTCGGTACTTATTTGAAGAAGGTTCTTCCCTCTAACCGGAGGGAAGAATTTAAGCTATTTCGATAGAAAACTAAATTTGCAAAATAATATATTGAGTATGTATGCCGGTTTGGAAGCGAGAAAGCATTCTAATTTTGTAAAATTTTAAAAATAAAAATTTTTAAATGAACGTAATTTTCCAAAATCTTAGAAACATATTTATGTTGAGTAAAAACCGTTGATACTAAACACAAAGTAAGATTGAAGCGTAAACTTTAAAAAAAAGCTCGAATTTTGGTCCAAATTTTTTTTTACGTGCCGAACAAGTATAAATGTCATTGCTAAGAAGCTTAGGTCGGTTTGAGGGTTGAAAAATTGTTTTTTGTGATTTTGTTATACTTTTTACTATTTTTTTCATATAAAATTGATTTTTTTGTTTCTGGAAAAGCTCTTTTAAGATCAACTTTTTTTCCCAACGTTGGCAAGTTGTATTCATCAAACATTATGCCAGTGCTGGCATATTTGAACAACCAACTGTTACCCAGCAGTTATCATTTACTTACGATTTATGCTATTAAATATTATCTGTAAGGTGACCATCTTTTTCTGATATAAAATCAGTACAAAATTTTTAAAAAATATAAATGTTAAGATTAATTCTAAAAACCGGAATTTACTTTCCCTATGTAAAAGTTTGGATTAAATGAAATTTGCCAGCAAAATTATAAAAATTACCAAAATTTATATAAAAAATTTTAGGCTCAGCTAGTTTTTATGAATTTAATTTTACACTTATAGAATTATACGCATGATATTAATGAATTTTTGTATTAAATTAACGAAGTTTCGCTGAAATTTGCCAATTAAAAATGTTCCCTGGACTAATGCAGGTTTTAATAAAATTTTATGAAAAATTTTATTTTATTTATTTTTATTGAAATTTCGTAAAAACTATTAAGCTTTTACACTTTGTGAAAACACTTCATTACTTTAAGGAAACGTTTCATTAAAACTCGTCCTAAATTAAAGTTGTATTAACCGAATTTATTGCTTAAAACAATATTTAGTTGTACTAAAAAGTTAATAATCAGTACGAATTTTTAAAAATCAACACAAATCGGTACACGTGACCAAAAATCAGATATGTACTGATAAAATCAGTACGAAAGGTCTCGTTTGCTCAGTGGTTAGAGTCTGATACCAATCTGGCGCCAGGGTTCGAGTCCCGGCGGGGCCAACAAAATTATACATGAACTATTTTTTAATTTTATTTTGAAAAACACGTTTTTAGACTACCTATTTCATGGTTTTACCAACCATTTGCCAACGTTGGAAATTTTGTTTCCCCAGTGCTTGTCCGACACTTTTTCAACAGACGGACCTTTTGACTAATGAAGTGGTACAAATGCTTTTGAAAGCACTCTTCCACTTGCTATAACTAGTTAATTGCCAGCGGTGGTCCGTTTGTCTTTTTCTGACTGGGTATATTCCGATTCTTTCTCCAAAAGCTTAATTTTGTTACTTTTATCAATATATTCGTGTATGCCAAAAATAGCTCAATCGGACGATATTAAGAGGTCGCTATGATATGCGACTTTTGTGTTTCGTCTCTTATATTACGTGCAAATTCTAGTTTTTCAGCGTTAAGGTAGAATTAATTAGTCTTGCCGTGCCGTAACGAATCAGCTGTTTTGTTTTTGGTTTATGGATAGTGCGTTTTTAAAAAAAGCACGTCGCATAAACAATGAACAGAACAGCTGATTCGTTACGGCAGGGTATGGCAAGACTAATTCTACCTTTACTGTGTTTTTTATATATTTCTGGCTGTGTTCTGGTTTTACAATGTACGAATCGTTATTGGGGTATTCAATCGGTTAACCGTAACTCGATTAATCGATGAATTTTTATCAAACAATTGTTCGAGTAACTAAAAATGTCCAATTTCGAATACCGAATTGCTCAAAAAATTTTAATCGGTTAACGTGGCACCACGATATGGACAATTCTGTGCTGAGAAAAAAATATTTCTCTTTGGTAATTGCGAGGAAAAAAAGTTCCGCACCGAGACCAATGCCTAAAATATAAAATGTTTAGCAATTTTTTAAACATCCTTGAACAATTACAGATATTATTATACTCAAAGGAAGGGTTATTTTATGTACGCATCGAAACTATAAAAAAATGTAAGACCTCAAGGTCCGATTTCTTAAAATTAATAACAAATTTTATGTATCAAAATATTCAACAAAAAATAAAAATTGCGACAATCGCAAAACAATTAGATTGTGTTAACATTTTTCGCGAGATTCAAATTTAACTTAATTCATAATCATTTAGTGTTACAGCTCGGATTGCGCCGTTTACTCTTTTCACATTTATATACTTAATCCCATAAATTAAAATTTATCTTAAAAAAAAACTAACAAAAATGTGTCTTCCAAACTTCAACGAATTTGTGCGGCAAATGTTTTAACAACGGCGGGAAAAGTTATATAATTTTTTTTTATATTTTTCTAAGGCATGCAAAAAATACTTAAAGTTGAACTTGGTAAGAATTTCTATTTTGATAAAATATATAATATATGTATTTTTAAGAAAACATTAATGAAATAAAATTATTGAAATTAATCGAGTAATTTATAAATCTTACTCGATTAATCGAGTAAGCTAAAATCCTCAAAATCTAGTTACCCGAGTAATTTCAATACCCTAGTTTTTATACAATTTGATTACAATGAGTAAATGCTATTCCCACTTTTTTTTATGATCTTAACTAGCTCTTAATTCATGAACATTCAAATAGATCCCCTCATTTTTCTCTTAAATTATATTAGACATGGGCAATCTAGTTCGTTTGAGTGAGCGCTCCTTCTAGTTCAATTGTTACCCATGAACTAGGTTGATTTTCTAGTTTAATCGATCTTTGACAATTTCTTGTCTTGCCGTTCCGTGATGTTTCTGTAACGTGCCGTTCCGGATGGCTGTTTTGTGTGGTTAGTCAGTTCCGTAACAACATAGCAGCTTTGTCTAAACGACTATAGTAATTATTTGAGTAGTTGTAAATGTAGTTGTAATATTATTATCATAATGTGTCACAAAACCTTTTTTTATGTTATTTTGTACAATTTATAAAACTAAAAAAAAATTTTTTTGTATTGGTTGTTTAGTTTTTTTTTTATGTGAGAGCAATCAGCTGTTTTTTGTTGTCACTTAACGTAGTAGAAAAAATTCAGTTTTTAAAGGCTCCATTAGTTGTTCCGTTCCGTGGCGATTCTGTTACGTGCCGTTCCGGATGGCTATTTTGTGTGGTTAGTCTATTCCGTAGCAAGCTGAGTCAGGGACGATAAATGGGAATTTCAAAATGTACCAACCATCATAGAATATAGTACTTTTTCGACCCCAATAGTACAAAAAAAAATTTATTATAAATTACCAAACAAAAAAGTAAATAAAAATTTATTTGTATACAAAAACAAAAAGTTAAACAATGTTGGTTACAAAAATTATAAAAATTTATAGATTTTTTCTTAAATTTCTCAAGTTTTTAATATTTTTTTAATACATATATTAATAATAATATATTCATTAAAAGATTTCTAATTCGAATTAAGGATTAAATTATTCATAAGCTTTTTTAATGTGACTAAAAATAATAATATAGAAAAATTTTTAATTAGTACTAAATGGATCAAAGGAGTACCATAGTACTTACAAGGTTAAAATAGTACCATACAAAGTACTATAGTAGCAACTTTATCATCCCTGAACTGAGTATTTTTATGTGAGAGCAATCAGCTGTTTTTAGCTGTCACTTAACGGAGTACAGAAATTCTGTTTTTTACAGGTTCGTCCGGCACGGAACGTAACATTACAGCCAAACTAACCACACACACTCATTTTCATACATCAAAAATAAATCAGCTGATTTGTCACGGAGCGAAACGTACAAACTAATTCAGCCTTAACAGGTTCTTCCGGCACGCAACGTTACAGATACAGACAAACTAACCACACACACTCATTTTCATACATTCAGCCTTAAGAAAAGAAATGACACTCAAATGACAAAAAAGAGCGAAAGACCTAAAACAGCTAAAGATTGCGAACTAGCTCAGTTGAACTAGATAGTTCACGAACTACACAACTCTAAATTATATAATGTATTCTGAAGACAGAATTAAAAAGAATAATAATAAGTAAAAATAAAGTTAATTCAAGTGTTCTTATTTCCGATAAATTTAAAATCTTTAAAAGTAGTTTGGCCTAACAAATCGGATCTGAAATCAAAAACTTGTCACTGGCTCATTCTTTTTTTAACCCTTTTATCAAAAATGGTTTATTGGTCAATTTTACACAGATGTCTTTAAAATCTTTCATATATTTTATGGATTTGAATCAAACATAATAAAATACTTAAGAAAAGTTTTATTGTAGCCAAAACCTTTCTGTATCCATATTTAATTTTAATTTCTGTAAAATTTGGCGTCAAACGACATTAGCAGAAAAACTGACTCAATTAGTCAAATTTAACAACAAACAACAGCTACAGGTAGCAAGCGAATACATAGTAAGTGACTAAATATCCTTAATTGTATTTAAATATTGTATTAGATTATTCTAATTCGGGCTTTCAAGGTCATATATTTTTATAAATGTAAATAAAAGATTAATTTATTTCATTTTTTCATCCAACGTTTCTCTGGTATTTTTCCAGCTTCATCAGGGATAATATTTATTAAATCTGGCAACGTTATGAAATATACAAAGGGAACAATAGTTAATACGACAACATGATAACTTAGTATTATAAAACAATTTTACTTACAAATAATCTTTCGTCAATCTTTACATTTAAACTTTAAAAACATATAATTTGTTTTTATACACCACGACATAAAACACCAAAATAAATTAATAAATAATAAATGTAAAAATAATAAAATAAAAATTAAATATCACAGTAAAATTTATAAACTAAGTATCACAGTTGGAGTAAGGAACTAAACTAAATTATTGCAATGGTATAATTTGCGTTAATGTTGTCTATGTCATCTTTCTTATTCATTGCACGTTGTTGTTTTTGTTGTATTCGCAAACTTTCTAAAGTATATCGTTTATTCTCTCGTCTTTCTTTGTCTAAAATTTTTACATTATTAAGATCTGCAGTGTGTCCCTTTTCTAGACAGTGCTGTGCTAAAGCTGTTGAGAGTTTGTTTTTTCTAATGTCTGCTTCGTGTTCTGCTACTCTTGTGT
This sequence comes from Delia radicum, assembly GCA_021234595.1. Lineage (NCBI taxonomy): Eukaryota > Metazoa > Arthropoda > Insecta > Diptera > Anthomyiidae > Delia > Delia radicum. The sequence continues at coordinate 10,775,986 of CM037856.1, read as the reverse complement.
TTAAACTTCTTTTTGTTGTACCTATGTAAACGGCATCGCAGCTTTCGTTTGACTTGCCTATGCATTTTATTTCGTATACCACATTGCTATGTTGTCCTTTCTCTATTTTCGTTTTGGTTTGTGTAAATAGTGCGTTGATTGTTTTGTTGGGCTTATGTGCTAATGATGCTTCTTCGTAATTTATTATTTGTTCTAGTTGTTTTCTATCTGTAAGCCCTGGTATGTATGAAAGACTATAAAATTTTTTGGTGCTGCCAGATGTATTGTTAATATTATTTTCTAAGGGATTCTCAGTAGTAGCCTTTTTTATTAAATTATTTATAATATTGTTTGGGTAACTATTTTGTAATAATATATCTTTCGCTTTATTTATATTTTTGTTTTTGAATTTGTTGTCACTCAACTGTATAGCTTTATTTATTAAATTTGAAGCTGTGTTAATTTTCTGTTTTTGTGGTTGTGTAGAGTTGTAATTCATTAAGCGTCCTGATGCTACTTTTTTTGTATACCAATCTGTTTCTATATTATTATTGTTTCTGTGGATTTTCATGTCAAGATATGCGATTGAACTATTTTCTTCCCTTTCAATTGTAAATTTAATTTTGTTGTGATATCTGTTGAATGTTTTAATATTAGTTCTTCATCTTTTTTCTTAATTATTGCAAACAAATCATCTACATATTTCGTTATTAATTTTATCTGAACCCCGTCTTCCGATAATTCATGTATTGTCTGCTCCAATAGTGTATCCAGAACAATGTCGGCAATTGTTGGGGATAATGGATTTCCCATTGGCATACCGTACGTTTGGCTGTAAAACGTTTCATCGTAAATGAAATAATTGTTTTCGTTTAAACAAAATTGAAGAATTTTCAGAAATTGTGATCTGGGAATTTTTGTATGTTGTTTTATTATATTCCACTGCGTCATAATATTGTTTATTGCCAAGTGAATTGGAATATTTGTAAATAATGATATAACGTCTAACGATATAAGGATATCGTCATTGTTAAGGGTTATATCTTTCAATCTATTTTTTAGTTCAAATGAATTTTTGATATTATATTTTTCTAATATAATATTTTTTAGAATATTTCCTATATATTTAGATAGATTATAACACGGGACTTCGACCGACGATGAAATTGGTCGTAGTGGTATGTCTGGCTTATGGACTTTTGGGAGTCCGTACAATCGTGGGGCAGTTGCTGAATTGGATGTCAATTTAAATTTCTCATATTTTGTAATATGTTCCTGTTTATATAAATCCATTATTATTTTGTTGTTAATTCTCTGTAATTTTTGTGTCGGATCTACTCGTATTGTTTTATATGTGGTTTTGTCCTCTAATAACTTTTCCATTTTCCTCTTATATTCTTCCTTATACATAACTACCGTTTTATTTCCCTTGTCAGATTTTGTAATTACTATTTCTTCCTTGTACCTTTTTAAAAACCGTTTTGTATCTTCATAAATATTAAGTATGAATTTATCTTTTGGTTGTTTTTTACTGTTCTCTTATGAGTCAAAATCCTGTTTGAAATTTTTGATCTGATGACCTCTTTTTCTCTGTCATCCGTCTGGGTTTGGACCCATTCTTCCAAATCTGCGATCAACTTTATTGTTGAAAAATTTACGTTGTTTACCGGAAGTGCAAATTTAGATCCAAGGGATAGAAGCCATTTACTCTCATCCGGAAAATTTATATTTGTGTTGTTAATGAACCAATTTGGGTTAAATGTCAAATTGTATGTTTGCAATTGTTTTCTTTTAAAGTTCTGAATCTTTGCCGCGTGTGTTAATTTATCTGTGGATATAATATTTAAATATCTGGTCTTCTGTCTTTTCAAAAAATTATCATATTCTTCGTTATTCAGAATTGACATCAGTTCCCGTTCTATATTTATTATATTTTTTCTTATCTCTCTTATATTAAAATTAGTTTCCTTAATCTCCAAGTTTATTATCTTAGTATGAAATTTTTGTTCTATTTTATTAAGTTCCTGCGATATTTTCGTCGATGTGAAAAGTTGTCTTGTGTTCTTTGTCGTATTTACTAGATGCGTAGGTGTAAGTCCATTTTTCCTGCAAATCAGCAAATATTTTAGTCTTTCCGATTGTTTTGCTAACTTTTTCGTTTCCCTGCAATATTTCTTTAGTAATACGCAGGTCTCCACGTCATATTTTAGCCTTATGTGATCAAAAAAGTTTCTCATATTGTTGTTTTTTTAAGATTTAATATTCCTATAATCGGCGGGCCCTCCGATGATTTTTATCAATTTTTAGTTTAATCGACCTTTTTTCTAATTATATTTAAATATTGTATTAGATTATTCTAATTCGGGCTTTCAAGGTCATATATTTTTCTAAATGTAAATAAAAGATTAATTTATTTCATTTTTTCATCCAACGTTTCTCTGGTATTTTTCCAGCTTCATCAGGGATAATATTTATTAAATCTGGCAACGTTATGAAATATACAAAGGGAACAATAGTTAATACGACAACATGATAACTTAGTATTATAAAACAATTTTACTTACAAATAATCTTTCGTCAATCTTTACATTTAAACTTTAAAAACATATAATTTGTTTTTATACACCACGACATAAAACACCAAAATAAATTAATAAATAATAAATGTAAAAATAATAAAATAAAAATTAAATATCACAGTAAAATTTATAAACTAAGTATCACAGTTGGAGTAAGGAACTAAACTAAATTATTGCAATGGTATAATTTGCGTTAATGTTGTCTATGTCATCTTTCTTATTCATTGCACGTTGTTGTTTTTGTTGTATTCGCAAACTTTCTAAAGTATATCGTTTATTCTCTCGTCTTTCTTTGTCTAAAATTTTTACATTATTAAGATCTGCAGTGTGTCCCTTTTCTAGACAGTGCTGTGCTAAAGCTGTTGAGAGTTTGTTTTTTCTAATGTCTGCTTCGTGTTCTGCTACTCTTGTGTTTAAACTTCTTTTTGTTGTACCTATGTAAACGGCATCGCAGCTTTCGTTTGACTTGCCTATGCATTTTATTTCGTATACCACATTGCTATGTTGTCCTTTCTCTATTTTCGTTTTGGTTTGTGTAAATAGTGCGTTGATTGTTTTGTTGGGCTTATGTGCTAATGATGCTTCTTCGTAATTTATTATTTGTTCTAGTTGTTTTCTATCTGTAAGCCCTGGTATGTATGAAAGACTATAAAATTTTTTGGTGCTGCCAGATGTATTGTTAATATTATTTTCTAAGGGATTCTCAGTAGTAGCCTTTTTTATTAAATTATTTATAATATTGTTTGGGTAACTATTTTGTAATAATATATCTTTCGCTTTATTTATATTTTTGTTTTTGAATTTGTTGTCACTCAACTGTATAGCTTTATTTATTAAATTTGAAGCTGTGTTAATTTTCTGTTTTTGTGGTTGTGTAGAGTTGTAATTCATTAAGCGTCCTGATGCTACTTTTTTTGTATACCAATCTGTTTCTATATTATTATTGTTTCTGTGGATTTTCATGTCAAGATATGCGATTGAACTATTTTCTTCCCTTTCAATTGTAAATTTAATTTTGTTGTGATATCTGTTGAATGTTTTTAATATTAGTTCTTCATCTTTTTTCTTAATTATTGCAAACAAATCATCTACATATTTCGTTATTAATTTTATCTGAACCCCGTCTTCCGATAATTCATGTATTGTCTGCTCCAATAGTGTATCCAGAACAATGTCGGCAATTGTTGGGGATAATGGATTTCCCATTGGCATACCGTACGTTTGGCTGTAAAACGTTTCATCGTAAATGAAATAATTGTTTTCGTTTAAACAAAATTGAAGAATTTTCAGAAATTGTGATCTGGGAATTTTTGTATGTTGTTTTATTATATTCCACTGCGTCATAATATTGTTTATTGCCAAGTGAATTGGAATATTTGTAAATAATGATATAACGTCTAACGATATAAGGATATCGTCATTGTTAAGGGTTATATCTTTCAATCTATTTTTTAGTTCAAATGAATTTTTGATATTATATTTTTCTAATATAATATTTTTTAGAATATTTCCTATATATTTAGATAGATTATAACACGGGACTTCGACCGACGATGAAATTGGTCGTAGTGGTATGTCTGGCTTATGGACTTTTGGGAGTCCGTACAATCGTGGGGCAGTTGCTGAATTGGATGTCAATTTAAATTTCTCATATTTTGTAATATGTTCCTGTTTATATAAATCCATTATTATTTTGTTGTTAATTCTCTGTAATTTTTGTGTCGGATCTACTCGTATTGTTTTATATGTGGTTTTGTCCTCTAATAACTTTTCCATTTTCCTCTTATATTCTTCCTTATACATAACTACCGTTTTATTTCCCTTGTCAGATTTTGTAATTACTATTTCTTCCTTGTACCTTTTTAAAAACCGTTTTGTATCTTCATAAATATTAAGTATGAATTTATCTTTTTGGTTGTTTTTTACTGTTCTCTTATGAGTCAAAATCCTGTTTGAAATTTTTGATCTGATGACCTCTTTTTCTCTGTCATCCGTCTGGGTTTGGACCCATTCTTCCAAATCTGCGATCAACTTTATTGTTGAAAAATTTACGTTGTTTACCGGAAGTGCAAATTTAGATCCAAGGGATAGGAAGCCATTTACTCTCATCCGGAAAATTTATATTTGTGTTGTTAATGAACCAATTTGGGTTAAATGTCAAATTGTATGTTTGCAATTGTTTTCTTTTTAAGTTCTGAATCTTTGCCGCGTGTGTTAATTTATCTGTGGATATAATATTTAAATATCTGGTCTTCTGTCTTTTCAAAAAATTATCATATTCTTCGTTATTCAGAATTGACATCAGTTCCCGTTCTATATTTATTATATTTTTTCTTATCTCTCTTATATTAAAATTAGTTTCCTTAATCTCCAAGTTTATTATCTTAGTATGAAATTTTTGTTCTATTTTATTAAGTTCCTGCGATATTTTCGTCGATGTGAAAAGTTGTCTTGTGTTCTTTGTCGTATTTACTAGATGCGTAGGTGTAAGTCCATTTTTCCTGCAAATCAGCAAATATTTTAGTCTTTCCGATTGTTTTGCTAACTTTTTCGTTTCCCTGCAATATTTCTTTAGTAATACGCAGGTCTCCACGTCATATTTTAGCCTTATGTGATCAAAAAAGTTTCTCATATTGTTGTTTTTTTAAGATTTAATATTCCTATAATCGGCGGGCCCTCCGATGATTTTTATCAATTTTTAGTTTAATCGACCTTTTTTCTAATTATATTTAAATATTGTATTAGATTATTCTAATTCGGGCTTTCAAGGTCATATATTTTTCTAAATGTAAATAAAAGATTAATTTATTTCATTTTTTCATCCAACGTTTCTCTGGTATTTTTCCAGCTTCATCAGGGATAATATTTATTAAATCTGGCAACGTTATGAAATATACAAAGGGAACAATAGTTAATACGACAACATGATAACTTAGTATTATAAAACAATTTTACTTACAAATAATCTTTCGTCAATCTTTACATTTAAACTTTAAAAACATATAATTTGTTTTTATACACCACGACATAAAACACCAAAATAAATTAATAAATAATAAATGTAAAAATAATAAAATAAAAATTAAATATCACAGTAAAATTTATAAACTAAGTATCACAGTTGGAGTAAGGAACTAAACTAAATTATTGCAATGGTATAATTTGCGTTAATGTTGTCTATGTCATCTTTCTTATTCATTGCACGTTGTTGTTTTTGTTGTATTCGCAAACTTTCTAAAGTATATCGTTTATTCTCTCGTCTTTCTTTGTCTAAAATTTTTACATTATTAAGATCTGCAGTGTGTCCCTTTTCTAGACAGTGCTGTGCTAAAGCTGTTGAGAGTTTGTTTTTTCTAATGTCTGCTTCGTGTTCTGCTACTCTTGTGTTTAAACTTCTTTTTGTTGTACCTATGTAAACGGCATCGCAGCTTTCGTTTGACTTGCCTATGCATTTAATCTCTGTCAACGCAGTCTTAATGCATGTTTCCTAATGCGTTCCTAAAAATTATGCCTTTTAGATAATATATATCAAAATTGGCAATCGAAACGAATAACGTATTTGTGTTGATGACAGTTTGTATCGATAGCGGTATTACCGTTACCGCAACTTCAGTACGAGCCGGAATTTTTTTTACAAAAAACGAGAGAGTTAAATTAATTTGCAATTTTGGATATTTTGTATAAACAAAGTCTATAGTTTTTGGTAAAAACGAAAAATTAGGCGATTTTTTAATCGGATTCAATAACGGTACCATATCGGTATTGAGAGAAACGGTAATGGTATACCGGTAATTTTAAAATCTAGTGCAAAGTTGGACACCGTGGCTCGAATCTCAGTTCTAGATAGTTTGTAACGGCTATCAATTTTACACTCAAGGAAAAAGTTTCATCATATTGATGAAACTGTTTCATAAATCGCTTATCATCAAAAGTTCATAATTTTCATTCATCATAAGCGACTAGGTCATCTGCAGCCTCATTCTAAACCACCACCCTCAAGAAACTCAAGGTTTGATCAGGTGCAGGAAATCAAACCACAGAAAATCAGTGACGTTAAATGATTAAACGAACAACATGAGTTATTTTCGTCTTTTCTTATTTGGCAGTGTTGCCAGTCCAGCTGGCGGTGGTGGATTAGAATGAGGCTGAAGATGACCTAGTCCCTTAGATCGAAAGTGCGGCACTCCCTCTAGCTCTGATCCCCACAAGATTTTTTTCATCTTCTCTTACATTTATTAACATATAGTGTTCAAACTTGTGATAATTGAGTTACCCTAATAGTAATTTTCATTTTGTGAGCCACCTTAATGCTAAGTGTTTCAGATTACACATTATGTGTATAAAAATTGTCACATGAATATCAGGTGGCATTAAATGCATGCTTTCAACCATTGGTTGGGAAGACGTAAATTTTATACACCAATTTTAAAGGAAATAATGGTAACTCAGCAAGTTTTAGCATTCTCGACTCTTATTGGCTAAAAAGCCATAAATTTTAAGTTAATAATTGAGTGAAATAAACAGTAATTTTAGTATAAATAATTGAATAAAATTCATTAATATGGTTCAGTAATAAAAAGACCATTCTTTAATTCATTGATCGCCGAACTCCAATTTACAAGTGCTTGAAGTTCATCTACAACAGAGAAAGAAAAATTAGCACAGTTCCAATTTAAGTGTTAGAACTGAATTCTGCTAAATATCTCTTAACATTTTGGTGACCCCGACGTTTTTTGGTAATTTTGAGTTTCCCCCCCCACCAGCGGTAAGGGACTCGAAACATCCTAAAAACACTTTAAACACGCAATTTGCTGATAATCAGCCAACGGTTTTTTGCCAACTCGAAACATCATAAAGGCCGTCTCAACACACAACATTCGGATCATCAGCATTTTGAGGTATACATCCAGCGCCCAATTTCCTTCCCTTAAGTACAGTAGTTGATATTGTAATAATGACAACAATTGGAAAACTACTAGAACTTCAAAATGAAAACGGCGAAGTTATCCAGAAAAGCATCAGAAACTTCAAAAAGGATTCACCAGACAGGAAAGCAACATCAGCCTATTTCGAGGAACGGTTGCAGCGTCTACTGGAGTCTTGGGAACAGTTTCAAGAAACAGATTCAGAAATACGGGATAAATGCGATGATCCATTGAAACTGGATTATTTTTCGAAAGGCTACTATGACAAAATCAGTAACATAGCACAGCAGCACATGGAACTGTTCAGCAATGAAGCCAATCTTCTAAAATTGCTTGATGGCGACCATCATGAAGATTCTACAGACTGCAGCGGAACTTCGAAAACACACAATAATACACACATTCATAAAGATTGCAATAATACGTCTGGTGCCATCCGAAGGTTAATGGCTCGTTTAACAGCTCTTAAACGGCTATTAAATGGACTAGATATTACGGAGGATCAACCAAAACAATATTTCCAACTAAATATAAACACCATTAAGAAGTTATGGGAACAAATTGAAACGCTACATGACGAAGCTCATGATCGATTGACAAACCCAGCCGCATATGGCCTAGACCAGAATGAATACAACGCCGTATATGACTCAATGCATCAAAATCTGGTGAGGCTGACAAACTTCAGCTGGAAGCAGACAAACTTCATCACGAAGATAGCCGCAGGCAAACCGAAACACCAGAATCAATGAATAATGGTTTAAATGGGAACTCATTACAGCTGCAAAATTGACCATACCACAATTCAATGGAGATTATCTGAAATGGCGTCAGTTCCATGATTTGTTCTCCGCAATGGTAGACAGACAACCAATTCCAGCCATTCAAAAAATGTGGTACCTAAAAAACAATTTGTCCGGGAAAGCTGAACACTTAATAAGCCAGTTTTCTCTGTCAGAAACAAATTACGGCACCGCCTGGCAAACGCTACAAGATCGTTACAACAACAAAAGAATTCTTGTGGCCAATCTGATAGAAAAGTTAGTTAATCAACCTTCTGTGACGTCATCGGCGCCATCAATTAAGGCCCTTCATGACACCACCAGAGAGTGTTTATTGGCCTTAAATAATTTAGGAATTGAAACAACATCATGGGATGCAATTCTTATTCAACTGTTGATGAAGAAACTTGCCAGGAATACCCACATCAGGTACATCCAGTCATTGACCAAACCAAAGGACGTACCAATGATTGGTGAGTTTTTATCATTTTTGGAACTCCAGTTCCAATCGATGGAAGCAATTGGTCAAAAAGAGAAATCAGCACACAAGGCTGTTTCATCAGTTGCAACATCCAACGAAAAACACATTGATACATGTAAATTATGCAACATGACCAACCACAAGCTTTTCCACTGCCAGAAATTTCAACAACTTTCAGAAGCAGCATGGCTGCACTGGGTGCAACAACAAAAATTATGTGTGAATTGTTTCAGATCTGATCATAAGGCGAAAACATGCACTATAGGTAGCTGTAAAAAATGCGCAAAACCACATAACACATTACTACATTAACCACAACAAAATAGCTCCCAAAGGAAAAAAATCACCCCAAGCAACGAACAGCGTTGCATCTACTTCGAATGTAGTAGCAAGCACAACGGCAGCATCCAGTGAAGCTGCGGGCCGCCAGGGGTCTGTCTTATTAGCGACAGCGAGAGTTGTAATTACGGCTCCAAATGGTGTCTCCGGTGAGTTCCGGGCAGTGTTAGACTCAGGCTCACAGGTGAATCTAGTTTCTGAACGTCTCATCAAGAAATTAGCAATCTCACCAACAGAAGGTGTAAACGGTGTTGGAAAACTCCAAAAACGATCATCGCATAGAGTTAATGTCATCATAAAGTCCCGAAACAGCAGTTTTGCAACCAACTTGGAAGCATATATACTTCCAACTATCATTGCACCACAACAAAGTCAACAGATTGAAATTTCGTCCTGGGTCATTCCAAAACATATCCAATTGGCAGATCCCCACTTCAACAAACCGGAAAAAATCGACATTCTACTCGGCGGCGAATTCTTCTATAGCATATTACAAAATGACACAATTAAACTCGCTGAAGATCTCCCAATCCTCCGAAATACTTCACTTGGTTGGATTGTGGGTGGACATATCAAAAGGAACTCGGTCTCCAGCAACTCATGTACATTAACATGTGCAATATTTGACAAGGCTACATCATTGGAAGAAACGATAGAACAACTATGGAAATTAGATGAGGTAGAATTAGCTGAAAAATGCCTTTCTCCCGCAGAAAAACAGTGTGAGGCACACTTTGCTCAACATGTACACACCGATGGGCGCTTCATAGTCAATCTTCCGTTTCGAGAAAATCCAGAAGCCTTGGGGGAATCACACACAATGACATTCAACAGATTTTTAAGCCTTGAGCACAGACTTCTGAAAAATAAGGCCATCCAAAGCCAGTATATAAAATTCATGCAACAATATGAACAACTAGGACACATGCACAAGGTGGATATCAACACCATGTGCGGTCCTAAATATTTTATACCCCACCACAGCATACTTAAACCAGAAAGCTCCACAACGAAACTCAGAGTGGTTTTTGATGCGTCTGCAAAACAACATCAGGATATTCCTTAAATGACTTGATGTACAATGGGCCAACTGTTCAAGGTGAACTATTTTCAATCCTTTTACGTTTTCGACAAGCAAGATTTGTTTTTACTACTGACATCGAGAAGATGTACATGCAAATTTTTTTCATCAGGACGACCAACAATATCAGTTGATTACTTGGAGAGAAAATCCGTCGTTACCCATCCAATACTACAAACTCAACACTGTAACATATGGTACACGGGCGGCTCCATATCTTGCCACAAGATGTCTACAGAAAATTGCTGATGAAAATGCAGCACTTTATCCAGAGGGCTCTCAAATGCTTAAATACAACTTTTACGTTGATGATGGTCTTGGTGGTGCGAATAGCCTCAACACTGCAATTGCAACACAGGATCAACTAATTACTATCTTGAAAAGGCATGGTTTCAACTTAAGGAAATGGTGTGCCAACCACCCAAAACTACTTAAGAGTATTCCAATCGGCGATCAGGAAGTCGATCTGGACTTCAACAGCAACAATGATTATACAATTAAAACATTAGGACTACTATGGTTACCTAAAACCGACCAATTTTGTGTCAAGGTAAAACTGGATACACTTCACATTGTGTCAAAACGTTCGGCAACTTCGGACATCGCAAAATTACTTGATCCTCTCGGACTCATTGCACCTGTGGTTATCCGAGCGAAAATGTTTATCCAACAATTATGGCAACATAAATTAGACTGGGATGAGCCATTGCCTGAAGAACTAAGGGCAATTTGGGTTAAATTCAGAAACGAGTTAGACAAGTTAAACAATTTGGGGATTTCAAGACACATTTTTAAAGGGCAGCTTCCAACAAACACTCACCTACATATATTTGCTGATGCATCTGAGAAGGCCTTTGGTGCCGTTGCTTACATCCGTGCAAGGCTTAAAGAAGGAAGCTTAGTTGTACAACTACTTTGTGCAAAAACTCGGGTGGCTCCATTAAAGCAACAAACTCTACCACGCCTAGAGTTATGTGCAGCACTTCTGGCTGCCCAACTTGCGCAAAGAATCAAGACTGATCTCCAAGTAAAAAATCAACCTGTTTTTCTATGGACGGATTCTGAAATTGTCTTGGATAAATGCCCAATCATCTTTGTACCACACTTTTGTAGCTAATCGAGTGGCTAAGATTCAATCATTAACACTGCCCGAACAATGGCGCCATGTCGGGTCAAAAGACAATCCGGCTGACATAGTATCCAGGGGCTTACCAGCGCATAAACTGCCTGACTGTAATTTATGGTTTTATGGGCCTCTATTTCTACATGGACGAGAAGAACTATGGCCACCTAGATTTTCAAGGACGTTACAAATGGAAGACAACATCGAGAAAAAGAAACTGGCCACCATCCCGGCAGTAACTGTTTCCAGCAATCATGAATTTGTATACAAAATCAATCACAAAAACTCATTCAGGACTCTGCAAAGGGTTATTGGATATACCCTAAGATTTCTAATAGTCAAAGTAAATTATCATATAAAAATTATAATTTTTCTGTTAATTTAGAGAAAAATTTGTCATGATCTAAAACCGAACAAATAAAATCTCACACATAAATTTATAGATCAACGATAAAATTCACTATTAGAACTCAAGAATATCAAAGCAGATTCGTCCTACACATAATTCACTATCACCTGATGAACGGAATGAGGCACTATCCATATTCGTAAAAACCATTCAGGCTTCCGATTTCTCACAAGAGATAAAACAAATTCGCAACTGCAACGAAGTTGGGAAGAACAGCTCTATTAGCAGTTTGTCCCCATTTCTTGACGACCAATCCATTATTCGTGTTGGGGGTATACTAGAGGCCTCAGCACTACAGTACGAGGCAAAACACCTAATGGTACTTCCATATAACAATCCTATGGTCAAACTACTATTCGTGATGTATCATAAGGAAAATAAAACCTGTGGACCTCAGGCATTACTGAATACCTTGAGACAACAATTTTGGCCCGTTAAAGGAAAAATAACAGCAAGATCAACTATACAAAAATGCATTCAATGTACCAATTCTCGACCGCAAGTGTGCCAGCAGATTATGGGTAATCTTCCAAGGACTCGAATTACTCCAGCACGACCATTCATCAACACTGGTGTAGACTACTGCGGTCCATAAAGTCAGAGGTAAAAAACCAACAAAAGCTTATATCGCTGTCTTCTGCTGTTTTGCAACAAAGGCCGTTCATCTCGAACTAGTGTCGGACTTATCAACAGAAGCTTTTATCGGTTCATTGAAAAGGTTTATTGGTCGGCGAGGTCGTTGTCAGAACATATATTCTGACAATGCAACCAATTTCGTAGGAGCCAAAAATCAGCTATCGGAACTAGTCGACAGCATTTATTCCGAAAAGGGACAGGAAACAATCATGACTACATCCAGCTCGAAAGGAATACATTTTCACTTTATTCCACCAAGAGGATTATGGGAAGCAGCCGTGAAATCTGCGAAGCATCTCCTTCGGCGCAGTGTGGCAACGGCGTCTTTAACTCATGAGGAATTAGAGACGGTCATCGTGGAAATCGAGGCAATACTTAATTCACGGCCATTGGCACCCATTTCAAACGATCCAAATAGTCTTGAAGCCCTAACCCCTGGACATTTCCTGATTGGAGAGGCACTCACGTCGCAAGTAGACAGCAGAGCTTCCGCAACAAAATTGTCAGATCAGAGTCGCTGAAGTTATATGAAGTTCCTGAGACCACTGATGAACCTAGGGCCAAGAAAAAAAAACGCTGTCATCCCATCTCAGTCTAGCGTTGCTTATCATAGTTTTGCTGTTGCCAATAGCATGTGGAACTCCGGTGAAAAATAAAAAATTTGGATCAAAAATAGGAATCCATTTTGAGCAAGTTGGGACAGCAGCAATTTCAACAACCGAATGGAACATATTTGTATATTATGATCTGAATGCTTACTGGTCTGAAACATCAATTTTGACTAACGGAACAAAATCGCTACAGAAGATTTGTGAAATGATAAAATTAAACGAATCATGTCTCAGTATCATCGATCACTTCAAACAAATGGAAGGCGACTTACAGCTGGAAAATCAACTACTACGAAGCAAAAGAGGAGCTCTAAATATCGTAGGAACTATTGCGCACTCATTATTTGGCATATTGGATTCAGAATATGCTGACCAGATATTTGATACGATCCAACAAGTGAATGAAAATGAGTCATATTTATTGAAGTTGCTTAAAAATCAAACATCAGTTGTGGATTCGACTCTAAATGTCATACAAAACGGCCAAATAGCGACCAGCGCAAGATTTGAACATTTGGAGCAAACAATTCGGACGAAATGGAACACATCAATAACGTGTTATTCCAAGTACACCTCACTCAACTATTTAATTCTGGAGTCCTGGACTTAACCACAATTGCAAACAACGTCCAAAAAATACAAGCTTCACTTATCAACAGTCTCATTGACACCCGTCATGGAAAAATCAGTCCGCTGTTATTAACTATAGATCAATTACAGAATGAAGTGAATCAAATTAAGCTCCATTCACCAAACTCCGTAATCCTCCCTGTGGACGACAAAGATGATATATTACAATTATTCAGACTAATGAAGTTACGAGGTAGACTTACGCAACGTCATGTAGTGTTCAAGGTAACTTTACCGTTAATTGAACGTGAACCATTTAAACTAGTACATTTGATTCCTGTGCCTAACATTATCAACAAGACCTTGGTAGCCATCAAGCCATGTTCAAGATTCTTAGGTATAAGCGCATCCCATAAACAATACGCACTTTTCACAAAATCGGAGTTGAACTCATGCGACATAACTAAACCCGGTGTGTTCTTGTTTTCCAACGTTCAAATCCGATACACCTACGGGTCAGAGAGGTGTGGGTGTGAAATAAACTTGTACAACAACAAAACATCACCAACCTGCATACTCGAAAACACTACTACAAAATGGTTCCCACTCATCAACAGAAATCAATGGATTTACGCTTCATCATCATCACGGGCCACTGCAGTTGGTGATAAAGAAATCATAAATATCTCGTTAAAAGGGTCGGGGTTGCTGGCGCTTGATCCAGGATGTATTCTTAAAAATGAATTTATCACCATGACTGGACAACAAACTGTATCAAGCACATTAGAATCATCATTCACAAGCCTTGGAAAAATCTTTGACCTAGCGGGATATGTAAATGTAAATGTCACACACCTAATAAACAACAATCGATCTACAAGCTTGGATAATGCGTTTGCCAAAAACATTGATGAACTAACCTGAACCCATCAGCTGCACAGCCATACGATTGGGTACCTAGCACTCACAGTCAGTTTGGTAGCCCTCATAAGTCTGCTAACTAGATACGTAACATGCAAAAACAAACGTGAACCGCCTATTGAAAGTGTCACGGAGACCATCGAATTTCCATCATGTGGATCAACCACTAACAACCCAACACCTTCACCAGCGCCACGCAGATTCACAGTGAATACCTAGCTGGCATATAACAACATTGTTGAACGTTCGTTCAACGCGGGGGAGAATGTTTAAACTTGTGATAATTGAGTTACCCTAATATTAATTTTCATTTGTGAGCCACCTTAATGCTAAGTGTTTCAGATTACACATTATGCGAATAAAAATTGTCACATGAATATCAGGTGGCATTAAATGCATGCTTTCAACCATTGGTTGGGAAGACGAAAATTTTATACACCAATTATAAAGGAAATAATGGTAACTCAGCAAGTTTTAGCATTCTCGACTCTTATTGGCTAAAAAGCCATAAATTTTAAGTTAATATAATTGAGTGAAATAAACAGTAATTTTAGTATAAATAATTGAATAAAATTCATTAATATGGTTCAGTAATAAAAAGACCATTCTTTAATTCATTGATCGCCGGACTCTAACTTACAAGTGCTTGAAGTTCATCTACAACAGAGAAATAAAAATTAGCACAGTTCCAATTTAAGTGTTAGAACTGAATTCTGCTAAATATCTCTTAACATATAGTGTTTTCTATTTGTAATAGTAACATTTATTATGATCTCAAACCTGACAATTCAAAATTAAATGCAATTTATAAATTTAATTTTTATAAATTTCAGTGGAAATTAAAAATAAATATTAATTGATATATCTGAATTATAGTTGCGGTTAATGGGAAAATCTCGAAATAAAATAAATAAATAAATAAATAAATAAATAAATATGATTAAAATTTATATGACAGCATAGTGAAAAAGTAAGACGTATGAGTTCTTTTTTTAGTATAATATGTAAATAGATTAAAAAATTATGTGCTTAAAATTCAGCCAAAAAAGTTTTTATTTGCGAAAGTTATTTTAACATGCACTCTCATTACAGTGAGTGTCTACAAAATATTTTCAAAATTTTTTTTTTATAAATCATACAAATAGAATACAATATTTTTTGGCTGAATTTCGGTACATATGCTACATATACTATGCTGTCATATAATTTTTAGGCATATTTTGCGTTTTCCCATGAACCACACCTATTAAAATAAAAAATGTTCAGATTTGTCTTTTTGCTTATGATCAAAAATGCTTTGATCAATTGAGAAATGGGATGATAAGTTGTTCAAAAATGGTAAAATATAGTAAAAACTAGAGGTGTAATTTATTCGGGTTTTTCTGTTGATCAATCATTTTTCAAAATTATACGATTAATCAAACAAATAAAAATAATTTTAAAAATACATACATAATAAAAGTTTTTCGCAATATCGACATGAACGATTCCTATCATTTATTTATTAGACCATAACTATATTGCATATTTACTTTTGGGCATATTTTTGTACTTTTTAGATCAACATCAAATTTTTTTGAGCATATTTTGTAGTTTTTGTTTAAGATTATATTATTTAAAATGTTTTTTTATTATATTTTATATATAGTTTTTATAATAAAATTCGATACTGATTTCAGTTTTAAAACTTTTTAGCACAAAATAGTAGCGAATTTTGTTAGACAAAATATAAAGAATAACTGTTGCCAATTTGTAATGTTTAAGGTGTTAAAAATTTTAAAATACAGGGTGTGTCATAGCTATAACGTCAATTTTGTTTTCTAACTATTTCGAAAGATTTACTCACTTGTATCATTTACCGCTTATTTTTAAAATTTTCTTAAAATTACATTATAATTATAAAGCACTAGACAACTACATAATTTAACATATTCAACAACAATTAACAACAACTTTTTATGTTGCATCAATCGAAAAATAAGACATAGCTGAGCAAATCTTCCAAAGACACCTAAGCGATCGGTTGAATAGTATAAGAAATAATTAGAAAACAAAATGAAACACCCTGTATTTAGCGATTTATTGCAAAATTGTTAAATTTTTTTAAAACTTATCTATTTTCCAGCGATTTTGTAGTTTGATTTCCTAAAACTAGTTAATTTTCCAAAAGGTTTCAATTAAAAATATATTTTTTAAAATAATTCGTTTATTTTTTAAATTGATTCGTCAAAATTTATTCGAGTCACACCTTAGTAGAAACTGAGGGAAAGAGCAGATTTACTTGTTAATGCTGCGCATTTATTAATCAAATTTGATACCCAAATGTTAATGAAGGTTGAAGCAGAATAAAACAAATAAAAAATACTTTCTATTACATAATACCGAGAAGCAGCAAAAGATACGAATAATTTGCTTATAAAAATAAACAAACAAAAATTTTGAGCTTACTGATTTTCCTACCAATGATGCAGGTTGTGAGCTGCTTTCCCTAATCCCTTATATCGTGTGTTATAAACGATCTGTAAAAATTTTCCCGGGTGATTTCCGATTGTGTTTGGTGTTTTCGAGTATATAATAAAAAAGTCATTTAACTGTTTCTGAAGAGCTAGCACGTGGGCGGTAAAAAAAATAAAATGATTATATTAAATGTCAAAAATTTTAACAATAAAAAATTAATATTTGAAGAATTTTATGTAAAATAAATTATGTATGTATATTATACCGTTTATAGCATATGAGGCAGAAACTGAAAGTTGCTGCGATCCTTGATTGCTCCATTTGGCCTACAAGCCTCCAATAATTTCGGGTCGATCGGATAACGCTAAGGTCTGCTCAAAGTTCATTGAAAAATTAAAACACACTTTATATGGGGTTTTTAATCAAAATACGTATGTTTAAGCAACTATATTTTGATATATAGACTTGACATCGATTTTAAATACAGTTTCTATTCTAACAAACCATAAATGATCAAAGTCGTTAGAGAAACAAAAAAGTTACAACAATTTGAATATTATATTAGATCCGACTTGTTGTGTGAGGAATATTTTCGACGATATGCACTGTAAGATAAATTGATTCTGTTCTTCGTCTTTCGTAAGGATCCTGTTGTTATCATTCATAAATTGCACACCGCGTTCAGCAGCGTCGTTAACAACAAACAGATCACGACAAACATCGAGAGCATCTTGATAGTCTTCTTTCGTTTCCCAAATGGATGGATCATGCTTCAAGAATTCAGTGGTCAATCGGAAGGCATCGAAAAAATGTTTGGTTTTGTATGACACGAAATCGCTCAAATTATTGTACAGCAATAGTTTTGGGTCGGAGAATTTTCTACCATCATCCAATTTTACGATTGGTTCTGTTGATTGCAGGCGCCTAACCATGTTTCGTTTCTCTTCGTGTGAAACATCCGAATCGAAAAACGCTAAAGCCATTGTTTCCGGTGCCAAATACCACAAATTACTTTTCCATTTACGTAAAACCGCTTCAGACACATCTGGGTCGGTTTCTGCATATGCGATGGAGTCTTTCAAAAAATGTATATATTGATTTGGGGCTCGTATGGCATTTGCTTTGACATACAGTCGCACGAGAAAAATGTATATATCGCGTAGTCCATTAAATTCTCGTTCTGTCACAGTGAACTGCTCCCGGAAGAGGTATATTTTTAAGGTGACTTTTCCCATGAACCTCGCGTGGGATATTGGACCAGGTGTACGACAGCTTCCGACGACTTCACCAAGGAACGTTATTGTTAATTGTATTAGTTCCTTGTAATCCTCGCGGATTTGTGTTGGTTGTAGCTGTTGGTTGCAGAAATTCTTAATGGCTTCGCAGTCAGCATTACTAATTTTTGAGCGTACAATTGGGTCTTCGAGTCCGCTTTTAAACGATTTGTGGTCGAGATTTTCTCAAGTGGCTGCAAAACGTTAAATATATGCACTTCAGGCCCACTTGTTCCGGAATGTTTGACTTCAAAGACGTGTTTCAATACGATTTCCAACATGTGATGACGACAGGCGAACTTGATTAATTTCCGATCGAGTTTGTGCTGCAACAAAATGCATGCGCCAGTGTTTTGGCCTGTATTTGATGAAGTGGTATCGAAACCCATGGCGGAAACTTTATTAAAAATATCCCATTTGATGAGTGCATCATGAACGACCTTGGTCATATTTTCTCCAGTGCCAGCAGGGACTTTGGGAGCGCCCAAAAATTTAGATGTCCCTTCATAACTGGCGAGAATTGCGATTCGATCATTTTTGCTTCTGCAAAACAGGTCCGGCAACAGTTTTTCGTCCCAGTGAACAACCAATGACTGTACGCAATTGATCTACGTATTAAAAATAAAATAGAAATCGGTGAAAATTAACATTATTCGTATAACTTCGAATTAAATATAAGTTTTGAACTAAATTATTACCTTTGTCATGAATTCTGTTTGAGTCTCCTCCGCTTCGCGCTTACGATATTCTTTTCGTAACTCATAGATCGTAGATCGGTTGATCACAAGCTCACCAACAGAGGTCAGAGGCGTCACAGCATCATTCATGACAGTTATTACATTATCTGCGCATGCTACCAAAATATGGACAGCATCTGAACAGCTAACTTTGGCCTTATCAAGTACTACAGTAAGACGTGGCGAATCCAATGATGTCTTCCTCTTAAACGTTTGGTGTGATCATCGTCATCGTCGGTATGCAATTCGCATCCATATCCATACTGTTATCATCGAATTCATATTCTTCTTCACTTCCAATGTAAACTATATCAAGTACTGCAAAATATCAGTTGATGATTCATGTTTTAATTAATTCAAACAGTTCAATAATTTCACTTACAAGTTTAACAGTTAAGTTCTGAATATTTTCTCTTCCGCGATTCTTCTTTTTGCTTTCATTGTTTTGATCGCTGTTCTCGGCCGTATACCATCTTGTCAACGCCTGCCATGTACCCTGGTCTTCCTTTCTGTCTTTGCATTAACAAAAACTTGTCTTCTTGTATACGCATCTCATCCAGAGGGCGTTTGCACTAGCGATATCGAACAGATCGTCCATTGTTTCCTTGAAAATGTTCACGTTCGATTTTGATGTATCCGATCTGCTGTTTGCACTTTGTTTGTGGACATTTCTCCAGTCGCAGTACAGTTTTATCATATTGGTATGCGCTCCTTTTGCCGAAACAGTGTAGCTGCATCCATTGCTAGCTTAGCTCTTTCTTTTGCACAATTTTTTCTGAAAACATTTACAAACCGAATATTGTAAAAAAAAACTTGCAGTATCTGTTTGACGGCAGTTTGGCTCCACATATCAGGTGCGATACATGCCCAACTGATTCCAAGGAGCGCAATTTATCACTGTATCGAGTAACCATCATGGATGTAGTTGATGGTAACTCCGAAGCTGATGTAGATGGTAAATCCGACATCGAAACAACAACTTATATTTAATTACTTAGATATGGATAACGTCCTATATATAGGATGGCAAGTGTTCACAATATTTCAAAATATGATCTCTTAATAGCTAACAAGTCAAATAAATGACTTTATTAAATAATTGAGCTCTAGGTCACGTTTGTATTTATAAAATATCTTTTATTATTTTATATATCTCCAATATTTCGTCATTTAAGGTCGCTGAAAAGACCAAAAAGTTCTTGAAAAATAATAGCAATTTATTGACCGATCTGTTCATGCGTAAATGCACCTTCGAGTGAACTTTGCAAATATGTAACAAATGTTTTAAAGAATATTACAAAAGACTCAAAGTATAATATTCGGGATTCTGTGCAATTTAAGAGTAAGATAAAAAACTTGACGATACATGAAAATGAAAGACTAGTTTCATTTGATGTAGTTTCGTTCTTTCCGAGTGTACCTGTAGATTTAGCATTGATATAGTTTTTAGATATAGTTAAATTTTGTATAAAGGACAATCGATATGTTCAATATAATAGCAAGTTTTACATCCAAAAGCGGGGCTTGCCCATGGGATCACCAGCCTCCCCAATTGTGGCAAAAATAGTGCGGGAAAAACTAGACAACTATATGGAAAAATTTACTATAAAGCCTACACTCAAAACAATAAGTTAGTAGAAAAGTTAGTAAAACGTCTTGTAAATCAGCAATACCATTTTTTTAGCAAATTTTTTGCTAAAATCGTGTTTTCAGCTAAAATTTTTGTTATACTTATTCAGCACTTAACTGTTTTATACTAATGCTTTACTAATATTATACTAATTAATTTTGCTAAAAAAAATTGTGCTGATAAGCACATTAATAGAGTGGACGACAACCAGATTGAAAGATATACGCAGAATGAAGTAGAAGTCGCGGCATGTCAAGATGTAGTAGAGAAGAGGAAAATGATACTAAAAAGTACAATTCTAATAAGACATACACTCAAAAAAAATAAGTTAGTACAAAAGTTAGTAAAACGTCTTGTAAATCAGGTATACTATTTTTTAGCAAATTTTTTTGCTGAAATCGTGTTTTCAGCTAAAATTTTTGTTATACTTAATTAGCACTTAACTGTTTTATACTAATGCTTTACTAATATACTAATGTTTTACTAATTAATTTTGCTAAAAAAAATTGTGCTGATAAGCACATTAATAGTGTGGACGACAACCAGATTGAAAGATATACGCACAATGAAGCAGATGTCGCGGCATGTCAAGATGTAGTAGAGAAGAGGAAAATGATACTAAAAAGTACAACTCTAATAAGACATATAAAAAAATCAACCATGGAAGACTTTTATATCTCTTTTTCATACATAAAACAAAATTGAGGATTAAAACAACTTAAATTTTGCGTTGTCACCGGCTTCTGAAAATAATTGTCTATTAATAAAATCTATCCTTATTAATATTATAAAAATGACTGTTGGTTTGTTTGTTTGTTTGTTTGTTTGTTTGTTTGTTTGTTTGTTTGTGTGAGCATCACGTCCAAACGCCTTAACCGATTTTATTCAAATTTGACACATAGATAGTGGGCGGTCTGGAAGGAACTATAGGCTATATGAAATTTTTATATGATGGGCGTGGCACTTTTACGCCCACTTTTTCACTATTTTCGATATGGCTTTACCGATGCAATTGATATTTGGTACCCAGAAAGAGATGTCACAGATAAGCACTTTAAGTTATATCAAATTTAGATATCGTGGGCGTGGCACTTTTACGCCCACATCTTCACTATCTTCTATATGGCTGAACCGATTTTATGCAAATTTGACACATAGATAGTGGGCGGTCTGGAGGGAACTATAGGCTCTATGAAATTTTTATATGATGGGCGTGGCACTTTTACGCCCACTATTTCACTATTTTCGATATGGCTTTACCGATGCAATTGATATTTGGTACCCAGAAAGAGATGTCACAGATAAGCACTTTAAGTTATATCAAATTTAGATATTGTGGGCGTGGCACTTTTACGCCCACATCTTTACTATCTTCTATATGGCTAAACAGATTTTATTGAAATTTGGTACACAGATATTGGGATAACTCATAAGCACTATTTGCTATAATAGATTAAGACATGGTGGGCGTGGCAGTTTTACGCCCACTTTTTGTTATCTTTTATATGGCTTAAAGGATTTTATTAAATTTTGGTACACAGATAGTGGGCAAACTGAAAAGTTATCCATCATTCCAAAAACTAGGTCTAAGGCACGCTAACAACGTAGCGGGCAAAGCCCGCTAGTCTATATATATAAAATAGAATGTTTGTTTGTTTGTTTGTATGTATGCACCTTATAGGAGACCAGACCACTGGACCGATCTTGCTGAAATTTTCACAGTATGTAACTGGAACTCCGGAATGGTGAATAGGATACTTTTTTTTTGGCCACGCCCACTTTTACGCCCACTATTTCATTATCTGAAATTGTATACACATGATGCTTTAGCCTTGGGATAGAAAGCTAAAATTTTCACCATGTGTTCTTTGGAACATGACAAAATTTCCTGTACTTTTTAAAAAGTCTCCCCTTTAGCGGCCCGACCAAACCCTTTGCGATAGAAGGCTGAATTTTTTACCATGTATTCTTTCGGATATGTCCTAACATTCTAAAATTTCACTTTTCCCAATTTTGCTCAGTGGCGTGGTAAAAAGGGGGATAATAATTAATATTATAAAAATGACTGTTGGTTTGTTTGTTTGTTTGTTTGTTTGTGTGAGCATCACGTCCAAACGCCTGAACCGATTTTATTCAAATTTGACACATAGATAGTGGGCGGTCTGGAAGGAACTATAGGCTATATGAAATTTTTATATGATGGGCGTGGCACTTTTACGCCCACTTTTTCACTATTTTCGATATGGCTTTACCGATGCAATTGATATTTGGTACCCAGAAAGAGATGTCACAGATAAGCACTTTAAGTTATATCAAATTTAGATATTGTGGGCGTGGCACTTTTACGCCCACATCTTCACTATCTTCTATATGGCTGAACAGATTTTATTGAAATTTGGTACACAGATATTGGGATGACTAATAAGCACTATTTGCTATAATAGATTAAGACTTGGTGGGCGTGGCAGTTTTACGCCCACTTTTTGTTATCTTTTATATGGCTTAAAGGATTTTGTTCAATTTTGGTACACAGATAGTGGGCAAACTGAAAAGTAATATGTGCTGTATTTGATTTCGATAATTTTTTTAAGCAATAATTCATTATTTAGAAATAATCAGCAGTGAAATAATATAGTTAAATATATAAAAATGCTTAATATTTTTTTGCAACAAGTAAAACATTAAAATAGTGCTAAATTTAAATAACACTAATGCACAACTAGGTCTAAGGCACGCTAACAACGTAGCGGGCTGCGCCCGCTAGTAAAAGATAAATGAAAATATTTAAATTTAATATGTATTTCTATAATAAATG
The DNA here is from genome assembly GCA_021234595.1 of Delia radicum. Taxonomy (NCBI): domain Eukaryota; kingdom Metazoa; phylum Arthropoda; class Insecta; order Diptera; family Anthomyiidae; genus Delia; species Delia radicum. The sequence goes on along the minus strand of CM037856.1, from coordinate 10,752,637 downwards.
TTAATAGATTAATAATCTAGTGTGGTCAAATTGCAAACAAACATATACAGACATGTAGACAGACAAAGACACACATCATAGGTAGATTTGTATGGTTCCGTTTTCTTATTGCAAAAAAAAGGGTTGTATTTTACGTTTCGTTTGTTTTTGTTTATTTTTTCGTTTCGTTTCGATTCTATAATTATCTTCGGCAGTTGCGTCCTTTAAAAGAAAGCATCATTTAGACTACCATTGATGTAAGTAGTTGAAAGAAAATTTTTGTTATGTTATATATATTTATTTCTATATATTTTCAGATATTAAATTAATTCATGTCGTCAATGTGGGAAAAATAAAATTTTTATATTTCGTATTTATTGTAAATTATTTTTAAAAGAATCACAAAAATATGTTTTATGATTTTCAGCAAATAAATTAACTAAATTACAATTTTTCTATAAATTTTTTGCGTTTTTTTTTCAGTCAGTTTTTTCAGCAAAAAATTTATTAATTTTTAGCAAGGCTTTTTTATTTCTAATCCACTAAGTGTTAGCAAAACTTTTGCTGAATCTACTAATTTTGTTGCTAAAAATCAGCTCGCTGAGTTTCAGCAAAAGATTTTGATGACATTAGCAATTTTTTTGCAAGCACCCTCCTGACTAAAATTTTGCTGACTTTACAAACTTTTTTTTTGAGTGTAGGATTATTACCAAATATGTGGATGATATATTTTGCGTAGTTCAGCATAGTGCAATAAATGACATTTTTGGCAACTCTTAATGGCTTTCATCGTATGATTAGATTTACTGTGGAAAATGAGTGCAATAATAGATAACCGTATTTAGATACAATAGTTATAAGAGAGAGAAATTCTCTGAAAATTGATTGGTATCAGAAGCCTTCAGCATCGGGTAGAATAATTAATTATTACTCAAAACACCCAAAAAGAATAAAAATTAACACAGCGCATAATTTGATCAAAAGTGTGTTAAATAGCAGTGACGTTGAATTTTATAAAGAAAATCACCGTAAAATAATAAAAATTCTTACAGATAATAATCTTCCAATAAAACTTGGAAAAGAAAAGAGAAGAAATTAAACAGAGGAAAACGCGGCAATAATCTATAAATCAATCACATATGTACCTGAAATCTCAGAGAGATTTGAAAAATCGAAATTATTCAATGCTGAAAAATTTAAAATAGCTCATAAGACTGATAATTGTTTGAAAAAATGTTATAGTAAAACCAAGGATAAAGTAGAGGATAAAGATAAATCAAATGTTATAGAGTTGTTGTTATAGAGTTTCTTGTAATGGTAAAAGTGTTTCAGAAAGTTGGGACTTGGCTATGTAGGGACCACGAAAAATAAATTAAAAACTAGGTTAGCTGGTCATAAATCTGACATTAAATTAAGGAATATAAACAATGATTCTAATAAAACAGCACTTACGGCACATTCTAAACACCATAAGCATAGCCCCGATTTAGAAAGTGAGCGGATACTACAAGTTGAGAGCAGGTACCGGCACCGCTACATGTTGGAAGCTCTGAACATAATGAAAGTACACAACGTATGAATTTCAAATCAGACACTGAGAACATTGGAAAGAGCTTTAGATTTTTAGTAAACAAACAATTATGAAAATAAATAAACAAAAAAACAGTTTTAAATGTTGTGTTGAAGGGTAGCGGCAGAAAAAATTTTGTTTTTTAATATTGTTTGTTGTTGTTCATGTAAGCATTTATTTTCATATGTTTTGTACCCTACAAATCTTAAGTTGGTAATATAAGTTTGATGTTATGTTTGCGTTATATGTTAATGTATTATATATAAAAATTGTTATTATCTTATAATATGTTTCTTTAGATGTATTAATATTATAATTATATTATTATTGAACAATTTTAGACTCCCTGAAGATGTCATTCAAAGAATGACGAAATATTGGAGATATATAAAATAATAAAAGATATTTTATAAATAAAAACGTGACCTAGAGCTCAATTATTTAATAAAGTCATTCATTTCAAAGGTCGAAAAACTTTTCATAACTTATAAGTCAAATAAATCTTAACCTATAGTAAATAAAAGAGAGAGCGAGAAAGGGGTGGTTTTTCTATCACCAACCATCTACTCAAACATATGAGAGCGGCAAAACAATGAGCCAGACGAATATGTGTTGTTGTTGTTGTAGGCAAAAAAGTAACGGGACACAGTTGCAACAAAAACAAAGAAACACCATATAAAGTGTGTTCTAATTTTTCAATGAACTTTGGGCAGACCTTAGCGGTATCCGATCGACCCCAATTTTTTTATTGGAGGCTTTTAGGCCAAATATAAACTTTTTCGGCCCGGCATCAAAAAATAATAAATGGTCTAATGTATATTCATATTATTACTTTTAATGGTAATGTAGACATGAAATATGATTTTACTGCAAGCCATATAATCTCAGCTCTAAATTCCCAAAATTATGCTTCCAAATGGGAATTCGCCGTATAAAAATCATGGCATATGTAAGCAGGTTTGTAAGGGACTCTTTTTAACTTACAAACCTGCTTGCATGTCAGCAGAGTTTTTACTGGGTATTTAACGTAAAAAACTAAGAGAAATTATTTGATTTTTAAAATCTTATGTATAAAAATTTTGTTAATAATTTTTAATTTAAATTTTTTATAGTCTGTAAGGATTTAATCCATAGACTAAATAAATAAATAAATAAATAAAAAAATAAAAAAAATAAAATGCATTGAAACATGCAACACTTTAATGCAAATATGTGAAAATTTTGGCCCGTAAGTGAAAAACTGGGTACACTATTAAAATCAGCGTGGGCGAAATATTAAGGATCAATGGTCGGTACTCTTGTTTTATTTTTCGAGTTGCACAGTGTATTTTTTTATATATTAACAAATTATTTTTGCAATTTTTTCTAATACTTAGATAAAGATATGTAAATTTTTTTTTAAAACTTATAACTGTTTTAAAGGGTGTGAAAACTGATCTCTTATTGTGTAAAATTTAAGAGATTACTTAATTGATTTAAGAGAAAAATTGTGTAATAATATTTTGTTAGTGTTTCATAACCATAATTATATATCACGGTAAACAAACAAGAATAGCAAATAAAGAAAAATTAAAGAATTATTTTTGGTTTTAATTTGCTTTAATCAGTGTGCAAAAAATGCCGAGTGGTTCATATCTAAGCGATTCTGAAAAGGAGCCAAATTGAGCCTATTTAAAAAATGGCTTAAGTCTTCGGGAAATTGCTAGAAAAATATAACGTTCGCATGTGGTTGTCACAAATTTTATAAATAGTCCGAGTGCTAAAAAACAGGGGCCCAAAAAATGCTATATAATCGGGACCGGCGTAAAATAATCGACTATGCCAGCAACTCAATGAAAAGTCAATCAGATAATCGATGAATGTAAGGTAAATGTGTTAAAATCACCCATAAGTAGGCTCTTAAAGGATTCCCAAAAAATAACTCGCCAAAAGCTGATGTCTGTGCCAAGATTATTACCCTGCCACAAAACTGCTGGACTTGAATTCGCTAAAAGAAATTTACAAACCAACATGAGCAAGATAAGTCATGTTGGTGTGTAGGGCTGTGTAAACATAAATTTCGTTTAAAGGTGATTTTTTTTCTGATGAGAAAAAGTTCAATTGTTCAGATGGCCTGAACAGCTATTGGAGAAACCTAAGTAAGGAACCACGATACTTCTAAAAAAGAAATTTCGGAGGCGGTTCCTTAATGGTTTGCGATGCTTTTTGTTTCGACTGTATGGTTGATTTAGCATTTCCAAGCACTAGAATGAATTCTTCTAAGTACATTACAGTATTTCAAGAGAAATTGGAGCCATTTATTGAAAATAACAACGAAGAAGAATTCATTTTCTAACAAGACAATACATCAGTACATGTAAGTCGTCAGGCAATAGAATGGCTATCACCAAAAAATATAAGAGTATGGCCCGCATGTTCTCCGGATCAAAACCCCATTGAGAGTTATTGATGCGTGGAGATCTATAATGAATAAATCAATAAATCCGGTAGACAGAATGTGTGATCGAATTTTCGAATTGATTAAAAAAAAACGAGGCATTATTAAAACAGCTGCTTCAAAATGTTTTTCTTAAATTTTTGTAAGTTTTGATATATTAAGTTAAAAGTATTTGTAGTTATGAAACACTAATTGATTCTGTTATTCCTTTTTAAATAGCAAAATAAAAAATAAATGAATTTTAAGACACAAATAACAATACAATTTAAATGGAAAATCACGCCGGTAAATAAAAAAAGGCAGAAACTATCCTAGTCTGTATTATTCTTCTTAACCTCAAATTTGTCAAATGCATATTAATTAAAAACTAATTGCGACTGTCTATATGACTTTAAAATAACACTGTATTAAAATACATTATAAAATTCGCCCTGTGGCGATGTCTCAACTTAAACGCAAAGTTGTCAACACTGAACGTAAAAACCATACGTCAATCTGGTAACGTTGTGAAATAGAGACGGAGGAGATTAGAAAAATAAACAAAAAATCTAAAAATAGAATATTTGTGTTTGTTAGTGTTGGTCATTACAATCGAGGCCATACTTGGTTGTGATCGCTAAACGGTCATGCCTTGGTATTGTTACGTTTGTAATGTAAGAAGAGCGCAGGTTTGATTCTTACAGCCGCAGGTTGTTTAAAAATTTATCATATAGAGACAATCTGACAATTATAAGACACAAATAACAATACCGTTTAAATGGAAAATCACTGATGACGCATGTCCATAAAAAAAGGCAGAAACTAGTCTAGTCTGATTTAAATTAATAGTGTTTATAATTTTTAGAGAAAAACGTTAACTCTTCTTAACCTCAACCTTTCTGAATTGTTTTTTTTTTTGTTATATATAAATTTGATTTTACATTTATGCCCGTTAAACTCTTCTACTTTGTTTAGTGAAATTAATGCGTAATTATAGTTTTGCAATCAGAAATTACTTACGCAAAATACTAATGTTAGACCGTTTACCAGTACTGAGCCGATTGTATTTTTCTGTTTGGGTAGTTTTCAAAAACTAATAGCTTCTGGTTGTAGTATAAATGTAGAGTTACTATGATGTTAAATAGAATTTTACTCCTCCCAAATTGTTATAACTGTGTTTTTGTTTTTTTCTTTCTTTTAATTATTTTTCTATAGGTCAATATCAGTCAACAAGAGTATGCTACTAAATATCGAGAATATTTGCAACTTGTGCATACACGAAAACGTCGAGAGTTACGTGATAATCTTGCCGATTTTGATAATGATGATGATGCATATAGTTTGAAACCACTGCAGATTTTGAGCATTGTAAGTAATAATAGTATTATAAATAATTACTATGATGGAATGCAAACAAAACGACAAAAGAGGGAAATGGTAGAAATGGAGGGTCAGAATGCCGAAAAGAGCAGCGACGGCGACATAGAGATAGAAGATATGGGCAAGCAATTGCAAAATATTTTATTTGTAACAAAAAAACACAAAAAACCTAGAAGTACAAAAAAGCAAAGAGGTGAGCGTAAGACCAATATTCGTTTGATGTTTGCTCTTAAGCCAGAAGCTCTGAATTTAAGCTCCGATGATATTGAGGAGGCAAACATAAGACTGGTCCTTATTCATAGTCCCACCTTAGCCATTAGAAATCATAAGAATAAGAAAAAACATGCGAGTCATAAAAACAATTCTTGCCGATCATCAACTGTTGACGGATGTGCAGAGGGTCGATCGTCATCATTGTCGCCACCAATACACAGCCAAGTGAATGTATTAAATTTAAAACTTTTCTTTATAAACAAATTAGGTAAACGTACCTGGCTGGACGGACGTAAAGTTGACATATATATCGATCTTAGTAAGCTTGATGAAACACACACACAGTGGCTGCAGTTTGATGTGACCAAAGCCGTAAAGGCGACAATTGAAGATGGCCACATACAGCATGTGGCCTTAGAGTTGCAGTGTGAAAATTGTAAGCGCGTAGGGGCGCGTATACTAAACGATGCCCACAATACAGCGTCCGATGCTCAAACCAACGATCCCACTACCGAAGGATATCAATTAATGCCAGTTCTAAATATAATCGGACGTTTTGCTCAAAATCAACATTCCCTGAGGCCGCATAAACACGACAGCGTCGTCAAGCCGAACTCTAAAGAAGCACCTACAACCCAGCGTCTATATCATCACCATCAAGTTTATAACAATGATAAAAATCATCAACGTCATAATAACCGTCGCCCCAATTGCTACAAGACTAACCAGCGCTGCTGTCGCCATACCATGGAAGTCACATTTAAAGAAATAAAGGGTTTCGAATTTATCATTCAGCCTAAAGTTTTTGATGCTGGTTATTGCCATGGCCGTTGTCCACCGCGTTACAATCCAGCGCATCATCATGCCATGCTACAGAGTCTAATTTGGAAACAAAATCATCAGAAAGCTCCCCGACCTTGTTGTGCTCCCTCGAAATTAGCCGAATTAGAAGTTTTGCATGTGGACGAAAAAGACAGCGAAAAATTAAAGATATCTACATGGAGTGATATGAAAATTGTGGAATGTGCGTGTTCGTAGAGATTTCAAATCAAAAGTTTGATAATTTATGTTCAAATGTGATATTCTGTTGATTCTAAAACAACATGAGAGCAGAGCTTTGAAGAATTCATTTAATTTGGAATTGAATTTCCTAAAATTTAATTCAATTTTTTTTATCAAGGATTGCATTCTTTAATAGGAAAATACTAAAAACGAATTCCTGTGAATGAATTCAAATTTAGAAAATGAATTCCATTACTAAAACCTTAAGCATTAAAATTGGGGAATATATTCAACAACAATTCATTAAAATTCAGTTAGTTCAGCTTTTGGTCAGGCAATTCATTTCATTTTCGTTTAATTCCCTTAGGGAAGTAACTTATTTTGTATAATTTCCTATGGACTTAACTTTTTGATTTAAGTCCCTAGGGACTCAACTGTTTTGTTTAAATTCCTAAGAAGGTAACTTTTTAGTTTAAGTCCCTAGGTACTTTTTTGTTTAATTCCCTAAAGGACTCAACTTTTTTGTTGAATTCCCTGAAATAAGCCTTCAACTTAATGCCCAAAAAATATAAGTTTTCACGTGAAATTATAAGAGCAACAACAATATATTTCTGGTCAAATTAGATTGATTTCTTTGCCCATTTCAGGCGATATGGGCCAAACTAAGTTTAGAGCGTATCTCAAAAACTAATCCATAAAAATTAATAAGTTTAGGCATAAAGTATTCGTCTTGCCAAGATATCTATAGTCCAAAAATTACCCTTTTTGTGCTGTTACTTAAAAATATATGATGATTTTCGTTTTTCGAAAAACTCGAAATTGAGCGTGTAAATGAGTGAAGAAATTCATTTTGGGGTTTTGTATCGCAAATGTCACTTTGAATTGAGTGAAAACGTAAGAGTTGTCGTTTTCGTCTCTTTTTTTGGTTTCCACAATGCGATTTGAAACGTCACAAACGTCAAAAACAGACGTTCACAAAAAAGTATTCGTCAAAGAAAAAAGGCAACAGAATTTAATATTAAAAAAAATACAGTTAAACTCGGTTAATACGAACTAGTTTAAAAGTCCCGACGTTTTGGCAACAATTTTCATATAAAATACATCTTTTAATACGAACTCGGTTAATACGAACCCTCGGTTATTACGAATTGTTTTAAGCAGTCCCAAAAACTCGTTTTCATACAAATTACCATGTTTAGTGCACTCTTTATCCGTTTAATGGGATAGACCTAATATGAATATCATATCCGTGGATGACTTTCTAGATATAGATGCTAATGTTTTGACGTCACATACTTTATCAGGTTAATCCTGCCGATGTTGAACATTTGTCAAGTGATATATTCGAACAAAATCGTGTGCCGAAGAAGCTGACAGAAAAACTTATAACGAATGAAAAACTTATAACGAATGAAATCGTTAATTCAGTCATTCAGAAAAAAATAACAGATTTTTTTTTTTTAAATGAAGAATATTAATTGAATTTTTATTTGTGAATGCATGAAATGCTTATTTTATTTTTTATTTATGTAAAAATCTTGTTTTTGTTTTAATAAATACATATTTTTTATCGTTAAAAATATCCGCTTAATACGAACCTCGCTTAAGACGAACTAATTTATTTGGTCCCTCGGAGTTCATCTTAACCGGGTTTTACTGTAATACTTTTTAACAAAAAATTGTAATAAAAAAAAGAATAATGATTTTTATTTTCATTTATATTTATATTTATTTACATTTTTAGTTGTAAATGTTTTTGTTTTTTTTATACAAATTATATTTTTATATCCACTTTTATTGTTTTCTAAACAAAATAAATAAATTTTTTTTTAAGCAAAAATCAGCTGTTTTTGTTGATATTTCAATTATAGTGTTGGGTTGCCATCTAGCAACGAAAAATGAGTTATTTGTATATGAAATAAACTAACAAAAACCGAAACGCAATATCATGGCAATCTCTACTGTTTGACATAACATTAAGCTTTACGTACTCAAACGTAAGTCAGGCGAACGAATTATAAAAACTCATTTCCTTACGTATTCGTTCGGGTGCCACACGTTCGTCTGAAATTATACACGTATTGTAAAAACAAGCCGTAAGACTTTACTAATACTACTAAATATAATCTTTCTGCCAAATTTTATTAAAACCCGTCTTCAAGTTAAGACGATTTCCTTTATGCGGATCCTTTTGGAATCCTGTAAGTCTTTGGACCAATATTAAAGCTTTTTTTAAGTTTAAGCTTTAATCTTATTTTGCATTTAGTACGGTTTCTATTCAACATAAATATGTGTTCACGATTGTCGAAAATTGTGTGCATTTGAAAATATTTATTTTTTAAAATTATACGAAATTCTAACTTTAACGCTTTCCCGCTTCCAAGCCGTGCCATTCACATGAAAAATTACTTCAGAAAATAGTTTATAAATTTGGGTTTCTATCGAAATAGCTTAAATTCTTATTATAAAATTCTCATTTGCGGTACTTATGACCAATTTAAAATACCCGCCTGGAGGGCTAAAGTTAATCAGGGAATTCATTACTAAAATTGAAATTCATTTACAAAAATGTCAGTAAGGGAATGAATTCTTTAAAGCTCTGCCTGAGAGATGCTGTTTTCTGTAATCGTGAAAGATCAAAATTTGAATTATTTTGTAACTATTTTTGTTTAAGAGTATATTTTAAGCTAAAATGCAAAAGGGCATAACTGAGTGTTCACACTAACCCCTTTTTTAACAGCTTATAGATTCTTTACGAGTTTTTTTCGAAATGTTGTAGAACGGTTTACCAGTAATCATTTGTTGTAATTTTTAAATTTTTAATCGGCGCCTCTAGTTGTGGTAAAAGTATTTAAAATTAAAACGTTGACGCGTTTTTGGAACTTAAAGGTTAATAATGATTCAAATAAAAACATTGAGGTTTACAAGGGGTGTGCTAAATGTTGTATTGTCGTAAATGTTGTATAGAGATGTTAAAACTTGATACAACTATAGATAATTGTACGATACAACATTTGTACATATAGCTCATTTACTGAAAGACTGGCATAAACCAAAAAACACTATTTTTTCAGAAAACGCGTTAAAAGTTTTCAATCAATATCTGCCTCGACCCTTTCTCAATTTATTTGGTCACGTTTTTCTATAAATAGGTTTTTAATGCCTTTTTTTCATAGTGAGAGTTGGATAAAAATTATTCGCTAATTATCGAAAGTATATGAAATTTTTACACAATATGAAGTATGATATAACTAATAAATCTGCATTATTAACTCAAAAATCTCGTTTTTTTTACTTATGTCAATCTTTTAGTAAATGAGCGATATGGTTACTATACTAAGAAAGAGAAAAAAAGCAGAAAATCTTCCTCAAAGTGAAAATAAAATTTTACCATCTCTAATTTTATTTTGACGATACAACACCTTGTGAATATCTTTACTTGTTTTTTGTGCTGTTTTTAAGAATTTTGTATCAAATTAGGTATCCCTGCCGAAAATCGACATATATGGATCCATACATGAGCACACATCTTTCATGCATGTACACATGCATAAATACATGATTCATATGTGTTCATAAATGATTCATATGAAGGACCATGTACGTTCATGTGCGTGCATTAACAAAAGTCGACGTAATATTTACATATGTAACACTAGTCAACAGTCAAAATGTACTCGGGATGCGATAATTTTTTCTGTGTAGATAACCTTGACATGAGCTCGAAAAACGCAATAAAATTTTTTTTTTTCGTTTGGTTTTTGTTTTATTTTTTTTTTTTTAAATTTTAAAAATTTTTTTTTGGTTAATTTGTTTCGTCCGGCATAACTCGGGAACCACTAGCCCGATTTAATTGAATTAAATTTTAAAAAATTTAAAATTACAATTCCCTTAATCTGTTTATATATTGTTTTCCTATACAAGCAACAGTTTCCAAGTTAAAAATTAATATATAAAGGAAAAAACTTATTTTTTGCCTAAAGATTTAAAATTTTTTTTTTTAAAAAATCCATAAAAAATCCCAAATGAAAAAAAATGTCAAATCTTATTACTTTTACGTAAAGTCACATAACCTATGAGCAAAATGAGACAAAGATCATGAAAATCGATGCACGCGTTTCGCTTTTATTCGCAATTGAGTAAAGGTATGAATTTCAAAAATTTGCTCGACATATGCACAACTTTGTCTATGGTAAGGTTTTTTCTTTTTTTTTTTGATTCTCAGAATTAACAAAACGGAATAAACAAAGGGTTATTTAATTTTTATGATTGCGTAAGCAAAGTAATAAACGCTAATAAATGTGCGTGAACAATTAAAAGGAAAAAAGGAAAGGGGACTTTTTTAATTATTTGGGTTTTCCGGTGACTACCTGTATGATTTTTTTACAGAAATGCAACCCACATTTAAGGGTGGTCATTATTCGGAAAATTTAAGACTCACACATGGTGAAACAGGTATGTAGCCACCGTAAAAAAATATACACCCATTTATAAGTACCTGTCAGTAAAATACTAAACAATACACAGTATAAATAGGTCTTCATTGATCGATTTTACTCATTCAACAAGTGTCGACGAACGCGATAGTTAAAATGAGCAAACGTTCGCGAGTATTTGAATGCAATACCAATCCAAGTAATTTTTGTTACATGTGCGGAGAATACGTTTCTGAAAAAAACAAGCGCTGTTTTTCACCTAAATTGAGAGATTCATTTGAAGAGAGCTTCAATTTAAAGGTCTCAAACATAGATGAGCGGTGGACACCAAGTGCTCTATGTCCAAGGTGCTACGTACAGCTAAGTGACTCAAGGTAAGTGTAGATTACGAAATTCAAGAACATATATAACTTATTATTGAAATTCTTTCAGACGACAGCCGAGAATCATCATGCCAATGCTTTGGAGAGCTCCGCTTTGCCATGTAACAGATTGCTACTTCTGTCTTAGCAAAAAAACAGGCGTGGGAAAAAATATACGATGGACTTACGCTGCTGTTTCAACAGTGAATTTTCCAGTGCCATTTTCCGAAGAACCAGTGGACCCGCAACCGTCCGTTTCAAGATGGGCATCTAATAATGAGGCGATACATCCAACATCAGATCCGGAGACAGTAGAAACCACATCAGAATGCGAGTCAACATATACATTGTATGGAGGTCAACGCTTATGTTCCCAAGCAGAACTGAACGATTGGGTTAGAGAATTGAAACTCTCCAAGGAAGATGCAGAGTTGCATGCATCGCGCATGAAACAGTTCGGTTTCTTGGCTAATGGTGTGGTGACAACAATCTACAGGAAGCGTCATGAACCATACGCAAGGTACTACACAAAAAAAGACAACATCTGTTTTTGTAAGGACATTCCCGGATTATTTGGTGAACTCGGGTACTCTTACGATCCAGGAGAGTGGCGTCTTTTCATCGACAGCAACAAGCAGAGCCTTAAAGCAATTTTACTGCACAACGGCAACAAGAAACCTTCGATTCCAATTGCTCATGCCGTTGACACCAAGGAAACATACGAAGTCATGGACAATCTACTAAAGTGCCTTAACTATGAGAAACACGATTGGAAAGTTTGTGCCGACCTTAAGGTTATCGGTATCCTTTGTGGATTACAAGGTGGATTCACAAAGTACTGTTGTTTTCTCTGCCTTTGGGACAGCCGCGATCGTCAACATCATTACACCAGGAGGAGTTGGACAGAAAGAGTTAACTTCATCCCCGGCAGCGACAACGTGAAATATACACCACTCATAAAAAAGGAAAATGTTTTTCTCCCACCTCTTCACATAAAGCTCGGACTCATAAAAAACTTCGTGAAAGCTATCAACAAAGATGGCGAAGCGTTCGCCTATTTAAAAAACATTTTTCCTCACCTTTCATCGGCAAAGATTAAGGAAGGCGTTTTCGACGGTCCGCAAATTAAAAAGTTGTTGCAAGACCAACAGTTTGAGCACATTTTATCACCAAATGAAGCTGCAGCTTGGAACTCATTTCGGCAAATTGTTTCCGGATTTCTTGGAAACAACAAAAGCTCAAATTACAGAGAGATCGTCGAACAACTACTCCAAAATTATAAAAAAATTGGAGCAAATATGTCGCTTAAGATACATTTTCTACACTCGCACTTGGACTTCTTTCCGGACAACCTGGGCGATGTGAGTGACGAGCATGGTGAGCGTTTTCATCAGCAAATGAAAGAAATTGAGCACCGATACCAAGGATTTTGGAACGAAGCTATGATGGGGGACTATATCTGGTTCCTGATAAGAGAAACAAACCCACAACAATATAAAAGAAAGACAAAAGCACATAATTATTTTTAATTTGAAGGTTTTTATTTTTGTGTTTAGATATTTTTTTTAAAACTTTTTTATAATTAATTAATGTTGATATCCTTAGGATAATTTCTTGTACATATATCGAATTGTTTTTTAATTTAAAGTCATATATTTTTGTCACCCAACAAATTTAAATTTTTTTTGTAATAAAAAAGAAAAAACCTTACCATAGACAAAGTTGTGCATATGTCGAGCAAATTTTTGAAATTCATACCTTTACTCAATTGCGAATAAAAGCGAAACGCGTGCATCGATTTTCATGATCTTTGTCTCATTTTGCTCATAGGTTATGTGACTTTACGTAAAAGTAATAAGATTTGACATTTTTTTTCATTTGGGATTTTTTATGGATTTTTTAAAAAAAAAAAATTTAAATCTTTAGGCAAAAAATAAGTTTTTTCCTTTATATATTCATTTTTAACTTGGAAAGTGTTGCTTGTATAGGAAAACAATATATAAACAGATTAAGGGAATTGTAATTTTAAATTTTTTAAAATTTAATTCAATTAAATCGGGCTAGTGGTTCCTGAGTTATGCCGGACGAAACAAATTAACCAAAAAAAAATTTTTAAAATTAAAAAAAAAAAAAATAAATCAAAAACCAAACGAAAAAAAAATTTTTTATTGCGTTTTTCGAGCTCATGTCAAGGTTATCTACACAGAAAAAATTATCGCATCCGGAGTACATGAAATTTTTTTCATTTTGTTGAGTAGTGTAATCATACATGGTCATATGTGTACATTAATGAAAATTGATGTAATATTTGCATGTATGATCACATATGAACACTTATGAATCATATATGGAGGTATATTAACAAGTGTGAACTCGAATGACTTTATATATGAGCATGAATGATCTACTTTTTAGTTTCTTTAAGATATTTTTTTTTTGCTCCAAGAAACTGTTTACAAAAGCGGTATCAAATGAAAAATCTTTTGAAAACGCATCTACAAAAAAAAGATAAAAAAAATTATACATACACTTTTGTCAAAATGGTCCAGCTTGTTGCAAAAATAAAATATTTTGGGAATCCCTTTAAAAAACGTCAAAGTTAATTTTTAGCGGACCACTAAAAAATTGTCGTGTTTCGACCCACTTTAATATACAGTGGGGAGCACTTGCAAGTACATGTAAGTACTTTTTACACCTAAAACTTTAGGCCGAAAAATATTTGTCTCTAGAACTAAATTATTCTTTTCTAAAGGTATAAGTTACGCTGAATCCAAATCTGGTCTCAGAATCACTCTCCGATCAGGTGTTGGAGCTATATTAACGGAAAAGTATCGTTTTTGATCAAAATGCTTCGATTTTTCATCATAATGGAAATACATTTTTTATAATACTTGTAACGGCACCTAAATACACTACTCGTAAACTTTTTTTAGTTTTTGAATTTTTAAGATATCTAAAGTTTAGAACTACAATGCAATTTTTTATTCTGATTATTGGAAAATATTTTAGTAGAGATTTTTTCTTCTTAAGATTTCGGTTGACAGCAAAGACCTGCATGAATGTCTTGTGAAACATGCGCAAAACACTTTTTTTTACAACAACATTTTTTTCTGCTTCAGTAATAAAAAACGAGTTACATTTTGAAAAAATCGAAGCAATTATAGTTACCTATGAAAAATGTAAGTTTTTTTAAGCAAAATAGCTTATTGTTATTCTACTTTTAGTATTAAAAATCGTCAAATTTGGCATCAGTATACACAAGATAACGTTTTGCAAAACATTCACGCAGACCTTTTTCTGGTAGTACAGTAATGCATCCGTCCTTTATGTAAAACCAACAAAAGTTGGCCCCGTGGAAGTGTTTTATTTTTTTCTCGATATGTTTATAAATTTATTTATTTTATAGCCTTAGGTTAAGTAATGTCACTGTATGTATTAAACAAATCAGGGTTTTCCCATAATTTATTTTAAATTTAACTTTTTTTTAATAAACATGTCTTTATTTTTATAAATAAATTGAAAAAAAGTTTTATACGCAAACTAGACTTTCTACAAAAATTATTTTATTAACTGCACACTCATCAGTAAGTAAAAATATCTGTTATATTAACTAAAAATAAGTAAATCTGTAGAATCAGTTTACTTTTTTGATCAAATTTGCCTGCAGCCCACAGTTCTAAGCGAATTTTAAAAGCTTAAAGTTTGAAAAATTACAAGACTAAAGTACAGATTGATTCATGGTGGCCATTTATTTTATGTTCCTAAAAAAAATCGTCAAAAAAATTTTGATATTTCTGCTATAAAAAATTTAAAAAGTTTTGGATATAAACGAAATGTGTGTCAAGTTTTAATAATTTTATTCTCTGTTGATGGCCGTTATCAATTCTGCGGTCACTATTCCATATCGTGCTTAATAAACAAATTCTTTTGAAAATAAAGCCTTATTATTTTTCATACAGAATCATCAAAAATATTCAAATCGTGTTTGTCTTTTGTGGAGATGAATGTTTATACCCTGCTTCATCGACATGCATTTTTATAATATTTAGAAACACAATTAAATAAAGGAAAAGAAAATTGCATAATTTAATTTAAGAATTTGTTAGATTTTTTAACTTATAAACCTGGGTAAAGTAGTATCAAATTTTTTAGATACATATATTACGTATTTTATAAAAAAAAAATTAGTATGTCATGTTCTTTATAAAAACACAAGACTAATTTTCTTAAAATGTGTTTAATGATGGGTATTTGTGGATCAGTATATTAATTTTTAATAAAAGAAAAGTTCAAAAATTTTGGTAAGATATAAAAAATGCTGTAGTGAAAGCAAAAAATATTTGAAATTTTATTTGACACTAAGGAATCTAAAGCAGTAACCACGAATTTAACAAAAAGTATCAATAGAGTAAATAATTATCTTTAACTTGAGATACACTTCGTTTGTACACAACAACTATTAAATCTATTTCTATATTAGAGTGGTGTGACTGAGTAATTTAAACTTCGCCCAGCCAAGACCTCTGGACCTAGGAATTTGAAATTTGGTACATAGGTTCCTCCTAATACTTAGATCTCCACTAAGAACCGAATTTTATATCTTCCAACGGAGAAGGCCAACAAATGTATATTTTTCCAACAAAAAGATGTTCCGAAAAAGTATCTTATTACAAAACAAAGTACCGTCTTAAAAAAAAATTACAAACAAGTATTGTTCCAAACGAAAGAGTACCAAAAAAGTTAATTTTCAAAAAAAAAGTAAAAAAAACTTTACCTTATTAAAAAAAGTATCAAAAAAATTAAATATTTCTAATAAAGTAAAAATTTCAAAAATATACATTTCCAAAAAAATTATCGTAATTTAAGAACCCTTTAAGAACCTTTTCCAAAAAATATTTACCGAAAAGAAATTCTTTTTCCAGAAAAAAGTACCAAACACATTTTCATTTAAAAAAAAAAAAACCGATTTTAAAATAGTACTTTTTCCAAAAAAAGTCCCCTTTTCCAAAAAAAAGTCCCTTTTCCAAAAAATAAGTTTCTTTTGCTGAAAAAAAGTACATTTTCCAAAAAAAAGTAACGAAAAAGTTAGTTTTTCAAAAAAAGTACAAATTTTTTGGTACCTTTTTACCAATACCAAAAACTATTGGCAAAAAAGTACCAAAAATTTTAATTTTTCTACAAAAGTACCAATTTCACAGCAGTCCCTTTGAAAAAAATGGACCTAAAAAGTTTCTTTTTCTAAAAACGAGGTACCAAAAATGTATCTTTTTCAAAAAAAGACCCAAAAAAAATTTTATTTTTCTAAAAAAGTACCAATATAAAAAAAGTTACAAAAAGTATTGGAAAAAAGTACAAAAAAAATTAAATTTTTCTACAAAACTAGCAATTTTAAAAATGTATTTTTTCCAAAATAGTACCTTTTCCAAAAATGTATCTCCCAAAAAAAACTACCGAAAAAAGAAACTTCCCCACAGAAAATTTTTCTAAAAAAAGTACCAATTTCAACAAGTACGTTTTTTAAAAAAAGTCTTTTCCAAAAAACATACCATTTCCAAAAAAAAAAGAAATAAATAGAAGTTTCTAAAAAAAACCAATTTTAAGAAGTACTTTTCCAAAAAAACTACCTTCACCAAACAGCAGTTTTTCCGAAAAAAGTACTTTTCCAAAAATAATTTTTAGGTTCCAACAAAATTTTCTTCCAAAAAAAATCTTCAAAAATAAGCACCAAAAAAATTAAATTTTTCTATAAATAGTAAGATATATACTTACCTTTTAAAAAAATTTTAATTTTTCCAAAAAAAAAAAACTTCCAAAAAAGGACCGAAAAAGGTACCTTTACCAAAAACAGTTCTTTTTCTAAAAAATTTTTCCATTTCTTCAACAAAAAAAAGTATCTTCAAAACAGAAAATATTTTTAAAAAAATACTTTTTCAAAAGAAGTGCACTTTTTCAAAAAAAAAAAAAAATACAATTTCAAAACACTACATGTTCCAAAAATGTATATTTTTTGGAAAAATCCCTTTTACATTTTTTTTTTTTTGTATTTACAAAATCCATTGTTGAAGAAAATAAAAATTTTTAACAAATTTACAAAAAAATATTTATATGTACTAATTTCTGAGTTAAAAAAAATATTTCCATTTAAAATACACAAAATGTGTTAGTATACAGTATATATATATATATTTACGAATTGTATACACAAAAAGGTGTTTAATATAACAACCAGAACTTTTTTGTTTGATTTAATTTCATTCATTTATATTAAGAATTGAGAAATTGTCAATTATTTGTATTGGTTTCTATTGTAGTAGTTTTAGTTGCTGCAAGAATGTTTTACATTGAGGATATTCAAACAAGGATGATTTACATTGACTGTATGGTTGAAAAACGTCTGACAAGTGAGTAGCAAATAATTTCGCTTTTTCAATATTGGTTTTTGCCCATTACCCATTTGAGTCTTTTAATGGAGGTATTCGAGCAGTATCCTTACCAAACTGATTTCCATAGAGAGTAATTTGTCGCACCAACAGTAGCGTCTCAAAGATTACAAACCCACATCTCTCAGTTAGAAGCTTGGTTAGAGAGATGGAGAATTAGAGTAAATAAACAAAAATGCATTCACATTACGTTTACCTTACGAAGAGAATCTTGTCCACCAGTTCGTATTAATAATCATAATATACCCCAAAACACACATGTTAAATATCTGGGTATTCATTTTGATATAGATGCTAAAATTACCCAAATAAACTTAAAAACTGTACAACTAACATTGCTTATACACTCAAAAAAATAAGTTAGTAGAAAAGTTAGTAAAACGTTTTGTAAATCAGGTATACTATTTTTTAGCAAATATTTTTGCTAAAATCGTGTTTTCAGCTAAAATTTTTGTTATACTTATTCAGCACTTAACTGTTTTATACTAATGCTTTACTAATATACTAATGTTTTACTAATTAATTTTGCTAAAAAAAATTGTGCTGATAAGCAGATGTCGCGGCATGTCAAGATGTAGTAGAGAAGAGGAAAATGATATTAAAAAGTACAACTCTAACAAGACAAGTAAAAAAATCAACCATGAAAAAACATATACAGACATGTAGACAGAGTAAAGAGAAAGACAAAAACACACATCTTAGGTAGATTTGTATGGTTTCTTTTTCTTATTGCAAAAAAAGGGTTGTTTTTTCGTTTCGTTTGTTTTGTTTATTTTTTCGTTTCGTTTCTAGAATTATCTTCGGCAGTTTCGTCATAGCATCATTAAGACAACCATTGATGTAAGTAGTTGAAAGAAAATTTTTGTTATGTTATATATATTTATTTCTATATATTTTCAGATATTAAATTAATTCATGTCGTCAATGTGGGAAAATTAAAATTGTTATATTTCGTTATTATAGTAAATTATTTTTAAAAGAATCACAAAAATATGTTTTATGATTTTCAGCAAATAAATTAACTAAATTACAATTTTTCTACAAATTTTTTGCGTTTTTTTCAGTCTACTAAAATTCAGCAAAAAATTTATTAATTTTTACCAACGGTTTTTTATTTCTAATCTAATAAGTGTTAGCAAAACTTTTGCTGAATCTACAAATTTTGTTGCTAAAAATCAGCTCGCTGCTTTTCAGCAAAAGATTTTGCTGACATTAGCAACTTTTTTGCTAGCATCCTCCTGACTAAAATTTTGCTGACTCAGCAAAATTTTTTGCTGACAAACTTTTTTTTATGAGTGTAGGTAGAAACTCTAAACTCGGTTTAGACTGTAAATTATTGATTTACAACTCGATTATAAAACCCATATGGTGCTATGGTATTCAGCTATGGGGATTTACCTCGGCTTCCAATGTTGAAAAATTACAAAGAAGGCAAAACAGGCTATTAAGACTGATCACAAATTCACCCTGGTACGTGAGAAATTCTAACATACATAAGGATCTAAATGTCCCACTTATCAAAAATGAGATCAAGAAATACAGTGAAAGATATATGAAAAGATTGAAAACACACCCTTATACACTAGCTCGAAATTTATTAAATAATCGTGGACATCTACGCCTTAGAAGATTGGACACACCAGACTTGGTACAATAAAAGTGTTACAAATGCTCCTGAAAATATTTAGTCGCTGAGCCCTTGAAGTTTTGTCTGGCACTGGCTGGATTTAACGTCAATATTTAGTTTTAAGATTTGAATAATTATTGTTAGTTGACTAAAATTTTGTGAAGATCCAATAAACAGAAATGAAACGAAAAAAAAAAAACCTGCTTTTATATGCGCACTTACACGATTTATAGCAAAAAGAGGTCACTGTACTCCGACAATGCCAATCGAGAACTTAGAGAATTGTTTCAGTCTTTTTGTCTGACAGTCATAATAAATCGGTTCGTCAAGTTTGTCGTCAAGAGGGAATTACTTGGAAATGAATTCCGCCCCGCTCTACTCACTTTGGTGGGCTGTTGGAGAGCGCTGTCAAACAAGCAAAATATTACGTCTAGCACTGTTGGTAGCCTCATACTGACATAAGACGGACTTCACACAGTTTGCTGCCAACCAGAGGCTATTATAAACAGTCGTCCAGTAACACCTTTATCTTCAGATCAACATGATTTTCGGCCCCTTACACCAGCGCATTTCTTGATCGGCCCTTTAACTACGCTGCCAGAACCATCAATGTTAATGATTAAGCCAGCATCGCTGAAAATATATCATATGTTACAATGGATTCAAAAACAGTTCTGGGGCAGATAACGAAATGAATATTTGAAATTACTACGATTGAAGACTAAGTGGCCAACTACAATGTCAAATATTCTAGTCAGCGATCGAGTAATGCTGTAAGAAGATAACATCCCACCATTGAAATGGCCTTTAGCACGTGTAATTGAATGCAATCCGGGCGAAGATTTAATTTTTCAAGGTGGCGGAGAATGTTGTAACATCAACGTATACATTGTCAACAGCATATTTTTGTACACAAACTGCGTAACAAAGAATAATACATAATTTATCTACTTATAATAAACTAACCGCTTACTACTTACATGCATAATAAATCTATGTAAAAAAAATTTTAGTTAAAATCTATACAAAAAAATGTAGTTTTGTTACAGAGTTAAACAGTTATAAAATCATGTCATATAATTTTTTGGTATATATGCTTATTACATTGTTAAAATATTTCACTTAGTTTGGGACTGCATTAAAGAAAACAACATAAAAATAAGAATTTGAATAAAAAAGTGAATTTTGAATAAATGAATTGAATTTAATGAGAAAAAAATTAAAGTGTTTTATTTCTCCATATTGTTGGAGCAATTAATAAACAAATAGCAACAAATAATAAAAGTAGTAATATCTGTAAGTGTCATAAATGTGCCACTTCAACTAAATCTAACAATGATTAATAGAAAGGTAGCAAAGGAGATTACTGGTACTAAATAAAATTGGCAATGTAACATATGTGGAAAGAAAAATTCAGAACTTCAAGAAACTTCAGATGAACCCCCTAATAATGAAGATGCTCTCAAATATGGAATTTACCCACTTCATGCCGAATTTGATTTATGGAATATTGTTTACATCTTTCTTATGATAATAAATACCGCAGTAGTCCAGGAAATATGAACATTGCTGTCAAAAATAACACAGATCTAAATAATATGAGAAAAGACGAGAAAACAAGAATGCAGAATGAATCCTCGATAAGACTCTTCACGGTTATGGAAGATCAAATGATGGTCACACAGCACGACGTTTTTTTTTTTTGAAGACCATGAAACTACTTCTAAAATAACTGGTTTCGATAAAAATTTAATTAGACTTTTTAAAATAATATTGCCTGTTATCAACTTCAAAATTCCAATTAATGCAGAGAAATTCAGGTCATGTGCAGATATCGATTTACAGATATCGACTTTATATCCATGAAGACTAATAACTCCAACAGTGCATAAGGTGCTTATCATGGAAAAGATATAATAGAAAACAGCATACTACCATTGGGAGAATTAACAGAAGAAGCGCAGTAAGCTAGAAACCGAGATGTAAAACAATATAGACCATTTAACACACGAAAATTTTCGAAATTATCTCAAAATTCAGATTTAATGCAATATTTATTGTTGCCATCGGATCCATTATTGTACAATATAAGAACACAATGGTTACCAAAGATATCCACAGAAATTGAAAAGGACGACACCGAAGCCACCGAAATTAATAATCTTCTAAATTTTAATATTTTAGACTGTTTTGTGGAAAACAAATAATATAGTTTTGTAAATAGTTTATAGTTTTGTAAATAGTATATAGAAATGGTATTGTCTAACTATAATATTTTCATATTTTTTAAATTGTCTAAAATTGAAGAAAACTTCATATTAGAAATTTTATTTTATTAATTTTTTCATATTACAGTTATAAATGAGAAAAAAATTTAAAAAAATTGTTCCTTTCAAACCTGAGTGGGAATCGATCCCTGAACATTCAGCAACCGACAACTTTTAAACGCAGCCCCTTTAACCACTCGACTATTTACCAGTTGTAACAACATGCACCAAGAACGTGAATATAAATTACTACAACGCCAACTTCCTAGTGTTGTGTTGCATTCGCGTGTTGCCGTATTGATTTACTTCGATAAAAGGTTTACACGAAACTCTGTTTTTTTTTTTTATTTAATATTTTTAGTTTGAATTTAATTAATATTTTTATAAAAATATATATTATTCTATTGTGGATATCGACGCTGCTCCGCCTAGACTAGTTGTGTGTTTCTTATAAGTTTTCAGGAGAGCAAAATAACCGTTTTATTTTGTCGATTCGCGCTATTTTTTACATCTTAAAGGTTTATTGGACATCTAAAAAAATTTACTAAGTGTATGCAAAAATTCAATATCGGCTTATTAGTCGTTAGAGAGCTATTTAGATATTTTCATAATAACAACACATACCTAGTTTTGTTAGAGCATTTCTAACAAAACATTTTAAGAATTTTATACACATACTAGCTGAAGTGCCGGTGTTTCCCGGGTCAACTGGGATTTTTGAATGCAAATAATATTACTAGCTGCATCGTTAATTTTTTAAAAAATAATTGCCTTTCGTATAAAAAAGCTATCTTAATTTCCAACGGATGTACATATCAAAATAAAAGCAAGGTTCTATCCAGTGCATTGGCTAACCTAAACACAACAACAGGAATGGATATAGAGCAATTGATATTAGAAAAAGGACATACCATGACGGAGGTAGATAGTGTACATTCAACACTTGAAACAAAGTTCAAGCCTCCAATATATACTCCAATGGATTATATAACATTAATGAGGCAAGCATGGCCATCACAGCCATATGAAGTAAACCACATTTTCAAAGATTATGAGAATGTTCCAGGAAATTTTAGTCCAATACGGCCAGGTAAACTCTCTGGAGAAGCTACTATAAACAATATTCGTGCGAATTGGAAGAATTTACCACAAAAAACAAATCTAGTAAAACAACAAGATGAAATTGCAAACGTATATGAGGCACAAAAAAAAATTGACGTTTAAATAAATTTATTTACCTCCCTGTTTGTAATAATAAAAAAAATCGATTCCTTTCATTTGGAGCCATTTGTAATGAAACTGGTAGGTGTAATGAACGGTCATCGACAAATAGTTATTTTAAGGGACATCCCAATATACGCACAATTATTCACCCATTCTGGATAGACCACTTTGACAATATTATTTCCTCGACTTTAAATTCTTCGCGAACAAAACAGATTTTTTCCACATACAAAAAAAGTTATAACCTGAGGTTATATCCTGTATGATAGAAGGATGTATATCAGGATATATTATATACCTTATTCCTTATGTAACTAGTCTTAAAAACAATTGAAAATAATAATTTAATAGTTTTAATTGAAATTTCTTTTAAACTATAAATAAATATAGTAATCTTCTTCTATATACATATGTATATAAAACTCATTTTCTGTTTGTTTGTTCTCTATACAATTTTGCAATTATTACTAAATCAACGTATCCAACTCAGTGGAAGCTCGCCAAAATAGTTCCTATACCAAAAACAGAAAACGAGTTTCGCCCAATAGCTATACTACCCTTTCTGTCTAAAATACTTGAACGTTTAATGCACAGCCAACTTAGTAAATTTATTCAGGATAATAACCTTTTAACCTCTAGGCAATCAGGGTTTCGACCACAACACAGTTGTGTATCTGCTTTGATTGATGTAACAGAATATATTAGATCTCAGATTGATGATGATAAAATTTCTTTTTTACTATTGGATCATTCGAAGGCATTTGATACCGTCAACACGGAAATTCTAACGTTAAAGCTAAACAAAATATTTAATTTATCATTTACTAAATTGATGAGTTCATATTTAACAGGCAGATCACAATCGGTTTTTTATGATGACAAAGTGTCAAGTATGGTTGAACTAACAAGAGGTGTACCACAAGGCTCTATCTTAGGTCCATTGTTATAGTCTGCTAACGCCAATGATCTGCCAAAATAAATTACAATACTGCAACGTTCAAATGTATGCAGATGATGTTCAACTCTACATAAGCTGTAATACTTCTGAAATTAATAATTGTGTGAAAAAAATTAACGCTGATCTTGCAAATATTAGCACTTGGGCCAAATGTAACGGATTATGCCTTCATCCAATCAAGTCAAAATGTATGTTGATTACCATCACAAAATATACCATGTATTTATAATCTAACACTGGGTGAGTCAAAAATTGATATTGTTAATAAGGTTAAAAATCTTAGAGTGACATTTAATAAGTATCTACAATGGAATGACCACGTTCTTATCACTACCGGGAAGATATATGGGATGTTAAGAAATTTATGGTGCACGCAATGGTTTATACCTCTTAAAGTCAGAATACTTCTGGCTAAAACTTATTTAATTCCGACATTTCTTTATGGTTGTGAGCTGTTCTCAAGTTGCGATGCTTCTAGTTTTCGCAAATTAAACGTTGCATATAACAATATTGCACGATATATATATGGAATTCGACGTTTTGACAGAATCTCTCACTACTCTAAACAAATCTTTGTAGTTTCTTTTGAAAATCGTTTAAAATGTAAAGCATTAATATACCTTCATAAGATAATCTACTCACGTCAACCAAAATACCATTACGAACGACTCACTTTCTTCAGGTCCGAAAGAGGATACCGTATAATACAGACAAAGCATAAAACTACAGTGTCTGATCAACATTTTTTCATTAATGTCATTAGAATTTGGAATCAGTTACCCCCTCATTTACAAATAATAAGCAACGCAATGCAATTTAAAAAACTGATATACATATGAATATTACAAATAATATATATAAAAATTTATAATTTTGTATATTTTAATATGGACATATTGTTTTGTAACATTATTATTTTGCCTATAGTATTATATATTAATTATTTAAATTATTAAGTATTTGCACTGGATTATAATCAAAATATAATAAATAAAACTAAAAAAATAAAATAAAAAAAATTCACAACGGATTTTCCTCAAATTTGGCATGAGTAATCCTCGGACCTCAACTTAGAACGTAGTATAGTTTTCATCGACCACGTCCACTTCTACGCCTACTTTTGACAAAAAATTGTGAAACTAAAATTTTTTTCAACTTTTTCAACTTTTTTCGTTTTTTTCGAATACAAACTTCTAAGAAAGTTTTAACGGATTTCTTTGATTTTCTTTCTTTACTCGCATATATTTTACGTTTCCCGAGGAAGGGCTCAGTAAAAGTTTCATTACCATAGCCCACTTCAATACCGACTTTTGATCAAAAACGTCAAAATTCAAAAATTCCACTATATTTAATAAAGCTTATTTTTTTATTTAGCATTAAATCCAATCAAAACATTTTAGGAAAAACCATTTCGTTTTTAAGAATTTTTTCCCCTTGTATAATATACCTACTGATTTTTTCGCAATGTCTTTATGATTTAATTTTTTTAAAATTTGATTTTTCCTTACCGTTTTTGACAATAACAAGTCCATTAATTCTATTCAATTTCCTTAAGGATAAACTTTTTCGAAACCATGGACTAAAATCAATATCTGACATCTTTATTGATAAAGCACATTGATTTATATTCGTGAATTGCTACTGAAAGCATCATTTTGTATTCAACATATTTAAAGATAAAACAATTTTTAATTTTGTTACCTTATTTCATATATTTCAAATGGAATCTTTAATTTCAAGTTTAACGTTAAAATCCTAACTGATTCTGTAAAACACAACATAATTAAGTCGTCTATTTCCTAAACACCGTGCACTTCAGCTAGAATGTGTATAAAATTCTTAAAATGTTTTGTTAGAAATGCTCTAACAAAACTAGGTATGTGTTGTTATTATGAAAATATCTAAATAGCTCTTTTTGCAAACATTTAGTAAATTTTTTTAGATGTCCAATAAACCTTTAAGATGTAAAAAATAGCGCGAATCGACAAAATAAAACGGTTATTTGCTCTCCTGAAAACTTAGAAGAAACACACAACTAGTCTGGCCGGAGCAACGTCGATATCCACAATAGAAAAATATATATTTTTATAAAAATATTAATTAAATTCAAACTAAAAATATTAAATAAAAAAAAATGAACAAAGTTTTGTGTTAACCTTTTATCGAAGTAAATCAATACGGCAACACGCGAATGCAACACAACACTAGGAAGTTGGTGTTGTAGTAATTTATATTCACGTTCTTGGTGCTTATTGTTACAACTGGTAAATAGTCGAGTGCTTAAAGGGGCTGCGTTTAAAAGTTGTCGACTGCTGAAGGTTCAGGGATCGATTCCCTCTCAGGTTTGAAAGGAACAATTTTTTTAAATTTTTTTCTCATTTATAACTGTAATATGAAAAAAATAATAAAATAAAATTTCTAATATGAAGTTTTCTTCAATTTTAGACAATTAAAAATTTGCGTTGTTGGCAAGTTTCAGTTGAAAGAAAAAATGTATTGAACAGAAAAACTGTAAATTTGTATTCTTGAGGAAAAATCCCCCCAAATTCAATTTTATAATTAAAAATTTAGGAAAGCAATGGGAGAAAAAAGTTGATATATTTTTTTTTTGGTATTATAGATCCATTTGTATTAATTGTTACTTAAATATAATAAATATATTGATCTATGAAAATAATAGTTCAAAAATTTCAGTGAAGCGACGAGAGAAAAAAGTTAATCTTTTTTTAATATTTTCGTAATGTTTATTGAAAATGTTACCATTCTATTATAAATATATAATAAAGTCATTCGTACTAATTGTTACTTAAATATAGTAATCAGGGGCGCACAGTTGGTTCTATACTACTGGCCCAATGCACATACAAATTGGAGGAATTATCGGAGAGGACCTAGGCTTTTTGAATATTTGACATTACCTATTCATCGATATATAATATGTTTATCTTTAGTCTTGCTAAAGGTTAATACAAAGCATTTGAAAGTTAAACCTCAAGCAAACCTCTTTCTTAAACATAGGAAGGCAGTGCAGATGTATGCATAAAAATGTTGTTTTACGTGTTTTTTTACCTCTTAATACATTTTGGAAATAAATATATCATTCAGAAACCACAAATTTACCTGAAAGAATTCTGTCAATGAATAGGAAACCTGAAAATGTGTTTGTTGGAGAGCGTTGGATGAGCTCAAAAGCAAACCCATGGCGCTCAGACAGCAAATTGTACAATACAAAATATGAAAATATTATAGTTAGACAATACCATTTCTATATACTATTTACAAAACTATATACTATTTACGAAACTATATACTATTTACAAAACTATATTATTTGTTTTCCACAAAACAGTCTAAAATATTAAAACTTAGAAGATTATTAATTTCGGTTGCTTCGGTGTCGTCCTTTTCAATTTCTGTGGATATCTTTGGTAACCATTTTGTTCTTATATTGTACAATACTGGATCCGATGACAACAATAAATATTGCATTAAATCTGAATTTTGAGATAATTTTGAACATTTTCGTGTGTTAAATGGTCTATATTGTTTTACATCTCGGTTCCTAGCTTACTGTGCTTCTCTTGTTAATTCTCCCAATGGTAGTATGCTGTTTTCTATTATATCTTTTCCATGATAAGCACTTTATGCACTGTTGGAGTTATTAGTCTTCATGGATATAAAATCGATATCTGTAAATCGATATCTGCACATGACCTGAATTTCTCTGCATTAATTGGAATGTTGCAGTTGATAACAGGCAATATTATTTTAAAAAGTCTAATTAAATTTTTATCGAAACCAGTTATTTTAGAAGTAGTTTCATGGTCTTCAAAAAAACGTCTTGTTGTGTTACCATCATTTGAGCTTCCATAAGCGTGAAGAGTCCTATCGAGGATTAATTCTTGTTTTTTAAATTCATTCTGCATTCTTGTTTTCTCTTCTTTTCTCATATTATTTAGATCTGTGTTATCTTTGACAGCAATGTTCATATTTCCTGGACTACTGCAGTATTTATTATCATAAGTAAGATATAAACAATATTCCATAAATCAAATTCGGCATGGAGTGGGTAAATTCCATATTTGAGAGCATCTTCATTGTTAGGGGGTTCATCTGAAGGTTCTTGAAATTATGAACTTTTCTTTCCACATATGTTACATTGCCAATTTGATTTAGTACCAGTAATCTCCTTTGCTACCTTTCTATTAATCATTGTTAGATTTAGTTGAAGTGGCACATTTATGACACTTCCAAATATTACTACTTTTATTATTTGTTGCTATTTGTTTATTAATTGCTCCAACAATATGGAGAAATAAAACACTTTAATTTTTTTCTCATTAAATTCAATTCATTTATTCAAAATTCACTTTTTTATTCAAATTCTTATTTTTATGTTGCTTTCTGTAATGCAGTCCCAAACTGAGTGAAATATTTTAACAATGTAATAAGCATATATACCAAAAAATTATATGACGTGATTTTATAACTGTTTAACTCTGTAACAAAACTACATTTTTTTGTATAGATTTTAACTAAAATTTTTTTTACATGGATTTATTATGCAAGCGGTTAGTTTATTATAAGTACACTCAAAAAAAAAAGTTTGTAGAGTCAGCAAAAAATTTTGCTGAGTCAGCAAAATTTTAGTCAGTAGGGTGCTTGCAAAGAAATTGCTAATGTCAGCAAAATCTTTTACTGAAAATCAGCGAGCTGATTTTTGGCAACAAAATTAGTAGATTCAGCAAAAGTTTTGCTAACACTTAGTGGATTAGAAATAAAATGCCTTGCTAAAAATTAATAAATTTGTTGCTGAATTTTAGTAGACTGAAAAAAAACGCAAAAAATTTGTAGAAAAATTGTAATTTAGTTAATATATTTGCTGAAAATCATAAAACATATTTTTGTGATTCTTTTAAAAATAATTTACAATAATTACGAAATATAAAAATTTTAATTTTCCCACATTGACGACATGAATTAATTTAATATCTGAAAATATATAGAAATAAATATATATAACATAACAAAAATTTTAGCTGAAAACACGATTTTAGCAAAAAAAATTTGCTAAAAAATAGTATACCTGATTTACAAGACGTTTTACTAACTTTTCTACTAACTTATTTTTTTGAGTGTAGACAAATTATGTATTATTCTTTGTTACGCATTTTGTGTACAAAAATAAGCAGTTGACAATGTATACATTGAGGTTCCAACATTCTCCGCCATCTTGAAAAAAAAATCTACTGTCAATGGGGAGTTTACAAAGTTTTGTTATTGCTCTTGCTCTTGTGCCTTCTGCAGTTTTTACTGTCACAACACAAACCATACCATCTTCGCCCGGATTGCATTCAATTACACGTGCTAAAGGATATTTCAATGGTGGGATGTTATCTTCTTACAGCATTACTCGATCGCTGACTAGAATTTTTGACATTGTAGTTGGCCACTTAGTCTTCAATCGCAGTAATTTCAACTATGCATTTCGTTATCTGCCCCAGAACTGTTTTTGAATCCATTGTAACATATGATATCTTTCCAGCGATGCTGGCTTAATCATTAACATTGATGGTTCTGGCAGCGTAGTTAAAGGGCCGATCAAGAAATGCGCTGGTGTAAGGGCCCGAAAATCATGTGGATCTGAAAATAAAGGTGTTAGTTTGCGACTGTTTATAATAGCCTCAGTTTGGCAGCAAACTGTGTGAAGTTCGTCTTATGTCAGTATGAGGTTACCAACAGTGCGTTTTGATTTGCTTGTTTGACAGCGCTCTCCAACAGCCCACCAAAGTGAGGAGAGCGGGCCGGTATTAATTTCCAAGTAATTCCCTCTTGACGACAAGCTTGATGAACCGAATTATTATGACTGTCAGACAAAAAAGACTGAAGCAATTCTCTAAGTTTTCGATTGGCACCAATAAAATACGTAGCATTGTCGGAGTATATTACTCTCTATGGAAAGCACCTAAAAAGTTTGGTAAGGCTACAGCCTTAAAAGCCATTAAAAGACTCAAATGGGTAAAAACCAATATTGAAAAAGCGGAATTATTTGCTACTCACTTGTCAGACGTTTTTCAGCTATACAGTACATCGGTACGAGTCGATAATTCAAAAATTAATAAATTTTTAAACTCTCCCGGTCAAATGGATTTTCCCAATAAGCCTGTCACTTTCAAAGAACTAGAAGGGTCAATAAAACAACAACCAGATAAAATAAAATCTTCCCGTAATGACCTTATAGCAGTTAAAATTTTAAAAGAATTGCCTTTACCCGGATTGAAGTATATAAGTCAAATATTCAATGCAATGTTAAATCATGGATATTTCCCAGCCCAACTTAAAGTGGCCCAAATAATATTAATTCCAAAGCCTGGCAAACCACCTGAATAAGTAAAGACGTGCAGGCCAATAAGTCTTTTGCCAGTTCTAAGTAAAATATTCGAAAAACTGCTACTGTTCTGACTAAAACCTATCATTCAAGCAAATAAGCTCTTCCCAAGCCATCAATTTAGCTTTAGAGAACAACATTCTACTGTTGAACAAGTTCATAGAGTGGTTAAATTGACAAGAACAGCGTTTGAAAAGAAACTATGTTGTTCAGCTGTATTTTTAGACATTACACAAGGCTTCGATAAAGTGTGGCATGCATTGCCATATCCCTATTTCGAACTACTGAAAACATATTTGGAAAATATACAATTTCTAGTCAAGTTAAAAGACGAAACTACTCTGCTGCATAAAATACAATCCGGTGTACCACAAGGCAGTGTATTAGGACCCATTCTTTATACCTTATTTACTACTGATCTACCCACAAATGACCGCACCTCCATCGCAACTTTTGCTGATGACACAGTAATTCCGTCTTCCCATCAAAATCATATAACTGCACCAATAAACCTTTAAGTACATCGAAATCAAATTCACGAATTTCTAGAAACGTGGAGAATGAAAGCTATCCCTAATACATCAGTCCATGTAACATTTACCTTAAGAAAAACTAATTTCCTTAATGTAACGATGGGAGCTGATACTCTTCCTCAATCCGACAACACGAAAGACCTGGGAATCCACCTACATAGACGGCTCACATGGCAAAAACATATTTTCACAAAACGCAAACAACTTGGTATAAGACTAACGTCTTTGTATTGCCTCATGGGAAGAAACTCAAAACTTTCGATAGACAACAAGTTACTTATATATAAAACTATTATTACGCCCATATGGCATACAAATATGGGGGTCTGCCGCAAAAACAAACATAAACATTTTACAACGTTTTCAGTCAAAAGCTTTACGCACAATCTGAAACGCGCCAAATTTCGTCTCAAATAATTCACTACATAACGACTTATTTATTCCAACAATGCAAGTAGAGATCAATATAACGGTATTCACACCGCCTATCACAGCATCCAAATGCTTTAGCTGCAGATCTGTTACAGATATCTTCTACCCAAAGAAGATTTAGAAGATTTCGGCTAACACAGCTAATTGTTACAACATAATCTGAAATGATATACAATTTATATAGAGGTGCAACAATGATTGCTTCCTCTGCATGCCTTTTTTATTTATTTAGTTTAATTAAATACTACTTTAAGGGAAAATGCTAAATATCTTTAAAAGTAGATAGATTGCAAATTAAATTGGAGTTAAAAATAAATAAAAGCAGCAAATGTTAGGTCTGGAACCAGCTTCAATAGAACTGCTTTTACTGAGAAGCAAATAAAAAATGGACCACATTAATCGATTCCAGTGATGTTAAATTGAAATGATTGTTCCACTCGATGAGTAGGAAGGGAGCCCATCACTTGACTTTCTGTGGTTGGATGACACTGATAACAAAGCATACATCGGTGAATGACTTGTTTTGATTTGGTTCTACCATTGATGATCCAAAATTGATTTCGCAGAATGTTATGCATTGTCAAGGCTCCAGCGTGCAAATGCTTATCATGAAAATAATGATTGATTGCACTCACGTAAGGATGATTACTGGGAAGAAGGTTGGGATGTTTTGTAGAAAACGGCAGTGAAGAGTTTTTTTAGCCTTCCACCGACACGAATTAACCCGTTGTGAATAAATGGGGACAGCTGAATATACTTCGATCGGGGATTTAGTGGCTTACTCATCTTCAAACATTGTAATTTTTCGTAAAAAGTTGATTGTTGTACAATTTGGCAAAATAACACAAGAGCACTGTTCAACCCATCATAACCAATTATACCATACTGTATATTTTGTTTTCGGCACACCATTATACATCTTTTAACGTGTACAAATATTCGTAGCAATTTTTCATTTTGGATTTCAATTATTGGAGGATCGATGTGTGGGTGATGCTCCTTGGGCCATCTATATTCATCATGTTGTAAGTCTCGACCCTTTAGCCAAAATGCTGTATCAAGCCAACTGACAGTAGTTTCTCATGATAACAAATCAGCCGGATTCAAATCTGATGGTACGTGGCGTCATATACTGCGGTGAGGTGTTGGATTTTTGTGACTCTCTGACGTAGGTCACCGTAATGGCTCTCCTGCAATCCAGGACAAGGTAATTGTTTAATCAGACCAACCAAAAATGTGTTGTGGTGTTGTAGGAAACTAGTTTTTATAGACTGTAATAGTTGACCTCTAAGTAAAGCAGCACCTAACGCCAGCCCAGGAAGAATGAATTATTTTGTGGGCGCTACCCTCGATTTAGCGCACAGCAAATACGAATCAATTATAAGTTGACTTTTTGTTACTGCGTAAATTCGTGCACCATATGGTATAGTAAATGTATTAAGGTATACATACCTTGGTATTTTTATTTGACCAATCAAGTGTAATTCGTCTCAAGAAAGACGTCATGGGATATACTTTCATCCCAATGCAATTTTAGCTTCCAAAGATCTTGCATCAACATTTTACAACGTTAATAAAACCTAACGTGTAAAAAAACTCGCCATGTGAGACAAAATTGATCTTTTGGTTATACTTGAATTTTTTTGTTTATGTGGATACGAAAAACTTCTTCTGTTTCAGACCATTTTAGGCCTAAAGTTTTAACGTATTGCATGCCTTCCGCTTCTACAATAGCTTCTCGTTCTGAATGGGGGACGTCAGCTAAAATGGTAGATGCGAACTTTCCGAGAGCAAAACCCGCCACGTTGCAATAATGATGTAACCTGTCGTTTAATTTCAACCACCTTTTCTTCTGTATCACCACCGTTCATTAAATTGTATCATTAAAAATCGTTAAGGGTGATTTTTGCACCAATTGGGTAATTTTGGGCCTCGTCGTGAGCAAGTTGTTGCAGACACTTTACAGTTAAGTACGGAGCGCAGCTGGTACCGTAAGTTATAAGTTTATAAGTCTGCAAGGGTTTATTACTATTCTGTTTCTACAAAATGCACTGCCACTTTATATCTTCTTCATCGACTAGTACATCTAGGCAATATCAGCGACTAAACCAAACTTGTGGTAGCGAAAGCGAGATAAAATGGTTAACACATCATCTTAAAGAGTCGGTCCAACTTGAAGCATTCATTTAACGATTTTCCATTTGTTGTAGCACAAGATGCGTCGAAAACAACTCGTTGGCGGGTTGTACTGCTTTCCGGCTTTATGACACAGTGGTGAGGGATGAGGTAGAGCGCGTCACTTGCTGCCGTAGGAGCCATATGATGCAAGGAAATATATTCGTCAATGAATTCCTTGTATTCTCTTTGAATGAACGTATCGGAATTCAACCGTGCCTCTAAATAAGTAAATCTGCGTTTTGCTATTTGGCGAGATTCTCCTAAATCAGGAGGTAATACTTTGAATGGTAGACGGACAATGAATTTATTTGTATGTGGGATCTTTTAGTTGTATCCTTGAAGAATTTTTCACATGCTGCTTCTTCTGCTGATAATAATGTTTTTTCTAATAACTTTTCCAGTAATGGTTCACTTGATGACGATATTAATTTGCTGTATTTAGAATTTATTGGCGTATTTAGAATATATGTTGCTTTATCCGTTGTTTTGTTTCGTAAACAAATGTTGTCATTAAAAAACACAGCTGATTTTGGTGAATCAGATTGTTGAGTTGAAGTTTTTAATATTGTTGACTGTGGTGAAATTAAATTTGGTCCGCCGAGTGACAGCTGATCCTGACACAATATATCCTAATTTTGGTTTGGTTGATTTTCTTATTTTTCCTACCATAATGATCGGCCCTGGAATGTTGAATTTTTTGTCTACTAGTTTTATATTTGCAGGAATGTTCCAACCAGAAATGTATATGATTCTGCAGTAACAGAACAGGAATATTTAGCACACACCGCATTCGTGTCACCAATACCACCAGTGTTTAAATTGATCTTTTTTCGGGGTAAACGTGAAAGTTGTATAATTCGTTCAGTAATGAATTTAGATTGCGAACCCGAATCAAGAAGACCTCGTAATTATTTTGCCGTTGCCAAAATAACCAGATTTCTGTCTAGAGCTGTATGAAGGGTGACTATAGAGTTTAGTTTGTTGTTTTCTGTAATAGCATGAGATTGTGTCGAATTTTTAACAAGCATGTTGTTGTGGACGGTGTTATTTTCGCTGCTGTTGTTGTTTCCTTGTGTAGTAGTGTGTGGTGAGTTGCATTGCATTTTGACATCTATTAAGTGAAGGGCACGATCTTGCTATATGGTTTGTTCCAAGACATATTAAACATAATTTTAGCCGCTTTGCTATTTTGAATCGGTCTGATACATTCATATCAATAAACTTACTGCAAGGGAAGGCACTGTGGCCTTATATAGGATTACATATGATGCATTGGGGGTTGCTGACTGGAAGTAACAATCGATGTAGTGTTGTTTTTTGATGAACGATTATTGTGTTGTTGGGCGAAACGGGTTTACAGATGGTCCTTACTAGTTGAAGGACGACTTTTTTAAAAGATTTCTAGCGTCTTTCTAAAAAGCACGCTACCTTAGAAAAGGTTTTTTATTTATTCTTAATTTAAAACTTAAAATCATTTATGTACAGTTTCAAAATTTTCTTTACAACTAGTCAGATATGACTAACGAGCAATTTTCTTCAGGTTAAATTTAAAAGGATTTGTTAGACATCGTTTGTTACGAGCCTAACCAGTTCATGAGGTTTTGTACGTTGTAGCCTACGCAGTTGATCTTCGGCATTAAGGAGCCTTTTCGCTTCCTGCTTCACATGTATAGCCAAACGATTTTGATGGGCAATAGCGAATGTTTGTATAACATTGGTAACATTTTCCACTCCAAGATCTCGGTGAATATCATTGTTCCTTATGTACCATGATGCATTAACTATTCTTCTCCTAACATTGTTTTGATATCGTTGTATTATACGAACGAAACTAGGTTTAGCGCATCCCCACATCTGGTTGCCATAGGTCCATATAGGTTTAATAACTTGGTTATATACTGCAAGTTTATTTTTGATTCATAAATTCGAACGTCTGCCAATTAACCAGTCTAAGCTTCTGTATTTAATTTCAAGTTCTTGTTTTTTCTTTTTGACATGCTCTTTCCATTTAAGCTTCGCGTCTAGCGTCATTCCCAAGTACTTAGCTTGGTTTTCATGAGGGATTTTATTCCCATATATTGTAAATGGAATAACTTTTACTTTTTTGTTTGTAAAGTTTACATGTACTAATTTCGTGTCATTTATTTGAATTTTCCAGAAACTGGCCCAACTTGCAATACTATTTATAGCTGGTTGTAAGTATTGTGCTGCTTCATGTTCATTGTTGCCAACTGCTAAGATCGCAGTGTCACCGGCAAATGTAGCTATGGTGCTGGTAGGTGGTACAATATGTACAATAATGGACCCAAAATACTACCCTGAGGCACTCCCGCTTTAATTTCCTTTATATCTGAGTACTCATCTTCGTATTTGACATGGAAGAATCTGTTTTTTAAATATGATTCTATTATCTTGCAATAGTTACGTGGCATAAATATTGACAATTTGTATAAAAGTCCTTCATGCCAAACCTTGTCAAACCTCCAAAAATATGGCAGAGCAAACTTTACTGTTCTCAAGGGTGCACTCGATAACTTCTGTAATCCTGTGGATCTGATCTATGGTGGAATGTTTTTCTCTAAAACCAAATTGGTGTGATGGTATTACATTGTTGTCCTCTATGATTGGCTTTATACGATTTATTATTATTTTTTCAGCAAGCTTAGATAGACTTGGCAAAATTGAAATTGGTATGTAAGACGTGACTTCAGTCGGTGGTTTTCCTGGTTTGGGTATCATCAGAACTTCCGCAACCTTCCAGTGTATTGGTACGTGCTCTAGCATTACTATTGACTGCATTAATATAGTAAGAACCTTTATTCCTTTGCGTGGCAATTGTTTTAGTACTTCGGCTGTTACAAGATCATATCCGGGAGCTTTTTTTAAAAGTAGTTTGCTAATTTCATTTTTGACATCAAATTCAGTTATTTTAGGAATTGGTTTATCGGGAATATTATATTGTATTTGATTTGTTGTAGGAGTCTGAGAGTTGTTTGGAAGAAAAATAGTTTCCAAATATTCTGCAAACACTGCAGCTTTATCTGTATTCGAACGGATCCATTCACCATTACTTCTCATTATGGGATGGTGTAATTTCAGCGGTGCTTTGCTCGACTTGGTTGCTTTCCACAAGGAATAATCACTACGTTTGTCAGCAGATAAACTCATTATCTGGTTTTGTATTTTTTGGTTTTGGATGTCTTTCAGCCTTCGTTTGAGTTGTTGTTCAATAAAGTTTTGTCAGCAGGATTTCTAGTTTGTTTCCATCTTCGTCGAAGCTTTCTCTTTTCTGTGAGCATTATTTTAACTTCTTTTGGATAGGTATAACCGTTTTATTTTTGTTTTATGGTGGGTGTACTATTCCAACAGGCATTTTGAATAGTATTTACGAAGCTTAAAGCTAAATCGTCTAGCTGATCCGTATCGTTTATATGGATTGGTATTACAAGATCTTCATTGACAATCATTTTAAAATTATCCCAGTCTGTGTATTTGTTAGTCAATGTTGGCAGATGGTTTTTGTAGATTACTGTTTCAGTAAAAGTTAGATAAATCGGAGTATGGTCTGAATTAAAATCATGGCCATCATCTATCTTTAAAAATTTTTTTGAAAAAAATCTATTAAATCTGGTATTTTTGCTGCGTCAGTTGGCCAATAGGTTGGTTTGCCAGTAGACAAAAACTCGCAGCCATTTTCTTTTGCTGCTTGTAGAAGCCTGCCTTTAGTGTTTATTAATCGAGATCCCCAGTAGGTATGCTTAGCATTAAAGTCGCCACCCATGATGAATTTATGTTTATAACGTTGTATTAGTGATTTTTAAATCTCGGTTCTGATATTATTTCTCGGAGGTCTGTAAACTGCCGATATTGAGATTTTACCTTTTTCAGTTTTAACTGAAACTGTTGTAGCTTGAATTTGTTCTGAATAATGCTTCTTTTCTTCATAGTGATCTATACCGATTTTAATAATAACTGCACTTCCTCGAAACTCAGTATTTTGTTGTTATTTTTCTAGTTTTTTCAAAGCTTTTAATATTTCTGTCACTGCATTTACATTAGTATTTGTTGGAGGTTTTGTTTCTTAGCACATTGGAATAACTATGTTCTTTTGGTTGCCTTCTAGGAGTTGTTGGGTTGGCAGCGGCTAGAGTATTTTCATTATTTGGTTTCATGTTAAAATTGTTTTGATTGGGTTGACTTTGGCGGTTGGATTTGTCTCTTATCTTTAGTAATTCTTTTGCGACTATACATCCTCGGTAACTAGCCGGATGCGATTTGCGCAATTAGAGCATTTTGGATTTTCTGTGGGAAGTTTTGTGCACTCTACAGTTTTATGTTTACCAGCACATTGAACGCATCTGGGAGGTTTGGAGCAAAAGTTTTTGGTGTGCCCATGTGATTGGCAATTTTTGCACTGAAAAATTAATCTTGACTGTCTAATTGGCTCTACTTTTACAATACAATTAAGTATTGATGTAATCGAATATATTTTTCTTATGTCATCTGTAGGTTCAAATGAAAGCATAAAGATACCCAGCGGTTCTTTTGTTTTCCATTTGAACTTGTTAATTGCCTCTAACGGTTTATAACCTTGTTCTTTTAGATCATCAATAATTTCGTTAGGGTCGCATGAATGATGGAAATTTTTTACAATAACTTTTATTGGTATATTTTCCTAGTTTTCAAATGAATACCAAAGCAATTTTAAATCGTTGAACTTCTTCGTTATATATCTGTAATCCATACCATCAGTGGAATACATTTTAAATACGAAATTGTTTATTAACTTTACTGTTATTTTATCTTTAGCAATTTCTTTCAGTATTGAATTTATGTCTTTATAGCATTTTACTCCGCTTACTACTATTGGAGGAGGAAGACTCTTGTTTACACTATTCTCTTCAGCATTTTGGGTTTGTGTTTTGTTTATTGTCCCTTCTTCTATATGTATTGGGGAAGTGAACTCAATGCGTTTTTTACTTTTTCGATTTTTTTACAGTATCCAGTTGGTTTCAGCTGCTAATTCTTCTTCATCTGTACTGTAATTATCTTGTTCAACTAGGATTTATTTGTGATAATCAGGATTTATGTTTTTGTGGTGGTTTTGGCCTGATGTTGGAATTTCATTATTGCATTTTGCTTCTCTTGTTTCTAATTGGGAACGAAAGTGTGAAATTGGTTTCTCTGTGTTCTTGGGCTTAGATTTTGTTTTAGTTGGTGGTTCTTTATGTACCAGTGGAAAAGATGCCTTATTTTTTATCTTATTTTTCCGACTTTTTTGAATTATCCACCCAGTTTCAGCAGCTAGTTCTTCATCGTCTGTTTCGAAATTGTTATTTTCAGTTTCAATTTCTTTATCAAATTTTAACTTTTTAATTTCTTCTAATAATTGGGTGTGATTCTTGAAGCTGTATTCGCAAGAAGATGAGATAAAGTAACACTTGCACCTTTATCAGTGATTTCAGCTAGGTGGCAACATATTTTCCTTTGCTATATTTAATGAATAAGTAGAAGGCATTGAAACCCATCCCCTTTTCAATAAGCGCCTTTCTTATTTGAACGTACTTATTCCTCCTAAAATTGATATTAAGACTAAGCGCCAACGCATCGTGGTCTATGAACGCAGTATCCGATTTTGGAGTTTTAGTCCTTTTGGAGAGGCACTAGGCTGGACATCCACAATTTTTTGTGGCTTCTTTCGGCTGGATTTTTGTTAATACCAACCTAAAGGCGGCTTTTATTTGATTAGCATGATGATTGCTAATCAGTTATTCTTGCCTTTTATTTTGTGTCCTTAGTTGCGCCTCATCGTAGTTCTTACAAGGGCGTCCAGAAATTTTTTTTCTATTTCTGTATTTATCTCCGTATTCAACCAATCTTCGTTGCTTTTGTTGAATTTGGACAATGCGTTCCTGTATTCACGCATTTTTCTTTCGTAGCCTTTAAAAAAGTTATATTTTGGTGACAGCATCCTGATTTAGCTTATGACCATATGTATGATCATTGACATATACAAGATGAGCACCTTCTCTTTTAGAGTTATGTCACCCGTAATATATTCCCAATAAGCTTACAGAGCGAATAATATTTTAATGTTATCACCATTATAACAAAGGATTAACTCATGTCACATGTAATCATCGTGGCTTTATATATAATATATATATATAGGTAAAAAAAAACTCATTGTCCCTAATCCCACCCAATAAGATATACATACGGAATATTGCATGTTTTATTCAGGTAAATTTGTGGTTTCTGAATGATATATTTTTTTTTTTCAAATTGTATTAAAAGGTAAAAAACAGGTAAAATAACATTTTTATGCATAGGCACTTCCTGCCTATATTTAATAAACAGATTTGCTTTAGGTTTAACTTTCAAATGCAATGTATTAACCTTTAACAAGACTAAAGATAGACATAGTCGGCTATGTGCTGGATATCGAGTCGTTTTCAAATAGCAAACTTTTTTGAAAACGAATCATGTAAAATTGGTGTTCCTTAAAACGTACGTTTTGATATATTCGAAGTTTTGTTCGAAAAAAAAATTTTAAATGTCAAAAGCTTGTAAACGTAATTTTAAGCAGCTGTTGTATTGTATCAAAAAGGAAAAAAGCTGTAAACAAAAAAAATTATACAAAAAATGCACTGTGTTTTTGTTTTAAGTTATGTTTATTTACGGCTGCGTGGGCCAACAAACATAAAAAGAAGATGCAGTAAATTGTTATGGTTTTTTTTTCAAAACTTGTCGCCGTCCTTTTATCTGTTTTTTGCTTGTACACAACACAGAGATGGTGAATTCAATTTTCAAAATAGTACTTTTTACCCCAACAGTACTAAACAAATTAACAAACCAAATCGTCATGAAACAACAACAGCTAAAACTAAAAGCGAAACTGTACACTCTGTATGGGAAATTATAGTAAAAATTGTATGGGAAAATAGATTTGCTTTAAGCTTTTATAGTGAACCGCATCTTAACCAAAACTTGGCCGATGTTGTTGAAGTGTAAGTGACACCTGATTTTTTGTAATAAATTTACAAGGGTGTTCTATCGAAAATTTAAAATTTTTTTTGACATTCGGTTTTTTTTTTTAAATGAATTTTGCCAAAACATTTAGCTTAAAATAGAATTCTATTATGACGAAGTTTTAGTCAGCATTCTAGCGGATTTTTGCTATTCATACAAAATGTATGGGGAAACAATTACGTTATTAGTTTTATCTCTTATTGGGAGTGTTCTCATAAACAAAAATTTGTAAATAAAGTAGTCAAGTGGTCATAAGAGTACCATGGTACTTTTTAAATACTACAACAAAAAGTACTATAGTACCAACTTTATCATCCCTGACACGACATGCAAATGTTTTTAAAAACATATGTCATTAAAATCTAGGGCTGCCATATTAAATTATTGCAATAATTTTGCAACTAAATCAATAGTTTTTATGTGTTTATTTTTAACAAAACAATTAAAAACATATTTGCTATTTATTTTTATATACATTCTAATTGTTAATTTGTTGTTATGTTGTTATTAAATAAAAAAATGCAAAAAAAAACTTTACTTATTGAAGTTTGTGAACTTCGGTAACTCTAGATTTTTCGAACATCATTATAAAAGAAGAAGAAGACTTTAAGTAAATTTGCGATTTGTAAAAAAAAAGTGTTATTTTCAAGAAATATTTTTTTTAAGACAGTTTTTTAATAAAAGTTAATAATAAATTATTTATGTGCATGATAAAAAAATTAATTTACATTGTTCATGCTCAGTTCAAAGTGTTTTTGTAATTGTTAGACTAAAACTTTGTTTAAAAAAATTCATTTTATTTCATTGCCACAGATTTATGTAAAAATACATGAAATATTAAGAGATTTTTAAAAGTCTTGTTTTAAATTGAAGAAGCTATTAAAAGATTGCTTTTTGACATCAAATAAATAAAAAAAATTTCAAATTTTTAATACCAAGTGTTGTTTTTATTATTTAACAAACCTTTCTAAGAAAAAATCTACATTCTATTTACTTTCGACCAAGTACAACTGCTCGATTTAAAACGAGCAAAAAAATTGCGATATCGGAATCTGGCACACCTAATTTTGTAAACTCGTTTTACTTTTGCGGTTTCGTTTTCTGGCACATACACGAGTATATATCAATGAATAGGTAAATACTTCTTGTTTTTGAAAATTGAACACAACCCAGCAAAAAAATTTAAGAAGGTAAGGGGGTTTGTAATCAATTATTTTGGGCAGAACGCATTCCTTACTACGCATTCTTTTAACAGGGCACG
Source organism: Delia radicum (assembly GCA_021234595.1). Classification (NCBI taxonomy): domain Eukaryota; kingdom Metazoa; phylum Arthropoda; class Insecta; order Diptera; family Anthomyiidae; genus Delia; species Delia radicum. Next base: position 10,710,939 of record CM037856.1, on the reverse strand, counting down.
AGACTAAAATAATTGATTCTTTAGAATTGATTATTTTTTTTATCGAAGAACTATTTACTTTATATTTTTAAAAACTACATACATTTTTTAATAAAGAAATAGTTCCCTGGTAAAACTACGAAGTACTTACAAAAAAAAAAATTGTTCCCTAGAAAAAATAAGAAGTACATTACATTTAAAAAACGAAGTAGTTCCACAAAAAAATAACAGCATATATTTTTTTTTGTGTTTTAAAACGTGAACATGTGAATAAGGAGACCTTAAAACGCTTATTTCTTTTTTGAATTTCAGTTAAATTGAAATGCGAATAAATTATATAAGTTATTAATTGAATTTGTATTTTATGTAATATTAATAAAACTTAATGTAGTGCTTTGCTTAACACACCGTTCTAAAGATATCCGAAATTAATTTAATAACTGCAAAATCTTAATTAAAATTAAGGAATTCATTCTTTAAAGGTCCACAAATATCACAGAAGATAACATGATAATTTTTCTAGAACAATTCGAAAAAAAATAAACGATTCAACTAAAACATTAAAAAAAACTACTAAATTTTTCCTGTAAATAAAAATTTGTTTGAAATAATATATAAGATAAATTCTTTAAAATTGTATAACTTCTTTTTTCAAAAAGAGGAACTATTTCCAATAACGTCCTTTTATTAAGAAAAAGTATTTGATTACTTCTTGCGTACAAAAAGTTATACATGTAAGTTAATAACGTTGTTATTTTTTTTAAGTTAACAATTACTTTGTTATTGTGTTCATGCTTTCTGGTTTAAATTTAAAGAATTGATGACAATACTACACTCAGGGAACTTCTGCTTTAAAAATATGTAGTTGTTTGGGTTGTAATACAGTTTCATTATTTTTAATGTAAATGTAAGTCATTTGTAGAACAAATAAAATTTTTAACTAACCTTGTAGTTCATTTAAAAAAACAACTCACATCAAATGACTGTTTTATGATTTTACATTCATTTTTTACAGTTGTTTTTTGTTATTTAAAAAAATAAAAAAACAAAAATTTGGTTTATTTTTTACTACCATGTGGTTCATTTTTACTACAATTGTTAGTCATTTTTTGAACATTAAAAAACAAATGACAATGTTAGTTGAATTTAATGAAATGTAAGTCGTCCTTTTTTTAAATGAAATTTCATTTGTTTTTGACTACAATTGCAGTCGTCTTTACCAACATAATTTCCTAAGTGTACTTGCTTGTTTGACTATCAGGCACGTAGCTAGGGGGGGTGGCTTGGGGGCTAGAGCCCCCCCCCCCTCCCCGAAATGATTTGACAAATTTAAAAACTTAATACAATTCGTTAGAAAGTAACAATGTTATTTATAAATTTAATATGAAAATATTTTTTTTTGACTTGGATCAAATAGGAAATAGTTTTATATGATTCGAATCTTAAAATTTCGTTAGAAAACATCGCCTGCAAATGGGCGGCTATCATTGTTAGAGTTGATTTTCGACAAAAAGCAATAAATAAAATCATTTCATAAGAGATTTCGAAGTCTTTGACTTAAAATATAATCAAAAAATTGTTTGAGACAATGCAAACTAAAAATTAAATATGTCTACGCAGAAAAAACTAAAATTGAGTTTTAATTAAAATATTTGTTGATTCAGCAAAAGTTTAATTGAATTCGGTCGTGTTGATGCAATTGTAGTAACAACTAAAATAATTTGTATCTATTTTATTAATATTATTTTCAATTACATATAGTTTTATTCACATCTATTAAAAATTTAATTGAATATTGTTTACTATAGGGAAAAATTACAAAATTTGAAAAAAATCACCAAAAATTGTAAAAAAATCGCCAAAATTTAAAAAAAATCGAGACCATTTGAAAAAATCGCAAAATTTGAAAAAAAATTGGCAAAATTTAAAAAGCAATCCTCAAAATTTTTTATAGTAATTAAATATGCTAAAGTCCCAAAACTTATTTAACAAATTGTGAAAAACAATCTGATGTAGGCGTGTCCCTATCCGGATTTCATTCCTGCCCAAGGAAATCTTCAGGGGACTTTGTTATGAGAATTTCTAGAGATATTTGTTATGTTAAATCACAAACTCAACTTGCAGAAATTTAAAAAAACTCCCAAAATAAACGCCAAAATTCTGAAAAAAAACTGAAATTTTTTTTATACCAAATTCATTTTCAATTAAATAGTTAATTGAAAGTAAGTTTGAAATCGAACAAAAGTTTAATTGAAATTTTTTTGACAATGATTTTTTCTGTGTATTTTGACATAATCTTTTAAAATGGAGATACCACTAAGACTCAAAATTAAGTTTACTTGTGCCGTAAAAGTAGTTACTAAATTCATTAAATTTGGTTTGCTACGCACGCATCTGGTAACATAGTTTTCGGTATTTTTTTTACGATATATATTACGATATCTCATATATTTTTTTAATTTTTTGAAACAAATTTAAGCCTCAAACTTTGATCGATATGCATAATGTGTTAACGTGGTCCAATGTGACTCAATTTTTTTTTTAGACTAAATGTAAACAAATTTCTATCGGCGCTCCTTGAAATGCGACATTTTAAAATCAAGCAGCTAAACCAGTCTTTGTGTTATAACGATGTAGTTTTTTTAGACATTTTAAAGGGTTTTCATTTAAAAAAATGATTAAAGACAATTTGAAAAGCGTTTGAAATTGTCCAAAATATAAATCAAAGTGAATTGGAAATACATAATTTAGTTTAGATAAGACCTAGGCGATGTCAGGTATATATTTAAATTTTCCAATTTTATATTTTTTCTTTATTATTATTTCTTTCAGACTACAATCACGCTTGCTTGTAAAATTTACGAATTTTTTAATACAAGACATGAAGTCGGATATATGAAAAAGGGGAAAAAATAGTGAATAATTTGTTAAAATAATTCAAATAAGTGGCAGCCGGGGTCCACGGCATAGTTTCAAAATGTGTGTTTTCTCGAGCATTTTAACGCTGTTTTTAAATAAACCTAAATTTCCTAAACTTTAAACATATTTTCATACAAAGATGTGTTAAATTTCACCACCAATTTTAAAAATAGATACGTTTTTCATATTTTTTTGCTGCTTTATCACCGAATTTCATTAATTTCAAAGGGAACCCATCGGAAAAGCTTCCTTATAAGTGTCAGGCAAATTATATAGGATATTTGCTTTTAATTTGTTTTTTGGACGGTTATAAATCTTTAATTTCCCGAGTTAAAACGTTTGCATAAAATAATACATTATTTTATATGCACTTATAAGGTTTTGTCTGCCAGTGCATTTAACCGGATTAATAGATATTTCGGATTTTCATGACATTTTTAAATCAAAAACCGGATACAACTATATCTTATTTTGTATATGATGAATTTCATATCAAAACCGATATTCGTTGAACCCGACCCCTCAGAATTTGATGAAATTTTGCATACAGCTACATTTTACCTATACAAACACAATCTCGTATTTAGAAATTGCATTTGTGAAAATATGTGGGCGTGGCAAGGTATCGAAGTTTTTGAAAAATCACGATAACATGTACTTTCAATCTGAGATTACTACGGAATAGCTGAACCGATTTCAAAGATTTTGGCACCATTAGAAATGTATTTCAATTAGCTTTCGAACACATACACTGAACAAATTTTATATAACACTGACAATTTTTTTTGCCAAAAATAAAACTTTAAACTGGGAAAACATTTCAAAGGCCAAGTGTTTTTTTCCAAAAAAATTTTTTTTAGAAGGGTCTGTTTAATATATACAACATATCTAAAAACTAAAATGGCGTTCTTTTTTCTTTTTTTTAAATTTTTTTAAGTAAATGCATCTCTTGTTAACTTCCTTATATTTTGATATCATTGTGTGACAAAAAAGAATACACAGAAAAAATTATAGCCCAAAAATATCTAATTAATCGATTGTTTGAATCAATGGCAATTTAAACAATTTTTTTAATTGATTCAATTAAAAAATTTATTGAATTTTCTAATATATCCATACAGTGTTGACAACATATAAACAAAATTTTTAAAAATTTGGCAAACTATTTTTTTTTTATTTTATTTAGATTAAATAATCAAACAAAGGTTTAATAATATCAATATATTATTTAATTTGTAAATAAAAAGAAAACAACTCGCAAATGATTAACTTTTAATAAGTTGACTAGTTTACCGATTTCAAATACACGCAAAATCGTAGTTATTTCACTAGAGTTTGCAACACTCTTTTTTGTTGAGATATTCGTGTACGCACGAAAACTTAATTTAGTTTCGTGTTTTATCTGTGGTAATAAAAGTGCACATGTGGATTTAAATAAACCTTATCGAAAAAGGACAATTAAACTATTATTTTTATAAATAATTAAATTTTCAATAAGTATAAGTGTCATTAAGCTATCATTTTAAAGTTGTGTGTGATTTGAGGAAGGCAATTCAATTACAAGAAAAAGTTCAAGACAAGACATGCAAAACAAAAATTTTGTCTTTACTCTTATTTGTTTTCTTATAATACATTGGGAAAACATTTCAAAGGCCATTAAAAAGCTTTAATTTTATCTATATATATAAAATGGAATGTGTGTTTGTTTATTTGTACCTTATAGGAGACCAAACCTCTGAACCGATCTTCCTGAAGTTTGCACAGCATTTAACTGGGACTCTGGCATGATTAATAGGGTGCTTTTTTTCGACCACGCCCACTTTTACGCCCACTTTTTTAAAATTATGTAATTGCTCCCATATTGCTTTTAACAGATTTACTTCAAATTGTATACACATTATACTCCAGGCGAGGTAGAAATAAACATTTCTTACGCTACGCCAGGCCCCGTTGAAGCCAAATTTTGTTTGAAAGTTTTAAACTTTTTGTTCTCTGTACAAATTTGTTCCTTCCAACGGATTTTTTTTATTTGGTAGTATATTGCTCTTAATACTGTTAACGTCGCCATATAACTATGAACCACGCCCCCTTTTTTTAAATTCAGATACTTACTTATACCACTAACAATGTTTGCTATACAAAATACTTTTTTTGTAATATGTATTTACCTAAAGTTTTATACACTTTTTATCTACAGGTAAGGTAGCCATACATTTTTTTATTACCAAATCCCCCTTTTTCGCCCCATTTTACCCAAAATTATAATTAATCTCCTTTCAATCTATCTATATATATAAAATGGAATGTGTGTGTTTATTTTTTTGTTTGTTGTTTGTACCTTATAGGAGACCAGAGCTCTGCACCGATCTTCCTGCAATTTTCACAGCATTTAACTGGAACTCTGGCATGATTAATAGGCATGATTTCGATCACGCCCATTTTTTTTGAATTATGTAATAGCTTCAATATAGTTTTTAACAAAATTAATTCAAATTGTATACACATTATATACTCCAGCCAAGGTAGATATAAACGTTTCATACGCCACGCCCCTCTCACGCCCCATATTGTTTAAAAGTTTTAATCTTTTTGTCCTCTGTTCAACGGATTTTTTTTCAAATAATGTATATGGCAATTCATTTCACTAATTAAGAACGGTTATGATTGGCTGTCTTCACCAAACGGGAGCTATGTTTGCAGCCATTCAAGTTTTAACTTTGATCACGTCTATTTGACTAATTACAACAACGATTCTGATTGCAGGTTAAAGAAAAATTATTCTATTTTAGCAAGCGAGAGCTTTGCTTGCATGACTTGCATTTATTTAACTATACAAACACGTTTTATTTCATTTTATAATGATGGGGGTAGCGAAGCACACCGGGCTCAGCTTTTTATTATAAAAAAATATATCATTGACACGAAATTTTTACTTAATTTTGTTATCTTATTTTTAATGTATTACACATTTCAATTATCATTTTTTAATTTTAAAAACGATCATATACAAACTAAGGTCAGCTAACTTATCTCAATGTAGTCAAAGTTTAGTGATGCCTATAGTAAGGAATGTTAAATTTATATGAAAATATCTGTGGTTAATTAAACTCGGCTATTTTTAGAAAAGTTATTAGCCTTAAAAAAAATTTTAGGCAGGGCAACGTCTGCCGGGTCAGCTAATTAATACAAATAAAATTTGAAGGCAAAACAACGTTTGCCTGGTCAGCTAGTTATAAATAAAATGTCAATTTAATTTACAAACCTACATTTCTTTTTTTATTTAATGGGGGGCATATAACAAAAATAAAAAATACGAGTTTTCAATTAAAACTACCACTGTTTTCTTCTCAAGTTTCAATTAAAGTTTTAATCAATTTAACAAAACTTTTTAATTGAGGTTGTAAAGAAAAACAATAACTCTTTTAATTGATATTATTATTATTTTAATTTATAGAGTTTTAATAAACTGTCTCCAAATTTTTTTAGTTAATATTATCATTTCAGTGGTAGGTGCAAAATCAATTAAAATATTAATTGATTCAATAAAATTTTTAATTGAAACCCGTTTTTAGTTTTTTCTGTGTTAAGTAACTATACTTTGAAAGTTATACAGATTTTTTTGTAATTCTAATGGATTAGAACAAGAATCGTATTATCAAATTTTTCAGACACCCCCAAAATATGGATTTACCCTTGGTAAATTTTTTTTTTATTTTCATTTTTTAGATTTAATATATAATTTTGCGCATACTGTTGACTTTCGGAATATTTGCTAACTTTAGTGAAGTTTCATCTAAAGGTATAAAAGAATGGAAGCTTTGAGTTCCTGTAATAGTTTTAGCATTTTTATACCTTTAAAATAGCTCTTCTTTTGTTTTGTTATAGTCGTCAGCGTCTGCATAAGCAACTTCTATGGAGGTCTTATAGGTTTGTGAAGCCCAATGATAAAGGTCTTTCGCCGTTTGAATTTGATTTTTATTTGCAATGCTATAATTCCGAGCGCCTCTTTTTAATAAATCGTCACAAAATGTGTCTGTAGTAGAGAAAATTGCGCTCGGAATTATAGCATTGTAAATAAAAACCAAATTCAAACGGCGAAAGACCTTTATCATTGGGCTTCACAAACTTATAAGACCTCCATAGAAGTTGCTTATGCAGACGCTGACGACTATAACAAAACAAAAAAGAGCTATTTTCAATGTATAAAAATGATAAAACTATAACAGGAACTCAAAGCTTCTATTCTTTTATACCTTTAGATGAAACTTCACTAAAAGTTAGCAAATATATGTGCAAAATTATATATTAAATCTGAAAAATGAAAATAAAAAAAAAAATTTACCAAGGGTAAATCCATATTTTGGGGGTGTCTGAAAAATTTGATAATACGATTCTTGTTCTAATCCATTAGAATTACAAAAAAATCTGTATAACTTTCAAAATATAGTTACTTTATTCTTTTTTGTCACACAATGATATCAAAATATAAGGAAGTTAACAAGAGATGCATTTACTTAAAAAATTGAAAAAAAAGAACGTCATTTTAGTTTTTAGATATGTTGTATATATTAAATAGACCCTTATTAAAAATATTTTTTTTTGGAAAAAAACACTTGGCCTTTGAAGTGTTTTCACAGTTTAAAGTTTTATTTTAGGCAAAAAAAATTTTTCAGTGTAATATAAAATTTTACAGTGTATGTTTTCGAAAGCTAATTGAAATACCTTTCTAATGGTACCAACATCTTTGAAATCGGTTCAGCCATTCCGCAGTAATATCAGATAGAAAGTACATGTTATCGTGATTTTTCAAAAACTTCGATACCTTGCCACGCCCACATATTTTCACAAATGCAATTTCTAAATATGAGATTGTGTTTGTATAGGTAAAATGTAGCTGTATGCAAAATTTCATCAAATTCTGAGGGGGTCGGGTTCAAAATGTGCCTTTTTTTATAGGTTTTGATATGAAATTCATCATATATCAGTATCAGTTCAGATATAAATTTATACCGCTATATAAAATCGTATTAAATTATATCGCGTCATTATTCGGATGTTATTTAATCTGATATTATCAAATTAAAACTAATATAATTATTATGCCCATTTCTAGGATAAAACTGTATTAAGATTCATATTAAATTTCGTATGATTATATAAAGCATCATATTAATTTTAATCGGGTTATTAGAAGTTGAAACTTTTTTACTTTTTTTACATTTATCAAGTTTTAGCTACCCTAGACGTATATTAGCACATAAAAAAATAAAGTAACGCAATTTTATTTTTCGCGGTTTTCAAAAAGTTTTCCGCATAATCCTTTTTTTATTTAATTAAACTAAAAATTAATATTTAGCTAATATTTTAACGTAATTAGACAATAACGATGCATATCCAACTTAAAGTACACAAACCTTTTCAAATTTTACGTATTTCGCGGATTGTGATCAAACAGATTAAAGAGTTGTTTCGCGATATAGACATCAAAATTCGCAAAATAATGAACACAATAAGTAAAAAATGAAAAAAATGCACTTTATGCGGGAGGTTTTTGTTTCAAAATGACCTGAGAAAGCGATTTCTATTATAAGTACATGATTGTCCATTACGTGTAGGTAAAAATTTAGCAAAAATTTAGCAAAAAAAAAAAAAAAAAAAAAAAAAGCTGTTACTCTAGTGTGCAAAAAAAAAATATATAATCAAACTAAAAAATCGAAAAATCCAACAAAAAAACAAAACAAATAAAGTACAAAATAAGTACATCTGCAGTTTTATTTCTACTCTTACAAAGGGCGGGTTCTGGTCCCCACCAAGGTCAAATTTTGGATAGGGATGTCATTATAACGGGTGAAGCTAGGAGTAATACAAATTGTCTTAAAATAATTTCCTATAATGTCAATGGCATACAAAATAAACTTTTTAATATTGATTACTTTGAGTATGTAGGACAAGAAGAAATTTATATTTTAATGGAAACCCACGTTGAATGCGGTAAATTTGAAAATGTTGATAATAGATTTCGAGAATTTTACACTAAATGGAAACCAGCTGTACGCAACAGTCAGTATGGTGGGCATATTATAAAATCTTATGGTGAAACAGATGTGATGGTAGTTAATATCGGTTCAACAGAATTCACCATAATACCTGAATATATGCGGTTTGCAAATTGGGTCGATGATTTTAAAATTTTAGAAAAGGTCCTACTAGAAAATGAGATAAACAACCCAATAGTAATGGGTGATCTTAATATAAGAATTGGTGAGTAGCAACAAAATTCGGATACCATATTAGAGTATGGGTATGGTAAAAGGTTCATACAATTTTATAATTTTTATGGTTTGGTGATTTTAAATCAGACGTCGGCAACACCTATACCCATGGGCGCTATCTCACACCTACATAAGCTCACACATAGAACAAAAAAAATAAATAAAATCATTTAGTCGCTAACAAGCAGTCAATGAAGCATGTTTTTACGTCGCTTGTTTGCGAATTTTTTTTTTTACACTCGACATAATGTTTAATATAGAATGGGAGTATGACTACTTGTTTGCCGAAATTTTTTTTTGGTTATGCACAATGTTTGATATGTGAACGTACGTAAATAATATTTAAAAAGGTATTATCTTTTATGTCATAATGAATATAAAAATATAATTAATGTCGAAAGAAAATCCCTACTCTTAGATTTAAAAAAAATTTATGAACAATTTATTCTCGATTTTGAAGAATCCAAACTTCATTAAGGCAATGATTGTTCTTTTAAAAAGAAAAGCATCGTATGTTGTTGATGCTGGACTTGCAAAACGTTGCCGTCCATTTGGAGATGGCACGTTTTCCAAAGAACTAATCAATAATGTATTAGAATGCTTTGGTAATAAATGATATTCCCCTGTCCGCTCGAATTATTTCCCGATGAATAGAAAATATTAGTGCATTCGTCCATTCAAATATTAAAACTAGAATTATTAGTTGCAAATATTTCCCTATTTGCTTGGATGAATGCACTGATATCAATAATATAGTTCAGTTGATCATCAGTGTCAGAACTGTTGACAATAATTTTGAAACGCACGAAGAAATGTTAACGATGGTTGCTTTATATGGCAATGTTAAGGGAAATGTTGATGGAAGAATTTTTTTCTTTTGCCGATATGAGCAAATGTTGCTCTGTGTGCACAGATGGTGCCAATGTTATGGAGGGGAAAAAGGGGGGTTTTGTGGGATTTATATTAAAAAATAATTTTGATGTTTATATTTTTCATTGCATAATCCATCAACAGGCGTTATTCACTAAAAATTTGGTAGACACTATGCAAATCGCAGTGAAAATAGTTAATAAAATTCGAGGTGGCCATAATGCTCTGAGCCACCGGAAATTTAAAACTATTCTTGATGAAGTAAATGCGGAGTATACCGATTTAGTAATGTACACTGAAGTAAGGTGGCTCAGCAAGGGACGTTGTCTTCAAAGGCTATACAGTCTTCGTGAAGAGGTCATTTTGTATTTTGATGGGAATCCATCGAACGGAACAGATGAGATAGTAACATATTTTAAAGATCAACATTTTATTTAAATTTTTTTATTTTTGACAGACATGACAGAATTTGTGAATTTACTAAACCTTTAATTACAAGGTAATAACAAAACAATTTTGAGCTCGTTTTAGCAGTTAAGCAATTATTAAAAAAAAAATAATTTTAATAACCAATTTGAAAAATGGAAATTTAATTAGTTTAAAAAGAACAGCAGAATGTTTTCATGAATTTACAGATAAATTTAAATTAAATAAATATGTTAATGTACTCGAAGATATATTAGCAAACTATAATAACCGTTTTACGAAAATAAGGACTTAATGGAAACTACATGATAATCCTATTTTATGTAATATCGAAAATCAAAAATCAGGTATTAGAGAAGAAATGTTACCCCTAGCTAGTGGAATTCAGTTCTGGAAAAATGCTAATGAATACATATATTTTAAAACTAAAAATGAGATTTTAAAATTGTATTGTACTCAATGTTCGGATCGACTTATATTTGCGAATACTCATTATCTTTTTAAAATGAATCAAAAATAAAATCAGAAGTCGTCTTACAGACGAACACCTCGAAAATATCCTTCGAAGAAAATGTTGTCCATATGAAATCGATATTGATGATGTTATCAAAAACGCAAAAAGTAGAACCTCAATGAATTACGATATAATTACCTCATGGTATTAGTTAAGACGTTAAGCAGAGACTGTCCATTTTTGACCCTCTCGTGGTGGATGTATGCGCTTAAGGAAGAATCTACATGTCAAATCTCAAGTTCCTTCCTTACTCCAGCGGTTTAAGCTTTGTGATTAATCCTAATTTTTATTATTTAAACCCCGTGTTTTTGGTGAGTTCCAAAAAATTTTTTTTTAATTTTTACAGAAGGAGACTTCTTTCTTTTTATCCGCCGCCGAAAAAGTTTACAAAAACGCCCGCCTTAGTTGATGTCTAATTTAATCTAAATTTCAAGTTCAATATTTTTTACCATTTTTACCACGTTATTGTTGTAAATTCTAAAAAGTATCTCTCCGGTAAATTATCCTATACCTCAGGGAATACATATTATAAAATTCAGATTTCTAGACAAAAGGGTTTCGCTTCTTTGCTAAATTGCGTAAACATTTACTATAATCCCATATTTGTTGGTGTCTATGCCAGAGGAGGAACCTACCACATTTGTATCAAGTTTTATTTGGAATTTCTAAAGGTATATTTTAAATGCTTTAGCCCACAGATAATTGGCTAATGCAATTGAAATTTAAAATTTTTGCCGAAGGGGTTTACGCAGGACAATTAGATGTCTAGAATGGAGAAGGAGTCTCCATGACCAATTTAAAGTTCTAAGCTCCAGCGATTTAGGCAATGTGATACGGCGTTACTAAATCCCTTTTGAATAAAATTTTTACTATGTTTTTATTGCATATTTTAAAAATAATCTTTTTAGCAAATTAGTCCATATACCAAGAAACACGTAACTTATAGTAACGGGAAAGCCCTCTAGGTTGTTATCATAGATAACACGTTGTTTTGCCTTAAAGTTTAAAATGTAGTTTTTATGGGACAACTTAATAAAGTTATTTTACATTACAGGCTTCCATAAATGTCTAGCTTCGGACATACCACAGAATAGAAAAACATTAAACCTGGACGCTGTCCGTCTACGCAGGAAAGCTGTAATATTTACACAATGTTCTTTTAAAAAACGATCTTTATGGGAATAATTAGCATCACTATGTAAGACATAGCTCCCATTTTAATTTGGTGGTTAAGACAGAAATACTTTCATTCGTAATCCCCAAATTGGACATGGTGATAACGTCATGTCATCCCTGCCTAAATGTTTGGATACCAACTCTACTGCATTGTGTTTTATTTTCCAAAAAAGATAAAATTCTTATCCAAAATCAATTACATTTTAAACTTTAAGGCAAAACAATGTCGACCCACGCTGACAATGTAGGGGGCTTGCCGCTATTAGTAATATAAATACATCTTAATACGTTATGGCTCGCACCATAGTGTGTACGTATCCCTACGTCATGGGGGTGAGCCCTCGGTTAGGTGGGTAAGTGTGAGATGGGTACCGTCCATAAAAAAAATTTTAGAAATTTTTGAATTAGTAATAAAAATACATCTTAAGCCGCTATGGATCGAAACATAGTGTGCACGTATCCCTACGTCGTGGGGATGAAAAATCCACGCAATTGCAAATTTGCTTTCATTATAAGAAGGAATGTCTTAGCACTCAAGTCGATCTGCACATCTTTATTGGGCATCGATGGAATGTGGATTTATCACAATTTCATTATTTAGAAATATGTGATAAAAAGTTGCACAAGAAATGGCAAAATAACCAGAAATTTTATAAAAAAAAAAAATTAAATATTAAAGTTTTATTCAATCTGTCTTTATTAAACTTTGATTGCGTAGTACAATCACGTGCTTTTTGAATTTCCCAAAAAGAAGCGGTCTTCTATTGTTGTATAAAACATCTTACTGGATCATACGATATTTGAAAGCAAGAAATACAGAATGTGTATGTGAATCCGTTCCGTTGTTATTACAAAATATATTATTTTTTATTTTAGTCAAAGTTTGAAGGCCACTATGTATATTTAAAACTTTACTAAATTTGGCAATAATATATTTTGTGGTTGCATCTCTAATCTTTTCCTTAACGAGATCTACATATAACATCTAAGCTTTCATTAATAGAAAACGTCCAAGCTTAAACAAAGCCATTTGAGATTACTTTATTTATTTTATTTATTTATTTTGTGTTTCTGTGCTACAAGATTTAAAATCTTATTATTACCGCACAGAATTATTACAAAGTTAATTAGCATAATTATCACAATAATAAAAAAAAACAAAAATATTTTATAATTTAAAATAATGTTATAATAAGTAACAAAAAATAATAATAAAAAAATTATGAAAAAAAAATAAAGTTGAAAATAAAATTGAAATAAATTATGATTAATTGTAATGTTTAAAAATTTCTTTTTTGAATTTCAAAGCGTTGCTTATGAACTGTAGAAAAATATAAAAATAATGTTCAGAGATTTGATATCTGATTTGTAACATATCATTATATCTTCTACATGGAGTAGGGATTAATCTGTTAAATAAGTATTTTGGTTCACAGGTGAAAAGAATTTTATGAAAAAGTAACAAAGTTCTTATCTTCAAAAGATCAATAATGTTTACCCCAAAAAGACGTTTCTCAAATGCTGAGATATGATCATATTTTCTTAAGTTGAATACATATCTTAATATGGAGTTATAAGTCACGTTAAGTTTTTTCTTAGTAGTGGAATCAAGGTTGGCAAACATTTCACATCCATACAACAAAGTAGGTATAAGATAGGTTTTCGCAAGTAAAATACGAATGTTGAGTGGGGTAAGGTATTGAGTAGTCCAAAGTGTACGTATCATGGAGTAGGGTTTTCCGGCTGCGGCATTAATATGATGAGACCAAGAAAGAGTATTATTAAAGATGACCTACGGGTTATAATTAGGCATTTCGATTTAGATGGATTAATGCAGAGTCCATTAGCTGTTGCCCAAGTATGTACATTAGTTAGATCCGCGTTCAATTTATCCACACAAGTAGTAATTTTATCTATTTTACTATTTATATATATCTAGACGTCGGCATACAAATGAATTCTACAGTGTGACAGACGTTTAACTAGATCATTAATATAGATTGAAAAAAGAAGTGGACTCAGAATTGAGCATTGAGGCACACCCTTGATCACAGGCAAAGCACGTGAGTTTTAGTTATTAGAAAACACAGATTGTTGATAGTTTCGTGCATAGCATATTGTGGTCCACCGTGTCAAATGCTTTAGAGTGATCTAAAAGAACAAGAAAACATATATGAACAATTTATTCTCGATTTTGAAGAATCCAAACTTCATTAAGGCAATGATTGTTCTTTTAAAAAGAAAAGCATCGTATGTTGTTGATGCTGGACTTGCAAAACGTTGCCGTCCATTTGGAGATGGCACGTTTTCCAAAGAACTAATCAATAATGTATTAGAATGCTTTGGTAATAAATGATATTCCCCTGTCCGCTCGAATTATTTCCCGATGAATAGAAAATATTAGTGCATTCGTCCATTCAAATATTAAAACTAGAATTATTAGTTGCAAATATTTCCCTATTTGCTTGGATGAATGCACTGATATCAATAATATAGTTCAGTTGATCATCAGTGTCAGAACTGTTGACAATAATTTTGAAACGCACGAAGAAATGTTAACGATGGTTGCTTTATATGGCAATGTTAAGGGAAATGTTGATGGAAGAATTTTTTTCTTTTGCCGATATGAGCAAATGTTGCTCTGTGTGCACAGATGGTGCCAATGTTATGGAGGGGAAAAAGGGGGTTTTGTGGGATTTATATTAAAAAATAATTTTGATGTTTATATTTTTCATTGCATAATCCATCAACAGGCGTTATTCACTAAAAATTTGGTAGACACTATGCAAATCGCAGTGAAAATAGTTAATAAAATTCGAGGTGGCCATAATGCTCTGAGCCACCGGAAATTTAAAACTATTCTTGATGAAGTAAATGCGGAGTATACCGATTAGTAATGTACACTGAAGTAAGGTGGCTCAGCAAGGGACGTTGTCTTCAAAGGCTATACAGTCTTCGTGAAGAGGTCATTTTGTATTTTGATGGGAATCCATCGAACGGAACAGATGAGATAGTAACATATTTTAAAGATCAACATTTTATTTAAATTTTTTTATTTTTGACAGACATGACAGAATTTGTGAATTTACTAAACCTTTAATTACAAGGTAATAACAAAACAATTTTTGAGCTCGTTTTAGCAGTTAAGCAATTTATTAAAAAAAAAATTAATTTTAATAACCAATTTGAAAAATGGAAATTTAATTAGTTTAAAAAGAACAGCAGAATGTTTTCATGAATTTACAGATAAATTTAAATTAAATAAATATGTTAATGTACTCGAAGATATATTAGCAAACTATAATACCGTTTTTACGAAAATAAGGACTTAATGGAACTACATGATAATCCTATTTTATGTAATATCGAAAATCAAAAATCAGGTATTAGAGAAGAAATGTTACCCCTAGCTAGTGGAATTCAGTTCTGGAAAAATGCTAATGAATACATATATTTTAAAACTAAAAATGAGATTTTAAAATTGTATTGTACTCAATGTTCGGATCGACTTATATTTGCGAATACTCATTATCTTTTTTAAAATGAATCAAAAATAAAATCAGAAGTCGTCTTACAGACGAACACCTCGAAAATATCCTTCGAAGAAAATGTTGTCCATATGAAATCGATATTGATGATGTTATCAAAAACGCAAAAAGTAGAACCTCAATGAATTACGATATAATTACCTCATGGTATTAGTTAAGACGTTAAGCAGAGACTGTCCATTTTTGACCCTCTCGTGGTGGATGTATGCGCTTAAGGAAGAATCTACATGTCAAATCTCAAGTTCCTTCCTTACTCCAGCGGTTTAAGCTTTGTGATTAATCCTAATTTTTATTATTTAAACCCCGTGTTTTTGGTGAGTTCCAAAAAATTTTTTTTTAATTTTTACAGAAGGAAAAAAACGCCGCCTTAGTTGATGTCTAATTTAATCTAAATTTCAAGTTCAATATTTTTTACCATTTTTACCACGTTATTGTTGTAAATTCTAAAAAGTATCTCTCCGGTAAATTATCCTATACCTCAGGGAATACATATTATAAAATTCAGATTTCTAGACAAAAGGGTTTCGCTTCTTTGCTAAATTGCGTAAACATTTACTATAATCCCATATTTGTTGGTGTCTATGCCAGAGGAGGAACCTACCACATTTGTATCAAGTTTTATTTGGAATTTCTAAAGGTATATTTTAAATGCTTTAGCCCACAGATAATTGGCTAATGCAATTGAAATTTAAAATTTTTGCCGAAGGGGTTTACGCAGGACAATTAGATGTCTAGAATGGAGAAGGAGTCTCCATGACCAATTTAAAGTTCTAAGCTCCAGCGATTTAGGCAATGTGATACGGCGTTACTAAATCCCTTTTGAATAAAATTTTTACTATGTTTTTATTGCATATTTTAAAAATAATCTTTTTAGCAAATTAGTCCATATACCAAGAAACACGTAACTTATAGTAACGGGAAAGCCCTCTAGGTTGTTATCATAGATAACACGTTGTTTTGCCTTAAAGTTTAAAATGTAGTTTTTATGGGACAACTTAATAAAGTTATTTTACATTACAGGCTTCCATAAATGTCTAGCTTCGGACATACCACAGAATAGAAAAACATTAAACCTGGACGCTGTCCGTCTACGCAGGAAAGCTGTAATATTTACACAATGTTCTTTTAAAAAAACGATCTTTATGGGAATAATTAGCATCACTATGTAAGACATAGCTCCCATTTTAATTTGGTGGTTAAGACAGAAATACTTTCATTCGTAATCCCCAAATTGGACATGGTGATAACGTCATGTCATCCCTGCCTAAATGTTTGGATACCAACTCTACTGCATTGTGTTTTATTTTCCAAAAAAGATAAAATTCTTATCCAAAATCAATTACATTTTAAACTTTAAGGCAAAACAATGTCGACCCACGCTGACAATGTAGGGGGCTTGCCGCTATTAGTAATATAAATACATCTTAATACGTTATGGCTCGCACCATAGTGTGTACGTATCCCTACGTCATGGGGGTGAGCCCTCGGTTAGGTGGGTAAGTGTGAGATGGGTACCGTCCATAAAAAAAATTTTAGAAATTTTTGAATTAGTAATAAAAATACATCTTAAGCCGCTATGGATCGAAACATAGTGTGCACGTATCCCTACGTCGTGGGGATGAAAAATCCACGCAATTGCAAATTTGCTTTCATTATAAGAAGGAATGTCTTAGCACTCAAGTCGATCTGCACATCTTTATTGGGCATCGATGGAATGTGGATTTATCACAATTTCATTATTTAGAAATATGTGATAAAAAGTTGCACAAGAAATGGCAAAATAACCAGAAATTTTATAAAAAAAAAAATTAAATATTAAAGTTTTATTCAATCTGTCTTTATTAAACTTTGATTGCGTAGTACAATCACGTGCTTTTTGAATTTCCCAAAAAGAAGCGATCTTCTATTGTTGTATAAAACATCTTACTGGATCATACGATATTTGAAAGCAAGAAATACAGAATGTGTATGTGAATCCGTTCCGTTGTTATTACAAAATATATTATTTTTTATTTTAGTCAAAGTTTGAAGGCCACTATGTATATTTAAAACTTTACTAAATTTGGCAATAATATATTTTGTGGTTGCATCTCTAATCTTTTCCTTAACGAGATCTACATATAACATCTAAGCTTTCATTAATAGAAAACGTCCAAGCTTAAACAAAGCCATTTGAGATTACTTTATTTATTTTATTTATTTATTTTGTGTTTCTGTGCTACAAGATTTAAAATCTTATTATTACCGCACAGAATTATTACAAAGTTAATTAGCATAATTATCACAATAATAAAAAAAAACAAAAATATTTTATAATTTAAAATAATGTTATAATAAGTAACAAAAAATAATAATAAAAAAATTATGAAAAAAAATAAAGTTGAAAATAAAATTGAAATAAATTATGATTAATTGTAATGTTTAAAAATTTCTTTTTTGAATTTCAAAGCGTTGCTTATGAACTGTAGAAAAATATAAAAATAATGTTCAGAGATTTGATATCTGATTTGTAACATATCATTATATCTTCTACATGGAGTAGGGATTAATCTGTTAAATAAGTATTTTGGTTCACAGGTGAAAAGAATTTTATGAAAAAGTAACAAAGTTCTTATCTTCAAAAGATCAATAATGTTTACCCCAAAAAGACGTTTCTCAAATGTTGAGATATGATCATATTTTCTTAAGTTGAATACATATCTTAATATGGAGTTATAAGTCACGTTAAGTTTTTTCTTAGTAGTGGAATCAAGGTTGGCAAACATTTCACATCCATACAACAAAGTAGGTATAAGATAGGTTTTCGCAAGTAAAATACGAATGTTGAGTGGGGTAAGGTATTGAGTAGTCCAAAGTGTACGTATCATGGAGTAGGGTTTTCCGGCTGCGGCATTAATATGATGAGACCAAGAAAGAGTATTATTAAAGATGACCTACGGGTTATAATTAGGCATTTCGATTTAGATGGATTAATGCAGAGTCCATTAGCTGTTGCCCAAGTATGTACATTAGTTAGATCCGCGTTCAATTTATCCACACAAGTAGTAATTTTATCTATTTTACTATTTATATATATCTAGACGTCGGCATACAAATGAATTCTACAGTGTGACAGACGTTTAACTAGATCATTAATATAGATTGAAAAAAGAAGTGGACTCAGAATTGAGCATTGAGGCACACCCTTGATCACAGGCAAAGCACGTGAGTTTTAGTTATTAGAAAACACAGATTGTTGATAGTTTCGTGCATAGCATATTGTGGTCCACCGTGTCAAATGCTTTAGAGTGATCTAAAAGAACAAGAAAACATATATCACCATCATCAATACTTTCACGTATATCTTCCGACACATCAATAAGGGCGGTAACGCAACTGTGCTTATTACGAAAACCTGATTGTCTACCAGTTAACAAAGTATTATCATGTATTTATTTGTTCATTTGTTGGAGAAGCAACTTTTCAAACACCTTCGATAAATATGGGAGAATTGCAACAGGCCTGAAATCATTATGGGATTTTGGTATAGGAATAATTTTTGCATATATCCAATTTTTTGGAAAGTCACTTTTCGTAATTATTGTCTTAATAATATATGTAAGGTAGCACAGCAGGCAACATAGCTTTAACGAACTTGGGATGCAATCTATCATATACAACAGCATTCGATTTTACAGCACAACAGCTTGAGAGTACATCTAACTGCGTTACACAATTGAAGTAAAACATATTTTCATCTGGTGTGGGATTGTGAATATCATTATAGAAATTATAATTTGCGAGAACATTAGGAGTATTTATAAACGCGCATTTCCAGGAAGTATTAGGTTGAGTTTTTTCAACACCAGTTTCACGAATAGTCTTCCAAGTTTTCGACGATCCTACAGCAGAGTTAGAACGATGGGAATAATACGCAGCTTTAGCACAACGTATCTTTTTGTTGACGTCTCTTCTCATTTTACCGTACTCTTCGTGTAAATACGATGTTTTTAAAACGCTTCCAGCTTTTGTATGCAAAATCTCGGCGAGAAATCTGCCGTTTTATATCCTTATTAAACCATGGTTTGTTTTTAAAATTGTTGTTAATTTTTTTCACAGGCACAGACATATTAAAAATGTGCAATAGATTGTGCTCAAAAAAGTTTAATTGGTCTTCAACAAGTGGCATACAATAGATCGAATCCCAATCGATTTTATAAAACTCGTTAGAAATTATATTAAAGTCCATGTGCTTAAAATCATAGTATGTTACTATATCATTAACCGTTTGCAGTTTAAAATCATACGTTAAATATATCAGATCATGTTTTGAAAAGCATGGTACCGATAGTTGTTCATAAAGTAGAACTTTATGCTTACAGCTAACGAAAAATATGTCCAGCAGTGAGTCAATTTTTGACGTATAGTGAGTTGGTATTGTGCAATTAGTTGGATTTAAGCCAAAGGTCTTCATGCAATCAATTAAATGAACTTCACAAAGTAAGTTGGAATTAAAGTCACCACAAATTATAACATCCTCATAGGATACAGTAAGTGTTTCAAGTTTCTCTTGAAAAATATTTAAATCAATTTTACGATTAGGTCTATAAACACATCCAATAAGAATTTTTTTACCACAAGCAAAGACTTCAATGAACAGATTTTCAATTTTTTCTCCTGGCAAAGACGTGCAGCAAACTTTACTTAAAATCCCTTCTCTTACATATATTGCTACCCCACCACCACGAGGTTCTTTTTTTCTTTGGTTAGGTTGACCCGTTTGATAATTACTATCACGTTTTTCACTATCACGTTGTTGAATATCAGGTTGTTCAATATCACGTTGTGCAATATCACGTTGTTCACCTTGAATTTGAGAGTTACTACCACGTTGGTCACCTTGAATTTCATCTTTAGCTTTCCTATCCCAACGATACAATGCAAAACCCTTCAAACCGATAATATTATCCGAAACGGACTTACCCAACCAAGTTTCTGAAACACAAATTACATCAACACCGGAATTCTCAAAGATGTAACGAAATTCTTCCATCTTATACCTTAAACTTTGAGCATTAATATGAAAAATATTAATACCAGATCTCTGTTTACATAAAATTCGAATCATGTCCGATGTAATGTCATTGGAACTGTAATTTAAGCTATCGTAGGACATCATTATTAAAAAAAATATATTTTAAATAAGCAACGCAAGCAAAACAAAAAAATAAAAGTTTTAAGCTAACATGTTTTTTAAAAATTTTAGAAATAAAAATATAGTTTAAAAAGTATAAACAATTTTTTAGATTTTTTTTTAAATCTAAGAGTAGGGATTTTCTTTCGACATTAATTATATTTTTAAATTCATTTTGACATAAAAGATAATGCCTTTTTAAATATTATTTACGTACGCGTATCATCGTACGTTCACATATCAAACATTGTTCAAAACCAAAAAAAAATTTCGGCAAACAAGTAGTCATACTGCCATTCTAAAGGGTCCGCCATCTAACGTTTTTTTCAACTAGTGCTTATTTCGTGAATGGTAACACCTAGCTCATGTCTGATTTGACAGATAATGAGTTTTATCCTTCCGCTGAAAGAATATGGTCCGTATGTTCGTTATCTTGTGAAAAAAAGTGAAAGAAACTGGCATCCTCATCGATAAACCAAAGCGTGAAAAGAAAAAAACAGTGCGTACACCCGAGAATATTGCTTCTGTGGCCGATAGTGTGCGTGAAGCGCCATCAACATCAATTCACCGTCGTTCTCAACAATTGAACATTTCGGATACATCATTGAGACGAATTTAGCATAAAGACCTTGGTATGACGCCATACAAAGTCCAATTGGTTCAAGAGTTCAAAAAAAAAAAAAATTATTTGCCGGACCCTTTATATTAAACATTATGTCGAGTGTAAAAAAAAATCGCAAACAAGCGACGTAAGAACCTGCTTCATTGACTGCTTGTAAGCGACTAAATGATTTTATTTATTTTTTTGTTCTATGTGTGAGCTTATGTAGGTGTGTGATAGCGCCCATGGGCATAGGTGCTGCCGACGTCTGATTTAAAATCACCAAACCATAAAAATTACAAAATTGTATGATCCTTTTGCCATACCCATACTCTAATATGGTATCCGAATTTTGTTGCTACTCACCAATTCTTATATTAAGATCACCCATTACTATTGGGTTGTTTATCTCATTTTCTAGTAGGACCTTTTCTAAAATTTTAAAATCATCGACCCAATTTGGTGAATTCTGTTGAACCGATATTAACTACCATCACATCTGTTTCACCATAAGATTTGATAATAGCTTTACTCCTAATTCAGTTAAATTTCTTCTTATGCCAATCACGTGCCCACCAATAGCTCTTCCATACTGACTGTTGCGTACAGCTGGTTTCCATTTAGTGTAAAATTCTCGAAATCTATTATCAACATTTTCAAATTTACCGCATTCAACGTGGGTTTCCATTAAAATAAAAATATCTTCTTGTCCTACATACTCAAAGTAATCAATATTAAAAAGTTTATTTTGTACGCCATTGACATTATAGGAAGTTATGTTAAGACAATTTGTATTACTCCTAGCTTCACCCGTTATAATGACATCCCTATCCAAAATTTGACCTTGGTGGGGACCGGAACCCGCCCTTGTAAGAGTAGAAATAAAACTGCAGATGTACTTATTTTGTACTTTATTTTTTTTATTTTTTTGTTGGAAAAATGTACTTTTCTATGGAAAAAATTGCTTTTTGGAAATAATCTTTTTTTTAAATAATACTTTTTTGAAAAAGATATTTTTTTTTTTAAATAACCTCTTTTCGGAAAAAGAGGTATTTTTTTGGGAGAGTAAGTTTTTTCGGCAAAAGTATATTTTTTTTTTTTGGAAAAGTACTTTTTTCTTTTACAAAAACTTTTTTTAAAAAAGTACTTGTTTTTTGTAAATGTACTTATTTGGAATAAGCACTTTATTTGGAAAAAGTACTTCTTTTTCAAAAAGTAAATTTTTTTCAAAAAGTACTTTTTTGCAAAAACGATTTATTTGGAAGTATTTTTTTGTGGAAAAAGGACTTTTTTGGTGACGTGGTCTAGGCGGGGCAATGTTGAACCGGTGATAAAAAATGGTGACTTTTTCCACTTTTTGGTCATCTCCTATGGACTATAAAAAAATCCCGTCTTAGTGGAGATCACCTTCCCAGGTGGAACCTTTATACCAAATTTCAAGTTTCTAAGACCAGGGGTCTAGGCTGGGAGATGTTGAGTCTGTCAGTCAGTATCCCACACTACAGATAAAAAATACCGTTACTGTTTTATAAAAATGGTTCCTTTTACAAAAACACTTGTTTGTAAACAAGTTTTTTTTTTAAGGAAAAAAAAGTTTACTTGTACTTTACTTATTTGAAATACACGTTATTGATTTTTTTTTTGAAATAAACCATTATTTTTTTTTTAAATCGTTACTTTTTAAACAAAAAAACTCCTTTACTTTGTTTTGAAAAAACAGTTACTTTTTTAAACCCGTATTTTTTTTTTTAAATACTCGTAAAATAAAACCCATTAATTTTTGATAAAACCGTTTTTTTTTATAAAAACCATGACTTTTTTCAAAAAAATGTTATTGTTTTTTTGAAAATACCGGTACTTTAAAAAAAAACAATAACTTTTTTTAAACCGTTATTTTTTTGAAAAATATTGTTGCTTATTACATAGAAACCGTTACTTTTTGAAAAAAAACAGTTACTTTAAAAAAAACCGTAATTTTTTTAAAAAACCTTGATATTTATTAGTTTCTGAAACACAAATTACATCAACACCGGAATTCTCAAAGAAATTCTTCCATCTTATACCTTAAACTTTGAGCATTAATTTGAAAAATATTAATACCAGATCTCTGTTTACATATAATTCGAATCATGCCAGATGTAATGTCATTGGAACTGTAATTTAAGCTATCGTAGGACATCATTATTAAAAAAAATATATTTTAAATAAGCAACGCAAGCAAAACAAAAAAATAAAAATTTTAAGCTAACATGTTTTTTAAAAATTTTAGAAATAAAAATATAGTTTAAAAAGTATAAATGATTTTTCAGAAAAAATAAATAGTATATGGCAAAGCAAAAATATAATTTAACAAAGTATAATATCAAACATAAAAGAAACTTTATAAGACATAATTTATTGTACATAAAGGGCTTCATTCTCATAATTGGTCTGTTCTTCACGGTAAGATTGATTCTGATTACGAAAAAAACCATCGAGTTCTTCAATACTTTCCACACGAATAGGTTCATCTTTTAAGTTGAATTTTATATACACATGCCCCGCATTGTAAAGACCGACTTCAGACGTTTTGAGTTTTTGTAATTAACTGCTGATTGCAGTATTTTATAATTATTCAAAGTTAAATTTTCGTTAACATAAAACGGTCTATCCGAATCTATTCCAATATGATTTAGTAACAGTGAACATTTATTATTTTTACGAAAAGTAGCGATAGATTTAAGGAAAAAAATTTTATCATAGGGCGACAGTAACTTAACCATTATTACGGCGTGAGGGGAATAATCATTACCCTTATTGTTGTAGTTTTGTAGACGGTATATTGATTTAACCGCAGGAGTATTAATTTTCAACCGACAACATATTGAATTTAAAATATTGTAAAGGTCTTCGCCGGCCTTGTATGGAATACCATTGATTCTTAAATCAGAAGCGACAAGTGAATTTTCCTGACGCTGCAATTGTGTTTTTGAATTGTTGACTTAATTTTTTAGTCTTATACTATCATTCACCACTGTTTCAAGTTTATTAACACGCTCAGTGATGTTAGAAATATCCCTCTTCAGTTCACCGAATCGTTTATCAAATTCATTTAACACTCTTTGCTCACTTTCTTTAATTGTTGTTTTCATTACCTCGGTTATTTTTTCAAATCTATTATCAACTATATTGGGCATCTTAAAGGGGGAATCAATGTTTGACAAGCGAGGGGTTTTCAGCACTGTATCAAACAATGAGTTTTGTTGTGGCTCTCTACCTCTTTTTGATGCAACAATGGGAGTTTGCATGGTTGCGTTTGTTTTGGTGTTACTCTTATTTGAGTTCTTTGATGTTCTACTTTTTGTTATAAGCAGTAATATTAATTTATTTATTGTATTTCTTTTCGTTTTATTTTTTAAACTTTAATTTTTGTAATGTTTTTATTTTTGTAATGTTTTGAATTCGACTGAGGAGATGACAATCGAGAGTTTAAAATTGTTTTTAGTTTTTTGTTTTGTTTTTTTTTTTTCTTTTCTTTAGATTTTGTTTGATTTGCGATTTTAATTTTTGTTTTGTATTTTCTGTATTGTTTTTAACACAAGAAAATTATTTAAATAGTAAAATTATGTGATAAAATATACAATTCTTATACAAATTTTTATGCAAATTGGTAGCAGAGTTTACAACGTTTTTTTTGTGTAAATCACTTATTTTTTAACATATAAATTTAAATGTTTTTAATTAAATATTGCAGAGCGAAAATTAAACTTGACCGACACTAAAGAGTACGATTAATATTATTTTTATATGCCCAATTTTTCATTTCAGTTTTTTGAAAGATCAATTTTGAATTGATCCCCAAAAAAAATTTTTTTTATAAAATAAAAAGTATAATCATATTGAAAAATATTAATTTTAATTTAAAATGGACATGGCTACTGTAGTAGCCTGAATTAACTGTAAATGGCCCTAAGGGCTCGGTTAAATAAAATGAAGAAATAAAAAATAAAATTAGGGAAGGCATTCTGTAGTGCTTCCCAGAATGACTTCTTTGAAGCAGTGAATAATGCTTAAAATGAAGCAATAAAGTATGCATACCATGAAGCACTAATGTTGTCAACATGCAAAAAGCGCTTCTTAGTGCCTAAAACGGCATGAATTTATTGCTTCCAAGAGCACATGAAAGAAGCGCTTTAAAAGAGACATACCAAGTGGGACATCGCAAACAAAAATCATGCCTTCTTTATATGCTTTGGAAGCGCTTCGTAATTAAAAAATGCCTTCCGGAAGCGCTTCTGGTAAGCTCTAGTTTTTGCTGGGAAATTACGAAACAAAGTTTCCTCAGTTGATGATTGGTGCTATTGTACTTTAAAAAGTTCACTTTTTTCGTTCTCCAATTTATACGATTTTGTAGCTTACTTAGGTTTTTTTTGTAACTTTCTAAAGTAAAATATAAAAATGATCAAAGTACTTTGTACTTAAGTACCACTTAAACAAGATACCAAATTAGTTACTTGACTCACATAGAAATGAAAACTATAAAACATAACTGTGGAATGTGTACAAAACGCTGCAAAACACAAGCAAAATAGGTGTGGATTTTTGTAAATGACTTCATAAAGCAAAATGTGAAAATAATATTTTTTGAGAAAAAGGGAAAACTATATGAAAGAAATTGAAATTAATGTTCATCCCGATAAAAATAAATTTTTAATTAAAGATTTGTTTAAAAAAAATTTTAAAAAAGTGTGGGAATTAGTTGGAATTGGTATGTATTTGTGTTTAAGCTAAATTTTAGTTGTTTTTAATAAATTTGTATTTTTAATTTATTAGATTGCCCCTCTTATTTGTCTTGGAAACGCCATTAATAAACCGTTCAGTATGTCCGAGGAAGGATGAATTGACAACAGAGTAGCTACTTAACGAAAACAATGTACATGCATTGGGACCTAAATGTTATCAGCCTGCTGAGCTTTTAGTTTGTGTAAGTGGATAGATAGTGTTGTATATTCTTTAACGTTTTTAAAATTTATATAAATATCTATAATTATTTTATTAGACATGTGCGCCCCGGTAGGCTAGTTGGTAGCGTGCTGGCTTATCTGTGCGGGGGTCGTGGGTTCGATTCCCACCAGAGGCACTGGTCTGTTTTCGCTACAACGCGCCGAAGGCCATAGTAGCTAGTGCTCGGTTAGGGTAATAGTATATAATTTGTAATTATATGATTATTAATTAATAAAAAAAAAAAAAAAAAAAAATATTTTATTAGACATTATATTTATTTAATTTTTTATAAGTATTAATAAACACATGATATTAAAAAATTAAATTAAGTTCTTTTTCATGAAATGGAACTACAAAATATTACACATAAAAAAGTATAAAGTGAAGAAAATAAATATGAATAAGTTCATCTTAATCGGTTTTTACTGTATTTGGTATTTGTAATGTTTTTATTTTTATTTTAAAAATAAAAATCCACTTTTTGTTTGTTTGAAAAAATTGTTTTGGGGTCAGTAAACCATTAAAAACGTCTTAAGGGTCCGTGAAGCAAAATACATATGCACATTTCTGCTTAAGCTTCAGTGGTATGTATTGTTAACCCATTAATGACGGACCCCCGATTCCATTGTCCAATATCGATGAAATTTCACTCATTAAATACTTAATATCTAAAAAGTTATTTGGTATATAGTTTTTAACATACTAGGGACTTATGCATTAACCACTGATATACAATAATTCCTCCATGTGTTTTGAATAAAACATTTGCTTTATGATCTTAAATGCAAAACTTCATTTTTACTTGAAAATAATCGATATTTCCAGATAAAACTGTAAAATACGTATTTTAATGGTCATGTTAAGAAATCATACATGTAGCCCAGGTGCGTGGTTCGAAACAGGTAAATATTTTTCGTAGTAATTAAGCGTGTAAGTAGCGAACAAAGGGATTCTCTAGTTACCAGGCTCTTGACTCGCTTGATTACTTTTGTACGCGGTAACCCAAAATTCATGGGTGGTCATTACATTATCGCTTACAAAAAAGTGATAATAATGAGTTACCTGATTGGTTAATCATAGTGAAAGACTAGGTAATTACTTTTATATTAGGATTAAGTGGTTACTCACAATGATAGAATAAGTGGTTTCCAAGGAGTTACAAAAAAATGGTATCTTTAAGTTAACTGTTTTTTTAAAGAAATCTTGAAAAATAATTTAATAAACTTTAGCTTGGAAAATTTACTTGTAAAATATTTTAAAACAAATTAATACATTAGAATCAAATATATGAAATCGATTACCAGTAACTCATTGTTTTGAAATTACAGATAATTAATTCTATAACCCATAATCAATAAGTCATTATTTTATATTTTAAAGTAATGCAATGGGTAATGACCTATCATTACTTGGTAATCTTTGTTTGTAATGTTTTTACTGGAAACTCCTAAGACATTTCCGTGCAATTTTTCCAACTATTTAAATTTGCGACTTTTGAACCGCTTTTGGAAGTTGTGAAATTTTACAAAAACATGTTTTATAATTTCTCTACTTGCCGATGAAAATCAATTTAATGCACCTCTTTCCTGGATTTAGCTTTTTTTTAAATGGTTAATTTTTAGGTATTTAAATACAAAATAGGCAGGGATGAATTAACGGTACCTGATACAGTTTTTTGTTATACATTATGAAATGTGGGACGAAGTACATTTTTTTAGGTTAAATGTGAGTTAACAACAATTTTATTTTTATAAATTTCGCTAACGTTGCATCCGGCTGGTTTATTGAACCAAAAGGCAAAAGACATTTAAGTAGGTCGCTATTCATATTGCGACATAAACAATTCGAAGTTATTGGTAATTTTGTTGTTATTAAGTTTAAGCATTATCAACAAAATTAAATAAAATAAATAAATAAAACTAAAATACTAGCGTAAGCACAATTGTTAATTTTTAAGTTGAATACCATTAATAAAGATTTTCAGTTGCAGTTAAGTACTCAAATCAACAAGTAGTTTTATTTCTACTAACTGGCGCCCAACAAAAACATTTAAACACTCAAGAAGTGTATCATTTAAAGTAAAAAGAACACTAAAGTAGTGGAAACTTTAAAATAAAAACACTAAAGTAGTGAAAATTTAAAAAAAATACAAAAAATAAAATAAAAGGACACTAAAGCAGTGAACCATTAAAATAAAAATATAAAAGAAAAAAGAACATTAAAGTAATAAATTGTTAAAATCAAAATCTAAAAAGTAAACAAACCTAAAGAACACTGAAATAGCGAACTATTAATTTAACAAACAAATTCAAAAAGTGAATAAAATTAAAATTTAAAAAATTTTAGAAAAATTTTAAAATTTAAATATTTAATAAAGACAACGCAGATCGAAAAATTAAAATACATTGTCTAAAATTACAATAAAAATTTAAACAAAAGTAGACACTTACAAAGCAAATTAAATAAAACAGAACAATTTAAACAAAATTCTACAATCACGAATACAAAAACTATAACAACACCTGCCAAGTAACAAAGGGAAATAGTGTAACCAGCAAAAAGATAACAACACGCAACGATTAAAGAAGAAAAAATCTACACAAAAATCAACATAAAAGAAGACCAACCCTTAAAAGGATGAAATCAACAATAATTTGGCTCATTGCGTTATCATCTCTTGCTTATGGCGAGGTGAAGATACTGGATTACACCAATTCGCGAGTGGTAGCTATCGATACTGGATCTGCTAGAATTCAGTCTGGCACGGTGAAACTGGTTCATGTTGTCGATATAGATAAATATGAGAAGGTAGTCAACGACATACAGTCTATCGTCTACTCAAATGTGAGCACCTCCCATTCCCTTTATCCCTTCCTTTCCTATGAAATAGAACAACTACAGATGCATATTGATAATTTAAAACCGAGAAACAAGAGATCCTTAGATTTTATTGGATCGGCATGGAAATGGGTTGCAGGTAACCCAGATCATGCTGATTTTGAAATCATTGAACAAAAATAAATAATGCATTACAAAATAATAATAAACAGGTTATAATTAATAGAATGTCATTAGAAAAATTAAATGAATTAACTTCGCAAACGAATAAAATCTTTAAAAAGCGAAGCAACAAAAAATTCTCTAATAGACGAATTAAAGTACAAATTACAAATTATTAAAAATGAAATCTCAAACCTTAAATACGCGATAGACTGGGCAAAAGTAGGGGTCATTAATTCGTTCATATTATCCAAATATGAAATGGATATGATCAAAACTTTAGCTGACAAAGAAAATATAACCTATTTAAATATCGAAGAATCTCTTGATTTCGGTAAGATAAGAATAGCCTCTAATGTTAACTCTTTAATTTATATTATAAACATTCCTACCACTTATAATGAATCATGTAGCAAAATAACAATTAAACCTGTAAAAATTAACAAAATTGCCACTAAAATCGAATTTGAAGAAATCCTAATTTGCGATAAAAAAACGAACGGTATTAAGAACAAATGCCAAAACTTCAATAAATTAGCAATATGCAAAGATAGCAATATAGAAGATATTAGTGAATCTGAATGTATCCCTAAGCTTATACGCAGTAAACCCTCAAATTGTACCATGATAAATAATCTTCATATTACTACTATAGAAGAAATAATTCCTGGCACTATCTTGCTGAACAAATTTAACGGTACAATTTTGATAGGCCAAGAATCTTATGACCTAAATGGTACTTACCTTATTAAATTCCACAACGAAACACTGACAGTAAATGATAAAACTTTCTCATTCTCGGAAGTTTCTTTTTCTAATCCATTACCTGCCATAGTGCAGCCCATAGTCAGAAACCCATATGTAGAGGAGACTCTTACATTGGAATTAATAAGGGAAATGAATGCTAATAATACAGAGGCCATAGAACTTTTGAACATCGAAAGCAGATTAGGCGACGTTATAAATTACGTTTTGGTGATCTCTGCGATTATCGTAACATTACTAATCTGTCTAAGGAGAAAATGTAATTATGGGAAGGAACAAAATTCCGATAACATTAATATTGATACTCCATGGCCACTACAGAATATAACCTTCAGTCAAAATGATCCCAACGGGCATTCAATAGCAAAAATTACTCAAATACCCTATTTTTGATTGTGGACAATCAATCTAAGGGGGGAAGAGTTAACAACAATTTTATTTTTATAAATTTCGCTAACGTTGCATCCGGCTGGTTCATTGAACCAAAAGGCAAAAGACATTTAAGTAGGTCGCTATTCATATTGCGACATAAACAATTCGAAGTTATTGGTAATTTTGTTGTTATTAAGTTTAAGCATTATCAACAAAATTAAATAAAATAAATAAATAAAACTAAAATACTAGCGTAAGCACAATTGTTAATTTTTAAGTTGAATACCATTAATAAAGATTTTCAGTTGCAGTTAAGTACTCAAATCAACAAGTAGTTTTATTTCTACTAACTTATGTGTAAAATATGAAGAACCCTCCAGGGTGGGTTTCTGTACACTACGTATGTAAAAAGCTTTGGGAGTGCGACGTCGCGCTGTGGCACATATTTAGAGAAGGCAACCAAAAGTCAATTTTTTTTAGCTAACAAAGTTTAGAAACTGTGTAGCTCATATGAAAGAACATAATTAAGAATCTCAGAAGTGCGATTCAGTAACTTGTTTTAACAATAATCGAATTGTTTAAAAAAGTAAACAACAAAATTAACGATTTTTTTCATTAACATTTTTAAACGATATTCGCTATTGTTAAAGTCAGCTGTTGTTGTTATCTAACCGACAACAATTTTTGTGTTGTTTATTTAATCGAGAAAAAGTTCAATTTTGAAATAGAAAAAAAAATAGAGTTGTCGAGTATCGTTAAGGTGTACTTAGTGAATCACTTAATCGTCAGTGCAAACAACAAAAGTTGTCGATATATTTTGTGATTGTCGGATCCTTAACCCATTCCTGCCTATTGGGTATTTAAATACCCAAAAAGGAGCCATATTAAAAAAAATTATAGCTAAAGCCAGGTAAGAGTTGCATCAAATTGATTTTTACAGGTAGGTGGAGAAAGGATTAAAATACTTTAGGAAAATGTTGGTGTAAAATTGGGGGTTGGTAATTATCTGTTCAATTGTCTGCAAATTTACATATTGAAAGAAAGAATTGAAATTGCCTCTGAAAAATTGGAGAAGCGACACATCTGAAAACTTTATTGTTGGCTAATAGTGTTAGGTATTCTTTAAAGTGCAAAAAAATTTTAGCTGGGTAGGACCACTCACTTGGGCTACAGGTATGATTTCATGACATGACCATTAAAATACGTATTTTACAGTTTTATGAAGTACCCTTGCTTGAAATATCGATTATTTTCAAGTAAAAATGAAGAGTTTTACATGAAAGAGCATAACAAAATAATTTAATTAAAAAACCACAGAGGAATTATTTTATATCAGTGGTTAATTCATAAGTCCCAAGTATGGGAAATCGAAAAGAAAATTATATCAAATAACTTCCAAAACCTTTAGTAAAGAATGTGTGAAATTTCATCGATATTGGACAATGGAATCGGGGGTCAGGCATTAATGGGTTAAAAATTACTGAATCGCACTACAGGAGCTAAAAATTATAATCTCGTCATCATCTATTTTACGGCGAACAGAGGGAATCAAAATATTTTTTTTTTATTTTTTTTTATAAATTTTGAAATTTTAAGTGATCATATTTTCTGTGTTTTCAAACGGATTTAAAACCGGTAAGTTTTGTTGGATTGTGTTGTTTATTTTCTATCCATACAATTAAAACTTGAATTTGGATATTGGTCAGTTTTTTGATATTTTTTTAAAGATCCAAATACTGCAAATTTGCTACACTTTTTGGAAGTCAAAACTCTTGAAAAAAAAATATCTGGTTACATAGACCAGACATTTCGATTCTGATATATACCCAATTGTGGCTCCGCATATTAGGGACTTGGGTGATCCATGATCTGAAAACTTCTGTGAAAAATCTGACAGTTTCATGTAATAACATAATTTATAAAAACTGAATTTAATAGTTACGGGCTTTAGAAAACAATAAAAATTATATCAATTATAAAAAAATAATTAACAAAAAATTCTGTTTGTGATAGAAAAAAACAATATTAGATATTATTCTAAAAATTATAATTTAGAATTCGGACTACCGTGACAACCCTGGTAACCATTTCATTATAGACCTTAAAAAGGCAAAATCGGGTGCAATAGTGTAGGCTTAGGTACTCTTCTGAGAAAAAAATTTTATTTTGTATTCACACAGTTAGTCCCTAACTTAGCCGAATTTTATAAGTTTTGATTTGCACTTATCAACTAATCCTAGTATTTTCAAAAAAATACTAGGCAAACCGATGGAAACCGATTTTTAATATCTTGTTTTGAGAAAAGGTCATTTATAGGGCAAGAAATTTGTTTAACAAGATATAACTTTTATATACTTATCTGCGATTTTTCTCTAACATTTTAATAGCATATAAAAAAAAATTCAAACTAGTTATGGTCACACACTTTTTTGTATGAATAGGCGTTAATATAATCAATTATAAAATCAATCAGTAAGAGGTACATTCAAATTTGATGCACAATTATTAAAAGGACTTATTGTAAGTAACACGTAATTTTATGCGAGAATAAATTTATTGAACTAATGAAGTCCAAAAAATGTTCAATTATTTTAATAATTTGAAATAATTATAAAAATATTGTAATTTTTTTTTTTAATTAGTCTTAATTCTTCGCGAACCCCGAAGAACCGTTGTTCTAGATGATAATAGAGCAATAAATCCGATTTATCTTATAGAGGAATTGCTTTTGTATTGCTTCCGGCACATGTTTTCTAACACAAGGGTATCTTCCGCAATACGATTTTTGCTGGGTTAATTCTTTTGTTTATAAGTATGTTTTTACCTTACCCTTATCAATTTTGTTTTCTAAGTCTATTGTTTCAACCCTTTTAACTTACCCTTAACAAGCTTATTTCGTAACCCGGATAAAAATCAACATATATGCATCCATTTATTTATGTATGCAATATCAATACTATATACCAGTTGGAGTTGGCTCTTTTTGAAACTTCTAACCACCATACCAAAAATTTGGATAAACTGTATAATGCTCTCCTAACAATAAAGGCAACATCAGTGAAAAGCGAACGTGTTTTCTCAGTTGCTGGATATCTTGTAACAAAGATTGGAAACAGAATGTCAAATGAATGTTAAATGCATTTAAAAGCTCGTTTTTTGAAAACCTAATGTTTTTACATCACTGTATATATCTTTAATACTAAGTGATCTCAAATTTATGAAATTTAATTTTACATTATTTTTTTTTTAGTTTTACTGCTCAACAGACTGAATTTGTGTATTTTTAATTTGTTTTGTTTAATATACCATACAATTTTTAGCAAAAATGTACCTTGTAAGTAGTTTAAAAAAAAAAATCATAAAAAAATTTCCCGGGATTCCGGGAACACATTTATTCATTCCCGTTCGGGAAATACCAAACCCTACCCGGAACCCATATAATTTCAACACTGCCCCCGGTTAAGAAGTTATTGATTTCCTTCTTGCAACCGAGGATAGTGGCTGACCTTACAGAGGTCGGATTGATTGCCTGGATAGTCGCCCGGCTATCTGTAAAGATCCCTATATTTCCGATGATTTATTATAGCCCTGATCTCCGCTTGAAACACGGTATTATGATCCGGGAGGCGAAATTGTTTTCCAATAGGGAGATCGCTGATATAGAATCCCAACCCAATTCTTCTATCCATTTTCGAACCATCAGTATAGAAGTGAATACCTGGATTGCCTTAATATTAATTTGACATTCATAACTATGGTTAAGTCCTTAATTTTTACAAAATATGCAATTAAATTAAAAATATGCAATAAAAAATTACAAAATATGCATTTATAGCAAAATATGCAAAAATATGTATTTATAACAAAATATGCAAAAGCAAATCGGTGCCACTTTGTTGAAAATTCTTTGATTTGGAAAAGAAAATCGATTTTGGGCTGCTGGCTACGAACATGCACTAAAAATAATCTTACAGTAAGTGCATGTAGGCCATTCGGGTAGTAAACAGTAGTAGTTGTTTTAACTGCTATTGTAGTAATTTTTCTATGATAAAATGAAAAACGACTGATTTGGACAGTCATTTCAAAAAAATAACTAACCAAAAATACTGTACTTCAGTAACAGTTGTTTTGAGAAGTTATTTTATTATTTTAATAAACAACTACCAAAACAGTAATTTTGCAGTAAACAGTTTATTTTTGTTAGTTATTTAAAAATTGAAGAATTTGTCGAATTTTTAAAAATTCTTGTTTAGTTTATATTGGTTATTATTGATATGTTCATAGTTTTCAAATAATAATTAGAACATTTTATTGTATCTCCCAATGCATAAAAATGTCATAACTGGAATACCGTTTGGAATTTTAACTTTACATTTTAAATAGGATGTAGGAAATACAAATTTTTGTTGTAATTAAAAGAAATAAATGTATTTTTTTATTAAAAAATATTTTTAAAATACCGAAAAAATAACTGTTAACAACAGTAGTTTTTACAACTTATGTAGCCGTTTTATGTTCATTGTTTTTATTGTTTTGTTGCTGGTTTTTATGATTTATGCATTAATTTAAAGTTAGTTGTTTTTGACCGCTTCGATAGTGTCTTTGACATGTCCCTTTGCCCGTAGGGTGTTGACGAAAATGTCAATCGGACCATATTGCAGATTAAATGTTGGTCGAATTTCTATCTATCTAATTCTCTTCATATTCATTTCTTATCATTGATATAGTATTTATGTGTATTAATGTATTTATATACTTTTACATTATATAGATAGTATATACCATATATGATTGTATATATTATTTGTTATCTGTTTATATTATTTTATTTGTTTACGTTTGTTGTTTATATATATATATATATATATATATATATGTATATATATATATATGTATGTACACCGCATACTCTAGAGACATTTATTCATTCCCCCGCATAGTTTAGGGACATTTGCTTACTTTGGGGACTGTCCCCAAAATTTTCGCGCCTTTTCATACATCTAGCGTTTAAGATGAGGACAATTTTTTCTATACACCGCATATTCCGGCGACAATTTTGGGAGTGTCCCTAAACTATGCGCTGTGCATACATATATATATATGTATGCGTAGCGCATACTTTAGGGACATGGCCAAAATTGTACCCGAAATATGCGGTGTATCGAAAAAATTGTCCTCATCTTAAACGCTAGATGTATGAAAAGGCGCGAAAACTTTGGGGACAGTCCCCAAAGTAAGCTAATGTCCCTTAACTATGCGGGGGAACGAATAAATGTCTCTAAACTATGCGCTGTGCATACATATATATATATATATATATATATATATATATATGTATATATATATATGTATGCACAGCGCATAGTCTAGAGACATTTATTCATTCCCCCGCATAGTTTAGGGACATTTGCTTACTTTGGGGACTGTCCCCAAAGTTTTCGCGCCTTTTCATACATCTAGCGTATTAGATGAGGACAATTTT
Organism: Delia radicum; assembly: GCA_021234595.1. Lineage (NCBI taxonomy): Eukaryota > Metazoa > Arthropoda > Insecta > Diptera > Anthomyiidae > Delia > Delia radicum. Next base: position 10,674,859 of record CM037856.1, on the reverse strand, counting down.
TTCCATACACCGCATATTCCGGCGACAATTTTGGGCGTGTCCCTAAAGTATGCGCTGTGCATACATATATATATATATATATAGATATATGTCTGCACAGCGCATACTCTTGGGACATTTATTCGTTCCCCCGCATAGTTTAGGGACATTTCTTACTTTGGGACCTGTCCGAAAAGTTTTCGTGCATTTTCATACATCTAGCATATAAGATGAGGACAATTGGTTCGATACACCGCATACTTAGGGGACAATTTTGAGTGTGTTCCTAAAGTATGCGCTGTGCATACATATATATATATATGTGTGTGTGTGTATATATATTTATATATATATAGTCTCTTTTAAATAAAGTTTTTTATTCTTTTAGCTCTATTCTTTATTTTAAGCTGGTTGTGTATATGAGTGTATGTGTGTGGATGCATTTAATTAACGGCCGTAGTGAACATGTTGGAATTGTCCCATTCTAATTGGCTGACATTGGCAAATCGGCCCTTGGCCACTGAAAAGGAAAATAGAAAAATTAAAATTTAGGTGGTTATGTTATGGAGAATCAGGTAAAAACTGTTATTAGATTGTAAATAATAGGTGGTTACATACTTTTTTTTATTATTATTGTCTATTTCAGAACAAATGCATACAAAGAAAAGATTGAGTGACTCAGCGTCACTTGGACATTATTGATTCGAGTTGGCAAAATATTCGTAATTTTAATTCATTATAAGATAATAAAAAAAGAAATAAAAAGCGAAGCAAAAAAAAAAATAGAAATAAAAAATTTGTAATTTTTGTATTACTATACAAAAATAATTTTTTCGGACTCTTTATATTTTCATATATTTAGTTAGAATATGGTTCTACCTCAAGTCTAAAAATCTAATAAGATATTGTCATATTAGATTTTATTTGTTTCTTTTCAAAAAGTTTGATAATTTTCATGATAGACAATACAATTCTTTCATTGGCATCATCCAAATCTTCAGTTATCTGCAATAGAAAAAGATAATTGGCTTAACTCAAACCGAGACATGACATACAACATACAATAAAAGCTCTATGACAGGGGTCCCCAAAAAATTTTTGGTTGTGTATAAGTGAGTAAGAGAGAGGAAAAAATTGAGAGAATTGCAGTCATATAAAGATGTTAGTAACAGACGCCACTCTGATATTCATACAAAATAATAAAATAATTAAGATAATCAAATACACCTGGTTAAAAATGTTTAAATATAACAGTGTATGATATTATATAATTATATGTCTTCTTGTGTGGTTAAGGTGACACAAAAATAAATGCATATCATTGTTACATTTAATTTTTACATATTTCACTCTATTTCGATGGCACAAACTTTTTGTCCATAAATAATATTTACCAAAAATTATTCTTGTTTTTTTGTACATATACTAGTTGGTCTATAGTGTCCAATTTCAAATTACAATTACATGTAATGTGTAATTCAAAAATTTGAATTACAAGTTCTTGTCGCATTCTCATCGACGACTAAATGAAAGAGCACAAGAATGTGTGTGAGGTAGAGAAATTTTAGTTTGCACAATTGTGCAATGAAATGGGGACCCCTGCTCTATGAGAATCTTTTTGTCTGCCTTAATGCATAAAATGCCTGTTGGAGAAAAGCTTTCTTTTTAAAACCATTTGCCTTATAATCAGCATTTAAAAACCTTAAAATTTTTTAATAACTTAAAATCTACTATTTATGTAATTTTAATGCCAATCACTAGATATTATTAAAACTTTAAAGTTTTTACATTATCAGCAACAGTAAAATTTTAATATTAATATTTCGTTAATTATCATTTGTTTAATTATCATTACTTTTCACATCTTCATAACAGCTTCTTAATGATAACTATTATAAAATTGATCTGTATTAATAATCACTTACTAGTTGTCATTGTAGGGTTAATTTAATCTACCTACTCAAAATTCTTTTATAATTACATATTTACTCATCATTTTATTAGCTTGCTTTTTGCCTTAGTACAGTGTAAATAGGAACCTACTGAAAGTAACTGTATTAGTTATTCTCATATAGGAAAACAACTGTTTTGATCTTTTATAAGTTGCAAGAAAATTATTGCTATGCTAATTGTTAATTTATTTAAGTTCTTTCTATTCCATTTGGACATTTAACTAGGGCAGACACATATTCGGTAATTAATAAAGGAATAGAGTTGTACAGCCATTTTAATAATCGTGTGCCTCTATTTATTACCTTCAGTAATAATTTCAAAGGGCCAAAACTAAAAAAATTAGCTTTACCGGGCAATAAAAGGAATTTCGCTCCAATCCCTTTGATAGCAGACATTGAACAATGGATACATACAATAAAGGATGAAACTGATAAAGATATTACGAGAGCAAATATAGCAAACAGAATCGCGTACTACAAACGAAGTCTCAGGAACAACGAAAAAGAAAAATTTATTCTTGGAGTATACGAAGAAACCAAACGATTTATAAAGCAATATGAGGACACAATTATGGTTACAACAGCGGATAAAGGAAACAAAACTGTGGTAATGTACAAAGAAGACTATAAATTTAAGATGAACAAATTACTAGAAGACAAAGCAGTATATAAATGTACAAGATTAGATCCGACTGACAAACTACAAAGAACAAATAACAATATAGTCAACGAATTATTTAAGGACAATCACATTACAAAATACCAGAAAATACGAATGACATCCCACGCATCAGCCGCCCCCGAACTATATGGACTTCCAAAAATACACAAGGACGGTATTCCACTCAGACCAATATCATCTTCTTTAAAAGTACCATGTTATAACTTGGCAAAGTACATAGGATCAATTCTAAGAAATATAATATCTCCGACATACAACATTAAAAACTCGATGGAACTAAAGGAAAAACTAATGAACTTCTCGCTGGGTGTAAACGATATAATAGTTTCGTTTGACGTGGTATCTCTTTTCACAAACATACCGATACACTTAGCTATTATTAACATTTTGGAAAAATGGGAAACATTAAGGCAACATACGACGATATCGAAATCACAATTCCTCAAGCTTTTACAATTTTGCCTTACAGAAAACAATTATTTTATGTATGATAAGAAGTATTACCATCAAACATTGCTGATATTGTTTTGGACACCCTACTTGACAATGTAATAGAGAAACTAAAAGAAAAAAATATACAGATCAAATTTTTATCTAAATATGTCGACGAACTATTTGCGATAATAGAAAAAGACGATGAGGAAATAATATTAAATACACTTAATTCACATCACAACAAATTAAAATTCACCATCGAGAAGGAAAACGATCAAGAATTACCTTATTTAGACACAAAAATAATAAGGGAAAGGGAAAAACTAATAACGGATTGGTACACAAAGACGACAGCGTCTGGAAGACTAATAAGTTATCACTCAACACAACCAATGAGAATAAAAATAAACACGGCAACTAATTTAATAAAAAAGGTCATACATATAAGCGACGAACGATTTATAAACAACAACATTACCAAAATTAGAAACATACTAACTATAAATAACTATCCGAGCTTTATTACAAATAATATAATAAATAAGACACTTGGCAACAAACAAAACACAACACAAAATCAAACTGTTGAACAAAAGATATTTTACAGTGTACCATTTATACAAAATTTACGGAGAGCAAAACAGTGAAGAGAATAATTAACGATGAGAGCATTACAATAGCACACAAATCAAACAATACACTGAGACATCTGTTTACGCAAACAAAAACAAGGATTGATACACTAAAAACAGATAATGTAGTTTACGAAGTCACATGCATTGGCAATGAAAGGGAGTTGTGTAATAAAGTTTACATTGGCACAACCAAACGTATGTTGGGGACCAGAATAGCTGAACACGAAGCAGATATAAGAAAGGGAAAGGAATCGACTGCATTAGCGCAACATGTAAAAGAAAGTAAACATGTTGTAGATTTTAAGAGTGTTAAGATACAGCACAGATTTTCCAATATATTTAACACCCGTTGAAAACGAGGCCTGGAATTCATTTCAGCGGGTCGTTACCAATTTTCTTGGGAACAATAAAAGCCCTAACTACGAGGGAATTATTACCGATTTGCTGAAGAACTACAACAAGATGGGTACGGAATGGCATTATTTAATTTTATTCCTGGTTGTTTTCTATTGTATTGTTTTAACCATTTTATTTATTTCTTACAGGTGTAAATATGTCTCTAAAAATCCATTTCTTGCATTCGCATTTGAATTTCTTTCCGAACAATTTTGGTGACGTAAGTGACGAACACGGCGAGAGATTTGACCAACAAATTATGACCATTGAGCGGTGCTATCAAGGGTTTTGGGATGAAGCAATGTTGGGAGACTATGTATGGTTTCTCACTAGAGAAACGGATCCCAAAAGCAACCGAAGACAAAGCAAGAGCCACAACTATTTCTAACACACAAAAATGTCAAGAATGTATTGCAAGCGTTTAAACCCAATAAATTGTCGAAAAAAATAAAATATTCGGAAAATATGAGATTTGGATTTATTCACTCAATTTTTTTCATTTTTCTTCTGGCTTAGTTCTTACGTAAAAGTATCATCTCTACGTACATGAAGAGAAAATACATAAGAAAATCTATCTCTCATCAAATGTACATGAAAAAAATTTCATTTTGTAAACTAGTGTTATTATTCGCTCTGTGAGCTTATTTTTTTTTTTTTTTTATAATTTAACCAATACTCAGGGGATGCCCCCTGCTCATGCAGTGCATTGTATTGATCAGGAAAATAAGGTATGGGAAGGAGGAAAGAGGAGTAGTGTTTGTGGATATTTGATTTAAATTTTTCTAAATTGTAAGTAACAGGGAAGACTTCTGCGGGAAGTTTGTTCCACATACGAATCGTTCGACTAAAAAACGAATTTTCTCTGTAATGCGTTGTGCGAAACACAGGACAATCAACTACAAACGGATGTGCTCTACTAGATAAGCGAGTATTACGAATAAAAACTCGGGCTCGTGGAATAAGTTCACTTATCTCAGATGAGCATATCCCATGGTAATATCGATATAAAAGTGTCACACAACCCACATTCCGACGATGCTCCAATGAATCAATAGAGTTGGATACACTACTGTCATTGATAAGCTTCACCGCCCTCCCCTGAACACGGTCCAGAAGCTTCAGAATAGACAATGGAGCCCCTGCCCATATATGAGAGTTGTATCAAGGTTGCTCAACTTGTATATGTCAGTGATTATACATATGCTCTTAAGCTTAATCAGGATGCTATCTCCAAAATAGAACTTTTTTAAAGGCTACGAAAGAAAAATGCCTGAATACAGGAACGCATTATCCAAATTCAACAATAACAACGTATATTAGTTGAATACGGAGATAAATACAGAAATAGAAAGAAAAAAATTCTGGACTCATTTGAGTTGGTATTAACAAAAACCCAACCGAAGAAGCTGCCAATATTGTGGATGTCCTACCTGGCGCCTCTAAAAAAAGATTTAAACGAATGATAGAAATTATTCCAACTTCACGGTATCCGCTTAGTCTTAATATGAATTTTAGTAGGAATAAGTACGTTCAAAAAAGAAAGGCGCTTTTTGAAAAGGGGATGGGGTTCAATGCCTTCTACTTGTTCATTAAATACAGCAAAGGAAAATATGTTGCCACCTAGCTGAAATCAGCAATAAAGGTGCAAGTATTACTTTATCTCATCTTCTTGATAATACAGCTTCAAGAATCATATCCACCTTTTCTAAAGAAGAAATAGACATATGCAAAAACTCAGAGGTAACATTGATATGCAAATGGGGATGTGATGGATCATCTGGATTTTCAGAATATAAACAACAAAGTGAAAGTAGCACAACATTTTCAACGGTTTTGATAGCTTCGCTAGTACCATTAAGAATGCGCTTATATAAAGAAATTGAAAAAGACGACACCGAAGCAACCAAAATTAATAATCTTCTAAGTTTTGATATTTCAGACTGCTTTCTAGAACATAATTAATATAGTTTTGTAAATAGCATATCGAGGGCCCATATTCAAAACCCTCTATCTTTGATTTTCACGAAAATGACTTTTTGATAGTAAAATGTTCCGTAAAACAGCCCTCATGTATGGTGTGAATTTCAAAACAAAAATATTTTTTTTTGCTGATTTATTTGCATTTTTGTTATTTCTCTATCTTACGCAATTAATTTTTCTGAATGCATAACCCTCTATCTTTTTAAATAATAAATTTTCAAATATTTTTTTGGAATAATTTCTTATTGCAATAAATGTTTTCTTACTATTTTTTTTTTTTGCATTTCTTATTGCAATAAATGTTTTCTTACTATTTTTTTTTTTTGCATGCTGAACATGAATTTTACAGTTTTTAATGGTTTATTAAAATAGCGAAAGCCGATTCTGAATTGAATTAAAATGAAACCTTTTAGTTTTTGGAAAATATAATGTCCATGGCATAAAAATAAATGGTTAAACTTGCAACTTGCTTAAAAAAAGTTTCTACTTTACGATATTATTGTCAAAAAAATAATAATTTATATGATATTAAAAATCATAATTAAAATATTATTGTCGCGTGATAAACTTACATAATGGTAAGTTCAAAATTTAGTTTAATAATTAGATTTTAAATAAACTTTTGATATTTTGTGTGAACAGAAAAATAAAGTGGCTTTTAATTCCTTGCAACGTATAGCAGTCCATTATGCATCATCAAATGAAGATATGGAGGATGGGCGGATAACAGGTATGTTTACACATAACTAATTACAACAGCAATAAAACAAAATACATATTTACCCAGATTCCGAAGACGAGAAAATCAACAATAATGTGGTCGTTTGCAAAAGAACTAAACGGAAAATAATGCTATATCAAATACTCGAAAAAAACTCAGAAAAACTAATGAGAGGCCAAAAATATTTAGGATTTTCTACTGCTGATGGAGTTTCCATACAAAATTCAAAAAGACCCCCAAGAAAAATGGGAATTTCGTGTTCATCAACATTTTGCGCAAAAAGCAAATTAAGACACTGCCAGAAATTTGATCATGAAACCAGAAATTATATTTTTAAAATGTTTTGGGAGATTACCTGGGAAGCTTAACAAGTGTTTGTAAAAAGCCACGTCATACAGAAAGCCAAAAAGAATTGTACAGTTGAGAATTCAGAGAAACAGAACAGCTTTAAATTCACTGTAACCTACAACCAGGAACCTCTACAGGTATGTCGTTTCATGTTTATTTCTACTCTATCAGTAAATGTTGATATGGTAAAAGGTTGGTTAAAAGTCAAAGAACCCAAAATTCCATCACTTGGTGCTAAAAGATCTGAAAATACAGTATATTTAAAAGAATATTTTGAACAATTAGATAAAATGGAAAGCCACTACTGTCGTAAGGACACAAACAAATATATATTGGAGCAACATTTAAAACCAAAGTAGATATATATAAAGATTACTGTAATTACTGCTTAGGCCGTTTCCACTTTTTCATTTTCTAAATCTTTTGAGGAGGAGAAACAAGTACCAGCTGATGAATACAGTCAACACATTTAAAAAAAAAAATCGTGCACAGTACGAAAAAAGTAATGATAAAATTGCAGCTGATAAAGGTATACGTCACGTTTTTACAATGGATGCTCAAGCAGTAAAACTGTGCCCCAATATTAATGCATCAGCAATTTACTTTAAGCAACGCCTTCAGGTACACAATTTTTACTATTTACAATATAGGCTCTCATTAGTGCACAAATTATTGGTGGAGCGAAATTAATGGTGATTTGTGCGCGTCGGTATTTGTTTCCTGTATTATTCATTATTTAAAAACGTATTGCTTATCGGATTCATTGCCAATTACGATTTTTTCGGATGGTTGTGGCTACAAAACCGCAACCATTAGTTATATAATGCTCTATCTAATTTTGCTGCTTAAAATAATAAAGTTATTGAACAGTAGTTCTTAGAGAAAAGCCATACGCAAATGGAGTGCGAAGTGCCCATACTAAGATAGAGATTAAATTGAAAAATCAATATATACACTTGCTAAGCGATTACGTTAGAATTACTAGAGAAGTCAGAAAGACTGTTAAAATTAACAATGAGATCGTAAAAAAGCCGTTTGATGCAGAATATTTAAATTATGACTTCTTTAATAATTACAACGATGACAAACTTATGCGTTTTTCTTCCATTAGACCAGGACGAGTAAAGAACGATCCTACTGTGTTTAATTTAAGATCTCTTTTATATCTTCCAGATGGTAACATAACATATAAATTAGATTTTGATACAGATTACATGGATCTACCTGTTCGTATTCAACCTAACACAGGACATATTGAACCAAAACCTCTATATTCTGGTCCACTATCAATTCAGCCAAATAAGTGGAAGAATTTGCAAAAAAAAAACTTAAAAAAGCAAAAAAAAACACAACTTTTTGTTTCATATTGTTTATTATTAATTTTTTTATCTTATGTTGTATTACTAGCCGTTATCTTAAATAAATCAGCTTAAAAACTGACAAATGGCATAAATGAAATCAAAATAATTTATTTTTATTAAAATGCAAAACCCTCTATCTGATCATTTTCATACATAAACATTGAATATTTTTGAGAAGCAAAACCCTCTATCTATCATAAAGTCCCCAATAATGCAACATTTTAAAAACCAATTATATGTGGGATTCAGTAGTTGCTTTAAAAAATATTGTAGAATACCGAATTTTAATAACTCAAGTAATACGCGAAAAAACAGTGTTTTGTGTTTTTTAAGATAGAGGGGTTTGAATATAGGCCATCGATATAGTTTTGCAAATAGTATATAGAAAACTTTACATTGAAGCTGTGGTACCTGTAAATCACAACAAATTTAGTTTTACATCGAATTTATTTTAGTTTTCTAATGGTATTACCTAACTATAATATTTTCATATTTTGTATTGTACATTTTCATGTCTGAGTGCTATGGGTTTGCTTTTGGGCTTATCCATTCCTCTCCAATAAACATATTTTAAGGTTACATTTTTATTGACAGTCAAATTTTGTGGATTCAGAATGATATATTTTTTTCCGAAAATGTATTATAAGGTAAAAAACACGTAAAATAAAATTTTTATGCATACACCAGCACTACCAGCCTATGTTTAAGAAAGAGGTTTGCTTGAGGTTTAACATTAAAATGCAATATATTAACCTTTACAAAGACTAACTATAGACATATTATATATATCGATGAATAGGTAAATACTTCTCCTTTTTTGTAAATATATAAAACAATTTACTATTTAAAATTTTTTTAAGCTTTTGCCGAAAAACAACCAAATTTAAAAAAAAAAAACTGTTTTTGTCTTAATCGCCTTTTAAAATTTTGAAGTTAAATAAGTTTTGATCTATTAAAGATATTGAAATGATTTGAACAATTTGTATAGCTTAATGTGTCGTTAATGTAAACCAATATAGATAAGTTTAAAAAATATTTTTTTAATATGATTTTTTTAAGATAAAAAAAATAGTATTATAAAAAATTACTATTTTCAGAAAATCTTGTCTCTAGTTTTGAACTATGAGTTTTTTTTTGAAGAGTTGCTGAAAACATATTGCCCTATTATTTCAACTTAAAAAAATTCAAAATCCACAGACAGACAGATTATTATACTTGCAAAGTAAAATTTTCGTTTAAAAATTGACAATTTTCGACCAATGCTGGATGTAGACTACATGTCCAGAAATAAATAAAATTATATTCACAGCCTTTCTTAAAGTCCATTTTTTTAGAAACGGTTAACAAATAATAATAATTATTAAAAATGAATAAAGGTACATTTTCGGAGAAAAGTACAGAAAAGAGTTTTATTGAAACATTGACTTTGAGCATTTTTCACCGCTAAACTATTTAAGAGAATTTAAAAATCTTTTCTGAAGTTTGTTTCTGAATGTGTTAGTAATGTTACAAATTAAATTTTTTTGATTTGGTTTGGTAACAAAAAAGAAATTGGCCAAAAGCAAAAAAAAAAAGTCAAGGTAAAAAATTACCATTCTATATTTGTCTAAAATCTCTATTTTAGACACACAAAAATTATAATTATAATTTTTTAAGAAAAACATTATTTTATTATTCAAAAATGAATTAATTCTTTGAAGTATTATTGAAGTTTTAAATCTTTAAAGTAACGATTAAATTACTTTTTATTAAACCTAAAAACTATTGTGAATTAAATAGTACAAAAGAAAAAGCATAGAATAGTTATGTATAATACATTTAAGTGAAACAAGAAGTTTCTTGCAAACCTGGAGTTGCTAAAAACTTCACTTACATTGTAACAACCAAAGGGTGAGCATCAAAATAAAATACAACTCCTTACATTAAATTACCCAAACTCTTTACTTTTCCTTATCTCTATTTTTTATGTCAAATCAAACTCCTTTTATAATTTCTCAACTGGGAGAAATTATAAAAATCGTTTAAAAGGGGCTTACATAACCTACAACTCAATTACAGTCCACTCTAAACCGAAAAGTACGACGTTATTCCAAACAACCCTATTTGCCCTTTTTACATGGTCCTTCGAGGAAACTAACCAAATTGACATCACTGGAAATTAAAAAGAAGAAATCATCAAGTTGCAGTTTCACCACAAAAATGAGGTAAAGTTGACCCTTCACTTTTTTATACACACATGTCAGTCTCAAAGTTGTGATCGGTATAATTAAAACGCACGGCAAAACTCATATCTGAATATAAATAAAAAACTAAAGAAAAGAAGAAACGAAGAAACGAAAATTGAAAAAACAAAAAAAACTTGATAAAATTCCGGTAAAAGTGAAAAAGTTGAGATAAAAATTTCAAAATCGGCTTAAAATCTACAAATTGTGAAAATTCGGTAAAAAAAAATATATAAAATTTGAAAAAATAAAGTGATAAAATCTGTGAGAAAAAAAAGTAAATAAAATACGGAGAAAAAAAAAAGCAAAAAAAAAAAAAAACGAAAAATTAGAACAAAGTAATAAATTACAACCAAAAAATCGCAAAAAAATATATAATAGAAAATCCGCACAAAAAAAAATAGAACAAAAAATATAAATTCAGTTAAAAACAACGTTAAAATCATAAAATAAATTTGCTTTTAAATAAATTTTACCAAAATATAGATCCCGTTAGAAATTAAAATTTCTAAATCATAAATTTACAAAAATTTGCAAAAATTTTAATCCCTTTATTTTTTTTGCCATTTGGTAAATATTTTTGTTCTTTTTATTTACATATTCTTACACAATTTGTTGTAATTTAAATTTGCAGAAAGTGAAAAAATAAAACAACATAAATCAATTGTTCGTGGTGAAAACAAAAAGCTTACTCAAAGATCGGTCGTATAATAAAAGCTTTACAACGTGTTCGATAAAACGTAAAGTGTGAAACATTAAAGAAACGGTCATGCATGAAAAAAGTTATAATACGCGTTCGAAGATTAAAACAAAACAAACTGACAAACATTAAAAAGCTTTCAAACGTGTTCGAACATACAAAAATCAATTAATAAACGGTCGTACATAAAAAACTTACAACGTGTTTGACTTATTTAACAAATAAATAAAACATCTCCATACGTACGTCACAACAAAAAGAAAAAAGTTAAACATCACACTCATGAATTAATTCAGTAACCAAGGTAAATCGATTTAAACAGTGTTGCAAGAAAACTTGCTTTCAAATAACTTAATTCCCTTAAACATTTTTAAAAATCCCCACAAACCTGAAAAAAAAAAATACAATTTGAAAATCTAACACAAAAGAATTAAAAAATTGTCGTACACTCACAGTATATTTGCAGTAAGTTTGCAGTTCAGTATGTTTGCAGTTCAGAATATTTTCAATTTTTAAAAAATTAACTAACTCGATAAAATCAATAGAGTTATGTATTTTAATACTGAATAGTATGACAACGTTTTATTTTAACTAACACTAAAAATCCAATTTATTTAAAATTAAACAGAATATTCCATTGAAACAAGTTTATGGATTACTTTTTTTTTTTGAATAATTGCTGAACTTTTATTCAAAAATCCTGTGAGTGTAATATAAATCTGCTTTAACACTTGAAATACACTGAAAATCATTAAGTATAGTTTTCGCAAAAAGGAAAAATAATACAAATTTATTGATACACGTTGGAAATGTAATATGCTAGACCTAGCAGAAAATATGATAACATGGCAACACTGATTTAAAATATTTTTTATGTGAAAATTTTATTTAAATTTATAGTGATGTATATACATTTATTTTTAATTGTATGCTGAATTATTTCTCAAAATATTTTTTTACTGACTCAAAAAATTTGGTTCTTAAAATTTCGTACGCTTATTGGAGCAATATTAAATAAAAAAATAAAAAAAAATTAATTTTATTAAAATTTGTGAACATTAAATTCGCAAACGTGAGTACATTTCATTGAGATTTCAAATTTAATAATAACATAAATAAATACTCAAGATCCGTGAGAAGTCGAAGCATATTTTTAAATGAACCGAATCGGACTTTGATACGAATTTAATAATTGTTCATCAATGATTTGATTCATTTAAATTTCACTGTAAAAATTTGTGGAATTCTAGAAAATATCTCCATATCAAACGCAAAGATTACAAACTGTAAAATAACTCAAGAATTTATACAATTTTGCGAGATCTATTTGAAAATTACTTAATTGAAATAGCAAATTTTAAAACTTTTTTTTTTGAAAATATCTCGATTATTTTTTTCGTTTCATTAAAAATTTTGAGAGGAATCCCTTGTTTTCGGGCTAAATCGTGTTCGATCCCATTAAATGCGTTTTAAAATTGAATAATTTTACCGAAAAATAGCCAAATTGATTAAACGACTTAAATTGATGAAAATATAACTGCTGCTCATATCAAATAATGAAAAAATACGTTACGAGTATTAGCTCAATGTAAGCCGAATAATTTTATTTTAAACTAATTGAGCTCTGTGAAAAGTTCCTTAATTAACCCTTTTTGACCATATTGGGTTACATTGGGAACTATTTAGTTTAGTTTAATAGCACATAAAATCTGCAATTTTTATTGTCTATAAAATTTTTATCCAAAGGAAAACAATCGACAATTTGTTAATTCCTTTCTACATTTCTTGTAAAATCAACAAATTTTACCGATTACATAAATTTTCTCTAAAATTTATAATTTTCCATTTAGTAGCACATAAAATCGACAATTTTTATCGTCTACTAATTTTTTCTCTAAAGGAAATCAAAACAATCGACAATTTGTTAATTCCTTTCTAGATTTCTTGTAAAATCAACAAATTTTACCGATTACATAAATTTTCTCTAAAATTTATAATTTTCCATTTAGTAGCACATAAAATCTACAATTTTTATCGTCTACTAATTTTTTCTCTAAAGGAAATCAAAACAATCTACAATTTGTTGTTTCCTTCCTACATTTCGCATAAAATAAACAAATTTTATCAATTACTTAAATTTTCTCTAAAGTTTATAATTTCCCATTTTAGTAGCTCATAAAATCAACAATTTTTATAGTCTACTAAATTTTTCTCTAAAGGAAATCAAAACAATCTACAATTTGTTGTTTCCTTTCTACGTTTCGCATAAAATCAAAATTTTCAACGATTTCTAAAATTTTTGCAAAAATTTATCATTTCTCATTCAATTAGTACATAACATCCACAAATTCATCGTCGTCTAGATTTTTCTAAAGGAAATAAAAACGACCTACAATTTGTTCTTTCCTTTCTACGTGACGCATAGAATCTACATTTTTTCATCGTGTACCGAATTTTTCTCTGTGGAACAAAGAGAAAAATCATCAATTATTACTGATTTAAGTAGTACATAGAATCTAAGATTTTATCGGCTCCTACATTGTCCAATTTGGTTTGTTATTACTTTCGATTTGAAATTTAAAAATTTCATCAATTGATCACATTTGGTGTTTCCAAACTCTTTTTGTTCACGGCCGTGTATATCGACGGCTCAAATTGTCCACCAGTAGTCAAATTATTTCATCTACGAAACAAAACTACTCGTGATGAGAATAAGCGGGATTTGGTAGACCGCCTACTCGAGACTCTGTTTAATATCCCTGCAGCTAGCTACCTCAGAGGACAGTAAATCTCTACAAAGGATTCAGTGACGTTTTACAGACTCTTAAAACGTTAAAAGTGAACACAGAACATTGTGATTTTATTATCGTATTTCTGGTCCGTTCCAAAATTCCCAATGAAACTCTGTCTCTTTGGGAACAGTCTCTGAAAAATCATAGAGAACTGGTAACTTGGTCTCAACTTGAAGAATTTCTCATAGACAGATATGAAGCTGTAGAGAGAATTTCAAGTATGAGAACGATGAAGAATAGGATGAGCCTACCAAATATCTCTAAGCCCTCCAATCAGTCATTCTCTTCCCAGGAGAAACTCAATATTGACTGTAAAGTATGCAATGGTGATCACAATGTGAGAATGTGTCCCAATTTTCAAAAGTTCACAGCCCAGCAAAGGGTGGATTTTGTGCAAGCAAACAAAATCTGTAACAATTGACTTTCTCCAAATCACCTTAAGGCAAAATGTCCAAGCAAACACACTTGCTTTATCTGTAAAATGGATCATCACACTTTGCTACATTTGGCGAAACCCAACAGTATTCAAAACCCATCAAATAGTTCTCGACCTCTAAAAATTCAAACTAATAATTCATTACAACTCAAAAATGAGTCACAGGAAAATTCTCGGAATTATTTAGATTTTCCATCTACATCATACAAGGCCAGTAATTCTCATGTTCAGTCTAATGTCTCAGTTGATGGCAGTTATATAGTACTTCGTACAGCGCTAATTAAGATAGAACACAACGGTGAACTCTTTACTGCGAGAGCTCTTATAGACCCTGGGTCCCAAAGAACCTTTATTACTGATAAATTCGGAAACAGGCTCCAATTTCCAACTCATAAATCCAACTATCAAATTGTTGGTATCTGGGAACGACCTGGGTCCGCTACCAGGGAATGTGATTTAGTCATATATTCTGAAAGAGCCAAATTTAAATTTCCAGTTAGGGCCATTGTGCTACCAAACGTAAATAAATATATTCCCATAGATTCATTCGAAATTCCACAGTGCTCCGACTTGGAACAACTCGATCTGGCGGATCCGAGTTTTAATCAACGTTCTCAGATTGATATTATTCTTGGAAACGACTGTGAAAGACATTTTTACATCAAGCGCACGAAAAAAAATATTTGCGGTCTGGCCTCAGCCTACAATACCATATTTGGTTGGGTCCTAAGTGGTCCCATTGATACTCAACCCATACATTCATTTACCACAACGGTAACACCTTCTAAAACTTCAGATCTTAATGATCTTCTCAGAAAGTTTTGGGAGCAGGAGGAATTACCCTCAATCTCACAAATATCAGATGAGGACCAGTACTGTGAGGATTTTTTTACGCAGACAACTGCTCGTGGGTCAGATGGTCGTTATGTAGTTAGACTTCCATTCAGGAAGGAATTTGCTGACTCTGTATTCTTAGGTGCTTCCCGAATTTTGGCTCTCGGTCAATATTCTCGGATGAGGCAGTCGCTTTCTAAAGACCCTGAACTGCAGACGCAATATAACGCAGTTTTAGAGGAGTATCTGTCCCTTAACCATATGGAAGAAACATCTTTCTGTGAAGTTAACTCAAAAGATAAATATTTCTCCTTCTATTTACCCCATCACGATGTGATACGTCCCGAACACAAAACAACCAAAATTAGAGTTGTTTTTAATGCTTCTCGGAAAACGAAATCAGGGTTTTCCTTAAACGATTCATTGTACACGGGACCCACACTTCAACAAGATCTCATGAGAGTAATACTCAATTGGAGAAAGTATCGCTTTGTGTTCAGTGGCGACATCCAAAAAATGTATCGCCAAATCCTAATACATCCCGGGGATAGGCCATATCAGAGAATTTTGTTTCAAAATGTTTCAAATGGCCCTTTTAAAGATTTTCAATTGAACACTGTCACTTTTGGAATCTATTGCGCTCCATATTTAGCTATTCGAACACTTCTTCAGCTTGCTAATGACTCCGAAACCTTATATCCCAGAGCATCTGAAATTTTAAGGAACGAAACATATGTTGATGACATATTATCAGGTGGTCACACAATTGAGGATGCGTTGGCAGCTCAATCTGATCTGATTTCGGCACTTAACTCAGCAGGATTTCCTCTAAAGAAACTAACCGAAACTAAGCGCAACAAAAACTTTAGGAATTAATTGGAATGCCCTCACTGATTCCTTCAGTTATTCTTTTGCCCCGATATCCCAAGACTCAAACGGGCTGGTTAACCCCAGTGGTTATTAGAGCCAAAATGCTTATGCAACAGCTCTCGCTAGAACGAATCGATTGGGATCA
The DNA here is from genome assembly GCA_021234595.1 of Delia radicum. Classification (NCBI taxonomy): domain Eukaryota; kingdom Metazoa; phylum Arthropoda; class Insecta; order Diptera; family Anthomyiidae; genus Delia; species Delia radicum. The sequence continues at coordinate 10,658,371 of CM037856.1, read as the reverse complement.
AAATGTTAGTTCTGAAACGCTGACAAAATGGAATAATTTGGTTTCTGAGATCTCCCATGTGGGGGAAATCATTATTCCAAGATGGCTTCAATATAATCCCACTGATTCGGTTCAAATTCACGGATTTTCTGACGCCTCTAAAGATGCCTTTTGCGCAGCAGTATATATTCGGTGTCAAAGTTCCGAAGGTATCTCATTTTCTAATTTACTGGTGTCCAAGAGCAAAGTAGCCCCATTGCAAACAGTTTGTTTGCCCCGCCTCGAGCTGAATGGAGCCGTATTACTAGCTAACCTAGTAAGTCACGTCATAAAGTCTCTCAATTTAAAAGAATCTGATATCGTTCTTTGGACTGATTCGTCAATTGTATTGGGGTGGTTGTCCAAGCCCCCTTGGACTTGCGAGACCTATGTTGTCAATCGCATTGCCCAAATTCACAGATTGTTGCCAAGGGCAACATGGCGTCATGTCCCCACACACGATAACCCAGCAGACCTTGGCACTCGTGGTTGCAGACCTCAAGATCTTACGATAAATCCCTTATGGTGGCATGGGCCATTATGGTTAACTAATCCACTATCGGAATGGCCAAAACGAAACCCTTTAAACCCACCAGCTACTCAACACTCTAAAAAGATTGTTCAGTCATGTCAGGTGACAGCTCAGGAAAATGATATATTACACAGATTTTCATCATATCACAAGGCTTTACGAGTGTTGTACTATGTTTTTCGATTTTTCAATAACAGTCGCGCTAGACAAAGACAACATATTGCTCATTCCTCAATAAATCTCACTCAAAGAGAGACTAACTTTGTCAAAACACGACTCATAATCTTAGCTCAGAAATATTTCTACGATGAAGAATATAAAAGCATTTCCAATTCCCAATCAATATCGGAGAAAAGCTCCTTAAAACCTCTAAATCCTTTTTTGGATCCTATCGGGATATTGAGGGTAAATGGTCGGTTATCCGATTCATCATTACCATATAATGAGCGCTACCTGGCAATTCCCAACTCTGCCAACTTTATTTATCGCATCTGCACACATTTCTAGCTCATGCTGAATGCAATCAAATGTGCAGAATGTCACAGACTGAATTCTACATTTCACGTTTAAAGCCACGAATAAAGAAAATAATTCGCCATTGCAAAACGTGCATCAATTTCAAACGAAAACAATGTTCTCAGATTATGGCTCCATTACCGTTAGATAGATGCAGTCTCTCAGTCCCGTTCCAGACAACTGGTATAGATTTTGCTGGACCGTTTGAACTCAAAACGTCCTCTTTGCGAAACGCTTCATATATAAAAGGTTACGTAAGCGTATTCGTCTGTTTTAGCACAAAGGCGATCCATCTCGAAGCTTGCTCGGATCTGTCAACTGCGGCTTTTAGAGCAGCTTTCACTCGATTCGTCGGGAGGCGGGGACTCCCTTACAGGATAGTCTCTGACAATGGTCGAAATTTTCTCGGTGCCAGCAGAGAATTGAGTAGAGAATTTTCCGCATTTATAAAAACTGCATCAGCAGACATCGCACAAACCTACGTCACTCATGGGTTTAAGTGGAGTTTCATCCCTCCTCATGCTCCTCACATGGGCGGCCTATGGGAGGCTGCCGTAAAAAGTTTTAAATTTCATTTAAAACGCATAACCGGTTCTTAAAAATTTAAATTTGAAGAATTTTCAACGGTTCTCAGCCAAATAGAAGGGATTTTAAACTCTCGCCCTATCTCCGCAATGTCGGAAGACCCATCGGATATTACAGTCTTAACTCCAGGCCATTTCTTGCGAGATGCACCCATAACGGCATTCCCAGAGCCAAGTCCTACTAAAATATCCATAGTAAATCGATGGGAGAAACTCAAAGCTCTCCACCACCAATTCGCAATTAGATGGAAGGAGGACTATTTAAAATCCCTTCATAAACGATACAAATGGAAAAATACACTTCCAAATTTGAAACCAGGAGACCTCGTAGTCATTATGGACGATTTGGAACCCCCTAATGAATGGAAATTAGGTAGGATCGAATCCACTCATGTCGGTTCTGATAGTCACGTTAGAACCGTCAAAGTACGAACTTCTACTGGTATAATTAAAAGACCAATAGTCAAGCTTTGCTTTTTACCACTCCTTAATGGAAGAGACCCACCTCAAAATTAAAACTCTAATTCTCGTCGAAATACATTACAAATCAAACATACATTTATCAAACCCATACACATTCACTAATCATAAGTTCCTTTTCTTCTATTTTTCTCTTTTATTTCTACTTTGTAAACTCTAGAAACAACAGCAGAAGCAGAAGCCAAACAGCCAGCTACATAACGGCCAATCGTAGAACCGAGGAAAATAACAACCGCAGATCTACCAATAATCGAACTGTCAACCGTACAACCACAAACAGTAGAGCAACAAACAACAGAAACCATAACCATCGTCGTGATCCGGATGTTCACCAATGTATGGCCTGCAAAAAATTTCACCCATTAAGATATTGTCAAACTTTTTTAAAAATGATCGTAAAACAGAGGTATCGCATAGTTCGCAGATATAATTACTGCGAAAACTGCTTGGGTAGGAGCCACGATCTAAGAGCGAGCCAATCCGTGGATACCTGTCACAAATGCGACAGCTACCACCCTCCTTCATCCTACAACAAGAAAATCTGATTTAAGAAGAAAAATTAACAACAAATCCAAAAATAAACGTCAACAACAGCAAAATGATAATCAACAAAATCCAGTGGTTCCCAACCAGAATATCATCCATGAAGCGATCAGGTCACTTGCTCAATTGCTATGTGCTCAGCCAACCTTTTAAATTGCATAACTGCAAGGGGGGCAGCATGTCTAAAATCACTATTTTAGACACACAAAAATTATAATTATAATTTTTTAAGAAAAACATTATTTTATTATTCAAAAATTAATTAATTCTTTGAAGTATTATTGAAGTTTTAAATCTTTAAAGTAACGATTAAATTACGTTTTATTAAACCTAAAAACTATTGTGAATTAAATAGTACAAAAGAAAAAACATAGAATAGTTATGGATTTAAGTGAAACAAGAAGTTTCTTGCAAACCTGGAGTTGCTAAAAACTTCACTTACATTGTAACAACCAAAGGGTGAGCATCAAAATAAAATACAACTCCTTACATTAAATTACCCAAACTCTTTACTTTTCCTTATCTCTATTTTTTATGTCAAATCAAACTCCTTTTATAATTTCTCAACTGGGAGAAATTATAAAAATCGTTTAAAAGGGGCTTACATAACCTACAACTCAATTACAGTCCACTCTAAACCGAAAAGTACGACGTTATTCCAAACAACACTATTTGCCCTTTTTACAATATTTTTAACATCAAATATCTTTTTAGTTATACGAGATATCTTACCACCATACGCATGTTTTTTGTTTATCTTGTATGGGAGATTATTTCAGTTAAATTATTTTTTAAATCGGTTCACATTTGCCAAAGTAGCCACCACTTAAATATTTTCTATAGGCGACGTGGTCCACTTTGGTGTCACAGTAATCACCCTGTGTAAGCACAGGGTATCTCAAATTACAATATCCCTATAATTCATCCAATATTTATGTGGATTGGGCCAGTATACTTATTACTACTTTTTTTTAAACACACCACTGTGGGCCGTTATTTAATAGACAACCTTCAGGAATGTGTTGATGGATTTATTTCGGGAATTTCCTAGGTTCCCATCATCAGAACACGTTTTGAAAAAACACAATTTTTTTTCAATTAAAATTATATCAAACTTTTAAAAAAGACAAATTTTCAAAAAAATACCGAAAAAATACATTTTTTAAAAATAAAATTACATTTTGAAAACATTACTTTTTCCAAAAAAATGTATAGTTTTTGAAATAAGTCCTTTTTTCCAAAATATGTATTTACAAATTGATAAAAAAGCTACAAAAAAATGTTTATGTTTAGAAATTTTTGAGTTAAAAAAATCTTTTATTTCCATTTAAAATACACAAAATGTGTTAGTGTTACCAATTCAATACACACAAATTTGTATAAGAAAACAACTAGAATTTTTTAATAAAGGGTCCGTCATCTAACTTTTTTTTCAACTAGTGCTTATTTCGTGAATGGTAACACTTAGCTCATGTCTGATTTGACAGATAATTCGTTTTATCCTTCCGCTGAACGAATATGGTTGTGTATACGCTTGAACAACGCTGGGAAATATTGCGACATTACTTTGAAAATCATGGTAATGTTGCAAGGAGTGGCCGTTACAGTCAATGGCGATCGTTATCGGGCCATGTTGAACTAATTTTTGTTCACAAAAATTGAAGAGGAGGATATTGGCAACATTTGGTTTCAATAGGACGGTGCTACGTGCCACACAGCCGAAGCTACACTCGATGTATTGCGCCCTGGTTTTGAAGATCGCTTTATCAGCCGCAGAGCTGATGTCGTTTGGCCACCTCGGAGCAGCGATTTGACACCGTTGGACTATTATTTGTGGGGTGCCGTCAAATATAAGTGTTACGGCAACAAGCCAGAGACAATTGACGCTTTAAAGGACAATATTCGTGAAGCCATTGGTGAAATACAGCCGCAAACAATCCATAATGTGCTTAAAAATTGGACAGATCGTGTAGGCTACTGCATGGCCAGCCGAGGCAGCCATTTGAATGAAATTATATTCCATTATTAACCGGAAGGATTGTACTTTCAAAAAAAAAAAAGAAATTTGAGAAAATATTCAGTAGTTTTTTTTTATAGCACTTTCAAAAAAACAAAGTTATTTGCCGGACCCTTTATTTTAAAATATTGCAGAATGTAATGCTATATTATTATTTGTAATGTAAACAGTAATGAGATGACATTACCAATATTTTGCTGGAAAGAAATGAGCTAGAGAACTCTCATGGTGTCTTTATAATGACATTTTTATCTGAGATGTTAATCAAGAAATCATCATATACTTACATTCTTCGTCATCTGAATCCGAATTTTCCGAATCTGAACTATCTTCTGATGCGACATCACTTTGCATAGGGTTTATGGTTATAGTTAGTGCTGAGTCATCCCATACCAAACCCTCATCGGCAATCTGAAAAATAAAAAAACACGGAAATTAATTTAAAAATAAAAACAGAGTAGGTGATGAGCAGATGTAGGGCTGTAAGACGTACTGTTTTCCGCAGTACATGTACTGTTTTTTTTTATAAAAAGTACTGTTTTATGTAACGCACCTACAACAGTACGCAAATTATTGTTTTTTGGTTGTGCACAGATTTTTGTACTTTTTTTTTTCTTAATTTTCAAAATGTGTATTGAAGACAATTATTATTTTTAAAAAATTCAATTTTAGCAAGATTTTTTTGGTACAAATTACATTTGAATTTTGGAGAACTGAATTCAGAGATAAGAAGTACAGACAGACCATTAAAATCATAAGTCCATTTTGAAATTTGATTCGATTTTCAGTGTATTGATTCGCAAAATTAATTTTTATTGAAAAAAGCTAAATTTTAGTTTCCTTGATTCATTAAAAAATAATTTCAACCAAATATGGTTCTTTGGATTTATTCTTTGCGAATTAAATCATAAAACGAGTTATTAAATTACTCTAAAGCATTATAAAACTTTATTTAAAGCGATTGTCTAAAACTGATATGGACCAAATATTTACTTAACTAGTTCATTTTGATTTAGGAAAAAGCTTAATTTATTTTAAAAATCTTACTGACCAGAAGAAAAGCATTATACCTCATTTATACTACAACCAAAAACTAGTAGTATTTAATTGTCAAATTGCATGCAAATTATAAATCAAAAACTAATAGTTTTTTAATACTAGTTAAATATAATTTTTATTAAAAATAAAAATAATGTTTTTCGACCTTTAATTGTGCAATGAAAATGAAAATTATTCAAGTTCGAGGCCATACCCTATATTTCTTTATTAGGATATTGTCCTAACCTTATTTTATTAGGATAAAGAATTATAGAGTAATAAAGAATTATAGAGTATGGCCTCGAACTTAAATAATTTTCATTTTCATTGCACAATTAAAGGTCGAAAAAAAATAATTTTTATTTTTAATAAAAATTATATTAAACTTGTATAAAAGACAAAGTATGGTCTTGTTTACTACTTCCCCTGTACATTTTGTTTTTAACAAATGTACATATAAAAGTAAAAGAAACAAAAACGTGTATTGAATATTTACCAATGGTAGACACACAAAAAACAAGTTTTCAATTTATTTTTTGATCAATGGGAATAATCTTGTTTACTTCGATATGTTTAATATATATAAGTTCTCCTGTAGTGCGTAAACTAGTTTATCTGAATACAGTTATATTAGTTTTTGTTTTTATATACATCGAGATTATTTTTATGTTATTTTCAATTTATAACGAGCTTTCAACCTCCGTATATTTACAAAAATAAAGCAAATCAAACATATTAGCTAGGTTGATACTAGTATTTCGATCTGGCTAAAGATCTCATCAGAACCCGAAGTTTTAGAAAAGTTAGAGCCTCCATAATAGGCAGAACTTTAACAAAAAACCTATTAATAATCAATTTTGCTCCATTCTTGTCTTGTTAGTAATCAAGCACGTGGTTAGGTCTTTTCCTAACAAGCATCATGACGTTACTAAACTTTGAAGACCAAAAATGTTCTATTTATATAAAAAATGTTTAGTTTGTACTCTGGCTCAAGTAATATGTTTTACAGTTATATTAGTTTTTTGTTTTTATATACATCGAGATTATTTTTATGTTATTTTCAATTTATAACGAGCTTTCAATCTCTGTATATTTACAAAAATAAAGCAAATCAAACATATTAGCTAGGTTGATACTAGTATTTCGATCTGGCTAAAGATCTCATCAGAACCCAAAGTTTTAGAAAAGTTAGAGCCTCCATAATAGACAGAACTCTTCTTTAAATTAGCGGATGGAAAAGTTTTTTAATTAATAAATAAACATTGCACCGTTTTTTGTTTAACAAAAAAACAAATGCTCTTGAACTTGAATAATCTTGCTCACATCATAATTTATGACAAAGGATTGCAAAATATACTTTTGGTTTTAATTTTTTAAAAGTAAAACATTATTTTTGATAATATGATCCACCCCTAATAACTCAAAATCTTTACTGTAAGGACGAACTATATTTTTTTCTGAAATCTGTGTTATATGGCGTTCACACCTAAATGATAAACACGCGCTTTGCAGTAAGTATTTCGTTGGAATAAAAAGTTTCATTCCTAGCCTAATAATATTCACTAACATTTCTGCAGCGGCATCGACGTTGTCGTCGAGAAAACAAATTTTCCAGTTAAAATGCCGAAAGAAATTGTTGAGTTCGGCCTAACGAGCTTTTTCGGAAAATATAGCGTTTCGGCCATGAGTTAGAAACGCTACGAAGAGTAGAATACGAAAAAGATGCAGAAATAGTACTGTGATTAAAAAAGTTTACACTTTTGTATTGTATTTTTCAAAGACAAAAATTTCTGGCATGAATACCCTTAATATTTAAAATTAGTTTAACACCCAGACATTATTTCTCAAATGTATCGAGAAATATATATTTATGAAATCAAATAAAAAACTTCACAATTCTGTTTACATGGATCATATTAGTGCTGTCAACAAAATATTGAAAAATCTAAAATCATCTGACTTGGTAATGTTTATTGGAGATTTTAATATGCCATCGGTTATTTGGGAACATGCTGTAGACACAAATTTTCTGACCCCTTCTAATTCCTCAGATTCTTCTACAGAATTTATACATAATCTTTTGTCTAATTGTCTTTTCCAAATTAATTCGATAACAAATTCCTGCGGTAAAATGCTTGATTTAGTATTCGTCAATGAACCACCGGATTTTTCTATAGAACGTCATACTTCAATATCTAATCCTGAGGATATATATCATCCAACTATTGAATTAACTTGCTCGTGCTTTTATCCTTCTCAGCATAAAAATAAACAACACAAGTAAAATTTATTGTTTTAAACGCACAACTTATGACATCTTAAAACAACATATTTCTAGTATCAATTGGTTAGAAGAATTATCTGCTATCAACGATCTTGATCAATGCTTAACAACTTTTTATTGTCGTCTCAATGACTGTTTTTCGGCTTCTATACCAATGAAGGTTCCAAATGCTGTAATTGGTCCTCCTTGGAACTCTAAGTATCTTTCGCGCTTGAAAAATAAAAAAAATAATTTGTATAAAAAATATAAACAATCCAATTCATCTTTATACTATATGAAATACTCAATTGTTAGATCAGCATATACTATTGCGAACCACACAGCCTATAAAAATTATTTAATACGAGTTAAGGATAGCTTGAAACACGACCCTAAATCATTTTATAAATTTGTTAACTCTAAAAGGCGTGCCGCTGATTATGCATCAATAATGAAGAATGGGGATTGCGAGTCATCAGATGACTTAAATATCAGTAATATGTTTGGTGATTTTTTTTTCATCTACTTACTCATCATAGATATACAACTCTCATCAGTATCCTTATACAATTTATGAATCAACGCGAATTAATATGCCTCCTATTAATGAACAAGCTGTGCTAAGTTATTTAAATAAGTTAAAATGGTCCTATGCTGCGGGTCCGGATGGTATTCCTAGTTGCATCTTAAAGCAGTGTTCTCATCTACTATATATTCCGCTGACATTTATTTTCAATGAATCGATTCAATTGGGTTATTTTCCATCTATTTGGAAGGAATCATTTATTATCCCGCTGTTCAAGTCTGGATCTAAAGCGGTTATTTCTAATTATAGAGGAATAACAAAACTAAGTACTTTACCAAAATTATTTGAAAAAATCGTTTATGATTCTATGGCACATCAAATTTCATCTATTTTATCTCCGAGTCAACATGGTTTCCGCAATTCTTGTTCTACAGTTTAAAATTTGCTGGAACATACTACTTATGTGAATGAAGGCTTTATCAATAAAAAACAAACTGATGTAATTTATACTGATTTCAGTAAAGCGTTCGACCAAGTTAATCACAAACTCTTGTTGTACAAACTCGATAAGATTAGCTTTAGTATATTATTTCTTAAATGGATTGGTTCATATTTATACAATAGAAAGCAGCGTGTTAAATTTCGAAATTCGTTTTCCAAATATATTGATGTTTTATCTGGTATTCCACAAGGTAGTCATCTTGGACCTCTATTATTCACATTATTTATAAATGATCTTAATTCAGTTATTACGCATTCTAACACTTTAATGTATGCAGATGATGTAAAAATTGATCTTTCATTCAACAATTGCAACGATCAAATGCTACTACAGAATGATATAACTCGTTTTACTACTTGGTGCGAAGTAAACTTAATGAGCCTTAATGTTAAAAAATGCAAGTACATGATATTTTCTAGATCCTCTCCTATTAATGGTCGCTACGTGATGAATGATGCTACTATTGAGTTAGTGGAGTCATTTAACGATCTTGGCATTCATTTAGATAGAAAGTTAGACTTTAGATCTCACATATCTTTAACAATAAATAAAGCTACTGGAGTACTTGGATTCATCAAACGCTGGAGCAAAGAATTTCGTGATCCATATACTACAAAACAATTATTTACAACGCTTGTCAGACCGATTCTAGAATATGGTTCTGTCGTGTGGGACCCTCAGTACCTTATCCATTCAAATTCTATTGAATCCGTTCAAAAACAATTTTTATTATTCTGCCTACGCGGCTTGGATTGGAATCCAAATATTAATCTGCCCTCATATCAACAACGCCTAGCACTTATTAAATTACCTACGCTGAAAAGCCGTAGACAAATGCTGAATGTGTCCTTCTTGCTTAAGTTGATGAATGGAAGTCTTTATTCACCATATCTGCTAAGTAAAGTAAATATGAATATTCCTTTTCGTTGTTCAAGAAATTATGAATTTTTAAATATTAAATATCATAAATCTAATTTTGCAAACTTTGATCCATTTCGTAGAACTTGCGATGAGTTTAATATGTTGTTTCAGTTAATTGATTTATATAAAAGTTTAGATATTGTCTTATATTTAAATTCCTTAAATTAAATAAGTAATTCTAGTATTTCTATTGTAAAATATTTTAATTTTTACTAATTGTTCATAGTCTGCACGGATTATCTCCATAGACTTAAATAAATAAAATAAAAATTAATAAGACTCTTCTTTATTTTTTTTAAATGCATTTGTACTAAGCCAATGAACCTCTCCATGTGATTTTTTAAACAATTTTATAGAAGTCCAAAATTAATGCAAAGCTACATTGAAATAATAAAGCATATGTTGAACACTTGAGAATTAAATCTTAAAACTAAAGTTTGAAATGTATGAAAAATGTCTCCGATTAGTGAGTCTCTCGTTGGCCTTGAGATAGTGAAATGGTGCGCAGGAACCTATGTATAACAAATTATATGGTATTTTTCATGATGGGATGTGTTTTGATGGTTCTTCACGTCCATTGGTGGCTCGTCTTCAATATTAGGCAGTGCTAATTGTGTCGTGAGCATTTGCAAAACTGAACATCGCTTGTCGGGTTTTCATTGGCTTAATTTCATTACATGTATATGATAAATGCAGCAATGTCTACCATTTTGTAGAACATTGCCAATGGCTAGGTTTATTGATCGTTTGCAAGAATATGTGACAAGCAGCTGATACATCCACGCAGTATTCATTAGCATAGTAATCCAGAATAACCATGGGCTTCCTTTTTTCAGTTGAGTCTACATCGCATTGTATACAGCAAAATTACCGCTTTATTCTTTTTCGGAACATATGAGCACAGTAATACATCGCCTTCGTAGAAGCCAAACAATGAGCTACAAATTGGACCGCAGGACTTTTCAGGAACTCACGTGGAACAAATGTTTTACTTGAGCGTACTGTTCCAACAAATGCAGTTTTCTGACTCATCAACGTACGCGCCACATCCAACATGGAGAAAAAATTTATGCTGATAAATAGTGCGGCCTGTGCTCACATGTCTTTCCACTAATTGATACACAATATTCTGCCTTTGATTTACCTCACGCTCTTGATCAGGCAACTTGCCAGAGTAAATCATTCCATTAAGGGGTTAAAATGACTTCGAATCGCACAGCCATTACTCATTTATTCCGTACATGGCTGGCTTAGACGGAATATAATGTGTAAACCGTGTGTGGCCTCTTTGTGCGAATAATTGCTCGTCCACGGTTAGAGAATCGTGAGGGATGACAGCTGCCGCCAAATTGGCCTGCAACATTTGACAAACATCGTCAATAGGAGCAGTTTTACTGTTGATTTATCGTTCCGTCGCGTATTTCCGTTATCAAAGCGAAAGCATTTTTTTTATGAGCATAAATCTATCGTATGATAATGCGACCACAGTTCCTTAGCGGGCTCATTATGTGATTTAGACATCCCAACATACAAAACGATAGCCAAAAATGCATCCAACTCTTTGTTTTCCATTCCTTCTTCTTCGTAGGATTTGCCGAATTCCATACAGTTGTTACTTCCCTGGCTTTTCTATTGGTTTCCAGTATAATAATATACGCCATATCTTCGGTGATGAGCGAGCGGAATATGGTGTAGGGATCATATGTGTCTTTTACTGGTTTCCTTTTTATATAGTCGACTACGTTATGAACTCGAATGTGGGTAATCGGTGGTGCAAGTTTGCTCCATTTCATGTCATTTTAGATGTAAAATAACTGTCAGAAGATTAGGTAGTAGCCGGAGCAGTTTCCAATTCATCTTCGTCCTCATTGATTTCCACATGCGGTTCAGTTTCGGCCTTCAACTCATTAACGTCAAGGTTTGGCTGATATGTTACGTCGTCATTATCTTCAATCTCGACGTCGAATGCAACATCATCATTGTCGCTCTATTCGTCATTAATAAATTCTGCAAATCTATCATCGACTACACATCTCTCCTCCTCAGTCATTTGCTGGTAGCGTGTACAGTGACGTATCACAATTTTCGCAACATCCAAATTCTAATCTGCCATTTTTCTTTATACGTATATACATAATTTGAAAAGTTCCACACTCGATGTTCACTGTTCAATATATAAACGTTATATGGTTTGGTTTATGGAACTCATGAACCTTTTATACTGTTTTTGTTTTATACGGTATAGTTTGTTGTTGGTTTTCTTGGTCGTATACCCGTTCGTATAAATTTTAAGGGTCGGCAAGATGTAGCAAATCTTGTTTTAGCATACAAATCGCTGTTGGAAGCATTCAATTCAATTCAGCAAAACTCATTGGCGATTTACGTTTTTCTTGGAATACATGTACGGTAGACTGTCCCAGACTGTCCCATTTGACCATTATAACTGAAATAAAAAATATTATTGCTATCGGGTAATGATAACCCGTGCCGACTTGAGGTCAAACGTTTTACATAAAAGTTTGTATGGAAGCCATAGATGGATTTTAGAGTTAATTTTTTTTGTATTAAATAAAACACTGTTTTACTTGTATCTTTAATTTATTAAATATTTATCATTAAAAGAACGTTATTAAATAAATTTGCTTTTTACAGTCAGGATATACCTGTCTGTGTTCTTGTACGCAACGTAATAAAAATTGCTTTTGTTCCTCTTCAACAGTTATTAAGCCATGAAAGTCTTGCATTAACTTAACCGCTTTTTCAGCAGTATCATTAACTTCTCTTAATGTGAGCAGCTTCGTTTTAGCGTGTTGAAATGAAGCATTAATAGCCCACGAAGTGGGACACTCTTTAAACTGTCATCAATTTTGAGTCGATTGAACAAGAATTTGCTTTTGATTGAAACAAAGTCATCGATGTTTTTCACTGAAATTAGAAAATAGAAAACAGTTACCATACATCAAAATATATCAAAGTAATAAAATAAAACAAAGGTTAACTTAATTTTCGCATGTTAGACTTACCGTAAAGAGAGCCACAAAGTCCTTCTTTCGATGGGATGTAGCGTTTACTGTGGGCTGATCGGTTTTAGTAACCATTCTTACTTTTGTTTCTTGGTCAACGTCATCATCAATTAGAGACAAGACAGACACTTCATCTATCAGATACCATAAATGCTGACAGAACTTTTGTAAAGCTACTTTCGAGATGATTTTGTCAATTTTTTTGTAAGTCTTCATGGTCTATAAAAAGCACAAATCCTGGTAAGGTGCTTTTACCGCTAAAGTGCATTGCAGCCAAGGCTTGACGTAGGATGTCACGATGAACAGGCAGACTTCTAACAGATTTGCCTTATCCGTGTTTGATATACTAAACTGAGAGCTAAGTAATGATATTTTTAATGAATAAATTGCTCTCGCCATCCATCGAGCTTGGTGCATGGCGCCTGGAGGCCGAATCTTGAATTTCTGCTCCGTATCTCCGCCAAGAAATATTATTGAAAGCTCTTTTAATTCTCGATAGTCACCTCTAACAATATTTTTAGTCAATTCAGTTCGGTACAATTCTAGCAGTTTGTCAGTTTCAGAAACATTCAGGCATGATAGCTTATCTGTATAGCTCTGTATTTTCTTTGGGTCCATATTTTTCCAATTTTCTCGGAACTTTTTGAACAATGGAATGTCAGGGCTTGTAGTTATTTGTCTCATTTTTGCCTCAAACACGCTTTTTAATACCAATTCGTACACGTGATGACGGCAAGGAAAAATAAGCATTTGTTTATTCATTTTCTGTTCGAGAAGTACCAAGGCAGCATTAAAACGGCCTGTATTTGAAGCAGTAGTATCGCAACAAAGAATTTGCATTTTGTCTTCAAGATCCCAGTCGATAATAGCGTTCCAAACTGCCTCTGCTTGTTCACTTCCTGAAGAGTTGTCCAATTTTGGAACAGCTATAAGTTGTTCTTTATTACCATATGAGATAACTATGGGGAGACGTTCTTCTTTAGACTTGCGTGCATCTAATGCCGGCAACAGTTTGCCATCAAAATGCACAGTTACAGTATCCGGTACCTCGTTTTGAAAGGCGACTTTTATAACTTCTGCGCGCTCTTTTTGTTTTTTCGTACGAATTCTTTGAATGGAGGACTTGCTTATGGGAAATTCGTCAGTGTTATGTCCAAGTACCTCAATAGTTGCTTCAATAATGAATACAGAATTTCTAATACTTAACTGACACCTATCTAGTGCTGCCACTAATTTTGGAGTGATGAAGCCTTTCTTCATTGAAGTTTTATTAGTATTAGACTCTGTGGTCTCAGTTGTCGGTCAGTTTTTTGTCAACTCCGGCTAAATGACCAGGTCGACCTGGCTCTCTCTGGCGCTGTAAAAAAATCCTATCTTCATTTATCTTAATTAATTGAAGTGCATCGGCATGTGCAATGTCAAACAAATTGTCTAAGTTTGTAACAAATTTTTGGCGACACTGTTCAAGCACGTCTTTTGTTTTGTTTGAATTTTTTTGCAAATCTCTCCAAACTTGATATAAGGTAACTAACTTCTTAACACAGTTAGGTAAAGCTTTAGTTGGCCTTTTCCCAATAAATAATGCACTCACGAATAGTAAGATTTGCCCTTTCATTGACATTTAAATTCACTTCACGAATATTATAGAACAGAACTGCTAATACTTGTCCATTAGATGGCAACTTTGAACCGGTAATTTGATATTTTACGCCACCTATTAAAAATTTTTGACTTTTTAGAACTACGTAGCTCCACAGACATGTTGACTAAACGAAAACAATGCGTTCACTAATAAAACATACACATCAATACATTAGCTCCCGACAGCGTTACTATGCAAGTAGCCACTCAGAAAAGACAAAAGGTCCGTCTGTTCAAAAAGTGTCGGACAAGCACTGAGAAAACTAAATTTCCAACGTTGGCAAAATTTTGACCAACAATAAAAACAAATAGATTTTCCAAAATTAAAATAAAAGACTGGCAGCCGACAGCTCTAACCTATGAGCCAGCGAGACATATAATACTTGAAAGTTTAAAACGTAAGTGAATTATAACTGCTGGATAACAGTTGGTTGATCAAATATGTCAGCACTGGCATAATGTTTGCTGGAAATAACTTGCCAACGTTGTTAAAACAAAACAAAAATTGGTGCTAAAGAAGCCTTTCTACAAACGAAAAAATCGATTTTATAATACAAAGTATAAAAAAATCACAAAAAAGTATGCCCGAAATCTTCATCGAACTTAGAACCTTCTGACTACAAACGTTGTTAAACAAAGCATCATAACTATTATAATATAAATGCTTTACCAGTTGTTAGACTTTTGAGTCGTCTGTAATTTCTGACTTAATAGCACTAGGAAAACATGTTTTGCCATCGTTATCCCTCAGTGGTCTCAGCCAATTTTTTTTTGTGAACCACCGAACTTATTGTAAAACAAATACTGGCGAAACGCTTTTAAAGAGTCTTAAACAAGTTTTCTGCCAGTTATATATTAACAATTCCTCGGTTAGCCAATAGTATGCCAGTGCTTGATATTTTGTACCACTGGCAGTTTCTGACCAAGTAGTAACGTGTTCAGATGCAAGTCGGCACGAGTTGCGGTGACTCTAAGTACATGAAACTTTATTTACAAATGTTTTGTCATCAATCGAACAAAACTAGAGGGTATGCGTTTAAAAAAAAGAACTTTTTTTTTTGGGACACTTTAATGTACGGGTCTTGTATTCAACCCATACAACATTAAGGAGTTGTGAGAGTTTGAAAATCAAAAAGGTTCCCGGGGACCTTCTCACAAACAGAAGAGTTAAATATAATTTTAAATTAGCAAAGTCCATGCTATCGGCATTTGATCTAATTTAAAAAAATTATACAGAACCAATAGTATTTGTATTCATAAAACTATTCAAAATTTAAAGATTTTGGTATACACTGAAAGAATTATCTTCACTTCCGTAATGAATTTCTGCATAGCTTTAATGAAAATTGTCACTAGGACTCGTCCATTGAAACTTTTCATAGAAGTCAATGTTTATGCAATTTTTGTAGAATTAATACAAATCTTCATAAAACGAATGATTCATACCGACAATGAAGTGTTTATAGAATTTAAGAAACGTCGGGTTTAGGGGTTTTCTCCTGTGATATGCAGTTTAGCGGCTTTGCTGAGTAAAGTTTTTCCATTTTGCGATTTTATCAAATAAATGTATTTTATTGTAATTTCGATGTATTTGTAAGTGTTTTCGAAAATAGCGCTGCAGTCAAAACTTGTAAACGGATGTAGAGGGCGCTACGTATAATAGATGCTAAATATAATATCATTTTTGAAATCCTTAGGAAATTTCCTTTCGTTATAGTACCCACTATGCGTACCGGTTTTTGGGCACTGGTGGGCCCCACAGGCACCGGCTTTCTTTTTTTATTCGTTATGGGCCCCACGGGCACCGGCTTCTTTTTTAATTCTGGAGGGGACGTCAAAAATCTTAAAATTCTGTAAAATTTTAAAAAATTATAACCTTACAAATATATGCTTTTAAGTACTTAACTACATTTTTCAAAATTTTTCAAATCATTTTGGAGGGACCTGCATGGGAGTATTAAGTAACCCTCATAATACAAATAGGCTAGGTCCGGAAAAGATCCCTAGAGATTATTTGTTTACCCAAATATAGTCGTGAAAATACTAATTTAATCACACCGATTATAGAATGGAACATTGGTCCAAAATTGAGCGATATGGAATGAAACGGGGATCGAGTGGAATCTGAACACTTAACATTTTTGTATTATCGGAACGTGTTAATATGTCAAGTTTTGCAAAAATGTTTCTTTTTGTGATGTCCCGAGAGATCAATTTTTAAAAAACAGCCACATGTTGATTTATTGTTTTTACTTATGTATGTGATAATACAAATAAACAAACTCGGATAATAGAAACTTAGTTCCTCGTTCCGTTTCTTTTCCCGTATTCAGTGTTACATTTCCTATCGATCTCCGTTCCATTCCTATGTAAAGAAATTTACACTCCACTTTTTGTTGTAAACAAGTGATTTTTTGATCAGTTTTAATTAGTTTTTTAGGCATTAGTGTGATTTTATCAGCACTAGTACACTCATGCCGGCAGGATCGTTGCAGAAAAATTGCTAATATCAGCAAAAAAAATTTGCTAAATTTAGCACAATGTTTGCTAACTTTCCCACTTTTTTGAATGTACACTCAAAAAAAAGTTAGTAGAAAGGTTAGTGCAACGTCTTGTTGATCAGGTATACGATTATTCAGCAAGTTGTTTGCTAAAATTATATTTTCAGCTACAATTTTAGTTATACTTATTCAGCACTTAACTGTTTTGAACTAATGTTTTACTAATATTTTACTAATGTTTTACAAATTAATTTTGCTAAAATAAATTGTGCTGATTAGCACATTAATAGTGTGGGCGACAAACAGATTGAAAGCTATACGCAGAGTGAATTAGATGTCGCGGCATGTCAAGATGTAGTAGTGACGAGGAAAATAATACTAAAAATTACAACTCTACTAATACGTAAAAAAATCCACCATGGGAGATTTTTGTATTTGTTTTTCATACATAAAACAAAATTGTGGAGTAAAACAACTTAAATTTTGCATCGTCACCGGCTTGTGAAAGTAACTGTCTATTAATTAAATAAAAGACAAAATAAAAGATTTAAATTCAATAAAGATTAAGTGTGTATTTGTAAATAAAATGTTTAAAGAGATTAATAATCTAGTGTGGTCCAATTGCAAACAAATATACAGCAGGTAGACAGACTAAAGCCAATGACAAAGACACACATCTTATGTAGATTTTTATGTTTCCTTCTTCTTATTGCAAAAAAGGGTTGTATATGTTATATTTTGAAAATGAAAATTATTCAAGTTCGAGGCCATACTCTATATTTCTTCATTAGGGTATTGTCCTAACAAATAATCTATAGAGTTTTTTTATTTTCAAATTTATTACTTGACCCTTTCAGGAATGTGTTGATAGATCTATTTCGGGAATTTTCTAGGTTCCCATCATCAGAACACGTTTTGAAAGCGGTAACAATCCCATGCCAAACATCAAACATTCATATAAACTAGTTTTCTCACTACATGCGAACTAATATATGAGCTTGAAGTTAAAGATTATAACCATTGATCAAAAAATAAATTGAAAACTTGTTTGTTATGTGCAAGGTCCACCTCTGGTGGATATTCAATACACGTTACCGCTTTCAAAACGTGTTCTGATGATGGGAACCTAGAAAATTCCCGAAATGGATTTATCAACACATTACTGAAAGGGTCAAATAATAAATTTAGAAATAAAAAACTCTAGATTATTTGTTAGAACAATATCCTAATAAAGAAATATATAGAGTATGGCCTCGAACTTGAATAATTTTCATTGCACAATTAAAGGTCGAAAAAAACATAATTTTTATTTTTAATTAAAATTATATCAAACTTATTTTTTTTTTTTTTATTTATTTAGTCTATGGATTAAATCCTTACAGACTATAAAAAATTTTAATTAAAAATTATTAACAAAATTATATAACAACAAAAAACATAATTAAATATTTAAATACAGTATTATTTTACGTTTAACAGCATCAACATTTAAAGAAAAATCAATAGCATAGTTACTACGATAAAACTGCAGTGATAAAGGACGAAAGTAACGAGTTGGACATTAAGGAACAACAAACGTTATGTTATTAATCAAAAATTCAAAAAAAACATCATCATTAATTAAGTTAAGAAGAAAAGATACGTTTAACATAATTCGACGGCTTTTAAGCGTAGGTAATTTTATAATAGCAAGTCTACTCTGATATGAAGGATGATAAACCTCGCAAACAAAAAATCAGAAACTGTTTTTGAACAGATTCAATGTGATTACTGTGATTGTTATATTGTGGGTCCCAAATTAATGAGCCATATTCTAAAATCGGTCGTACAAGAGACGTGTATAGCATTTTTGTAACGTACGGATCACTGAACTCCTTGGCCCACCGCTTAATGAAAGCAAGTACGCCTCTGGCCTTGTTTACCGTCATATGAATATGAGAGACAAAATTAAGTTTCGGATCAAATAGTATTCCCAAATCCTGAAAAATATCAACTAGTTCGAGTTGGTGTCCATCAAAGAAGTAATCAATTTGTATAGGATTTTTTCTAGAAAAGCACATGGACTTACATTTTTTTAGGTTAAGATCCATTAGGTTTATATTGCATCAATTTTGGAAATTATCTAAGTCCATTTGTAGAAAGATGTGATCAGATGGATTTTTATAACTCGAAAAGATCTTGACATCATCAGCATACAACAATATTTTCGAATATTTGATCACATTTGGAAGATCATTAATAAATAAAGAAAAAAGAACTGGCCCTAAGTGGCTTCCTTAAGGGACCCCGGATTTAACTGCTATGTATTTAGAAGTAAAATTTTTATATCGTACACTTTGCTTTCTATTAAAAAGGTATGATGAAATCCAGTTCAGACTGTTAGGGGAAACCCCTATTAATTTCAATTTAATCAGGAGCAGATTATGATTAACCTTATCGAATGCCTTACTAAAGTCAGTATAAACAACATCAGTTTGTTTCTCATTTACAAATCCTCGATTAATTATAGTTGTTAAATGTAAAAGATTAGTGACAGTTGAACAGCTCTTCCGAAAACCATGTTGATAAGGGGACAACATATGCGAGACATGATGACATATGGAATCAGTAATGAATTTTTCAAATAGCTTTGGAATTGTGCTAAGCTTCGCGATTCCTCTATAGTTTGATATATCAGATTTTCTACCGGATTTGAATAATGGAATAATATACGATTCTCTCCAGAACTGAGGAAAGTATCCATTCTTAACAGAGATGTTAAACAACAAAGATAAAGGAGCAGACAGACTCTCAGCACAGTTGATTAGTATACAGCTAGGCACACCATCCGGTCCATGGCTAAAAGGCGATTTTAAACTTTTTAAACAACGTGACACGTCAGAGCGATCAATAGATGGTAAAATAATAGATTGATTTGAGACCAAAGGATACGGGTATTCATTTAAGTTGTTATATTTAGCATCAGAGTAAGTAGTTGCAAAAAAGTCAGCAAACATGTTTGATATATCAGTATCATCCCCAGATTCACAGGTACCAAAATTCATTACAGGAGGAAATTCTTGAGAGCGTCTTTTTGAATTTACGAATTCGTAAAATGCCTAAGGATTTTCTTTAAAATTAGATTTCATTCTGTCCATATAATTGTTATAAAGTGACATATTTAATATAATATATTCAGCACGACATGCAGAATATTTTCCATAGACAGTTAGTGAAGCAGATTCTTTGTATTTCTTATACAGTTTATTTTTTTTTTATTTTTAAGTTTTGAAAGCTGCTTTGTACTCCAAGGAGGTCCAGACTCCATACGGTATGTGTATTTTGGAACACAAATATCCAAAATAGAATAAATGTTTTTATAAAATAAATCAATAGTAGCATCAATTGAAACAGTGCTTAAAGTTTGAGGAGTTAACAACGTTTCCCAGTTCGTAGTGTTTATAAGATTATTTAGCATATGATAGTTACGACTTCTTAGAACAAAAAACAGTTTCATAATTAAGTTTTTCAATCAACAAATTTCAACAGAGCAATTAATTTCAATAGTTGGGTGGTAACTATCTTCCGGGTTACTAATGGGAAATGATCTGCTTATCGAGCATTCGTTTGGATCGTTTGCAAATACTAAATCCAGCAATTTACCGTATTCGTTTCGTACGCCATTCATTTGAAATAGACATTGATCAGAAAGGCCATTTAAAAAGTCATCATTCCAGCTATCAGTTTTTATAGGAACCAAATTTGGAATGTCAGGAAGATAATTCCACAGCACTGAAGGTAAATTGAAATCGACAAAAATAAAGATAGAATCTGTGTCGTTTGCTTGTAATGCAATTTTTACAATGGCTTCCAAATGCTTATCATAAACAGATTGGATAGATTTCGGTGGAATATAAGAGCAAGTTATAAATATATTTTTATTTTTCAGTTTTATTAAAATGCTTATAAATTCAATATCAGGCGTAGAATCAATAATTAATAGTTCAGATGGCAGACGATTTGATACAGCAATGATAACTCCACCTCCATTACAATCATTGCAGAGTATTTCGGTATTAAAAATATTATTTTTTAACCAGGTTTCTGTAAAGACAATAACGTGGTAGTCAAAACCAAAACGTTTAGCAAATAGATTAGAAAGCTTAGTATTTAGTCCACGAACATTCTGATAGACAATAGTTAGTTGGTTAACAGGGGTTTCATTCAGTTTTTTGGATTAGTTACTTCTTGTGATGGTAGTTGAGCAATATTATTAAGACGTGTATTTTTGGGCCAAAAGTCGGAGTTATTAATTTGTTTAAAGAAGTTACCTGGAACTGTAACTTTAAACGACGTAATATCCCTAGGTTGGGAATATGTAAATTTTTTGACTTGAATATCGGAACAAAGATCCAGCTTTGATTTAATAAAAACCTCAAACCAATTTTCAGTGGTATCAAATAAAAAACGGGTAAGGATAATCGATTTTATTGGTGGAATAACTTAACGGGTTCAGTTTAACTTGGTTATTGTGTGGAGTAGATGGGGTTTCAGCGACATCCATTTTGTCATTATCTTTTCGATTGTTAGAATCAATTAAATTTTTAAAAGGTTGCTTCAGAACAGCTACAGTAGCTATTGGAGAGTTTATACATGCAGAATCTTTAACATTGGAACTAGATGGACTAGGATCCTGGACGGAATTAGCTTTATTTGCGTTTCTAGATGATTTTCGACGTTTTTTTTGCTGACGTAGGCGAATTGAGAGCATCAAGAGATTTATAATCCTCAAACAGCTTTCCATAACCAGCACTCAATAAATCTTGCATTATCATGATTAATATTACAATTTTTATTTAAACACTTATAATCATTATTACCAGGCATTGCAGTTGTTATAATTTAATTTAATATATTCCAAAACGGGATTCAATGAAAATTGTTATTTAATAATGTATGGCAACTCTATTATAATTGTTATTTTTGTTATTTCAATTGTTAATGCTGCGTTTATTTTATTGCTTAAGTATTTGGATTGTTTGTTGATTTTTGTTTATTTCTCTTTATGTTATATTCTGTTTAGTTAAATGGTTTTGATGCTTAGAGCTAGTTTTTGGGATGTAGTTCAACCTTGTTTATAGTTTTAACGAAGTTTAAACTTAAAATGCTGTTTTTGAGATCAAGTTTATTATATTTTAATTGTAGTTTAACCGGCCAGCGTTGGCCGTTTAAACTAAGTTTTGAGTTGTCAAATCATAACAGCTGTGAATGAAAATTATACATAAATAAAGCAGCTGTTAACTAAAAGTCCAAAAAAAAAAAACAATATATACGAAATTTTTGAAAATGTGTTTTTATTTATATAATGATTTGGAGTTTTATCAGCGCTTCTGCTCGTCCAAACCATCGGCTTATATTTTTACTTTTATTTTAGAGTCCATTTTATATTTAATTACAACCAATATTAAACAAAAGAAATATTTAATTGTTGGGCACAAAATAAACAAACATTTTTTTTCTATGCGCGTTGTTTTGTTTGTTTTTCATTTTTGACATTCGCAAGTGCTACCATATTTCTTTTGAAAATGGCATTACTCTTTTTGGTGTAAAATATGGTAATCTTATTTAATTTGAGATTTTTTAAACCATCACTGAAAAACAGCATGGAGGTTTAAAAGCAGTTTATATCTTATTTAAGTTTAACTAAACAGCTGTAAAACTAAGTTTGATCGTCCTCCCAAAAACTGGCTCTTAGTAGATTATTGATGGTTAGAACTGTTGCTTTTTTTTTGTATTAAATTTTTTCTATTGTTTGTTTGAAGTTTTTGCAGTTATTATTTTTTATTTAGTATTAAGTATATAAATATATTTTTAAACTGTTTTTATTTAAAATCTGAGTAGAATTTTTTTAAACACAAAATTATTAATAATTTATATCAATAAATATTAAATAAAAACACGGAACGAATTATTTAGCAAACGCACGATGAAAAGGATTACCGCTTTTATGTTATATTTTGTTATTTTTTCGTTTCGTTTCTATATTATTATTATCTGCGGTATTTGCGTTCCTTTAAAATATAGCATCATTTAGAGAGCTATTGATGTAAGTAAGTGAGAGGTAATTTTGTTTATATTATATATAATTATTTCTATTGTTTTTAGATATTGCATTAATTCATGTAGTCAATGAACATTTTCATATTTTGTAACGTACTGTAAATTTTTTTTTAAAAGTATCACAAAGTATTTTATGATTTTCAGCAAATAACTAAAGTATAATTTTTCTACAGTCAATCTACTAATATTTACAAAAATTTTATTTATTTTTAGCAACGGTTTTTTAATTTCTAATCCACTAAGTGTTAGCACAACTTTTGCTGAATCTACTAATTTTGTTGCTAAAAATCAGCTCGCTGAATGAAAATAATAATTCAATTTTATAATTCAAAATTTACTAAAGCGATGAGAGAAAAAATTTGATATATATATATTTTTTTTTTGATATTTTCGACTCATTTGTATTAATTGTTAATTAAATAGACTAAACATATTGATCTATGAAAATAATAGTTAAACAATTTTAGTAAAGCGGCGAGAGAAAAAAATTGATATTTTTTAATATTTTCGTAATGTATATTGAAAACTTAATCATTCTATTATAAATATATAATAAAGGCGTTCGTATTTATTGTTACTTAAATACAATAATCAGGGGCGCACAGTGGTGTGTTTTCAAAAAAAAAAGTGGTAATAAGTATAGAACTTCTACTACTAGCCCAATTCACATACAAATTGGGGGGAGATATAGGGGAGGAGCTAAGCTTTTAGAATATTGTCATAAACATATATAGAACATCTTTACGTGCTTGTTACTTTGGCAAATGTGAACCGATATGAAAAGAAATTTGATTGAGAAAATCTCCTATACAAGAAAAACAAAAAACATGCGTATGGTGGTAAGATATCTCTTATAACTAAAAAGATATTTGATGTTAAAATGTTAGCTTTTTGCCTTGACGTTTTTTGTTTTTGGCCAATATCTTTTTTGTTACCAAACCAAAAAATTAAATTTGTAAGATTACTAACACACTCAGAAATAGGGTTGCCATATTTGAAAAGTGAGAAGAAAGTACATTGATGAAAAAAAACAGTACTTTTCAAAAAAAAACAGTACATTTTTGTATTTATTGTTAACATAACTTTTACTTCAATACATCACATATTTACTTAAAATAAGTTAATACACCGAACCAAATAGCGTAGGTAAAATCAACAAAAAAATTTTTGTAGATCTTTAACAAAATTTTGTCAATTTTTTTTTAAGATTTAACAAATTTTATTCAAATCAACTAAATTTCGTCAAGTTTACATCCTCTAAAGAAGTAAAATTTACTAAATTTCATCAAATTGACTAAATTTCGTAAAATTGACTAAAATTATTAGTTTGGACGCCATTACTTTTTGCATTGGGCAGTGTCATGAAAAAAAATTGTGTTTACAAACATCCATTGCTTGAAAAGTGAACAAATCAAACTTATATATGTACAAAGAAACGAAGTGGAATTAATACAGGGAGGTTAAAAAAATTTATATAAAAACCTATTGTACACAAAAAAAAAAACATGGTTAAAAAAATATATATTCTTTGTACACGCAAAAAAACTTGTTTATATAAAAATATGTAAAATATACAAAAAAACAGTACAAATCCAAAAAAACAGTACTTTTGCGTACTGTTTTAGGTGTTGTGAATAAAACAGTAGATTTTTCAAAAAACAGTACATGTACTGTTTAAAACAGTACGAATGGCAACCCTACTCAGAAACAAACTTAAGAAAAGATTTTTTATCTTAAATAGTTTAGCGGTGAAAAATGCTCAAAGTCAATGTTTAAAACAAATCTTACAAATTTTATTATTATTATTTTTTAACGCTGTGAATTTAAGTTTATTTATTTCTGGAATTAATCTTAAATCTAAAGTTTGGAATGTATGAAAATTAATAAAAATTAACAAATAAGCCTGTGATTAATTTCAAAAAGCGACGGGCTAAAGCTATCCGATTTTCCTCACATTTGTACCAAATAACTTGAAGTCCTAATTCTACAATAATATAAACATTAAATTAAAATTTTTCAAAAAAGAATATTATTTCTTTAGCTTTTTGAATCGCGATATCTCAGCAGTGGTGACTGTTAGAAACAATTTCTAACTGACCTTTTTTGATAAAACGTGCCGTTTATGAGAAAACCCGAACATTTTGACCTTGAATAACTTTTTTCGCAGTCATGGGATTGATGGGGACTTTTGGTATTTTATTTTTAGTGGTGTACTCAAGGTCCGTACCAAAATTCAGCTCTGTTATTTGAACATTGTTTTTCTGGCTAATTCGATCGTAGTGTAAAGTTCTTATAAAACTTTGACGATGACAGGCAAGTTTGCTTGCCCCATTGGCTTTGGAACTTATAATTGTACAGGTAAAATGTTGAGTTTGATATATGATGAAAATCGATAGTTTTTAAAGTTTCGTATTATTTAAATTTTTAAAAGCAAAACCAATTTCAATACCATATTTTTTCTAATAACTATTCAAATTTCAATTCTTATCCAAGCCATTGAAATCAAAATCAATCGATTTTCTACACACGGCAAAATATATCTGAAAGTGATTTGTAGACGAGAGTTAGATAGTGTGCGGTAAATATTTAATTGATCACACTTGCCTCTTAGGAGTCACCAATGTTTCTAAAAAATAATTCTTTATTTGAGAGACAAAAAGCAAAATGAGGGCAAGGTGGACGAGCAACTATTTTATTAGAAAAATCTAAATTTATTGGGCTGTATGGTAGTCTTTTAGGTCAGAGATCACTAAAATCTCAAAAATTTTAAAGCGCTTCAGCGGAAAATGGGTTAAGGATAAATGAATTTACTTACTTTTGGACATGGCTGGTGTCGGTCTGTATACTTTTGATTGTTATTATTTTTTAAGCGTGCAATTGCAACTCCACCCAACAATATGACCAAGAATATACAAATTAATATTATTAACATTGTTGGATGCGCACTCTCAGCTGCAAACATATTAAAATAAGATTGAAATATTTTAGTAATAAAATATAATCTGAGCAATAAGATTCTTACCTTTATGGGCTATGGAATGTAAGCGAGATTTTGGTTCTTGTACCTCATGCTGATGTGTCATAGCATGAGCATAAACTTTATTTTCTAATGCGATATGAGAAAAGAGTACATTTAAAATAAACTTCACATTAAGATTCATTGCAATAGAATTGAACACTAACCGGTATATTGTAAGCCATCTCCAGCAGTTTTTTGCTGTTGAATTCCTCCATTGGCCATCAGAGAGCTGGGCGCTGTTGTAGGTCCCTTTACTATTGGAGTTTGCTTTGGATGCAGCACTGTCAAAGTTAGTGTGAATTCGGCACTCTTGAACTGTGAATTCGTTTGAGAACAAGTAACTTTAAACACTCGATTAAGATAATAGGCTGGTTTTTTGTTACTGTACACTAATGCTTTCAAAACGTCCAAGTAGTTGTCAATACTATCAGGACCTATCATTTCAACACCATCCTTGTTAATGTTTGTTTTGATGTCTAGTGTAGTAGAGAGACTCTCGTCACCATCGACTTGAATCTCTTCATGATCGGGATTTAGCGAGGGAAACACAATGACGCTACATGTGTCTAAAGTCTGTGATGGTTGTGACAAAATACTCTCGCCAACGGCTGTGACAATGCTTATATTAATATTTCCTAATATATGAACACCGCCTTTGATTTCCGGATAAGACACCAAATTATTGGAATTACCTGATAAAAATGGTAGGTATTAACTTTATTATTTAACAATGAAAATTATTCAAGTTCAAGGCCATACTCTATATTTCTTTATTAGGATATTGTCCTAACAAATAATCTATAGAGTTTTTGTTTTCAAATTTACTCGTATTAATTGACGACTTTCAGGAATGTGTTGATAGATCTATTTCGGAAATTTTCTAATAAAGAAATATAGAGTATGGTCTCGAACTTGAATAATGTTCATTTTCATTGCACAATTAAAGGTGGACAAAAAAAACATACTTTTTATTTTTAATAAAAATTATATCAAGCTTTTATTATTTAACTACTAAATGAAATTGAGAAAATTTCAAATGAGGCCAATTACCCAGCTAGCAAATCATATAAATTCATGTTTTTTATAGATTGTCTGAAACTGATATGGACCAAATATTTATTTAATGGATTCATTTGAATATCTTGATTAGGGAAAAAAATTTTTTATTTTAAAATTCTTACTGTCCCGAAGAAAATCGTTATACCTCATTTATACTACAAGCGAAACCTAGTATTTTTTCAAAACTACTTGTGTTTAATTGTCAAATTCAAAAACTAGTCATTTTTAAAAACTGCTAGTTTGGTTATATTATAAATGACGTATTATTTCCATTACATGTTTTGAGTAAAACATGTGTTTTGGTGAAAAAAAAATATGGAAAACATGTACAAAACATGTTTTGTTTCAAAACACGTCCAAAATACCTCCAGTTGAAAAAAACTTACATTATTCATATGTATGTGTTTGTTTTTGAATTTCTATGTTAACCAGTGTGCGATTTCTGCAAAGAATATTGCTTTTACTGCATATTTAGACGTATGTTTTAAGTGCATATTTTTCGTTTTTATTAGCACTTTGCAGGCTCATATTTTCGTTTTTAAGTGAGTGGAATTCCTTGAACTAGCCATTTACTGATTCATTAAAGGAATACATTTTTATGCGAATTGGTTAAAAAAAAGAATTATGCTCTAAGTATAGAGATGGTAGAAACCAATTCAACGAGACAAGTTCCTTTTTTTAGACCGTTTTTCGTAAAGTTCACAAATTCTTTTTTAAATTTGCAGCTTAACTGCTAATGAAA
The DNA here is from genome assembly GCA_021234595.1 of Delia radicum. NCBI lineage: Eukaryota > Metazoa > Arthropoda > Insecta > Diptera > Anthomyiidae > Delia > Delia radicum. The sequence goes on along the minus strand of CM037856.1, from coordinate 10,630,347 downwards.
AGTGTAACTAAAATTTAACTTTTGATTATAAAACAGGAAATTTTATGAATTGGGTAAATACGAATAGAAGTGAAGCACTATTTCCGTCTGCTTGAGACCCTATAATCCATTAATTTCAAAAGCTATCAGATTTGTGTTTAATATGCCAACTTTATTAGAAAATATGTATGTCGGATTTTAAAGACGTAAATTTTTTTTGCATTCAAAAATTCAACAATTTTGTGTACACTGATAAAAAAAAATCTGTTATAGCTACTGAAAATTTTGCTGTTTTTACGGGAAATTTAACTACACACATTTAGCAACACACGTCTGCTGAACGGTAGTAACCGCTACTAAATTTTAGTAAAATTTCAGTAAACTGCAATTTAAAATTAATTTGCTATCATCAGCAAAAAATTTGCTAAATTTCAGTACATTCAATAGAATTTCACAGAATAAAAATTAAAAAATAAAAATACTTTGTTTCTCAATCCTTTACACTTTTTTCTAATAGGTGAACATTATTTTAATTTTAACTCTGTAACAAAAAACTTTATATATTAAAAATATTTTTTTGTAAATATCAAAATTTTTGCTAAATTTAGCAACTAGTTTTCACATATTAGTAAAATATTTTGCTAAAATGCGCAATAAAAATTAGTACAAAAATTCAATAATTTGTAAAATGAGAACAGCAAAAAATGTTATTAAAATAAAAAAATTGTACTAAAAATTAAAATTAGTAAAGTGGGATTGAAAAGTGCGATTGAAAATATGTTTATACTTTGGGAAAAATATTTAAAAACAACTTTAAGTTGACTTTAGCGCAGACTTCACCTTGAAGTTCTGAACAAGTGCAATATTAAATTTAGTAAATCGAACTTTTTTAAAATATTTTTTCTATAGTAGGCTCTAAAATATAAAAATTGTTAGCCTAATTTTGCACATAAAATTTGAATTCGGATTTCAGATGCTTGACCAGCAGCAGTCTAAACCATTAATGATACTTTTTCGACCTTTATCCTCCATATTCTAGTTTTGGTATAAAAGAGGTTTAAAATAAAAATAAGCCTTTTTTATTATCCTTATTTTGTGTTTTTTTTTTTTGCGAAAACTAAAGATTCTAATAAGGTATTTTAAGGTATTAAACTAAAGGCTATTCATTAACAAAAAAAATGTACTGTTTTTATTTACATTGTACTGTTTTTTTTTTCTACTCGATGTACAGAAGTTTCCTATTTTAAATTTGGCAACCCTAGGGTTATCATTTTTATACACTCCACAAACTGTGATGAGGGTAAATATCAGTTTGTCATTCCGCTTGTAACTGTTATATCAACTCACTCTAAGAACGAGCAAAAACTCCCTTTTGAATAATTATATTAAGTATTCTGACAAACTGTCCTAGGTATGTATTTTTAAGTCTTATCGCATAAGGAAAAAACCCACGATTAATAATAATAACCAGATATATTTTTAAGTGTTATCACATAAGAGAAAAACCCATGATTAGTATTGTAATCTATTAGTACCTTTCTTATGAAACATAATAAAGATCTAATTATGTGTTAGGGAAAAACAACAGCACCGATAAACAATTATCTACCTGTGTTTGTTTATCAGGATAACACATTTATTATGTAGAGCATAAATAGTATAAATAGAGAAACAATTCATTTTAATAAACAGTTCTGATAATACTACGGAGAAAGAAACAAACGTTTTTTTTTTAATTTTATATCAGGATTCAAAATTGGCGCAGTCGGTAGGATAACAAACTAGTTTTGTTATCCCTGCAAATAAGAACCTACGGCATACTAACATCCTTAAACGAATATTAAGGATATCAAGTGCTAACGGTATAAAATTCGTAAAAAAGATTTATTGAAAATAAAATCTATAACGAATTATGGCAGTCAACGCAGGAAATCCTAACTTAGCAGCAGCAGCAGCAGCTGGAGGACAATTACGAGCGCTTGACATCAATCCACTAAACTATTTGGAAAAACTACAAGGATTTGATGGTAGAAAAGAAGATTTGTCAACCTTTTGTACCAACGTCGATGATATTTTACCCACACTATTGGCCTATAACGCACAAGCTCAAAGAATGTGCATAAACATCATCAAGTCAAAACTAACTGGAAAAGCTAGAAGAGCAATGGAAATAAATACACATTTAAACAGCTGGACAGAAATAAAAGCAATGCTAGAAACTAATTTCGGAGGATTTCAAACTTCCGATCAATTGTACGAAGAACTGAGAGCAGCACAATATCGAGGTAATGCCCTCGAATATTACAACTTCATATTACATAAGTTAGCAATACTGAATCAAAAGTCCAGACAAGAAGGAAACCTCCAAGATGTTCCAAGAAATATCCAAACAGCTTTAAAAATCTTTATGACAAGATTGCCAGTACACATGAGGACGGTATTATGTGCTTTAAAACCGAAAACAATGGAAGAAGCCATCCATGAATTATCCCAATCAGGATTTCTAACAGAGGAAAAAAGAAAACCTATAACAATGAACAATCATCAGCATAACCAACAACATAGAGGTAATAACCCTAATTGGCAACAAAGGTTTCACCAACAACAACAACAACATTATGTTCAACAACCACTACCAGAACCAATGGACACAACCACAGCCCAAACTAGAAGACAAAATCATCATCAAACCCCAAGAATGGAATGTAATTGTAAGTGTACAAATTATAAAAATAATGTTGACCAATACAAAAACGAAATTGTAGAAACCTATGAATCAGGAAATTTTCATGTACCAGCCTCTCTGGGGGACAACCCAAACGACGTGGACTTCCCTATATCTTACTTAGAGGACAGACAAGAACTCTTAGAGTACTAATTGACACAGGATCTACTGAAAATTTTCTCAATTTAGACCAATGTCCGCCTAAGTTCATTAAAAAATTAAATAACCCCAGTCACATTAAAACCGCTTCAGGAAATTTTCATATTACCCATGAAGGCACAATTCCCAAAAATACTATTCAAATCCCTTTAAATTCGGACACTACTTTTGGACTCTATAAATTCCATGAATTTTTTAACGGTCTTTTAGGACATCTAACGTTAGAACAAAATAACTCCATAATTAATTACGAGACAAAACAGATTAAAATCAACGGAAAAACTTTCCCATTGTATTATGAAGGAGATTCAGAGGAAATACTCCCAAAAATTTTAAATCAACTACCAGAACTATTCAATATCGAATATTTAGGTACTAATGACCTATTACGCTTAGACCATCTTAATTCAGAGGAATCAAAGGCGATAAGAATTTTGGTTCAGAATCACGGAGACGTTTTTTATCACAAAGGTGACGATTTGACCTTTACTAATGAGATTAAACACAAAATTGATACTGGACTTTCCGGACCAATCTATAGCAAAACCTATAGATATCCTGTTACCCACACTGAAGAAGTGGAAAAACAAATGAATGAAATGCTAGAACAAGGCATCATTAAACATAGTAATTCCCCATATAATGCTCCTATATGGATTGTTCCTAAAAAAGAGGACAAAGAAGGTAACAAAGAGTGGCGCATTGTCATTGATTACCGCAAATTAAACCAAGTCACTAGAGAAGATAAATATCCTATTCCTAGAATTGATGACGTCTTAGATAAACTAGGACGGGCAAATTATTTCTCAACTTTAGATCTAACTAAAGGATTTTATCAAATAGAAGTAGAACCGAAGGATAGAGAGAAAACTGCTTTTACAACTCACAACGGACATTTTGAATTTGTAAGAATGCCTTTTGGACTGAAAAATGCTCCGGCGACATTCCAGAGAATGATGAACAACGTTTTAAGGGAACATATAAATAGGATCTGCGTCGTGTACATGGATGACATTCTGGTCTTCTCAACTTCACTACAGGAACACATTAATAGTTTGGAAAAAATATTTGAAACCTTGAGGAAAGCAAACCTCAAAGTATCTTTAAACAAATCAGATTTCTTAAAAAAAGAAACCGAATTTTTAGGACACATTGTCACAAAGGATGGCATAAGCCCTAATCCACATAAAATAGACGGCATAAAACGTCAAACTATTCCGAAAACCATTAAGGAGATACAAAGTTTCCTCGGACTCAGTGGTTATTACCGTAAGTTTATACCTGATTATGCGAAGATAGCTAAGCCTTTAACAATCCGCCTCAAAAAGGATTCAATTATCAATGTAAATGATAAGGACTATAAAGAAGCTTTCGAAAAATTGAAAAACATATTAATGTCAAACATGGTTCTGAAATACCCCGACTTTAATGAAAATTTTATTTTAACTACAGATGCAAGTAATTATGCATTAGGCGCGGTTTTATCTCAAAAAAACTGACCCTTAGCATTTGCATCTAGGACATTAAATAAACATGAATGCAACTATTCAACTATAGAAAAAGAATTACTAGCCATAGTATGGGCCGTAAAACAATTTAGACATTACCTATATGGAAGAAAGTTCGATCTCCAAACAGATCACAAACCACTCATATGGTTAGCCAGTCTTAAAGAACCTAATTCTAAACTTATCCGATGGAAAATCAAACTCAATGAATATGAATTTAATATATCCCATGTACAAGGAAAGGAGAATAAGGTGGCTGACGCACTTTCAAGGATTAGAGAAACTAACGTCAATAGGAGGGTGAAAGAAAAGACAATCAGATTAGGTGAGAATATATGCTCTCTTTGTAATAGAAAATATGCCACAATTAGCTCACTGAATAAACATTTAAGAGATATACACAATAGAGAAGATTTAACAGAGGAATCTAGGCCAAGAAGAAAATTGGAAGAACCCCACAGAATAACGATGTTAGACAATATTCCTATTATCCCTGATGATGATAACCAAACCATACATTCTGCCGAAGAGGATAGTATGGACTTATTCAAAACGACCGAGAAATCTTTCCAAAGTTTTTCTAACCAAATTGTCCTTAAAAAGGGGACAGAAAATAATATTGAAAAGGAAATAGTATTCTCAAACAAAAGAACTACATACAATTATGAAAACTTAAATCCTGAACTAATAGAGCAAATATTAGATCAGATTACAGTCTACAAATTAGTAGTTCTTCGTTGTAACAATACCGAAGACTTAATAACACTTCAAAATAAATATAAAGAAAGAAAATCTAATCCAAATAACATTATGGAGACTGATGTGTTTGTATCTTACGAAAATGTAACGGAAAAAAGTTACGAGGAGATAATAGAAATAATAGCAAAACATCATAGACTTGATAATAATCACCCAGGTATAACTAAAACTCATGAGGAATTAAAGAAAATTTATTACTATCCGAATCTGAAAAAGGAAATTACTAAATTCATTAATAACTGTCATATTTGTAACTTCAAGCACGAACGAAACCCTATTAAACTACCCTTTGAAAACACGGAAACCCCAACAGAACCTTTTCAAATTTATCATTCGGATATATATTTCATAAACAACCAACAAATGTATGTCACTATGATAGACAAATTCACAAAATACGCAATGATCGAAGAGATACCCGACAGATCAACTCTTACACTTATCAAAGCCTACCTGAAATTATTTATTTTAATGAAGAAACCCAAAAAACTTATCCTAGATAACGAAAAGGGATTTAGATCACCACTATTTACTGATTTTTTGGAAAAACAAAATATTCAATATCACTTCACAACACCTAATCGACACACAGGTAATTCTGATATAGAAAGGTTTCATGGATCAATGAATGAACAAATACGAATATTAAAAATTAGAGAAATAGAAAATGATGTTAATCTAAATATAGATTTACCAGTACAAGCCCTAAGCAATTATAATAATTTACTTCACCTCACTACAGGTAAAAAACCTATAGATTTACATTTTTCTAATAAAATAAACCTTCAGGAGATATTTAAAAGAATGGAGGATAAGAAAAGGAAAATATGCGAATATAGAAACAGAGATAGAGTGGATAAAAAGATAAACTCTAACTATGTGAAGACATACAAGAACAAACTAGATCAGAAAGTAAAGAAAGTTAACGTAAAGAAAACAGACAATAAAAAATACACCAATAATAATCAAGAATTTCATAAGGATCAATTCATTAAACAAAAGAAATATATTTCCAGATCTTTGGAAGTCCTTATCGATCCTATTGATGATCAACCTAGCTGTAGCACAAAAGCTATTAACAGCCGATCTTAAATGGATTCACTATCATCCAAATAGGAGAGATATCCTTAATTCAAAATTACTCGAAAATACATATTCAAAACTGAAGATTATCTAACTTACATTAAAACATTGGCTTCAAAATTGCGAACACTAAACAGGGACATTCTAACAGATCAGGAAATTAATGACTTTAACATTACATTGGAAAAAATGGAAAACATCGAATTAGATGTTGCGACCCAAAATAAAAACATTATTTTTATAATTAAGGTACCTAACATGAATCAAGACAACTATAAGGAGATTGTTATACAACCAATACCTAATTTTAACAAAAAACAATTAACCTTAGTCAATAGAAACTACTTAATGAAAGATAATATAATCTATGAGAAAACTAACAAAATATATCTATCTCTACTATTGTAATAATCACAATTATCAGTAATTTGTATCTACATTTATATCAAAATCCGAAATAGGAATATTAGGCAAAATGGAGTTACTATTAACTTACCCTCAATCCCTTTGGGAACCGGGCAAGCATCTTCGTCTGGGGGTGTTATATCAACTCACTCTAAGAACGAGCAAAAACTCCCTTTTGAATAATTATATTAAGTATTCTGACAAACTGTCCTAGGTATGTATTTTTAAGTCTTATCGCATAAGGAAAAAACCCACGATTAATAATAATAACCAGATATATTTTTAAGTGTTATCACATAAGAGAAAAACCCATGATTAGTATTGTAATCTTTTAGTACCTTTCTTATGAAACATAATAAAGATCTAATTATGTGTTAGGGAAAAACAACAGCACCGATAAACAATTATCTACCTGTGTTTGTTTATCAGGATAACACATTTATTATGTAGAGCATAAATAGTATAAATAGAGAAACAATTCATTTTAATAAACAGTTCTGATAATACTACGGAGAAAGAAACAAACGTTTTTTTTTTAATTTTATATCAGGATTCAAAATTTAACGCATTGAAATACTTGTCTAAGGCCCCATAAAGTATATATCGTCACCTAAAATGGAAAAGGATGTAATTAACATATTTAATTTTTTACAGGAGAAGCAAAGAAAACGTTCTCAGATATTTTAACAATATCGTTAATAAAACTAATAGTTTTAATAATAGAACCAAACGATTTTGTGGATAAATGTAGCTCGATGCGGTGCTTCATAATCACTCAACCCTTCTTCAATATATTACAGGGCGTGCGCCCCGGTAGGCTAGTTGGTAGCGTGCCGGCTTATCAGTCCGGGGGTAGTGGGTTCGATTCCCACCAGAGGCGCTGGTCTGTTTTCGCTACAACGCGCCGAAAGCCATAGTTGCTAGTGCTCGGTTAGGGTAATATGATGTAGTTTGTAATTATGTGATTATTAATTAATAAAATAAAAAAAATATTACAGGGCAACCAAAAAAAAATGTGCGAAAGCAGAAACATATAAAATTTGAACTTTATTTATAAAATCGCTATTTTTATCGTAGAAGTCCAAAACTTCGTGTTGGCATGTACTTTTAGCCAAATGAATCATAATCAAACCCGGTTTTGGATACTTTGTCAGTTACGCCCTTTTGCATTTTAGGTGAAGATATATTTTTGATGTTTGTTCGATTTTGAGCCTATTTAGCGATGTCCGCTGTCTATGTGTCCTTTGAAATGACGATCACATCGCGAAAACGCTATAGATATTGCTCATTTTTACCTAGATCCTCTTGAGAAGTTTGGTATTGAAAATTAATGGTCCAGCGGTTCAAAAGCAGTTGGGTTTTGAATATGAATGGTCTAGCGGTTCAAAAGTTATGAGGAAAAACGTTAAGGTACCTCTAAATTTCGCATACGAATTGGAGTATTATACACTGCGTTGTATAACTATAATTACAAATTATTTTTTCTAATATTACAAACATTTTTTTAAAACAGTTTTTATTAATGTTATAACTCATCTCTTATTGTGTAAAATTTAAGAGATAACTTAATTGATTTAAGATAAAAATTGCGTAATAATATTTTGTTAGTGTTACATAACTATAATAACTTATAACGGGAAACAATATTTTATGAAATTTTAATTTGTGTAATGGTTAGCGCGTTAGACTATTATACAGATGGTCCCGGGTTCGATCCCCGGCGACGACAACATCAATTTAGAAAAATAATATGTATGAGTTTTTTATCCCTCATACGTATCGCAGCGTCCACCTTCGGTTTTCCTATAGCAATTAACCCCACTGAAGTAAAAAAATTAATCAGGACTATGAACCAAAAAGCTTCAATAAAGTTAGCCAACTCTCCATCAGGTTGGGAACAACAACTATCATCTCGCGCAATTACAGTGTTGCCATACTTGAAGCCCTTCATCTTTCTGCACCTTTCATCTCTCCTCTATCCCCTTTCCAAAGAGAGCAACTCATTAATAGGAAGAATTTCCTAAGTGTTGCTTCTCTTAAAAAAAAAATGCGGAGTGGTTTAAATCTAACAATAAGTGATTTTGAAAAAGAGCAAATTTCAGACTTTTTAAAAATTGGCTTAAGTTTTCTTAAAATTGCTATAAAAAAAACAAACCGTTCACATGTGCTTGTCACAAATGTAAAATGCTTATGGTAAAAATAAAACAGGCGGCCCAAAAAAAGTTTTCTGATCGGCACTGGCGTAAAATAATCAGCTGTGCCAGCAACTTAATCAAGAGTCTCGATCATATAATCGATGAATGTAAGGTAAATGTGTCCAAATCAATCATAAGTGGGCTCTTAAAGGATTTCCAGAGAATTACTCTCCAAAAGATAATGTCTGTCCCAAGGTTATTACGCCTCCACAAAACCTCTCGATTTGAATTCGCTAAAAGGAATTTACAAACCAACCAACTAAAGGTAAGTCAATAATCGCTTTAAACACAAATTTCTTTTAAAGGTGCTTTGTCTGATGATCAAAAGTTCAATCTTAATGGTTAATGGTTTTAACAACTATTGGAGAAACCTACGTAAGAAACTACGATCCTTACCGGTTTGGGGCGCTTTTTGTTTTGGCGGTATGGTTGATTTGGCATTTGCAAGCATCAGAATGAATTCTTCTGAGTACATTATAGTCTTAGAAGAGAAATTGGTGCCATTTATTGAAAATGACAACGAATAAGAATTCATTTTCCAACAAGACAATACAAGTCGTCAGATAATGAAATGGCTATCATCAAAAAATATAAAAATTATTTTACTGGTCCGCATGTTCTCCGGATCAAAATCCCATACAGAATATTTGGGGAGTATATATTAACTAGGGAGTATATATTAATTTTAACCCCGTGTCCTTTAAATTTTTATTCTCATATTTAATTGCAGTACTTTTCAATTTATAGACTGATAAGAATTACAATTTATTTTTTAAGATTATTAAATTTATTTTTATATCGTTAACAGTAGAGACGTGCACGTGGGTGAATTTTGACTTACCTCACTCACTGTCACGAGAGAAAATTTCCACTGAAGCACAATCACTCACGAAAATTTTTTTACTAACTCACGTTCACGATAGTAAATTCAAACTTCACTCACACCCACTCGTGATTCACGTGAATCGCGCAAAATCGCGAAATAAAATCTTATCGAAAAAAATAAAATACCAAAATTAATATAAATTGTGAAAGTAAAACTAAAAATTGTATAATAAATATGCTAAAACTATTAAAAGGTCGAAAAAATTAAAGAGAATAAGTATTGAAAGCAAAAAAATTTGTTTGGTTAAGTTTGACTCACGCACACTCACTCACGCAAAAATTTTACTCACATACACCCACACTTCACTAACGCGTGAATCAAGTGTATCATGCGAAATTCTGCTCTCGTGGCCATTTCTACTTACTAGTTTTTGTTTATTTATTTTTCATACCATAAGATGTGAATAATAAAATATCTAATGAATTATTTTATTTAAACTAAAAAATATAACAAAAAAAGCCCCGAAATCCCAAAAAATTCCGAATCCCGCATTTATAAAAATCAGTCCAGTTCGGCCCCACAGTATTAAGCCGTCGAATTTACCCAGAAAACTGTCAAATGAAAGCGTTTTTCATCTAAAAGAAGCAGTTACTGATGCGTAGGGATCTATAACGGAATAACGTCGAATAAATCTGGTAGACAGTACGTATGATCGAATATTCGAGTTGATTTAAAAACGGAGGCGTCACGTATTATTAAAACTGATGCTTAAAATATTTTTCGTAAAATTTTGTAAATTTTGAAATATTAAGTTAAGTGTATTTATAGTTATGAAGCACTAATTGATTTTGTTATTACTTTTTAAAGAGTAAAATAAAAAATAAATGAATTATTTTTTGTTAAATAATATTAATTTTCCATTGGTTTTATATTTATGCCAGTTAAACACTTCTACTTTTTTTTAACTTACGAAATTTTGTGAAATTAATGTGTAATTATAGTTTAGCAACGCAGTGTAGTTATGGTAAAGGTATAGAAATTTAAGTTGGCAACACTTGTTTAACTGGCGGCCATTTTGTCAGCTGTCAAGTTATTTATTTTTAGTTTGCTTTGACATTTCAACATGAATAGACTGACGCCTGAACAATGCTTCCAAATTGTGCAAATTTATTTTCAAAATCATGGTTTTGTTAGAAATACGTATCGTATCCATTTTACGGTCAACATAATCGTCCATCAGAGCAATTCGATTAAATATGGAACGTTTTCGCACCACGTTTACTCTAAATGATAATATGCATCCACAGAGACGTCGTACAGTGCGTACAGAAAAATTAATTGCTGCTGTTGAGCGTAGCGCAGAGGAAGACCCCAATCAGTCTATCCGTCAATAGTGACCGCTATAGAGCCATGATTAATGACTTTTTTGTTCATCAATAGCGCAGAGGAAGACCCCAATCAGTCTATCCGTCAATAGTGACCGCTATAGAGCCATGATTAATGACTTTTTTGTTCATCAATTGAACAACCATGATGTGGAGGAGCAGTGGTTGCAACAAGACGGCGCAACATGTCACACAGCTCGTGCCACAATTGATTTATTGAAGGATACATTTGGTAACCGCATTGTTTCACGTTTCGGACCCGTGAATTGGTCTCCAAGATCGTGCGATTTAACACCGCTGGACTATTTTCTGTGGGAATAAGTCGCTAGTCTACGCCGATAAGCCCAAAACGATTGACCAAATGTTGTCAAGTCATCGAAAATTGGACCTCCAGATTAGACTACGTCCGAGCCAGACGTGGGGGTCATATGACAGAAGTCATATTTAAATTATAATGCCAGAAGATTATCTTTCGAATAAAGTAAATTTCATGTCAATTCCAAAAAATCATCTTTATTTTATTCCATTTCAAAGTTCTATACCTCTATAAAACCACCCTTTACATGGAACTATAAAAACTCGGTTGGCAAAGAATTCGGTTGCAACTACAAATCTGTTTTTTCTGTATAAGACAGTTTTTTATAGACACAAATTTCTGGATTGTTTCAAAAAGGCTCATATTTTCAGACTGGATAGTTATAACGTTCTCAACTTGGTACATATTAAAAAAAACAACAATCTACCTGTTATTAATATTTTTGAAATTTCACCATTTAGTTTAACACTCGATTCTGCATGATCTTTGTACACTGACGTCTCTTGAACATTCACATTATTGGCCGGATTTTTTGACATGTAGAGTGTTGTTGTTTCTGGAACATTGCTGCGTAACATAGGTAATAGGGAACTCAACTGTTGGCTAGAGTCCAATCTTTGCAAATGAGTAGCAGAAGAATTCGACATTACTGCTAAGGGACTTGTGGGTTCATTTACCATGATGTAGGTCTCAACCGTGGGCAAACGTATGGCACTCTGGTTAATGCACATCATAGTGGTGCGCACCTCTATGTTACGTCGTCCAATTGTTGGATTCTCTTTAGTGTTTATGTATTGTATTTTTTGCAACAACTGTTCCACATTGCTTTTACTCTGACCCTCAATATAGATCTCATTTAACTGCGAATTCGTTTGAACCTGTGATTCTGGTTCTAGCAAAATTTCGGGAGGTGGCAACAAGTGTTCGGCACAATTTGTGCCACACTTGACATCGTCGTGAGTTAAGACAGCATTTAGAGACATTTTTATCTCGGATATGTCACCATTAAAGCCGTGCTTCAAACGATTTTCCGAACTTTGATAGCAAGCACCAACCGCAAGTGTTGTGTTTACGCCGTGAGCGGCATGCAATGGCCAATCGTCGATTACTTCTGGATTATTGTGGCGATCCTCCAGGGAGTTTTCGAAGAGAACGCCGTCGATGTAAAGTTCAACTTTAGAGTTTTGATCCACATTCAGGACATAATGATGCCATTCGTTGTCGCAAACTTGTGGTATTTTCCAACGCCATTCAGCAGGGCTGAATATGTTTAAATCGCCTTCGTTGAAGTTTTTACGCAGCAGCATTATTAAACGGCAGTTGCGTACAAACAAAGCCATGTGATGGCGATTCATTTTATGATCATCGGCACTGCAAATAATATGTTCCTTTACATGTTTATTGTCAACTGAGGCTCCTCTAAAATGCCGGAAAATCGTGACAATACTAAAGGGACGTTGTGAAAAATCATGACGTCCCACCAGTTTGTCGGGTATAATTACACCGGTTGAGCCATCGAAATGAAATATGGGCTCAAATCCCTCATCGTATGACAGATCTCGTGTCCATTCAGCATTGCGCGGCAATAAATCGATGAGAGTTAAATGTTGTGAACAATTTGTAATATCCCGATCGCAGCCAAAGGAAATATGTTTTGTCTGAAAAGTAGTGAATTTTTGAAAAATCAATTGGAACGAATAAACAATACACAGAGAAAAAATAATAGTTGAATCAATTATTATTTCATATATAAATTAATATTTAATTCTTTTTATAAATAAATTAATATTTAATTCTTTTAAGAAAATTTAAAATTTTTTTATTAAAGTAAATAATATTCTAGTTAAAATAAACTTTTTTATATTTATATTAATATTTATATAGTATGTCATTTCCGCATTTTAAAAATAAGTAGAAACATATTTAAACTAAATAGAAAACAAAATTTAGTTTGATTTCAAAGCTGTTTCTATTTAATTTAATTTCCTACTTGATTTTCTGATGCTTTTTTCAGTTAAGACAATTTCAAATTGTAACTCCTTATTGACCAACTGTTCCGGTTTCAATCCAGTACATCTAACGGGTATATTTTTTTACTAGATAAAGATAAGTGTTTTAAAAGTCCTGAAATGTGCGCCACGGTAGGCTAGTTGGTAGCGTGCTGGCTTATCTGTGCGGGGGTTGTGGGTTCGATTCCCACCAGAGGCACTGGTCTGTTTTCGCTTCAACGCGCCGAAGGCCATAGTAGCTAGTGTTTTAAAAGTCCTGAAATGTGCGCCACGGTAGGATAGTTGGTAGCGTGCTGGCTTATCTGTGCGGGGGTCGTAGGTTCGATTCCCACCAGAGGCACTGGCCTGTTTTCGCTTCAACGCGCCGAAGGCCATAGTAGCTAGTGCTCGGTTAGGGTAATAGTGTATAATTTGTAATTATATGATTATTAATTAATAATAATAAAAACAAAAAAGTCCTGAAATAACTCAACATCTGGAGTACTATTGTGAATAAAAAATTGTGGAACATGTTTATCCAGAGTTGCCAAATAATTATTTGAAAAAATCTATTTTTGACCTTTTTTGGTGGGACGTTTTTCAAAAATTATTTATCTTTATCTTTTTGTTTGTTATGTTGGTCAAAAAATATGAAAATGTATGTATCTGCCATTAATTAGTGTATCGATTGTATATCATTTTAGAAAATCTGACCGAACGGACCATGGGTTTTTCAAATACACAAAGTCTAAAATTTTTCAAAATTTATTCCGTTTTCACTCAAAACATAATTATTGGATGTTTAGAAATGTTGAGGTTAAGAAGAAGAATAAACGTTTTTCTCTAAAAATTATAAACACTATTAATTTTTAAATCAAACCAGACTAGTTTCTGCTTTTTTATGGACAGGCTCATGGATGGTTTTTATTAAAATACACTTATAAAAATTATAATGTCAGGGTTGCCATATGACAAATTTAAAAAATGGTCAAAAACTACGACCTTTTCCCTTAATAATAGTTGATAGTTGATCTCTGAAGTGAACAGACGTTTATTTTTCTTTCGTTGTATAAAAGTTCAAAAATAATAAAAATGCCAAACGACGTATGTGGTTCATGTTCCGGTCGTATTACTGACGAGTTTGATATACAGTGTCTCACCGGTTGTCTTTTGCATTTCCATCCCAAATGTGCTAAAATTGATAAAAATCTTTTAAACATTATTAACATTTCCCCAAATTTATTCTGGCTTTGTAATTCATGTTCAAGTGTTGCTAATCTTGGTTTGTTGTCGAGAGTCAAATCTCTCTCCGAACAAGTTTTAAAAATTTCTGGAGAATTAGAAAAATTACAAAAGTCTCTTTTATTAAATATTAACAATCATTATGAACAAGTTTCAAGGTTAAATGACAATTTGGATGCTCGGTCATTAACCTCGTCAAATGCTGCAACTGCTTATCAAAGTGATAGAGCACAAAACCTACAGCCAGTAAATAATTTAAAAAAAAACTAAAAAACGTAAACAAAACAACCATCAAAATAATAACAATTCTGTTGCTGGCAGTCTATGTGCTAATTCTAACAATAAAGCTGCATCATCCAAAATGAGCTTGCATGTTGCTAAATTTAATAATTTAATAATTTATTTTTCATATATTTCATCTAAAGTGACCGAACTTTTGAAACCAGTGTCCTGTGATCACGATGAAAGTTGCACCAAATTGAGTCCTATTGGGTAGTAGTTATAACACAAAATATCAGCGGGATCGGTCAAGGACTCTCCGAGTTGGAGGGTGTTGAATTTTGACATTTTCGTCAAACAGCCCTTTTTCGGATACATATAACTAATTACATATGATAGTTACAAAATTTATTACAAAATGTTTTCGATAGCTTTTTCTTGAGTTTTTAAAAAAAATTCGAAAAAAAAATGTTTTACTTTTTTTTAAAAGTCAAAAATACAACAAGTCTGGGGTTTTTTGTAGGTCTTGGGGACACAAATTTTTAATTGGGGACAAGGGGATTTTATTGGGGACTCAAAAAATATTTTAAGGATTTGACAAATTTTTGATAATTATTTTAAATAAATATAGATTACTAGGGCAAGGAAATTCATATAAATGTTTGTAGTCAGTAGTCCAAAATCGATTTTCGGAATCAAAGAATTTGCAACAAAATGGCATCGATTTGTTGTTGCATATTTTGTTAAATTCGCATATTTTGCTATAAATGCATATTTTATGGCATAGTTTTGGCAAATTCATAAAATTTAGAATTTTTTTAATTTAATTGCATGTTTTCTAAATACTAAAATTAAGTTTTAATTAAAAATAAACAAAAGAAAACATTTGTAACCCTAAACATAGAATTTAGTTGTCATTTGTTAGACATTTGTATTGTATTTTATATTTATATTTTATATTTTTATGATTTTTTGTACATATTTTTTATTTTTAGTGCATATTTTTTGGATTTAGGTGCATATTAGTTAGTTTTTTGTACATATTTTCATTTTTTAGTTGCATGAAATTCCTTGCCCTATAGATTACCAATAAAATCAATTATATACAAAATTTTCTAAAAACATTTTATAAAAAACACCTGATAAAGTTCCTTGGAAAAAGCCAATTTCATTAGTTGTTACTTTCTGTTGCCGTTCTGTGTCGTTCTGTTCTGTAGGTAATATTTTGTAATTACTTTTTCTGTGAGAGGAATCAGCTGTTTTAAAAAGTAAAAGAAACTCACAAGTTGCAGATAGTTGCCGAAGAGATAAGTTATCTCGTCACTCGCATTAATTATTAATGGAGAATAACGGTTAATTTTATTCTTTTTTGCAATACTATAAAGCGTGTCTCAGCATGCCGTTAGACTGTTGAGTCTAGCCATATGCAAACCGTTCGGATTCCTTTGGAGACATCGTTTACTCCTCCATTGCAAAGGCAATGGTTGTTTTGTGCACGTGTTGGTCTGATGGAATTCGTTCTTTTTATGGCGAATTGGGGTCTCATCTCGCTGAGCCTCCATTGCGAAGGCAATGGTTGTGTATGTGTTGCTGATGTTCCTGTTCGTCTGTTTTTAATCATCTTACATATTCAGTATAACTATACTGTGTGATTTACCCTGGCTCTTTGGTTTCGCACCTTGCCATTTATTTCGAGAATTATAATAATAAAAGAAACTCAAACCAAAAACATTCAAATCAGGGATGAGAAATGCGATTTTAAAATAGTATCAACATGCATATAAAATAGTACTTTTTCGGCATCACAAGTATAAAAAAAATTTATATAAATTAACAAACAAATCTTTGTACCCTCCAAAATGAACAATTACAAATGAAACAACAAAAAATATATAAAAAAAAAATATGTTAAGAGGTGAAAACAAAATTTTGAGGTGAAAAACTTTTTGGATGTAAAAAAATAAATTGTGTCGTGAAAAACATTTTTGAGGTAACAAAACTATTTTTGAGGTGAAAAATAAAGTTTTTGTGGAGAAAAAAGAATTTGCGGTGAATTTTAAATATTATTCACCTCTTAGCGTCTGGTGGAAAAATATGACGTTATATTTTATACACCAGACACTACAATGAATTCTAATAATATACAGTCCATTATACACCAATTTGTATGGAAAATTTAGAGGTACTTTAACATTGTCACTCATTACTTTTGGACCGCTGGGCCGATTTTGCTCATTTTCAATACCAAACTTTTCGGAAAAATGTACATAAAGCTATGTAGCAGTGCGTACTAAGAAAATTAGCCGATATTGATTTTAAAAATTTTTAAAATTTTGAGATTTTTTCTTAAATTCAGCAAATTTTTAATATTTTTTGAATGTGCTATTAATATCTTGCTGTATTGAATTACATTTCTCACAGTTTTTTGCGAATTCAATCCTTGTGATTGGTAGCAAACAAATTCAATTTCACATTTTTATAAGATTTTTATTATTTACTTTTTTGAAAATCAAAATTAGTTAATAATAATTATAACCCTTAGTGATTGAATTCAATAATTGGTTTAATCGATTAATAAAACTCTAATATAATCATCTGTAATCAGTCGCACTCAGTGAAATCGTGTGATTGAATTCACAGCGATTGGTTCCGAATTAATTCATTGTTCATATGGGAGTGGAAATCGTATTAATAATTATTGAATTTTAAAGGGACCAAGAAATTCATACATAGAAAAATTTGTAAATCGTACTAAATGAGTCATAGGAGTATCATGGTACATCTGAGGTTCAAATAGTACCATAAGAAGTACTAGAGTACCAACTTTATCATCCCTGATTCAAATATTGAAAAAAAGATTTCACAACAAACCAATACATACGCACTTTAGGCTGTCACTTAACGTTGAATTCTATTTTCAATAGATTTGTCCGCAACAGAACAGAACGAAAAAGTGAAAACTAACCACTCATACAGGCTTTCAATTGAACAGAAACAAAACAGCTGATTCGTAACAGAACAGAACGTACAAACTAATTCTGCCTTTAAGTAGGAAAAATTATTTTATTCAGATCAAAACATGAGCTTCAAATATATTACTAAATGTTAAATTTTTCTATGAAGGTGGTTCATAAAAAATACCTTTCGTGAATTAAAAAACATTTTTGAGGCTTAAAAACGTATCTACAAGATATATTTATATAGGTAGTCTTACTAGAACAACAACTACAACAAACAACTACAAACAATACAAAAACAACAGGGTTTTGACATTTCTTTGTACTCAAGATACAGTACAAAAAAATGTCAAAACCATGTAAGAAATATCAAAACCAGGTAACTGGGCTACTAAGACTACCTAAATAAATATATCTTGCGTATCTATTGAATGGTTAACAAATTTTTTAAATCTGTTTTTTTCAGAGCCATTTTTGAACCTTTTGTTTTGATTTAATGACTACTCAAATTTGTTTGACTTTTTTTTTTTTTTTTTTTTTTTTATAATTTAACCAATACTCAGGGGATGCCCCCTACTCATGCAGTGCATTGTATTGATCAGGAAAATAAGGTATGGGAAGGAGGAAAGAGGGAGTAGTGTTTGTGGATATTTGATTTAAATTTTTCTAAATTGTAAGTAACAGGGAAGACTTCTGCGGGAAGTTTGTTCCACATACGAATCGTTCGACTAAAAAACGAATTTTCTCTGTAATGCGTTGTGCGAAACACAGGACAATCAACTACAAACGGATGTGCTCTACTAGATAAGCGAGTATTACGAATAAAAACTCGGGCTCGTGGAATAAGTTCACTTATCTCAGATGAGCATCTCCCATGGTAATATCGATAGAAAAGTGTCACACAACCCACATTCCGACGATGCTCCAATGAATCAATAGAGTTGGATACACTACTGTCATTGATAAGCTTCACCGCCCTCCCCTGGACACGGTCCAGAAGCTTCAGAATAGACAATGGAGCCCCTGCCCATATATGAGAGTTGTATTCCATTTTTGGCCGGATATAGCTGGTATAAATAGTAAGGAGATCGGATGGAGTGAAGTAAGTCTTGCACCGTTTTAGAAAACCGAGACACTTGAATGCCTCTTTCGACACTTGAAATACGTGCTTATTCCAACGGACATCACACTGTATTCTCATGCCCAGAACATCAAGAGTATCCGATTCCTCAATACCTATACCATCCATAGTTACAGATGACAATGTCAATTCCACAGCCCGTCTGTGGGTTAACATACAACATTGGGTCTTGCGTGCATTAAAATCGACCTTATTCGCGAGACCCCACTCGGAGATTATAGAAAGGTCTTGATTGAGTGTGTCATTCATGTTCTGCCGCATGCCCTCTATCTCCAAAGAGCTTGGCCTATGATCGAATGAAAATGAATGACAAATGTTGCTGTCATCTGCAAAAGAGTAGATAGGGTTGATGGTCTGACCAAGAAGGTCATTAATAAAAATAAGAAAAAGGGTAGGAGAAAGAACAGAACCTTGCGGTACCCCTGAATTTAGCTGAAACTCGTTTGATGAGACCCCATCTAAAACAACACGTATAGTGCGGTCTCTGAGAAAACTCGTTATAAATCGAGAGAAGACATTACCGACACCAAAAGCAACTAGCTTAGTCACGAGTGCCCCGTGCCACACACGATCGAACGCCTTAGAAATATCTAGAGCAACCACTTTACTCTCACCAAAGCGGTGGATTGACCGGCTCCAACGTTCCGATAGAAACGCCAACAGGTCTCCCGTAGATCGACCACTACGGAAACCATACTGTCGATCATTTAAAAGTGAATTGGTCTCTAAATATTTTACAAGATGGTGGTTAACCATGGTCTCCATCACTTTGGAGATCGCAGAGCAAATTGCGATTGGGCGGGTAATTTTCAGGGTTGTTAGCCGCACCCTTTTTAGGGATAGGCTGGACATTGGCCACCTTCCAGCATGAGGGGAAAATTCCCGCACGGTACGAAGAGCTGAAAAGTTTTGCCAATGGACGTGCCAACGTTAAAGAGCACTGTTTCAGCACCAGTGCTGATATGCCATCCGGCCCCGGTGACTTATTTACGTTGAGATCCGCAAGAACCCTTTTGACTGCCCGGGCCCGAAAGAAAATCGAAGGCATAGTATAGGATACCCTTTCGAGAACGGGCAGTGGTTGATCGCTTTCCGGCAAGAAAGAATTTCTTGCAAAAAGTTCAGCGAAAAGGTTGGCCTTATCAACCGGGTCAGTGAATGATTGATCGTCCTTTAAAAGAGTTGGAATAGAAGAACTAGCATTATCCCTTACTCTTTTAACAAACGACCAAAAGGTCTTACTGCCCCGAGGAGCAGAAAGAACTTTGGCACGTAGACGCTGTTCGTATAAAACCTTTTCGCGTCTAAGTACCTTGGCACACTCGGTTCTCGCCTTTTTGCGGTGCAGATCAGTAACGGCGTTCTTATTCGAACGCCAATTACTGAAAGCTGCCTCTCTGGATCTGACTGCATTTTTGCACGTCTGGTTAAACCAACACTTGTGTTTTGATTTAGCCGAAATATGCTTCGTTGGAATAAAAAGTTTCATTCCTAGCATAATAATATTAACTACCATTTCTGCAGCGGCATCGACGTTGTCGTCGAGAAAACAGATTTTCCAGTTAAAATGCCGAAAGAAATCGTTGAGCTCGGCCCAACGAGCTTTTTCATAGAGGAAAATAGAGCGTTTTGGCGCTAAGTTGGAAACGCTACGAAGAGTAGAATATGAAAAAGATGCAGAAATAGTACTGTGATCCGAATTGCCGAGAGGTGCAAGTGTTTTCACTTCGTACTTTTCAGGGTGAGAAGTGAGGAAGAGGTCGAGAGTGTTCCGCGATTGCCCTTCAACACATACATTGTGTGTTGGCTCATTCACAAGTTGCGTAAGATCATTATGCGCGGCGAAAAGCTCAACGTATTGGCCCTCGGGAGTTGTATGACTCGAATGGCGAATCCAGGATGAGTTGTGAATATTAAAATCACCAGCAACAACGATTTCACTATTCGGACAACTCTCCAAGATTTTCGAAATTGAATCGGAAAGGGCATCGAAGCCATCAAGGGATTTAGCCAATTCCGTGTTTGGACTTCTATATAGAAACCCGAAGTGCAATATGTGCGACCTGATCTGGAATTTAACCCAAAGAGAGCTAAATTCCTTATCATTACAGTGCAACTGTTGCTGATGCTGGTACACAACATCATCGCGAATGTACATTGCAAGGCCCCTATTAGAGAAAAAAGGGTTAGAAGGTGATACCCAGGTATGTGAAAATCGTGTGGATCAGCATCCTCACAAACCTGAGTTTCACATAAGGCGAAAACATCCGGCCTATGAAAACGAATGTGAGCATATACAGAAAAGTAATTCGCTCTCAGTCCGCGTATGTTGCAGAAGTCTATACGAAATCTGCCTGTCATAACAAAATAAGAAAAAAATAAAATCAATATTCCTTACGAGTGTATATGGGGCACAGTAGTCGAAATTGTTGCTGTAATTGGTTATTTAATGGCCAGTGTTATACCTTTGTCAGTAAACAACCAAACAACAATTTGACTCCCCGCCCCTTATACACCGTAGACAATGGAAACGGAAAGGACAATGACAATGACACTTATTAAGGAGGCATAAAAGCCCCTTGCTTGGTCATTATAAAACACAGAGCCGTATAGCGAGGATCAGGTGTATTGTTGTTTGATGCTTGTTGTTATTGTTGTTATTGTTGTTAATGTAGTTGTAGTTAAATGTATTTTTTTTGATGATGTTGATGCTTATTGTTATTGTTTTAAATTTAGTTGTTATTTAACGTTTTTTTTTTTTTATATAGATTTATGGATGATGTGTAGTTTTTAGTTATATATTATGTTTTGTGTTTGTTATTTGTTTATGGATTTTAATAATTTTTGTTTTTTTTTTTTTAAACAGAACGACACTAATAATGGTTATTTGTTTCATTTAAATTTTAAAAGCAGCGGAACTTATAGGGACAAACGCAAACACGACAAGACAAATTTAAAAACGTGTTGACAGCACGACGGACAAAACACTACACTACATTAGAGTTGTGTCGTTCATGAACGAACTTGTTCAATTGAACGACTCACTCAATTGAAATAAATTATTAGTTCACCAATATTCCATCTTGTCGTTCAATCGTTCATTTCGTTCTTTTTATTATAGAACGATTGCATCTCTATTGTAGTGTGCATACTTACGGTACATAGAGTACAAAGTGAAAATAGCGACTTATGTTTCAACCTTTAGTTGAAGTTAGTCACAAACAATAAAATAACAATTATGAATATGAACACCCATAAACAAAAATACATTAAAGGGTTTCAAATTGTTTGTAGTATAGTTGACATTGAAAGTGCAATTAGATCTCACACAGACCTCAAATGCAACTAGCTAGACGTTTGGGCATTACCAATGCAACTGGCACACATATGTTTAGAATGTGTCAGCAGTTTTATTGTTTGTGACATTTCCCCTTTGTTATCTTTGTAACTATTAGAAATTAAATTTAGTATATAAGCATTGTAAAAATTAATTGGAAGGGACTCGTTATACACCATTCATAGTAGCAAGACTGTGTTACTATCAATAAAGAAAATTGAGCTAAACTAATGTATTGAAAAAGGAAACGTGTTTTTAATCTAAAGAAGATCCAACATCATCATATGGCGATCCTGCAAACTGCGAAGCTGAATCTACTGAACTAGCGCATGGACAAAGGAGCTGAAGACCCTTGAAACCCGAGCTGAAATCCTGATAGTGTTGAAGCGGTAAAATAAATATAAAATACAAAACCATACATTACTGCAATTTTATATTGAGTGCCATGCACAAATATAACTTTATGGCAATCTTAAAAAGTTAAAAATATTAAAAATATTGCAAATTAATACTAAGTTAAAAAGATTTCAAAATATGAGCAGTTACGCTTTGAAGAAAATATTGGAAGACATAGAAAGTGCTAATAAACAGTGGAGATCAGGGACAGTTAAGACCTGAGATATTGTTTATAGGCCCTAAGCCTTTAAAGAAAACGAACAAAACACGAGAACCCGAGTACCCAATTTTTCCTGTACAAGACGAGACTTAGAGGGAGAAATTACGTCAGACAAAGGAAGATACTACTAACATTACTAGAGGACAGAATAACTTCGATAAACGGAATATTATATAATAGAGGAGTCGGACAAGGAAAGAACACGTCTAACGGAATTATTAACGGAACTGAGACTGAAAATTGACAGAACAATAACGGTAATTAGAGAAGACAAGAAACTAGAAAGACAGAAAAGAAAAAAGGGAAAAAGAGAACAAAATTTGAATTAATATTAAGATATGTTAAAATCTATAGCGGTAATATTAGTTGTAACAATAATTATAGAAACAATTATATCTATACTGTTAATACAAATAAAAAATTATCTAACAGATACGGCTTTAGACCAAGTCGAGAAAGTTAAAGATTATATTTTTGAAAAAGTATGTGAATTAAAATTGGTAGACAAAGTTAGCTCAGTAGTAGAAGAAGTGGAAAACTCTGAAGCAATGCAAAAATTCACATCGATAAAAGATTATTTAAATAGATTAAACAAATAAATAAAAAGAACAATGAATATGAAATTTTGAAGATAAAAGATTATTTAAATAGATTGAAAAAAAAAGAAAAGAAAAAGAGTAATATATATGAAATTTTGAAGAGAATTTTTGATGATTTTGTTCTTATATATAAACAGATAGAGGCAATAATAACTAATGCGAGAAAATCACTATATAAAGGTTACTTACCTGATACTATACAAGCTAAGAAAGTAGAATTAGAAAGATTAGAATCTGAATCGGTGGCAATTTTAAGAAGTACTAAAATTTCACAAACGGACAAACAGGGACACATGGGAAAATTTGCTGAATTGAAAAGGGAGGCGTTAGAAGTTCTCCGGCTACACGAGGATAAATATAACGGGACAGAAGAAGAAGAGGACTTTACAGAGACAGACATAATGGCAGCGACTATTCTGAACACTACGGAGTTAGCAAATATCTCGAAATTACTAACCACTTTCAATGGTACTCGAGATGAGCTAGAACCATTTATCGCAAATGTAGAGATAGTAAAGGAAACTATTTCTCCGGAAAAACTCAATTCATTTTTCAACTTTGCCTTTAGGACAAAGCTAACTACAAGAGTACAGCATAAGATAAGACAAGTATCAGTGCCGACGAATATTGAGACTCTTCTGAGTTCAATAAGAAAGGCGTATGGTATCAGAAAATCCCCAAATGTTATTTTAAACGAACTGACGAGTTTAGTACAGTCAGAATCGATTCGAAAATTCGCGGACCGTGTGGAAACTCTAACTATGGAGTTAAACGAACTTCAGGTAGAGACACTGGGTGAAACTAATAGGGACGCCATTAGCAGTGCGAATGCTATGATAGCATTCAATGCGTTCAAGAACGGCTTAAAAAATAGGGAAATAGTAAGAACAATTGAGGCTAGTAGAAAGAAGACACTTCAAGAGGCCATTGAAATTGATTTAGAAGCTTCATCGGATATTAAGCAGAGCCAGATAATGTTTCACACTGCACAGGCGACAAAATCTGGCAATAACAGGAATAACAACGGTAATGATTGCGGAAAATGTGGTAGTAGACATGGTAATAGTGATATATGCTACGCTGAGGGCAAAACTTGCTACAAGTGCGGCGGTAGAAACCATTTAGCATCGGTGTGTCGAACCAATGCTGGTAATGGAAATGGCAGGAACAATAATTATAACAATAATGGCAATGACAACAGACGTAATAACAATGACAATTACAACAATCGGAACAATAACCGGGGGAAAAGTAATTACCGGGACAACTGTAATAACGGTAACAACCACAACAATGGTAATAGTCAAAGTCGTAATAACAACAGCTATTATAATAATAATAGAAATTATAATAACAGTAGAAACCGTAACATACACCATATACAGGAACAGGGAAACTCTCAGGATCCGGAGATTTTAGAGTACCAGGAATCTTCGGACCAAGAACAGTAAATAGCAAAATCACACGAAGAACATTTAGTATCTCATCGGATCTGAAAAACTATGTTAAATTGAATGTACAGGGCACGAATAATTATTTAACATTTTTGATTGACTCAAGAGCCGATGTCTCTTTGTGCAAAGAGGATTTGTTAGAAAATCATAGAGAAGATCCAGATGACTACTGTTACCTAACGGGCATTTCTAAAGATGAAATAAAATCTTTAGGCTCCACAGATATAAAAATACAATTTGACGAAACATTGATTGAGGTACAATTGGTCAAATATGATTTTCCTATTTATACCGATGGTATACTGGGAAGAGATTTCCTTTGCAAATATAACTGCAACATAGATTATGACAAATTCATATTAACGATAAAAACCGTAGATGGTGGTATAGAACTACCAATACATGACAACAAATTCAGTGTAAATTTCGTGAGAATTCCACCAAGAAGTGAGGTGATTGTACCATTTGATTTGAATATCGAAGAAGATGGTGTAGTATGCAGTCGTGAGATTGCAAACGGCGTATTCTTAGCAAACGCCATACTGCCGAAAAATGGTAATAAACACATAAGATTGTTAAATGTATTGGACATAACCACTATAATTTAAAATTTGCATATAGAAACTATACCGCTGAGGAATTATGAGATATATAATACAAACAAAGTAGCGAAACAAACGAAATACAATGAAGAGCGATTTGATAAGTTAGTGAAAGAACTCAACTTGAATATTGTTATTGAATATCGTTAGTTGATATATTGAGAAAATATCAGTCCATTTTTCATCTAGATGGTGAGCATCTAACGACAAACAACTTCTATAAGCAAACTATACAAATGAACGACACTAATCCGGTGTATATAAAGAATTATCGCTTACCACAAACGCATGTGGAAGAGATAAATAATCAGGTAAAGGGATTATTGGAACAGAACATCATAGAACCGTCCAGGAGTCCTTATAGTGCTCCACTCTTACTAGTTCCTAAAAAGGGGCAGAACGATTTGAGAAAGTGGAGACTAGTGGTAGATTTTAGAAAACTAAATGATAAAATAGTTAATGATAAATTTCCATTAACACGAAGTTAGGAAGGGATATATAAATATAAAAAATATGATACCGTTAGAAAACGATGAAAATATCAAGAAAACGCTAGTAGTAACGAGAGGTATGAAAAAGAAATTATCAGTGAATGAAAAGTCTAATAGTGAGTCTGATCAACTCCATATGTGGGATTGCACGTCCATCAATGATATAAAGCATGCATGCAAACTGAAATTTATATTAGAGAAAAGGCCAACAGAAGGGATATATAAATATATAACGGAAAACGATAGACATAATAATGAAATGCGCAGTAGATGTAGTGATAATCCAAAATGCTTAGGTATTTTATTGGAGAAACTTTCATCTTATTTGAGAAAGAGTAATATTGGAAAATTTGCCATCGCCAGGGATGATGCAATATTTAGAATGATTACCGCGGAAGAATTTAAGTCCAAATATAATGAATTGAATAAATTGAATGAAAATAACGTAAAGATATTGTTGTATAATAAACCTCAGAAAATATTAAGCGAAGATAGAAAGTTAGAACTAATAAAATTGTTTCATAATACCCCGCAGGGAGGTCACTTTGGAGTTCGAAAAACTCTACTCAAGTTGAAACAACGATAAAAAGAATGGCCCAGTTATAATCTGGACGCATTCATAACGTTGTTACAGCGCCCCCAGTGTATGAAATTTTAAACCATTTACATATGTTGTTGACAAGACATATAATGTTATTTGACATAATTTTCAAGTCTGTCATTCGAATAGTATTTCGTACAGACGCCATGGAACAAAAAAGACGTGAAGAAATTTTGCACACTTTCTTAGAAAATCCAACATTCAGTGGTTCGAAGAACAAACACACGAATCCTCCTAACTGCCCACAATTTCGACCAATCGAAAGATATTGGGCAAATGTAAAAAATAAATTGAAGAAGAGTAATAAAGAAGCAAAAAATGAAGTTATAATGTTACAAAAATGGAACCAGAGTGCAAAAAAAGTAAAGCCGAAGGATGTGCAAAAATTAATGGGGAGCATCAACAAACATGTCCGTTCTTTTATTCGTAACAAAGAAAATTAATTTATTTGTATGATTTTCCTTAAAGCTGAATAAATTTCCTTTATTTTGGTGTATAATTTATAAAAATGTGTCTGTTAATTACAAAGTTATAACTACGTTTGTGCGTCCAGATTATAACTGGGCCATTCTTTATATGGAAGAACATGTATAAGAATGTGAAGGAATATATTACTAAGTGTGATTTATGCCAAAGGAACAAACAGGTGAGGCACACCAAAGAACCACTTTGTGTTTTGAAACGGTTGTAATCGATACAGTTGGACCGTTACGTCCTTCAATGAATTATCGATATATTTTGACGATGCAATGTGAACTAACAAAATATGTTATAGCATGACCCATGGAAACAAAAGAGGCGAAGTCTATAGCTAAGGTATTGACTGAAAACCTAATATTGAAATATGGGATATTTAAAATTTTAAAATCTGACAGGGGAACAGAATTTACAAATGAATTGATGAAGGAAATATGCGGACTATTGAAAATTGAACAAAGATTTTCAACTCCGTATCATCATGAAACTTTAGGCACTGTGGAAAGAAACCATAGAGTTCTAAATGAATACTTCTTATCTTTTGTGGAAAATGATAATTGGGAACAATGGATTCCTTATTATGCATTTGCGTATAATATAACTCCTCATGTGGATACCGAATACTCTCCATTTGAATTGTTATTTGGAAGGTTACCAAATTTACCAGGTGATGAAATCGCGAATCATCCCCAGGTTTATAATCTTGAGAATTACGCTAACGAATTGAAAGTAAGGCTGAAATATTCATTAGAACATGCCAGAAAAATGATAGAAAAAGTTAAAAATAATAGGCAGTTAGATTCATACGATAAGACTAATAGTATAGGATTAGAAATAGGAGATTTGGTTTTAGTTAGAATAGAAAATAGAAAGAAAAGTGAAGCACCGTATAGAGGTCCTTACAATGTAGTAGAAATTAGTGACGTAAAGTGTCTGTTAAGGTAGGAAATAATATTAAAGTATACCATAAGAACTTATTGAAAAAATATAACACCTAATCAAAAAAAAAAAAATATATATATATATAAAGAAAATGTTTTGTAAATAATTATAACTAAGTAACAACAAAAAAAAAAAAAATAGAACACCAATTATTTTAAGTAAATTAAAAATCAAAGCAAAAAATTTTTTTGTTTACAAAATTTGTTTTTATATAAAGTAAAGTTCATAGTATTGTATTACAAAACAAACAAAAATATTAATAATAATGAATAACTATAAGAATGTAATATTATGGGTATGCACAATTCAAAACACACATCATTTAAATCCTCCAATTTCTGTAAATTTTTTTTTTCACAGAAATTTGATGATTTCTCTTGAGGGTGAGGGTGTAGTGTGCATACTTACGGTACATAGAGTACAAAGGGAAAATAGCGACATATGTTTCAACCTTTAGTTGAAGTTAGTCAGAAACAATAAAATAACAATTATGAATATGAACACCCATAAACAAAAATACATTAAAGGGTTTCAAATTGTTTGTAGTATAGTTGACATTGAAAGTGCAATTAGACCTCACACAGACCTCAAATGCAACTAGCTAGACGTTTGGGCATTACCAATGCAACTGGCACACATATGTTTAGAATGTGTCAGCAGTTTTATTGTTTGTGACATTTCCCCTTTGTTATCTTTGTAACTATTAGAAATTAAATTTAGTATATAAGCATTGTAAAAATTAATTGTAAGGGACTCGTTATACACCATTCATAGTAGCAAGACTATATTACTATCAATAAAGAAAATTGAGCTAAACTAATGCATTGAAAAAGGAAACGTGTTTTTAATCTAAAGAAGATCCAACATCATCATACTATTCAATCAAATTGCTTGCAAGAGCAATTATTTTTTTTTAGAAAACAGTAATAATATTGTTTCAAATTAGGAAACATTTTATTTGTATGACAAATGAAATGTTTTTTACACAAAATAAATAAAGTTTTGTTAGAAAAGTTGCAATTTTATAACAGTAAAATTTGTGAAATTCATGAATAGTGTGTAATAATTGTCAAACGAACGACACAGTTCACCACACGCTAGAAAACATCTATAATTTAAAGATTTTAATAAGCAGAAAGAAGAAGTAAGCACCAACAATTTCAACTAATCTGAAATTGTTTTAAATAAAAACTCTATATTTTAAATAGAAAAGTCCATTAAATTTAATGGGATTTTAGATAGAAGTAGTAAAAGTTTTAAAAGTCAAGAATTAAGTCGAGTAGGGAAAACAATTTAAAATTCGACTTTTTCAATACTAGTTTGCAGTTATATATTTTTTACCTCTTAAGTAAATTTGGACTTTCTTAACAAATAATTTAAGCTCTAATTTAACTAAAAATGCATTTTGATGAATTTGGGGTTTAATGGGGATAAAATGTGATATCGATAAAAAGTGTCTGGCAATCCTGGGTAATTTGGGCAAATTAAAAAAAAAAATTAACCCTTCTACTTTGTTCAACATTTTTTCTAATTGTGGATTTATCTTGGATATTTTTTGATTTATTTGGGGATAACGAAAAAACGTATCTGGCAAGCCTGTTACAGATTCAAGTCAGGTGACCTTACGCAGCATTTACATTACCATCGAAATCCAGTAACCTAGATTTCGCTCATATGATTGTTTATAAAATGAAACGCGAATGTAATGTAAATGCACCTTAACATCAGTTTTTTTTAGTTTTTTTTTTATATATATTTATTTATTACAACTAGTTAATTATAACTAACAAGCAATTTTTTTACAATAAATTACAGAGAACAATATTGCAAAAGGCAATTTGTATACATAGTTTTAATAAACTTTTTATGGAAGTCTAACCAAGTCGGCAGGTATTGTACGTCTTAGTCTTCGCGATTGGTCATCTATATGAGTTAGGGCTAACGCTTCAGTGTTCTCGTGTTGTCTGAGCCTGGTATCATGTTTTGTAGCGAATTTCCGAATTACATCTAGTACTTGTTCTATGCCAAGATCCCTATGTATATCAGCATTACGAACATACCAAGTTGCATTAACTATATTTTTGAGGACTTTATTTTTAAAACGTTGAATGAGTTGAATATAACAGTTACTTGTACAACCCCAGAGTTGTATTCCATAGCTCCAAATAGGTTTTATCAATTGGTTGTATAATAATATTTTATGTTCAATGGAAAGTGAAGATTTTCTCCCAATAAGCCATTTCAATTTGTTCCATTTGAGATTTAATTCTGTAACTTTCTTTTTTACGTGTTCATTCCAACGAAGCTTACAATCTAGGGTCATAAAAAATATTTTGCTGTATTGGCGTAGGGAACTTCTAAGTTATCCATGTAGATTGGTAAACATTGTATATTTTCAATTTATAACGAGCTTTCAACCTCCGTATATTTACAAAAATAAAGCAAATCAAACATATTAGCTAGGTTGATACTAGTATTTCGATCTGGCAAAAGATCTCATCAGAACCTGAAGTTTTAGAAAAGCTAGAGCCTCCATAATAGGGAGAACTTTAACAAAAAAACCTATCACAGGTCAACAGCAAAAAAAGGCTTGACTAACCACTATATAGATTTGATGCATCATGGCTGCCTAAGTACAAAAATGGTAAAATTTTTCAATTCTATGGATAATTTTTTTTTAAAAAAATTTTTTTTTAAAATTGACAATATTTTGAGCCATTTCTCCACTTATGTTGTCATAACTCAAAAACAACTAGTCCGATTTTGTCAAATTAAATTTACAAAAATTAAGGTTTACAATATCTTTAAAGAACTGTACAAATTTTTTTAATGCGATCAATAGTTTCAAAGTTATGAAACAAATTGTTAGCAAAAAAAAAAAAAATGCTAAAAAAAAAAAAAAATTTGAAAAACAAAAATCTGGAAAAAATCGAAAACTGCAAAAAATATTACTTTTTATTTTTTTGTAGTAAAGCTACATATCATGCGAATTAAACTAGATATGGATCATAAAAATCGATGCATGCTTTACATTTTTATTTACAATTAATTGAAGGTATCGCATATTTACAAGCACTGTAGAAAATTGTACCTACATAATGAAAATGCAGAACATAAAAACTCAGGTGCATTTTACGACACGCATTTTGGCAAAACCCCTTTGGGAAAAACCTCTATGACATTTTTATGATTCTAATAATTAAAAAAAAATAAGTAATAAACAAAAGATTGTTTAATTTTTACGATTGCGGTAGGATAGTAATAAAACGCTCATAAATGTGCGTGTACGCTGAAGTGCTCTTATTTTCCGTTAGCTACCTGTAACGGATAATTTTTTTTTTTTCATAAAAGTCCTTAATGTTTTTTAGGATTCTTGGGAATAATAAAAAATTTGCAGCACACACAAACTGTATCCACACAAAGGGTTATCCCAAATTATAGTATCAGTATTTATAAGATCTCCTTGACCCTTTTTATTTCATTCAAGAAGTGTTTGCGATAACGCAAACATCATTTAATACCTACACAAAAATTAGAGTCATACAGCTTAGAAGTTAAAAACAATTTTCAAATATTAATAAAAATGAGCCAGAAAGCCAGAACATTTTCATGTAAAAACGATCCAGATTTATTTTGTTATGTGTGCGGCCAATATATCACCGGGAAAAAACGGAAGTGGTTCTTAACTTCATTGCAAAAGTCATATCAAGATTGCTATAATATCTATCCGCACAATTTGAACCAGCATTGGACACCGAGTACTATATGCATTCCATGTCGATTGAATTTATCTATGAAGTCTTCTAACGTAAAGTAAGTATAAATTAATAGATTTGGAATATTTTATAATTACAATATTTCTTAATTAAAATTTGAATTCTTCATATTCCTGATTTCAATTTTTTTTTTCATTTTACAGACGACACTTGGAAATTTTGAAGCCTATGCTATGGAGAGAAACAGCGAACCACGTATCCGAGTGTTATTTTTGTTTAAGTACAAAAAGCATATTTGATGGCCCACAAATTCGCAAATTGGTGAACGATACTGAATTTGGCAGTTCAATGTCAGAAATTGAGAAGAATGCATGGGATTCGTTTGTATGGGTTATTCAAAATTTCTTAGGAAATAACAAGGGTGATGATTACGTTGCGCACGTTGAAGAGATGTTAACTCACTTCCAGAATCTTGGATGCAACATGAGCATCAAATTACACTACCTGCACAGTCACTTAGATCGTTTTCCTGAAAATCTAGGAGACTTGAGTGAAGAACAGGGCGAACGATTCCACCAAGATATCCGGACAATGGAGGAACGAAACCAGGGTCGCTGGGATGCACACATGATGGCTGATTTTTGCTGGAGTATTCAGAGTAACACTTCGTTATTCAACAATAGTAGAAAATCGACTAAAAGAAAATTTCAGAGTTTGTAGTTTACAATACATATTTATTTATTTATTTTCTTGTTTTATTTATTATAATAAATGTGAATAATAAAATATAAATTTTCTACTATTTAATTTATTTATTTATTTACATTTAAGCTCATCCAACACAAATGTCTTTCCGAAGAATAGAATCAGTATATTCTAGGTAGGGTTTTGCCAAAAAATACACGAATGTTACTATGTAATGCATTTTTGATGTGAAAATTTGTACATAGCATGGGGAAAATGTTTTCAAAATTCAATCAATCGAAAGAAGAACATTAACTACTCAATTTTATGTATATCAGACAAAAAACTAAAATTTGGTGAAAATGAGCGAATTCACTTAATTGTGAATAAATTCGAAAAAAATCAATCGATTTTTATGATCGATATCTCATTTTGTTCCTATTACATGTGGCTTTGCGATAAAGCAATAAATCTGAACGATTTTTGCCGTTTTCGATTTTTTATGATTTTTTTTAACCAAAAAAATTTGCTATTTTCACGTAAAAAAAATATTTTTTCCCTCAATTTTTTATTATAACTCCAAAACTACTGAGCCGATTGAAACGCAATATATTAACGGATTAAAGGCTATGTAAATTTCAGTTTTTCTAAATTTATTTGAATAATATCGGACTAATTTTTTTTTAGTTATCATTAATTATGTGGAGACACGTCTAAAAAAATTTATAATTTTAATTAAAAATTTTTTAAAAAAAAACCTCTCCATAGAATTTCAAAATTGAACCATATTTGTACTACTGGGACCACAATACATCAAAATTGTATAGTGGTTTTCAAAGCCCCTAAAATTTTTTCAAAATTGTTGCCTTGTGTAATCAATTTTGCTCCACTCTTGTCTTCTTAGTAATCAAGCACGTGGTTAGGTCTTTTTCTAACAAGCATCATGACGCTACTAAACTTTGAAAACCAAAAATGTTCTATTTATATAAAAAATTGTTAGTGTGTACTCTTGCTCAAGTAATATTTTTTAAAGTTATATTAGTTTTTTGTTTTTATATACATCGAGATTATTTTTATGTTATTTTAAATTTATAACGAGCTTTCAACCTCCGTATTTTTACAAAAATAAAGCAAATCAAACATATTAGCTAGATAAGTTCATTTGTGAAAACAATGTGAACTAATTTAGCGTTGTTAAGTTTGACTCTCCATGTTTCTGTCCAAGCCATGATAGAGTTTACTGCACTTTGTAGTTTATTTCTTGCTAATTCTTTCGTGTCAGAAACCGATAAAATAGCAGTATCATCTGCAAAAGTTGCTATTGTAGAATGTTCTGGTTGAGGAATATCAGATGTGTACAATAAATACAATGTTGGGCCAAGGATGCTTCCTTGAGGAACTCCTGTTTTAATTTGCTTTAAGGTAGAGTATGAATCTACTTGTTTGACACGAAAATATCGATCTTGTAAATAAGATTCAATTAATTTAGAGTATCTGATGGGTAACATTTGCCGTAGTTTAAAGATGAGACCAGCATGCCAGACTTTGTCAAAAGCCTGTGACACATCTAAAAATACTGCAGAACATACTCTTTTTTCCTCCAGTGCTCTTTCAATAACGTTGGAGATACGATGAACTTGGTCAATGGTGGAATGGGCTGTGCGAAAACCGAATTGGTGTTGTGGAATAAGGTTCTGACGGATAATTATTGGCTTTAGACGTTTCAAATAAAGTTCTTTAAACAATTTTGATATTACGGGTAGGAGGGAAATAGGTCTGTATGAAGATATTTCCGTTGGTGATTTTCCAGGTTTTGGGATAAGTATAACTTCAGCTACTTTCCAAAAGCTAGGTACATATTGAAGTTCAAATGCTGCGTTAAATAATTGTGTCAATTTCTGTATACAATTTAAAGGCAGTTGCCTTCAGCAGTTACAAGATCAAATCCGGGACATTTATTTCTTTTTAAACTTTTCTAAATTTCTTTCTTTAATTCCCGTGATGTGACTTCTGGAATTAATTCATTTGAATTATTAATTAAAGATGGATCAATTTCCGGTAATTCACAATTTTCTTTTTCATTAAAAATTTCTGCCCAATATTCTGAGAAAAGATTTACTTTTTCAGAATTTGATTTTGCCCATTGACCATTTTGATAGGTGGTACATGTTTTATTGGTCTTGTAAATTTTTTTGTGGATTTCCAAAGAGAATAGTCTGAATTTTTGTCGTTTGAAAGCTCTGACAAATATTTATTTGTAGAAGAGTTTTTAAATTCTTGTATTCTTTTACTTAGCTCGTTAGTCATTCTGTTTAACAGAGTTTTGTCACTTGGCGCCCGACTTTGTTGCCATCTTTTTCGGAGTCGGCGCTTCTCTAAAATCATTTCTCTTATATTTGCTGGATACGATGTTGCTCATGTTGTTTCTTTTATATCGGCAGTTCCAAGCTGCCGATTGTATTAGTGACGTAAAATTTTGTATTTCTTCTTCCAATTCATCAGGTGTTGTTGGCAGGTGAGTAGATAAGTTTCATTTTGTAGTAAATGTTTAAAATACGACCAATCAGTACATTTATTTGACAAATATGGTGCTGGTTCCTTTACGACAATACTCTCATGAAGGTACAGTAATATAGGTGAATGGTCTGAGTTAAGATCAGACATATTTTCGAGTTTAATAAAGGAAGTTGAAATTTTCCGAATAATAAAAAAGTCTATCAGGTCTGGTATTTTATTACGATCTGTGGGCCAATATGTTGGTGCTCCAGCAGAAATTGCTTCACAGCCAGTTTCTGTTATCGCCTCGTAGAGTTGTCGACCTTTTGTATTTAATAAATGTGATCCCCATTGGGTGTTTTTTGCGTTAAAATCTCCACCCATAATGAATTTAGCATTATGACGGTTAATGAGATTTTAATATTGGTATGATTTGATTTTTTCTTGTGGTGGACTATACACTGATGTTATCAAAAGACATTGTGAGTTTGTGAATAGTCTTATTGTTGTGGCTTGAAATTCTTCCGAGCTTAACTTATCTTCTCCGTTATGTTTAAGATTTTTTTTAACGATCACAGCACTGCCACCTCTGGAACAATTTTTTGGGTGAATGGTGTGGTAAATTTCATAGTTTTTAAATTTAAAATAGGACTCTTTGGTAAGGTGTGTTTCTTATATCAAACACACATCAATTTGTTCTTCGTTTTTCAGTTGATTTCCCTTTTAATGGTCAGATTTTATTATTTGCATAAATTTTGCAATTACCGACAAACTTTTTTAGAGCGAAATATTGATTTATATTTATTTTATCAAAATGCGCCAGAGAAGCAAGCCGATTTAAAAAAAATCGGCGGCGGCGGCTTAATGGTCTTACGCCGATTTTTTTCCGGCTGGTGAAAATTTTTGGCTGAGCTGCCAAAAGAGAAATTTTTCTTATATATATATAAAAAAAAACAATAGTAAAAACATGTAATTTTTCTTAACCCTTTCACGACCCTTGTACACTACAGTGTACACATTTTTAAAAATATATAAAAAAAATATGATAATGAAACAAATCTTTATGTTTTTGGTTAAACATATTTATTAAGATATTGGTCATTGAAAAAAAAAACATTATATGCATAAACTGTTTATCAATGCTATATAGTGGCAATATTTGTTAACAAAGTTCGATTTTTTAATCAGAATTTACAAATAAAACGTTTTCGTTCTAATTTGAGGGCCCCTAACAAGAATCAGAAGTCAAAATAGAAATTTACACAAACAAAAAGTCGGTAGTGAAGAAAATATAAATCATATTCTGTTAAAAAACGTATTGTATTTAAAAATAAAACTATTTTTATTCATAAAACAATGTTTTTAACACTTTTATTAATAATAAGGGACTTGAACAAAAATCATTGGTTTTCTTAAGAACTATTAATTTCATATTTGCTTAAAAATAACATTTAGGTTAAAAAAACTGTGTTTTAACTGCACTCTTTTGTATTATATTAAAGATCTATAAATACACAAATGCATGTATTTCGATCTGACCAAAGATCTCATCAGAACCCAAAGGCATACAAAATTTATTTATAATTATATAAATTTATATTTATTTTAAATATATTCTAAAACCACATTCATACTGAATAACAAAATACGTATTTTCGTTTTTTCAAGTTTTTGACTTTTAAATTCAATACAAATTTTAAATAAAAAACTTAAAGAAAGGAAAATGCTTATTTGGGGTTTAGTATGAACATAGTATAATAAAATTCGATTTAATTCAATTTGATATAATCTAAAAAAAAACCAACTTCTATGCTAATTAGATAGGATAAAATAACTAATGACTTGGGCAAGTTTTTTGGCATTTGCCACAAACGGCAGCATTTGTGAGAATTCAATTATTTTCCAAAAATGCCATTATGCTCCACCTTGCCATAAAATGGCATTTTCTACATTCTTGCGATTTTTTTTTTGAGTTTTTTTTATAAAATTAAAAAAAAAAAAAGTAAGTTTCACATTTAAGGCCAAGTATTAGGATGTCAATTAAACTTCGTTTAGCTAATTTTAGCAGATTTTTTTTAATATAGGGTTTTATTAATTATTTATTTATTTACATGATATTAAACTTATATAAATATAAGACTAATATATAAACAATATTAGCACTGACTGTCAGGACCATCAGCTATAAATATAGGGTTTTATAAAATCGAATATATAATGCTTTCCAAGCCTATATTCACTTTTTGTGGAGTTTTTTTTTTTCTGTCAATACCTAATTCTAGACCACCTGTTAAAAGCATAAAAAAAATTGAATATTATACTCTCGCACACCCATTCACATATATATTTTCCTACTGACACTCAAGCGCAATCACGATGTGGTATTCTCCATGTCGAAACATAGTTTTCAAAAGCGAAATTCCTGGAGCGTTGGCTTCTCTCGAAGAGTTAGGGTTCCAAAATAATCCCAAAACAAGTGAACCTTGTTCTTTTCGTTCCGTTAATGAAATTTTCGAAAACGATTTCACAATTTTATTTTTTTTTTAAATTGCTTCGTAGTCTTTTACCTTATAATTTGCGTCATTTTTTGAAAAACGTGGTTTCATCAAAACCATCCTCATCTTCCGAGCCAGAGGATTCGCTCACATTTGCTTCAATATCCTTTGCAACCGGATCTTCCACTTCCTCCGGAGTCTCAGATGGCAAAAAATAATTGGCGATTGTTGATTTTTTTTTTTCATATTGTTTCTTTTTTTCAATATTTTGCTTTTTAACTTTTTACTTTTCAGTTTTAGCTTGAAAAGTTACATGAGTATTTTTGTTTTCTAATACTAAATACTCAAGAACACTTAAAAAACCGAATTAAAAATTTCAGCTCACCCGTTAAAAATGGCTGGCAATTAAGACGCCGATCAGCCGACTAATTCAGCGGCGGCGCAGCTCTAATAAAATTTCGGCGGCGAGGCTAAGCCGTCAGCCGCGCCGTACGGCCTGCTTCTCTGGTTCGCATCAATCGAACTAATCGACCAATAAATAAAGTTTAATTACACGGTGCGACAAAAAACAAAGGTTGTAAGTCTAGCTGAGTGTATTGCAGAACCGGTTTGAGAAGTTTCAATATACCCTAAAATTTTTGATATACCGGTAAAAGATTTTTTGCGACTGGCGCATTTAAACATTTATAACTCAATAATTTTTCTACAGATTTTCAATTTTTAAACGGCATTTGAAAGAAAATTACCCGGCCTTTATAAAAATATAGGCATAAATTCGGTTTACCGACACCTCACCAAAATAAATGAAATGTTGTCCTTTAATAGAAGAGACCACGCTGAGTCGAAATAAAAAAAAATTTTGCGTCGCTCACGCCCCCTTTTCAGTGGGCGGGGCTCCAAAGTTTGAAATGAAATTGCAAATAACTTCAAAACTACTTGTCCGATCTTAACAAAATTGGCGTCGTTGGAAAGGTCTCGAAAATATCTTTCCAATGAGGTATATAATGTCCCAAAATATTAACCCCTTGCTGCCCAAATAAAGCATTTTTGTTTTTTTTTATGATTTTTTTTTTTTAAATTTTTTTAAATCCTCTTTTTGTTAAATAACGACTATATAAGTACATAAAAAGTGTATAAAAAGGGAAAGTCTGTTTTATAAGCTTTCATAAAAGGTGCAACATGACCCCATAGGTCTTGAAATGAAGTAGTTATTAAGGGTTAAAGTTGACCATTAATAGGCAAAACTATGATTTTTGCAAGATTTTGAAAATTAGATTTTGTTGTATGGTATGGTTTAAGATTTTGTATGCAAAAGAAAACTTGTAAATATGCCAAAATTTCTGCGGCCCGGGGCGAAGCCTCAGCGAAGCCGGTGGGAGGACTGGTGGGAGGAGAAAACCCCTAAGCCCGGCCGAAGGCCGGCTATGCAGAAAAACTTTATTCTACAAACATAGTTTAACATAGCCCACACTCGAATAAATTACAAAAAAAAGCTTGTGTTATTTATACAAAACTTGTATAAACCGGAAATTAGAAATTTGGAAATTAGATTTTGTTGTATGGTATGGTTTAAGATTTTGTATACAAAAGGAAACTTGTAAATATGCCAAAATTTCTGCGGCCCGGGGCGAAGCCTCAGCGAAGCCGGTGGGAGGACTGGTGGGAGGAGAAAACCCCTAAGCCCGGCCGAAGGCCGGTTACGCAGAAAAACTATTTTGCAAAGACCCATATATGGTCACGTCGATATATGGTTCAAAATTTGAAAAAGGGTGTGTAAAAAAAATCATTATGCTTTTTTTGGGCAGTAAAGGGTTAATATTTTAGGACATTATATACACCATTGGAAAGATATTTTTGAGATCTTTCCGCCTGAGAAATATGGTCACGTCGATATATGGCTCAAATTTTGAAAAAAGGACGTTTTAAAAAAAAAAAATATAAAAAAAACAAAAATTGTTTTATTTGGGCAGCAAAGGGTTAATATTTTAGGACATTTTATACTCCATTAGAAAGATATTTTCAAGACCTTTCCAACGACACCAGTTTTGTTAAGATCAGATAAGTAGTTTTGAAATTATTTCGGATTTCATTTCAAACTTTGGAGCCCCGCCCACTGAAAAGGGGGCGTGAGCGACGCAAAAAAACAATAGTAAAAACATGTAATTTTTCTTAACCCTTTCACGACCCTTGTACACTACAGTGTACACATTTTTAAAAATATATAAAAAAAAATATGATAATGAAACAAATCTTTATGTTTTTGGTTAAACATATTTATTAAGATATTGGTCATTGAAAAAAAAAACATTATATGCATAAACTGTTTATCAATGCTATATAGTGGCAATATTTGTTAACAAAGTTCGATTTTTTAATCAGAATTTACAAATAAAACGTTTTCGTTCTAATTTGAGGGCCCCTAACAAGAATCAGAAGTCAAAATAGAAATTTACACAAACAAAAAGTCGGTAGTGAAGAAAATATAAATCATATTCTGTTAAAAAACGTATTGTATTTAAAAATAAAACTATTTTTATTCATAAAACAATGTTTTTAACACTTTTATTAATAATAAGGGACTTGAACAAAAATCATTGGTTTTCTTAAGAACTATTAATTTCATATTTGCTTAAAAATAACATTTAGGTTAAAAAAACTGTGTTTTAACTGCACTCTTTTGTATTATATTAAAGATCTATAAATACACAAATGCATGTATTTCGATCTGACCAAAGATCTCATCAGAACCCAAAGGCATACAAAATTTATTTATAATTATATAAATTTATATTTATTTTAAATATATTCTAAAACCACATTCATACTGAATAACAAAATACGTATTTTCGTTTTTTCAAGTTTTTGACTTTTAAATTCAATACAAATTTTAAATAAAAAACTTAAAAAAAGGAAAATGCTTATTTGGGGTTTAGTATGAACATAGTATAATAAAATTCGATTTAATTCAATTTGATATAATCTAAAAAAAAACCAACTTCTATGCTAATTAGATAGGATAAAATAACTAATGACTTGGGCAAGTTTTTTGGCATTTGCCACAAACGGCAGCATTTGTGAGAATTCAATTATTTTCCAAAAATGCCATTATGCTCCACCTTGCCATAAAATGGCATTTTCTACATTCTTGCGATTTTTTTTTTGAGTTTTTCTTATAAAATTAAAAAAAAAAAAAGTAAGTTTCACATTTAAGGCCAAGTATTAGGATGTCAATTAAACTTCGTTTAGCTAATTTTAGCAGATTTTTTTTAATATAGGGTTTTATTAATTATTTATTTATTTACATGATATTAAACTTATATAAATATAAGACTAATATATAAACAATATTAGCACTGACTGTCAGGACCATCAGCTATAAATATAGGGTTTTATAAAATCGAATATATAATGCTTTCCAAGCCTATATTCACTTTTTGTGGAGTTTTTTTTTTTCTGTCAATACCTAATTCTAGACCACCTGTTAAAAGCATAAAAAAAATTGAATATTATACTCTCGCACACCCATTCACATATATATTTTCCTACTGACACTCAAGCGCAATCACGATGTGGTATTCTCCATGTCGAAACATAGTTTTCAAAAGCGAAATTCCTGGAGCGTTGGCTTCTCTCGAAGAGTTAGGGTTCCAAAATAATCCCAAAACAAGTGAACCTTGTTCTTTTCGTTCCGTTAATGAAATTTTCGAAAACGATTTCACAATTTTATTTTTTTTTTAAATTGCTTCGTAGTCTTTTACCTTATAATTTGCGTCATTTTTTGAAAAACGTGGTTTCATCAAAACCATCCTCATCTTCCGAGCCAGAGGATTCGCTCACATTTGCTTCAATATCCTTTGCAACCGGATCTTCCACTTCCTCCGGAGTCTCAGATGGCAAAAAATAATTGGCGATTGTTGATTTTTTTTTTTCATATTGTTTCTTTTTTTCAATATTTTGCTTTTTAACTTTTTACTTTTCAGTTTTAGCTTGAAAAGTTACATGAGTATTTTTGTTTTCTAATACTAAATACTCAAGAACACTTAAAAAACCGAATTAAAAATTTCAGCTCACCCGTTAAAAATGGCTGGCAATTAAGACGCCGATCAGCCGACTAATTCAGCGGCGGCGCAGCTCTAATAAAATTTCGGCGGCGAGGCTAAGCCGTCAGCCGCGCCGTACGGCCTGCTTCTCTGGTTCGCATCAATCGAACTAATCGACCAATAAATAAAGTTTAATTACACGGTGCGACAAAAAACAAAGGTTGTAAGTCTAGCTGAGTGTATTGCAGAACCGGTTTGAGAAGTTTCAATATACCCTAAAATTTTTGATATACCGGTAAAAGATTTTTTGCGACTGGCGCATTTAAACATTTATAACTCAATAATTTTTCTACAGATTTTCAATTTTTAAACGGCATTTAAAAGAAAATTACCCGGCCTTTATAAAAATATAGGCATAAATTCGGTTTACCGACACCTCACCAAAATAAATGAAATGTTGTCCTTTAATAGAAGAGACCACGCTGAGTCGAAATAAAAAAAAATTTTGCGTCGCTCACGCCCCCTTTTCAGTGGGCGGGGCTCCAAAGTTTGAAATGAAATTGCAAATAACTTCAAAACTACTTGTCCGATCTTAACAAAATTGGCGTCGTTGGAAAGGTCTCGAAAATATCTTTCCAATGAGGTATATAATGTCCCAAAATATTAACCCATTGCTGCCCAAATAAAGCATTTTTGTTTTTTTTTATGATTTTTTTTTTTTTAAACCCTCTTTTTGTTAAATAACGCCTATATAAGTACATAAAAAGTGTATAAAAAGGGAAAGTCTGTTTTATAAGCTTTCATAAAAGGTGCAACATGACCCCATAGGTCT
This sequence comes from Delia radicum, assembly GCA_021234595.1. Taxonomy (NCBI): domain Eukaryota; kingdom Metazoa; phylum Arthropoda; class Insecta; order Diptera; family Anthomyiidae; genus Delia; species Delia radicum. The sequence goes on along the minus strand of CM037856.1, from coordinate 10,588,078 downwards.
TGAAATGAAGTAGTTATTAAGGGTTAAAGTTGACCATTAATAGGCAAAACTATGATTTTTGCAAGATTTTGAAAATTAGATTTTGTTGTATGGTATGGTTTAAGATTTTGTATGCAAAAGAAAACTTGTAAATATGCCAAAATTTCTGCGGCCCGGGGCGAAGCCTCAGCGAAGCCGGTGGGAGGACTGGTGGGAGGAGAAAACCCCTAAGCCCGGCCGAAGGCCGGCTATGCAGAAAAACTTTATTCTACAAACATAGTTTAACATAGCCCACACTCGAATAAATTACAAAAAAAAGCTTGTGTTATTTATACAAAACTTGTATAAACCGGAAATTAGAAATTTGGAAATTAGATTTTGTTGTATGGTATGGTTTAAGATTTTGTATACAAAAGGAAACTTGTAAATATGCCAAAATTTCTGCGGCCCGGGGCGAAGCCTCAGCGAAGCCGGTGGGAGGACTGGTGGGAGGAGAAAACCCCTAAGCCCGGCCGAAGGCCGGTTACGCAGAAAAACTATTTTGCAAAGACCCATATATGGTCACGTCGATATATGGTTCAAAATTTGAAAAAGGGTGTGTAAAAAAAATCATTATGCTTTTTTTGGGCAGTAAAGGGTTAATATTTTAGGACATTATATACACCATTGGAAAGATATTTTTGAGATCTTTCCGCCTGAGAAATATGGTCACGTCGATATATGGCTCAAATTTTGAAAAAAGGACGTTTTAAAAAAAAAAAATATAAAAAAAACAAAAATTGTTTTATTTGGGCAGCAAAGGGTTAATATTTTAGGACATTTTATACTCCATTAGAAAGATATTTTCAAGACCTTTCCAACGACACCAGTTTTGTTAAGATCAGATAAGTAGTTTTGAAGTTATTTCGGATTTCATTTCAAACTTTGGAGCCCCGCCCACTGAAAAGGGGGCGTGAGCGACGCAAAAAAAAATTTTTTTTGGACTCTGTGGGGTCAAATGTTCAAGGTAAAAAAATTTCGAAAAATTCTGAGAGGTGTCGGTAAACTGAATTTGTTCCAAAATATATACTTTCTTTATATTATTAATATTTAATAATATAATTTTTTTCAAACTTTTTCAACTTCTTCGAGGGTTTTTTCGAACATTCTTAAAGTTAGTGCTTTTCTAGATAATCTTCTGGCATTATAATTTAAATATGACTTCTGGCATATGTCCGCCACGGCTGGCTCGGACGTAGTCTAATCTGGAGGTCCAATTTCTGATAACTTTTTCCAACATTTGTGGCCGTATATTGGCAATATCGGCGTAGACCAGCGACTTCACATATCCCCATAGAAAATAGTCCAGCGGCGTTAAATCGCACGATCTTGAAGGCCAATGCACGGGTCCGAAACGTGAAACTATGCGGTTACCAAACGTTTCCTTTAATAAATTAATTGTGACACGAACTGCGTGACACGTTGCGCTGTCTTGTTGAAACCACAGTTCCTGCACATCATGGTTGTTCAATTGATGAACGAAAAAGTCAGTAATCATGGCTCTATAGCGGTCACCATTGACTGCAACGTTCTGACCAGCATCGTTTTTAAAGAAGTACGGACCAATAAAGCACACCAAACAGTCAGTTTTTCTGGATGTAACGGTGTTGAGACACCTTAAGGAATATCATCACTCCAAATATGGCAGGTTTGTTTATTGAGCATTATTTCAATCATTTCGAACAGAACCATGATTTTCAAAATAAACTTGCACAATTTGGAAGCTTTGTTCAGGCGTCTGTCTATTCATGTTAAAATGCCAAACCAAGCTAAACATAAATCCCTTGACAGCTGACAAAATGGTCGCCAGTTAAAAAAGTGGTGCCAACTTAAAGGTTTATACCTGTATATAAAAACACCCTTTAGTTTGTAGTTGGAGCGACTCCTTTCCAGGACATTTTATGAAAATAGTTTATTTTGTCAAAAATATAACAAAATTTTAATGTTTTTATCAAAGTTTGCATAATTTTCGGGAAAACGTCACTTAAATCTATTTAGACTATGATTGTCTTTGCTTCTATTTAAAAAGCCTTTAACCCTTAGTGGCCCGGGGACAAACAATACCCATGTAACTTAATTTTAATTATGACTTAAAGATTGTAAAGCTTTCAAATTGATAAAAAAAAACTGAATTTAATAAAAATAATTACTTGTTACTTCATCCATTTAGTGTTAGTTTTTATACTTTTAGACAAAAAAAGACCCACCAGGAAATTTACAGAATAACATCTTTCATAATTTTCGGAAAATATCAGTTAAATTTGATAAGACTATAATTATGTTTACTTTTTTTTTTTTGGTAAGCCAACACTTATCTGTGCGGGAGTTGTGGATTCGATTCCCACCAGAGGCACTGGTCTGTTTTCGCTACAACGCACCGAAGGCCATAGTAGCTAGTGCTCGGTTAGGGAATAGTATATAATTTGTAATTATATGATTATTAATTAATAAAAAAAAAAAAAAATTTTTACTTTTTTTCAAAAAATATTTAACGCTTAGTGGCCGGGGTACAAAAATACCCATGAAACTTAATTCAAATGTGTTTTCAAGATTATAAAGCCTTTAAATGGATAAAAAAATAAAATGTTTCCACTTGATAAAAATTATTATTTTGTGTAACTTGATCCATATAGGGTTAATGTTTTCACTTTTCAACAAAATGACTGGTTGGTCTTTTTATTGAAAAGTGGGTCTTTATGTTTAAATTTACAGAATAACATCTTTCAGATTTTTTATTAAATTCGGATATTTGATAGAGCGTACACAACAAACGAACAAACGGAATTCTTTATAGTCCCAATCTTATTTTGAAGGGTTTTTTTGACTAAATGTTTTTAACCCTTAAAATATCTTATTCTGCAAATTTTCTCGTGTGTTGTTTTTTTTGGTGAAAAGTGAAAGCATTATGGATCAAGTTACACAAAATAATAATTTGTATCAAGTGACACATTTTTTTTTATAATCTTGAAGTAATAATTTAAATTAAGTTTCATGGGTCTTTTTTGGCCCACCTCCAATAAGCGTTAAAGATATTTTGAATAAAAGTAAATATAGTTATATTCTTAAGAAATGTAAGTGATATTTTTCGAAATTTATGAAACATGTTATTCTGTAAATTTCCTAGTAGGTTTTTTATGGCCAAAAGTTAAAAAATTAACCATATACGAATCAAGTTACATAAAATAATTGTATTTATGAATTTGAAATTTTTTTTTATCAATTTTAGGGGTTTACTAGCTTTAGCTTTTTTTTTAATGTTTTGTTGTTTCATATTTCAATGGTTTGAACTTTTTTCTATATGCTAGGAAAATTTTGACGATCAAATCGCAGAAATGAAAAAATTACAGCTTGTTTGTTTAACAAACTCCTTGCCCTATATTTTACATGCTTTTTTCTCAAAGCAAGATATTGACAATCGGGGGTGACTTTGTAACTAGTCGACCGATTTTCAATCGGGTTTTTTGGTTTGTAGAGGACTAGAAAATTAAGTCCCTAACGTAGACATTTTTAAATTTTTGACCAATTTTTTTTTTTTAAATAAAAAACAACGATTTTTTTGTATTTTTTTAATTTTTGAGTTTATCAATTGAGTTTATTTAAAAATCTGGTTACGTTAGGTACTAACAAATTTATTCGTGTGTAAAAAAATTAAAATTTTTTTATGAGGTGAGTACCCAAGGCTCCACGATGGCACACAATTTTGCTTTTAAGAAAGGGTGTATAATGAAATGGTTACCATGGTTGCCATGGTAGTCCGTTTATTTATTTTTTTATAATTCCTTAAATAGGGGAACGTTTATCAAAAAAATGGTATAATATTATTAAGTACAGTAGGAGTATTTCAACTAATAACTATTTCTAGGAAAATAATTTGGATAAAAATATTATGACATATAACTACAAAATCTTGGTAATTCTTCCACTTTTAGTTAGAACAATAAAGCAGAAAATCGTATTAAAAATATCCACTGTATTTCATAAGAAACAATAGATAGTTTAATAAATTGTCACTTTTTTATATCAAAAATGTAGTTCGTTTTTTTTAATGTATTCAAAAATATTTTTATTTATAAAATATGTAACAAATACATCACAATAATGATAAATATTACCTTTAGTTATTAATGTTACAACCTCCTTCTCATTTGCACCAAGAATAAAAAATGTCTGCCAATTTCACCACTCCAATAACTTGGAAATAGAAAAAAAATAAAATTGGGGTTAGAATTTAGTTTGTTAATAAATAAAGTAAGCTTACCTTTTTCACAGAATTTTGTTTCGGCTATTTTTTTATCTGTTTTTTATCTATTTATAAGATTTAATTTATTTATGTTTCAGTAAAGATTTATTTACTTAATACATATTTTATTTCACAGAGAAAAAACTATTTTGTGTTGTACTTTTGTTGTTCTCAAAAACATTTATGCAAAAGAAATGACGTATTAAGTTTATTCGATAACACAAAAATGGTTACAAATTTGTACAAGTTTTACACATATTCTCAGTAAAAAATAGGAAAAATAGAGGGTAAAGTGGCAGTTTGATGCCAAAGAACTTACAAGTTTTTACTGGATAAATTTTTGCCAGTAAAAATTTGTAAGAAGAAACAAACATATGATTGAGAAATATGCTTGTATTTTTAGTAAACAAAAGCAAATATTAAATTAAATTATAACTTTTTATGGATTTAAAGTGAAAAATATTAAAGAATTAACTATAGAAGATGTTAAAAAACATTTCAAATTGTTTCTGGCCGACAATTTCAATTAACTTTTATCTTTTCCATAATGACCAGTTGATTTTTTTTTTATATTTGGTAATTACAATCAGCTGTTTTATCTTTTTTACCAATTCATAAAACTTTTCCGTTCGTTTTTTTCTTTTTTAAATTTGTCTTACTCTCTGTAATTTTGTTACTGAATAATTTTGTTACTGAGTAATTTTTACTGGACTTTACTGGAAAAGTAATCGAACAGACTTATTATCGATTATGTACGTCATATTTATTTAGGTACATGTTACCAAGTAATGCTTGATTAAAATATGTATACAAAATGTTAGAGGTATGAAACATAAGTTTAACATTTTGAAACGATTTAGCATAATATCAACAGTTGTATAAACAGATAAAAATTTTCAGTAATGATGTGAGCAAGATTATTCAAGTTCAAGATCATTTGGTTTTTGTTAAACAAAAAACCGTGCAATGTTTATTTATTAATTCAAAAATGTCTTCATCCACCATCATACACCATTTTTCCAAAATGGGCCATTTGCGACCGTCTCATGGCACGGGTTAAAGTTTAAAAAAAAATTGTTTTCTTCCATTTGGAATAATTTGTAATAAAACTGGGGTGTATTGGCAAATCTATTTTTAAGGGACACCCTAATATAGAATATAATAATTAAAATTTTCAGTTTTGTTGCAACTTTTTCAACTTACGAGATTTATCGAATCTTTTTTTTAAACAACAATAGTTCTAAAGTTAGTTTATTTCTGAGTAAATTGAACATTCATTTATAAAAATCGGCTGTGGTACATTTCTACACATATAGAGCGAATTTAGTATTTTCTAATGTAAACTAATGCATTAGTGCAAAGGAGGAAGAAACTAAATTTTCTATATATAGAAAAAGTACCATATGTTTGTCAATTTTCAACCGATTTCAACAAACGAATTCTCATTTCACTCAGGAAAATATTCCCGTTAGGAATATTGTTGAAAGTTGAAAAAAATCTGAAAATTTTAATTATTATACAGAAAAAGTACCATAACTTTGTCAGTTAAAAAAAAATTGAAAATTTGAATTGTCAATAAAAAAAATGTCTACCTATTTAAATTAATAATATAAAGAGAGTATATATTATCAGCAAGATCAAATATACTCTCTTTGGATAAAAAATTACTGAGTAACACATTTTTAAATGAGCCAGTCGCAAAAAATTCGCGTTTACCGTTACACAGAGGGATAAATCACAAACTTTGTGGAAATAATTCGGCCACTTGTTAACTTGTGGTCCGATTGCAATGAAATTTGGAACATGCATAAAAGACATAAAATGGAGTTTAAGATTTGATTTTAAACCTTCCAGACCCTTTGGGGGCGGCAAAATAGCTGCCCAAAGTTGGGTACTTTTTTCATAAAAAATTTTGAGTGTTTGCCATTTTTTTGTTTCTCATCCGATTTTCAAAACATATTTGTAATCTTCTTGTAAAGATGAACAAAAAAAATTGCTTACATGTGTGGGTTACCTCCAATAGTTTCCGAGATATTCCGATTTGAAAATGTGAAATTCCAAATTTTGTCCGACTCAGGTCCAAAGTTTTTCGAATATCGGGAGAAAATTGGGACCAATTTTCATTTTAAAATAACGGTTATTTAGCCAATAAAATTCTTGATTGAATTTTTGCGATATTTTCCCCAAAAAGCACCAAACTTCTTATCGCTCCAGCCAAATATTTTTCTTCTGAACATATAAAGTATGTATACTTTTCTGAAAGCTCTTTTTATATAAATGCGAGTTGTGGTAAAAAAAATTTGGATTTGTAAATACTTTTCCCCCCAATCCGCTTCCAAAGTTGCCATATTTTTGAGGTAAATATCAACATTAACTCACAGTTAAAATTTGTGCACGCCTCCAATTGGATAGTGGAAACCATGTTTAGATACTCCACTAGATACCTAATGTAGTGTGTAAGTCATTTCCAATCCCCGCTTCAGAAAACGAAAAAATCCCATTTTTGGAAATTTTTTTTTTATTTTTAGGAATTGTGGAATTGTTTTCAGAAAATCATAAATTCTGACATTTGTTTCGATTTGTTGACCTTAAAGTCTAGTTAAATCCAAAAATCATTGGATTATGTCTATTAATAAATATTTTATTGAATAGTAAAAATTTTCATTTAAGCAAAAACTGAAATTTTACCTTCATATTTGGATTACCCAAGTTTTTGTTTTACCAAGATGGCTAAATTCAACCTATTTTAAAAAAATCGCAATCTATAGGTAATTTTCTTTTCAACGATACCAAACACTGGTATGTTACGTTCATAACTTCTAAACAGAAAACCTTCAAATGTTAGCCCTTATTCATATATTTCTTCTAATGTGTCCTCGTATTCACATCTTACATAATTGGGTCAGGTAAAAAGGGTTTTATGATGTTCTTCATTAATGAAAAAAAAGACAAACAAATTAGGTTGTTTCTTTATTTAATACAAAATAATCGGACACATCATTATTTATATCTAACAGATAAAGCAAATCTTTTAATTCTTCATTATTTACAGATGCCAATGTGTTATAAGAAATCCATCGTTTTCTCATTGACGACAGGACGGGATCGGAAGACAGTAATAGGTTATTGAAAATATCTTCGTTCTGTGATTGCCTTGAACATTTTCTGGAACTGAACAATTTTGCATGTTTGAAATCTCGATTCCTTGCTTCTTCTGTTAGTTCACCTAGAGGAAGAATGTTTGATTCAATGATGATTTTTCCATGGCACAATACCTTATGAACTGTTGGTGTCATTTCTTTCCAGGGATATAATGATAATAGAAGTTTTGTTATTTCGTCGGTATATACTCCAAATTTTGAGGAATTTAGTTTATGTTTACTATTAATTGCCATTAACATGATGTTGATCTTTCGAAGCAACTCCTTGTCAATTCCTGTTATTATTGAAGTAATTTCAAAATCTCTAAAAAACCTTCTTGCTGTATTGCCATCGTTTGTACTTCCGCAACTAGCAAGTGGTTTATCTATGTTTAAGCCTGTCTGCCTTTTAAAGTCTTCTTGTATCCTCCTTTTTTCATCTGCCCTCATTTTTGACATTTCTTCATTGTTTCTTATTGATTTTGTTTCATTTCATGCTATGCTTTTATACTTTAAATCATATGCTATGTGTAAGAAGTGTTCCATGAACCGAATGCGGGCATGTAAGGGGGATATGCCAAAACCCAATACTTTTTTATTAATAGTTCTTTCTTTGGAAACATTTGAAAACTGTGATTTCTTTTCATTGCATATATTGCATTCCCAAGTTGAGAGCGTGTCTGTTATGGCATTGCAAACCTTTCCATCGATCATTGTAAGGCTCAAATCAAAAGATATATTAAACTTGTAATCACCAATCTCAATACAAATTGGCTCCAAAGTACATTTTTCTCCTTCTATATAATCCACCAAATTATTAGTAGTAGAGTTTGACTCTTTTATATACTCGAAACCAATGGGTCTGCAAAAAGCTTTGGATCCAGGTGCTGAATTGATCCATACATCATCGAAAGCATTACTTGTTGAAGGCTCAGTAGTAGAATATGAACGAATTCTTAATGGAACTAACGATGACATGAATACGCTCTTATATTCTGATTTGGTCTGGCCTTCGGAAGCATATTTGTATTCAGGAAGGGCTGATAAGCCATCACATCACTTCCCCACTTGCACATTAGTACAACATCGCAATTATTGACTCTTTCCAGCTGATCTAGAAAAGTCAGAAACAATCCTAGATCCTGTGTTTTCGAGCAGAGGAGACAATTCAATGCAAGCTTCATGTTCATTAACAGCAATAGGTTTTGGTAAGATACTATCCTTCTTATCCTTTATTGCGTTATATGAGGGCAGAATTTTGTGTCCTTTATTAATCAAAGCCTTTCTCAAAATAAGATATTTATTTTTGCTTAGCCCTAATTCCAACATAAGAGCAATGGCTTCTTGGGGGATGGGGATGCTTTTAACAATCCCTTTAAGCCGTTTTGGTGATGCAGTTGGAAGAACATCTGCGATTTGCAACGCCTCTTTAGGGCGATTTTCTTTTTTTTAACATTTCCTTAAACGTGTCATCGATGTTCTTTTTTTTTATAGATTTTGCACACAAATCATTACGAGGCTTACAGGGTGCACCAACAGCAGAAAAATTTATCTCCAGGCTATCATTCATCCACTTATAATATTTTGTTTTAAATTTCAGAATAGAGCCGGAAACGGACTGCATTTTTTTATCAAATAATTTAATAAAATTGTCAGTTTTAGATATTTCTGCAGTGTCCAATTTAGTGTGATGTGAAGATTCAATTGATACAACTACAAGATTAACCTTTTCAAATCTCTGTAGTTTTGAGTTGTCCCATAAAGTTAAGCACAATGCTTCATGATTTACTGTTATTACCATGATTGACGAGTTTTTATGAACTTAAAACTAAACCTAATATTAGCTATCATAACCCAGGTAACTGGGTCTTCAAATACTAAGGTCCACAAAATATAAAAAGGGAGGGTATATTTAAAATAGCAATAATAAAACACGTATCTTTGGGTGGGCCCACAAAACCTTTAATATCATTAATGAAGAACATAAAAACCCTTTTTACCTGACCCAATTATGTAAGATGTGAATACAAGGACACATTAGAAGAAATATATGAATAAGGGCTAACATTTGAAGATTTTCTGTTTAGAAGTTATGAACATAACATACCAGTGTTTGGTATCGTTGAAAAGAAAATTACCTATAGATTGCGATTTTTTAAAATAGGTTGAATTTAGCCATCTTGGTAAAACAAAAACTTGGGTAATCCAAATATGAAGGTAAAAATTTCAGTTTTTGCTTAAATGAAAATTTTCACTATTCAATAAAATATTTATTAATAGACATAATCCAATGATTTTTTGGATTTAACTAGACTTTAAGGTCAACAAATCGAAACAAATGTCAGAATTTATGATTTTCTGAAAACAATCCCACAATTCCTGAAAATAAAAAAAAAATTTCCAAAAATGGGATTTTTTTCGTTTTTTGCTGCCATGTCGTCATTTAAAGCGGGGATTGGAAATAACTTACACACTACATTAGGTATCTGTTGGAGTATCTAAACCCGGTTTCCACTACCCAACTGGAGGCGTGCACAAATTTTAACTGTGAGTTAAAGTTGATATTTACCTCAAAAATATGGCAACTTTGGAAGCGGATGGGGGAAAAGTTTTTACAAATCAAAATTTTTTTTACCACAACTCGCATTTATATAAAAAGACCTTCCAGAGAAGTATATGTTCAGAAGAAAAATATTTGTCTGGAGCGATAAGAAGTTTGGTGCTTTTTGGGGAAAATATCGCCAAAATTTACTTTTTTTTTTAATTTCTACTTTAAACTAATGTAATTTTTGACTGAAACAAGATATTGAACTAATTTTTTTTTATTCAATCAAGAATTTTATTGGCTAAATAACCGTTATTTTAAAACGAAAATTGGTCACAATTTTCCCCCGATATTCGAAAAACTTTGGACCTGAGTCGGACAAAATTTGGAATTTCACATTTTCAAACCGGAATATCTCGGAAACTATTGGAGGTAACCCACACATGTAAGCATGTTTTTTGTTCATCTTTAAGAAGATTACTAATATGTTAATTTTTTGAAAATCGGATGAGAAACAAAAAAATGGCAAACACTCAAAATTTTTTAAGAAAAAAGTACCCAACTTTGGGCTGCCATTTTGCCGCCCCCAAAGGGTGTGGAAGGTTCAAAATCAGAATTTAAACTACATTTTATGTCTTTTATGCATGTTCCAAATTTCATTGCAATCGGACCACAAGTTAACAAATGGCCGAATTATTTCCACAAATTTTGTGATTTATCCCACTGTGCGTTATCTCGAAAATTTGAGGGTTTATTGCAACTTCTCCAACCAGTTTTGTAATACCCTCAGCTAGACTTATAACCTACACTAGGTCATTTTACGAGTGAATTTTCTGTATAGCACAGTGTTTTTGATAACTAATCGAATAATCATTATTTTGCCGTTTTTAAATCTTCACAAAATAATAGACCTTGGTAATTGGTGTATGCTGCGGATGCGGTATATTTTTCTCTGTGCACTTCGCTAAACATACCTTTAAAGCGATGGAAATATGTATATTCAGATTTTGGCTGTCACAATACATGTCGCATAATTCCAAACGAGCATTAGGAAAGAGTGACAAACTCTCTGTTGAAGAAGTCTGTAGAAATAAGAACAAAACAGAGTTAAACATCTATTCAGTCAGATTACATTCAAAGTACTTTTGACTCACCGTGTAATCGATTCTTTCCGGTATACCCAAAAATTTGGCTTCGCATACGCGACGCACTTTTATGCTCACCATTATGGGGGTTGACTGTTTCATGGCACAATCGTAAGCAACCACCGACAGTATATAGTTGTGTGAGACCTTGTGCGAGAGCAGTTCAGTATTTTTAATCGAACCCTCATTATCTATTGTAAATGGCTGATCTCTGTTAAGAATTTCGTATTTGCATACATCGCCATAGAGTGGTGTGCAATCCTTGTCGATAGCTTCCACACGTATGATCTCTTTGTACAGACGACCCTCATCGGCCTCGCAAACATATGACGGTTGTAGGAATGTCGGTGCATACTCGTTAACATCGATAACGGCAATATGGACATTGGCTGCCGCAGAATGAGTGCCATCACAGAACACTGCCACAATCTCAAAATGATAACTTTTGCGTTTCTCGCAGTTTAAAGTGCGACGAGCCTTTAAGATTCCCAAATTGTTTATCAGTTCAATTTGGAATGGTATTTCATGATATGGTTTCTTAATAATATGGAAGTTACATATCTTTTCCTCATCTACTTTTATCAGTGGTGTGATTTCCACCGATGTCTCATTTTCTCTTATGAGTCCATGATACGATTTTTCTAAAATATTTTCTAAACAAGAACAGGGAATTTTATATGCGTTTATTAAATGAAAACGTGAGGTGTGTGCTAATCTCACCGCTTACCTTTTTGTGAAAGATAATCGTCATCGTTTTCACTCGATATTGAAATAGTTTGGTATTTATAAGAAGCTGAAGCGGAGGCAGAAAAGGAAGAAGCATATGTTTTCTGTAGTGTATTGAAGCCATAGAGAAAACATACTACTAGTGCAAAAGCTAAACGCCTCATTTTGCCAAATGATATGATCGATCTTTAAGTGATTGATTTGATTTCTTTTTCTAGGATTTAAAAAGAGTTATATTTTACATAAGTTCCTTTTTTGGTGTTATTCTTTCTTATATTTTGTGTGTTTATATTGAAAGTCAATTTTGTTTCCACGCCTTTTCCCTTAAATAAGCCATGAATGCGTTTTATACGTTACTTTAGTGGTGAAAACAATAAAGATTGCTGTAATAGAGAAGAGAAAGACAAAAATTAATACTAATGTTTTAATTTGCACACATCCGACATCCCTAATACAAAATCAGATATCATTTGATATAAATCGATATTTATTCTTATCCAAGTTTATCTCAAAATTGGGGTATCGAGTGATGTCCGATTAGATCCCTCAAATATATTTTTATTTATTTATTTATTTATTTATTTTTATTTATGAGATAATCTAGCACAACAAGATGTAAATCTTATAAATTATAGTGCTAGTGAGTATAAAAAACATTACACATATTAAATAAAATTAAAAAATAAAGTTAAACTTTGATATTTACGATGCAAAGATAAAAATACAAAATTAAAAGTAACAACTGTTTGAAATAAGTAAGGCATCAAGGGTTAGACAAATAACTGGCAAATTGAATATTTAACCAAAGTTTATTTTAAGCTCATTTTTAAATTTGTTTGCGTTGTTTATGACTTGAATTCGATTAGGAAGAAGGCTTTTAAATTTTTTCTGGATAATATTATTCCCACGATTTGATCTAGCAAATTGTATTCTGCTGTATAGGTAGACAGGTTGCATTGACGTGATTATTTTATGGAATAAAATAAGACTCCTAAATTTAAGAAGGTTTTCAAAACTCATCTTATTAATTTGATATGAAAAACTAGATATAGATTCACGGCGCCCTTTGTTGAAGACATATCTTGCAATATTGTTGTAAGCAACTTTAAGTTTTCCAAAGTCCGCAGTGTCACAGTTTGCATTTTTCACAGCCATATAACAGAACTGGGATAAGATACGTTTTTGCTAATAGCATACGTATATTAAATGGTGTTGAATATTTAACAATCCATAGATTACGAAGCATTCCGAAAATCCTTCCCACTATTGAGTTTAAGTGGTTGGACCAAGTTAATTTAGAATTGAATATTACTCCGAGATTTTTCGATGAGTCTACGAGTTCGATAATATTGTTGTTTATAGAAAGATGAAGATCATTACTTAAGGTTCTTTTACTTTTTGACAAAAAGATGCATTTAGATTTTGAAGGACTTATGCTTAAGCCATTGGCAACAGCCCAGTTGTGTATATTTGCTAAATCACAATTAATATTTTCTACGCATAGATTTATTTCATTAATAGAAGTACTGTTGTAGATTTGGACGTCGTCAGCATACATTTGCACCTTGCTGTGTCTCATTACATCGGGTAAATCTATATATAAACAAAATAAAAGAGGGCCTAGTATATTACCGTATTAAGTTAGATCCGAATTGATCTCAAAATTCTGGATTCAAAAATATCTAGTTAAGATCTATATCGATCTACTTGGATCTAATTAGATCCAAAAAATAAGTAATTTTTGGTGGATAGAATGAGATATTTTTAGATTAAAATAATGACATATATTATATTTAATAAAAACCCGAGTAAAAACGTTTACATTTAATAATGCATTCATTTATATAAATATATATGTTATTGCATTACGTTATATGTAAATACATATGTTAATGTATGTTTACATATAAAACATATAAAATTATATATGGTTAATCCAATTATGTACGAATACATGTATATCTTCTATCTATATATATATATAAAACTCATTTTCTGTTTGTTTGTTCTCTATACAAATTTGCAATTCAAAACGGATTTTCCTCAAGTTTGGCTTGAATAATCCTCGGACCTCAACTTAGATCGTAGTACAGTTTTCATCGACCACGTCCACTTCTACGCCTACTTTTGACAAAAAAAGTAAAACTAAAATTTTTTTTCACCTTTTTCAACCTTTTTCGTTTTTTCGAATACAAACTTCTAAGAAAGTTTTAACGGATTTCTTTGAAATTACTCACATATATTCTACGTTTCCCGAGGAAGGCCGAAGTAAAAGTTTCATTACCATAGCCCACTTCAATACCGTCTTTTGATCAAAAACGTCAAAATCAAAAAATTTCACTATTTTTAATAAAGCATATTTTTTTAACTTTAAAACATTAAATCCAATCAAAACATTTTAGGAAAAATCATTTCGTTTTTAAGAATTTTTTTGCCCCGTATAATATACCTACTGATTTTTTCGCAATGTCTTTATGATTTAATTTTTTTAAAATTTGATTTTTTCTTACCGTTTTTGACAATAACAAGTCCATTAAAAACAACAAAAATAAACTTTTTCGAAACCATGCACTAAAATCAACATGATACATCTTTATTGATAGAGCACATTGATTTATATTCGTGAATTGCTACTGAAAGCATCATTTTGTATTCAACATCTTTAAAGATAAAATAATTTTTTATTTTGTTACCTTATTTCATATATTTCAAATGGAATTTTTAATTTAAAGTTTAGTGTAAAATCCTAACTGATTCTGCAAAACACAACAGAATTAAGTCGTCTATTTCCTAGCTTAAAATTTTTCCGGCATTCAAAAATCCCAGTTGACACGGGAAACACTGGGCACTTCAGCTAGTTACATATAACACAAATCTTAGTTACACTGGGGAGCAAAAGTGAGTGCATGTTCAGCATATTTTTACTTAAAGTGTCATAAAATGGTAAATAATAAAGTAAACTTTCAGAAATTATTCTTTATTCTATTAGCAACAAAATTTTATATTACAAATAATAATAATAACATAGCATTCTCAAAAAAATTCAAAACAAAAACTAATTTAAACACTATTCAGTGTTTATCAGTATTCACTCAGTTTTGCATGTTTTGAATATGTGAAATCATAGTAGGCTTTACTTTTCTGAGCAATTCCAAATTTACCGTTATATTTGTCTTGTAGCTTGTCATCTTCTTTCAATTAATAGTCTTGTAACGTGCTATTGTTTTTTTACTGTTTGTTATCAGTTATAGCGCTTTTACATAATAAAATAAAGAAAAAATTAGAAAAATCCACATAGACACCGAAAATAGTATAGTAGCTTTGACTGAAAGTGGTCACTCATCCAGACTAATTGCAGAGAAATTAAAAGTAAGTCAACGCACCGTCATTGCTGTACAAAAACGACGAAATGTAGTTTCTATGCCGAATACTGGAGGTCGTCCCAGACTACTAAAAGATTCAGACGCGCGACAAATGGGGTGAGAGATGAAAAAATGCTTTCAAAACACCCAAGCAAGCTGCTAATGCTATAAATAAACAAGTAAGTGAATGGACTGCTCCTAGAGCGCTTCAAAGAATCGGTTTAGTGGCAGCAGTCAAAAAGAAAAAACCAGCACTGTCGGATAAGAATATTAAAGCGCGTCTAAAATTCTGCAAAGAGCATGAGCAGTGGACCGTAGATGATTGGAAAATATTATTTGGTCCGATGAGACAAAAATTTACCAATTCCAATATGATGGAAAGGAATACTTCTGGAGCAGACCTCATGAATTTATTCAAAAGCATCATGTGAAACAAACTGTCAAACAAGGCGGAGGTAGTTTGATGGTTTGGGTTGTTTCACTTGGTGGCTTGTAAGAATTAATGGAATAATGAAGAGAGAAGCCTCCAAATCCTTCAAACCCGAATTTGTTGAAAACAGCGCTTATCCCGAGGAAGAAGTCAATTCCAACAGGACGGAGACCCCAAACACACGGCAAAGGTTCAGATCATGAAATGGCCTACGCAAAGCCCAGGCCTCAACACGATAGAAAATTTGTGGTCTATATTGAAGAGGCAATTGGTACAACACAATCGAGCGCCTACTAACATAGAGGAGCTTTGGAACCGTGTAAAGATAGAATGGGAAAATATTCCGAGTGAATTTAAAGAGAACTTAGTGGAAAGTATGCCAAAGCGTATGAAAAACGTTATTGAAAACAAGGGATTGTGGATACCGTACTAAAATGAATACTTTATAGTTGCACCAGGGCAACGTGCCAAACTGAGTTAATTGAGTTGTTGCCTTATGTTTTTGTATTGAATTTTTTGTTTTTGTTCTGTTATCATTATATTGAATACACCTTTTTTTCCAAATAGATTAAAGAATAAATGCTGAAACTTTTATAAAATTTGTTTTATTATTTATCAATTTGTGGACCTCTAAGTAAAAAAATGCTAAACATGCACTTAGTTTTGCTCGACAGTGTATATAAAATAACATATACATGAGTAAAAAAGTTTATATAAAATTATATATGATATTTTCCGCAAATATATGAGGATATAATTTGATCCAAAATATGGTTCTACTAAATTGTATCAGTTTGGATCTAATTATATTTAAATATATACAATTTAACGAAAAACTATTCAATTCTATCCGAGTTTTGTCCCGATATAATTACATCTAATTATATTATAATTGATACAATTAGATATAATTAGATACATAGTAATCCAAATATATTTAAGTTAAAAGATATTAAGTTACATAAAACGTGTTCAAAAGACCAAATGTATGATTGAAATTTGTAAATAACTTAAATTTTTTTTATATTTTCTTAGGCCATCAATGTTTATTTTTAAACGAACTTGTTAATTTAAATTTAATTAAAGAAAATGTTGGTCAATATAAAATGGCCCAGTAAAATCCAAATAACAGGTTGCAGAACAATTTATGCTGTAGTAAAATAGTTTATAATTTCTGTTTTACAACCGATTCTTTTTATATGGAGTTTGTCCTATTTGCAATAGGTTCTTTACCTCCAAACTAAAACAACTTGCTTTAGAACCAGTTATAGAACCGGTTCTGGGACAGTGAAACCTTACAATTTGACTCTCAGGAACTTGTTCTAGAACAGGTTCATAGGTAATCTGTTCTAAAAAATTTGCTGGAGGGTTTATTTGTAACGGAAATCGATTTCGCAAAACTGTAAACTATTTTCGTACAATATTTTGCGATTTTTGAATTATATATAGTTGCATAGAAACTGACTTGGAAATTTCTTCAGTTTTCGATTATATATAAGTATGTCTAAAGACGTTTTTGATATTATGTATTATATATATAATTATGTATTGGGTTATATCTTATTTTATAAAAATTTAATCAAATTTATCAACCATGTATTATGTGCTTATATATAATTTTTTTTTGGTAAAATATTATTATATATAAATACATATTGATACATATGCTATTTTATATGATCATATATATTTATATTAAAGAATATATCGTTATATATATTTTTTTATTCTGGTAGTGTAATATTTAAAAAAAAATGTATTTTGTTTTGAATAAAACGATATCTTGACCTATTCATAGTTATATGTAAAGATATTTCGTTCCATACCAAAAAAAATAGACCTTCTTTTGCATAAAACTATATATTGCAGCATTTAAAGTCTGCTTGCTGTATATTAGTCGGTCCCGAATTTAAAAAACACTTATAAAATTTCCATAGGTAAATTTTGGTCCACCATAGCATCATTTAGTTACATACAAAAATGTAGAGGACCAACATTTTTTAAAATATATGTATGTATTTCAAAAATATATTTAGCATTACGAAAGTTTTGAACCCAATATTGTAAAAAAATTCAAAAAAATATAAATATTCTCGAATTTTTTATTTTTTTCATAATCAACTGGGTAATACGCAACGTTTTTAGTCAAGTAAAATTGTCCACTTTCGGAATCCCCTAATGTGTATTAAAACTTAAAAAAGGTTTATTTGTATGAAATTGTGTATATTTTCATACAATCATATACAAATATTTAACATTTAGTGCAATTTTACCAGGCTGAAACTCGGATATAATTATATTAAGAATTCTCAGTTTAAATACAATAATATACAATTATATCCATTTGATACAGTTCGATACAAAACTAATACAATCTAATACAATTCTATCGGACCATAATTCGGACGAAATTGTACTAGATATTTTTTTAACTGCATTAGATTAGAGCTAAACCCATCCAAATAGATACAATTATATGGGCCCATATTTCGGATGAAATTTAATAAGGTCACATGAAGTTCCATATAAGTTTTTTTTTAATTAGAAATGTAAAAGAATTTATAGATTAAAAGTTTAAATATATGCGCATATATAATTTTGTATGGGGTTTTATATAACAATATATAATTATGTCTTATACGCATAGAAAATATTAATGATGTTGGACCATATATAATCATATCTCAAATTAAATTGTTAATATTAATGTCATATATAATTATATCTTGAATTGCATTATTCATATGGCACTGTTATTTCGGGTTATAACTTTTTGCCTTTTTTGCAAATATCAAATTCTTCATCGCAAAGTCGTATAGACCAAAGATATTACGAAATTATATAGTACTTTTTTCGCCTTCGTTAAAAAAGTTCACGCAACAAACGCGATGTAATATAGAATTTTAGGTTTTCTTTTAAGTATAAAAAATAGCATTTAGTATTTTCTTATAATTTCATTAATATAACAAAAAATCTTACCATTTGGATGGAGGGTGCAAAAAAATTGCGATATTATTATGATATTTCGCGGATTTTTTGAATGAATTCAGTTTTAGTGTCAAGTGATAACTGTTATATATGGTAAACAAATAAAAAACAAATTAAAAAAAAACTTTGGGGGAGCTTAAGAAATTGCATTCTGTGCGTGATCTTTTTTCACCAAAATGACCTAAAGAAATGATTTTTATTATCAGTACAACATTGCCAATAGCGTGGTGCGATGAAGAAATTTTGTCAAAAAAAAGTTATTACCCTAATATGCATATCTTATATCATACACAAAAATTTTTTTATAAGACAGTATATATTATTATATCTTAAACTATATAGCTTATATATGACCATATATGATTACATAAAGTGTTATATATAAGAATGTGTCATTATATATGACAATAGATCTATCATATCTTATTATGTATAGCATATATGATTAATATCTTTAAATGTCAATATATACAACATAAGAAACATATAATAAGATATGGCCATGCATATATAATGACATATTATAATATATTTTAAGATGAAAAAACATAAGACCATATATAATTTTTTTACCAGCAAGTAAAATATAACCGGGATGACCCACCGATTGCACTAAAATTTAATAATGTGATCAAGAATACAAAATGACAAACATTTTTTTAAAATGATTTAAGAAAAGGTTCTGTTTTGTTTTGTTGGTATTTTTTCCGATTTTTTCACACGTCTCAAAATTAATAACACGGCGCTACAAAAAAATGCGATCACTTTTCAAGTGACCTAGTGTAGGTTGTAAGTCTAGCTTAGTGTATTACAAACCGGCTAAGTTTCAATATACCCTCAATTTTTTTTGCGACTGGCGAGCACACAAACCTTTATTCAACAATATATTAAAATTCAGACTATAAATCCATGGATAAAAGACAAAACACGTAATTTATGGTAATGTTGACAAAAACAGATGTCCCCATAAACATAAGACCAACATTTATGAATACAGATTTACTTTTACACCATTTATTTTGCCTGCTCTTCATTAGTAGGTACTAAGACAGGGTGGCAATCATTATTTGATGCGTGCCAAAAACAGACATGTTCTGTTTCAAAAAACTGTCGTGTGCCATCTTAATTCATTTTTTAGAGCCCTAATGTAGTATTTAAAATTCGGAAAATTTTTTCTTTTAAAAATATCATTACCGTTTGCCTTTTTTATGTTTGTGGGATTTCATCTCACGTGCCCGAACTTTTGAAATCGATGTCTTGGGATCAGAATGAAACTTGTACCAAGTTGAGTCCTAGTTAGAGGGTGTTGAATTTCGACATTTTCGTCAAACAGCCCATCTTCCTGATACATATAACTAATTACCTAATGTAGTTAGACAATTTTTTCCAAAATATTTTCGAAAACTTTTTCTTCAATACTAAAAATTAAAAAAAAATAAAAAATTTTGATTTTTTTTTCAGCATTTAGTATTTTTTTAGAAAGCTAATGTATGAGCTTAGTGGTTGCTTAGTGGAATGCGACTTGTTTATCTTTCTTCTTTTCTACCAAAGTGGGATACTTTTTGCACCACAAATTTTGAGTGCTCACCGTTTTTTTATCCGATTTTTATAACATTAACACATTTCTAATCTGTTAGTAAAAGCCTATAAAAAAACATGCTAATGCTTGTGGGTTTCTCTGAAAGTTCCTGAGTTATTCCCATCTAAAAATGTGAAATTATTGATTCGGACCAAATTTAAAATTTCTCATTGAAGATGATTTTTTTTTTATTTTTAACCCTTACTCTGCCGGTCTACGAATTCTTAACAAAAATATATAAATTAATGTTTTATTAATTTATAAATACGATTGCAGAGAATGAGTTATTAGGAAAAAACGCACCCCTTTCCGGGGGGAGGGGTTCAAAGTTGAAATTTTGATTTGCGATTTTATACAAAAGTTCTGAAAAAACAGGAAAAAATTAAAAAAATGCCAATGTTAAAGTGACTCGTAATGTGTTAATGATGATGCCTAAATGATGCCAATACATTCAAAACTTTTGTATAAAATCGCAAAACAAAACTTCAAGTTTGAACCCCTCCCTCCCGAATAAGGTCCAGCAAAAGATTTTACCATCGGCAGATTCAGCGTGGAAAAGTTTCATTAATTTTGGAAACATGCGGCTAAACTTTATTTCAGAAAAAGTTTTTGATCTCAGTATTCAAAAACTGGTTAAACCAGATGAATTAATTGGATTTATTTATTTTGTTATATTTTGAATTTAAAAATAAAATATTTTCCCACATTCCCATTTTTAGTTGTGTTTCAGAATAATTGGAAAACTAAACAGAACTATTTAAATTTTAAGATACAATTAAAAATGGTGTAGAATATTCTTATATTGAAGTATATTTTAAGTTTTTAAAAAAATTCCTGTATTCAGTAACATGTATATAGAATTATAATAGCTGTATTTTTTAATAAACAGAATATTTTTGGAAAAAAACTAAAAAAGCTTTTTTATATACGAGAAAATAGGAAAAGTTATAATATATGACAAAATATGAACATTCATATATGTCCATATATGAGCATATATGTCCATATACCATCAAATTTCGGATCCGAACATATATGTACTCATATATGAACTCATATATGCGGCCATATATGACAATATATGAACTTTTTCACCTGGGTTTTCAAGAAAAATAAAAAAAATTATATATATATTAATTCTCATGTAGTGAGTAAACTAGTTCATACGTATGTTTGATGTTTGGCATGGGATTGTTACCGCTTTTAAAACGTGTTCTGATGATGGGAACCTAGAAAATTCCCGAAATAGATCTATCAACACATTCCTGAAAGGGTCAAATAATAAATTTGAAAACAAAAAACTCTATAGATTATTTGTTAGGACAATATCCTAATGAAGAAATATAGAGTATGGCCTCGAACTTGAATAATTTTCATTTTCATTAAAAAAAATTGTTTTTTTAAATTTTTTGTCTGAGATTGAAGAAAAAGCTAATTACAGTAGGTAATTAGTTATATGTATCCGGAAAAAGGGCTGTTTGATGAAAATGTCGAAAGTCAACACCCTCCAACTCGGAGAGTCCTTCACCGATTCAGCTGAAATGTTGTGTTACAACTACTACCCAGTAGGACTCAACTTGCAGCGAAAACAAATATTTTTAAACAGAATTTTGTTTATAAAATTTAAATATTTCAAAATATTCGAGAAAATGTCGCAATCCAAAAAAAAAAAAATCCGTTCACGTGCCACTACTGACACGCGTGTCATTGTTTTGCCATCACTGTACTAAGACATACACCGGTATTTATTTTCCGTTCAAATGATTGTTTATTATTATCCTGACATTATTTTTTACACTGTTTAATTAATATACAGGGGATATCATCTCATGTGGCCGAACTTTTGAAACCAATTTCTTCCGATCGGGATGAAACTTGGAAAAAGTTTAGTAGTATTGGATAGTAGTTATGACACTAAACTTCAACGGAATCCGTTTGACGTTTTGGACAAACAGCCCTTTTTTAGGATACATATAACAAATTACCCGGGTTTCGGTCTACCCGGTTAGACCGAAAGACAGGGTAGAACGAACACCCGAGAATCCCGGGTAGACCAAAAACCGAATAGACCAGTCTACGTATAAAACCCAGTCAGCGCGATTAGAACAAAGTACTTTTAGCATAAAAACATACCCTTCCCAGCAAAATTTTTTAGAACATATTACCTCGGAACCTGTTCTAGACCAACTCTTTTTACCACCGGTTACATGGAACCGGTTCTAGAGCAGGTTCCTGGGAGTCGAAATGTAAAGTGTCACTGTCCCAGAACCAGTTCTATAACTGTTTCTAGAACCTGTTCTAAAGCAACCTGTTCTTGTTTGGAGGTAAAGAACCTATTGCAAATAGGACAAACTCCATATAAAAAGAACCAGTTGCAGAACCGTAATTAGAACCTGTTATAATACAGTTATAATACAGCTGTTCTGCAACCAGTTATTCGGATTTTACTATTTTACTGGGTTTTTAAACATAAAGGTACATTTTATCAAAGAAGTTACCTTTTTTTTAAAAAGTAGTATTTTTTTAAATGTATCCTGATTTCAAAAATACATTTCTTTAAAAAACATGTATCTTGTTTTCAAAAAGTATCTTTTTCAAAATAACTAAATTTGATAAAAAAAAAAGTATTGTATCTTTTTATAAAAAAGTACATTTTGACAAAAAATATCGTTTTAAAAAAATGTAACTTGTGGGCGTTGTGGTGCTATGGTTAGCGCGTTGGACTGTTACACAGATGGTTTCGGGTTGGATTCCCGGTGACGACATCAATTTAGACAAATAATATGTATAATTTTTCTATCCCTCATATGTATCACAGTGTCACCCTTCGGCGTTTCCATATCACTTAAAAATTACAAAGTAAAATAATGAATCAGGGCTATAAACCAAAAAGCTTCAATAAGTTCGCCAACTCTCCATCAGGTGGCGAGCAACAACTGTTCTAAGACTTATCATCTCGAGCAATTACATTGTTGCCATGTTTGAAGCCCTTCATCTTTCCCCACCTTTCATCTCTCCCTATTCCCTTTCCAAAGAAAGCAAAACGATAATAAGAAGAATTGCCTGAGTGTGGCTTCTCTTAAAAAATGCTACCCTTTTTAAACAAAAATATCTTTTTAAAAACAGCATCTTTTTCCAAAAAAAAAACACATGTTTTCAACAAAAGAATAATTTTTCAAAAAAGTACCCTTTCTCAAAAACAGGTGCATTTTTCATAAAAAGTACCTTAAAAAGTTACTTTTTTTAAAAAATATGTTTTTGTAATGGCACTTTTTTACGTTTTTGATAAAATGTATTTTTTTTTAAAATATGCATTTTTAAAACATGTACTTATTTTTGAAAACGGGGATTTTTTTTTGAAAAGTGTAGTTGTTTCGAAAATGTACTTTTTTAAAAAGGTACTTTTTGTTGAAAAAATATATTTATTTAAAAATGTGAAGTTTCCTTCAATCTTCTTTTATTTTATTCTTCTTAGTTTAAACGAGCTTAAGATCATTTATTTATTAATTATTTATTTCCAATATTTCGTCTCCACATTTTGAGTGCTCGCCATTTTATTTGTTTCTTATCCGATTTTCATAAAACTAACATATTTGTAATCTGCTAAACAAAAGCATGGGCGACATCTCTTAAAGTTCACGAAATATTCCCATTTGAAAATGTGAAATTCCAAAATTGGTCCGAATCGGGTACAGATTTTTGCTAATAGCAAGACTAAATCAAAGCCAATTTTTTTAAAACTTTTTGTTTATTTTACCAAATAAATTTTCGATTAAATAAAAAAAAATTAATGCCAATCAAAAACTACCTTAGTTTTAAATATGAATTTAAAAAAATTAAAATTTTTTTTCCCAAAAAAGCATACTAAGTCTTTATCTCCCTATACATACAATCCCACAATTCATAATATTAAAATTTCCATAAATGGGATTTTTTAATTTCTTGCTGCCATGTCTATACGTAAGGCGGGAATTGAACTTAACATTTACATTTTTTTTAACTTACACCTTATGTAGAGGGCAGCGATTTTATTCAAATACCTGTTTGTAATCAGTAAAACAAATTCGATTGGATAAAAATCTTTTCGGATTTTATTTGCATGTGTTTGCATATTTTGCGTTCAACTAAGAGAAAGAGTTTAAAAATCTTAACACAGCACTTAATTGAAATAAGAAACATCAAATTGCCTCAGACATTTATATTATATTTTAAACCTTCGAGTTATTAATTTAATTTTAAAAAAACTAAAATTTTTTAGCGCATATTTTCTATGTGTGTGCATATAAGTCGTTGCTCTGGTCATGTCGAAAAATTTCGAACTAACTTTCTGTTATCCAATTATGGCCCACATACGCTGGGAATTTGTAATAACTTTGTGCTAAAATTTCCTATTCTGGAGGAAGGTAAGTCAATAATCGCTGTTGTTGGTATGACTGTTTAAACATGAATTTCTTTGAAATGTGATTTTTTCTGATGAGAAAAAAGTTCAATATTGATGGTCTAGAAGGTTTTAACAGCTACTGGAGAGACCTACGTAAGGAACCACGATATTTCTCAAAATTAAATTTCGGAGGCGAATCCGTAACGGTTTGTAGCGCTTTTTGTTTTGTGGTATGGTTGATTTGGCATTTCCAAGCATCAAAACTAATTCTTATGAGTAACATCACAGTATTCGAAGAGAAATTGGTGCCATTTATTGAAAAAGGCAACAAGACAATGCCACAGTACATGTAAGTCGTTAGACGATGGAATGGCTATCATATGCATGTTCTCCGGATCAAAACCACATTGAGAATATTTGGGGGGTATTAACGCGTCCAGTATACTCTGAAAACTTAGTAAAACGTCTTGAAAATCAAGTATACTATTTTTCAGCAAACTTTTTGCTAAAATTCTGTTTTCAGTTAAAGTTTTAGTTATACTTAGCAGCACTTAACTGTGTTGAACTAATGTTTTACTACTATTTTACTAATGTTTTACTAATTTATTTTGCTTAAAAAATTGTGCTGATAAGCACATTGATAGTGTAGACGACAACTAGAGATTAATAAATTTTTTGCAAGCACCCCCCTGACTAAAATTTTGCTGACTTTACTAACTTTTTTTTGAGTATAAGAGACTTATTGATTTTGTTATTCCTTTTTAAATAGTAAAATAAATACTAAATGAATTGTTTTTTTTTTTGTTAAGTATTATTACTTTTTCATTGGTTTTTACATTTGTGCCGAACTTTACGAAATTTAGTGAAATTAATGTGTAATTATAGTTTGCAACGCAGTGTAGTCAAACATGCATTGGAAAATTGTATGCTTTATTCGATTTAAACAGACCGAAATAGCGTTAAGCTAGTGTTATTATTTTATATGTTTTTATCGATTGATGAAAATTAAAACATTAGCAACGCAAAAAAATATATGAATAGTTCTATACACAAATCCTTCAGCCGTTCATAGAGAATAAAGTTTAAGGAAAATAAACGTTATTATTTTTTAAGTGTTATTATTTTTGTATATTATTATTATTAAAATTACTATTATTTTTTGTTTTTATTGTTAGCCCTTTGTTGAAATGTTAAAAACAAAAATCGCATGTATCTTACAGATAGATATATCTATCTATGTATTAACAAAATTCACTTGATGTTTAATGATTTTCCACAAATTCTTCTTTTTTATGTCTTTTTATACTGGAGTATACTTTCGCTGGAGTATACTCGTGCTTACATTCTTCATATTTCACTGACTAATATTTATATGTACATGGAGATATGTGTATTTTCCAATATACATATATTTTATTTGTAAATTTGTTGCTATTTTATTCAAAATTTGTTTAATATTTCGTGGTTTTTTATGTGTACTGTGTTAAATTATGAAAAACAATTTTTGTATGTTTTAGGTAGTTATTTCAGTAACATGCAGATACACACATTACTGACTAAATTTCTTAAGAAAAATATGATAAAAGAGAGAAAAGATATGTATGACATAATTTTGCTTGAGTTAACATATGTTAATACGGTAGTTAGAAGAGTTAAAATATAATATGACAAAGTATTTGTAAGTTTTATGCACTCACTCAGCATCATTTGTAATGCAGGTACCTTTTCTTTAGGAGATGATTCTTTTTACTAATAGGTATCTATATATCCAGGGACGTAGTCAGAATATGTATGAGGTTATTGCTCACAAGCCCTAAGAACTTTTAATTCGCATGTATAAATACATTCAGGAAATTAACCTTCGCACTACCAAAGCTTTTTACATACGTACAGTGAGAGAATTATCTTCACATCAGTAAAGAATTTCTTCAAATGAAGCGTTTATAGAATTTATGAAAGAGTTTCATAAATTTTTTGATATTAAGAAGTTTCTTGAATTAATAAAACTCTTAATGAATGTCTTTAAAATGCATTGGAACTAAGCCAATGAACCGCTCCAAATGATTTTTGTTTAACAATTTCATTGAAGTCAAAAATTATTAAAAGGCTACATTGAAATAATAAATCACATTATAAAATATGTTGAACAGTTGAGAATTAAATCTTAAAACTAAAGTTTAGAAATGTATGAATATGAATGAAATTTTATGAAAAAATAAAAAATAAGTCTGAAAAAATTTCATATCTCTAAAGAAAATTTTCATTAAATTTATGAAAAGATAACACGGTGGTACAAAATTGAATGAAATAGAAAAACCTGGGGAGTGATATTATTATTCTTGTATGTCTTGTCGAGTTAAAGAAGAATCCAATAGTGAAATATGCCGGACACCTCCAAAATCCGGATTTACGTTTAAAAAACCGGTTTTTTTTACCTTTGCGCACTTATAAGCATGTAACTTTGTTGATAATGATCCGATTGTTACTTGATTGGGAAAGAAGAAACTGAGATCTTTCGAATGATATATAATTTATCTAAGAAAACTTGAGAAATTTGGGTATTATTGTCCAGCAAACACAAATTTTGTAGATTTTTAAAAAAAAAATTTCAAATTTGGTTTTTTATACATTATTTTATTAAGAAACTATAATACTATTTAATTTATTCAAAAAGTACGTTTATTTACGATTACAACGCATATTGGGGTTTAAAAATAGATAAGCAATTGACTGAGTTATTTAACTTTTCATGAAAACAAAATTTTTACCAAAATGCCTACATAATGTTTTTGGTGTTGTTTTTATGCACCTTCTATTAAGTTACAAATCAATGTTATCCATGTTATGCATTCGCATTTGGACTTTTTTCCAGATAACCTGGGCCAGTTCAGTGATGAACAAGGCGAACATTTTCACCAGGAAATGGCAACTATTAAAAAACGCTTTGAAGGAAAAAATAAGATAAAAATGATTTCAGAATACTGCTGGTCACTTAAACGAGAAACTGATGATGCTGATTTAAAAAAAAAAGGTCACGCAAACAAAACCAAAAATAAAATTTGTATAAAATGTTTAAAAGCTTATTTTTTTAAAAATCTACAAAATTTGTGTTTGCTCGACAATAACAACCAAAAAACCGTAAATCAGGATTTTGGAGGTGTCCGGCATATTTCACTATTGGAATCTTGTTTTACTCGACAAGCCCTACAAGAAAAATAATATCCGGTCCCAGGTTTTTTGGACTGTCGCACCGTGTAATTTATGAAATCGAATGAATTTTTTTAGGAAACTATGAAATTTTATGAACAAAAGTTTATGGATATTTCTTAATATTAATAAAATTTCTTGGGTATAATTCTTCATTGAATGTATGAAAAAAATTCTATGAAATTGTTTCATTAATAGCATGAAGGATAATTCCTTCAGTGTAGTTTACTACAACCAATATCTTCATATTTTACATATATTTAAAAAATGCATTTACTCCAATATTTCATAATGGGTGATTGAAGAATATATGAAAACACGTTCAAAAGTCTGCAAATTTACATAGTCGGAAAAGTTGCACTGAAATGCCTCTGAAAAATTGGGTAAGTAAAAAATCGGAATACTTTCTAGTTATAGGCTTAGTAGTTCTTTATCGTAAAAAAAAATCACTTACAGTTTTGTGCAATACCCTTGCTTGAAATATCGATTATTTTCAAGTAAAAATGGAGAGTTTTACATTTAAGATCATAAAATAAATGTTTTATTCAACATTTAAAAGTGGTTAATTCATAAGTCCCAAGTTCGGGGAAAAAAATTGATATCAAATAGTTTCTTAAATAATGAATGAGTGAAATTTTATCGATATTGGACAATGAAATCAGGGGCCAGTCATTGTATTTTGAATAATAAATTAATAAAAGCAAAGTTTTTAAAAAATAATAATGGTTTCTGTAATATGTAAAGACAGTTTTTAAAAAATAATAATGGTTTCTGTAATATATAAAGACAGTTCTTATACTAAATAAAGAGTGATAAAAACCAATATTCTGAAACAAGCCATCAGGGATGGTTTCGGGCGTAGAAAAATTAAAAAAAAAATAAAAGGAATATTCGAATCGTAAATAATTAACATTTAATTAACATGTTTCTGATAAAAATTAAAACTTAGTCACTGAGTAAAAAGCATTTTTTAGTTTTGCCCAAAACCGAAAAGTTATCAATGATTGAAAATCTACAAAACCCACACGGATGGGTTCCAGGAGTGCGAAAGTTAAGAAGGTAGAAATGGCTTAAAAATTGCAGTTAAAATAACTACAAATGTAGTCAAAAAGACGATGATAATATTTGAAATAAATATGACTAACCACTCTATGGGCAATGAGGAGTCAAATGCCCTTAAAGTACATATTCCGGGTAGTAGGACATATTATGGAACTAGTAAAATTTGCCATTGATGTGGGTTAAATGTCATTTATATTTAATAAACTGGTCCCCTGACCGATGAAAAGGAGATATACCAGTTCATTAAATATAATTGACATGATTTAACCCACATCAATGGCAAATTATACTAGTTCTATAATATACTAGTATACTAGTTCTACTATACTTTAACCAGTCTCTGGATATGTCCTTTAAGGGCAATTGACTCCTCATCGCCCGTAGGGTTGTTTGTCAGCATCTACTCACAAGTAGAATTGGCTGAGGCGGTAGCGCGCTTGCTTTGTAAGCAAGAAGGAGGTTGTGGAATCGAGCCCCGCCGGCGGAAATTCATAAAAGATTTTTTTAAATTTATAGGTTTTTTTCATTAATTTAAAAGTCTATTTTTAGACATATCACTAGAGTTGTGTAGTTCGTGAACGACCTAGTTCAATTGAACTAGTCTTTTCTTTGAACTAGTGAGCTGGATCACAATCATCAGCTCTTTTAGGTCTTTCGCTCTTTTCGTTCTTTTGAGTAATATTTCTTTTCTTTATGTTGCTTTTGAGTTTTCTTTAACGTTGCCAGCTCAATTTTTTTTAACGTTTAAAGCAGACGTTATTCATTTCTTCTTTCTTTCGAAAAATTTTTATCTAGTTATTTAAAAATACAATCATTTCTGAAAATTAATAAAAAAAAATCAATTTTGAGTTTATAAAATGTCTGGAAAACGTAAACACAGTGCTATATGGCTTCATTTTACTGAAGATAGTGACCAAAGAGCTAAATGTAAGTACTGCAAAACAAGCCTCAGTATTGCTGGAGGTTCTAATGGAAATTTAAGCCGACATTTAAGAGTAGTTCATCCGACGACACCAATCGCAATGGAGCGACAAACAACAAATATGGATTTAATAACCACAAATTTGGATGGTGCTTCTTTAGAAAATGAACAGCCTTCAACTAGCAATCAAATCAGGACACAACCACAACAAAGTATAACTCAATTTTTCCGAAGACCTCCAGCAATTCGAAAAGTTGAGCAAATTGATAAACAAGTTTTAAAGTTTATTGCAAAAGGACATCATGCTCTGAGAATTGTAGAAGAACCAGAATTTAAAAAACTAATTGAGGTAGTATCGAATTGTCCAGGATATAATTTGCCCAGCAGAAAAACGTTATCAAATAATTTGTTACTGAGCACCCACAGTGAAATTTTAAATAATGTGAAGGAAAAGATAAAGTTGGCTACAGCTGTTTGTCTAACAACGGATGGTTGGACATCTGAAACTAACTGTAGTTATTTAGCTGTGACAGCACACTATATTGATGAAGATTCAAAGCTCCAATCACATTTAATATCTTGTGATATGTATAGCGAAAGGCACACAGCTGAAAATTTATCAAATTTTTTGAAAAAAGTTATTTCTGATTTTGAAATTCTTAATAAAATTACTGCTGTGGTAAGTGATAACGCACCAAATATTGTTGCAGCCATCCGGCAAGGGCAGTGGAGAAGAATTGGGTGTTTCGCACACTCCTTGAATCTGATTGTTCAATCAGCATTGGGAGTAGTTAGCGAAACAGTCGGTAAAATAAAAAGAATTGTGGAATATTTTCACAAAAGTACACAAGGCTTAACAAAATTACAAGAAACTCAGAGGCAGATGCAGCTTCCTGATTTAAAACTGAAACAGGACGTTGTTACACGTTGGAATAGCACCTACGAAATGTTGCAAAGAGCAGTTGTTCTGATGAATGCTATTATATCAACACTTTCGTTGACTCGACCAGAACTTATGTTGCCTTTGGACGAGTGGGATTTAGTTAAGGAGATTGTTCCGATTTTGAAGCCATTCTATGAGGTAACTGTTGAAATTTCCGCAGAAAAAAACGTTACGCTTTCAAAAGTAACAGTCTTATGTAATCTTCTGGAAAGTTACATTTCAAAATGCGTATCATCAAATACAAAAATAAATAATATGCTGGCAATAATCCAAAGAGAATTAATATTGCGTTTTGGAGAGTTCGAAAGGAATTCTCTATACTCAGAAAGCACAATTCTAGACCCGAGATTCAAGAGAAAAGGTTTTAAAAATGATATGTCCTACGATAGTGCCGTAAAAACTCTAAGGCAGAGAATAGCTCTTATAAGACTGCCAAACTCAACAACAACCACTGATAGTGAAATAGAACCTCAGGCCAATTTAAACAACGAGCAGGTTTCTAGTTTATGGAACGACTACGACCAGGATTTTATCCAAACCGTACGGCCAGACAACAACGTTGCTGCTGGTATTAGAGAATTCGATAAGTATTTGAGCGAGGAATACTTGGATAGAAAAAGTGACCCACTAGTTTGGTGGAATGAACGTAAAAAATTTTACCCAAGAGTTTACTTGTACGCCTTGAAGCGATTGTGCATAGTAGCTACATCAGTACCATGTGAGCGCATTTTTTCGGCCACTGGTCAAATAATTAATGAAAGGCGCACGCTTTTGAAACCAGATAAAGTCTCCAGTTTGGTTTTTTTGCACAATAATATGTAATTTTAGAACACCAATTATTTCAAAATAAGTGTGTTTAGCAATTTATAATTATAAATAATATGGGCTTTTTTAAAAATTCTCGACACCTAGACAATTTTTTTTTTTAAGCCACCAATATCGCTTTGTGTGTCGATAAACCGACATTTGATCATGCGAAATCCGTTCGCGTTAATCATTTTTCGTAAACTGCTCAAATTTTACAGCGGTTTAAAGTTAAAATTATAAAAAAAATCTTAAAATTACAGTTTTTGTTTAATTTAAAAAAAATAACGCATGTGGATAAAATTCGCAAAGGGCTTTCTGAGTATACCAAAATATTTGTAACAGCTTCAATACTTTTTAAAATACACTGAAAAAAAATTAAAAAAAAAATATTTTTTTAACGTTTTTGCGTTTAAAAACGAATTTAAAATTGTTAAACATTTCAGAAAATTAGGGCTTATATTAGACATAATTTTCAATATTTTGTGAAAAAACTTTATGCGTATCGCGAATTGTTTAAAAGATATTACCATTTAAACTTTACAGCTCATGATTTTTTCATAATTTTTTATGACGAAAAAACGGGATTTTTTATTCAAATATTAACATTGTACCGATTTTAAGATACATGTTGGGATTCTGAATTACTTATTAACAGGAAATAAAATTCACTTCTTTGCAATTTGTAAAATTAAATATTTTATATTAGGATGCTTTTTGAGGTTATGAAAATGAATAAAAAAACTTGCAAGTTTCAAGTAATTTTTTTCATTTTTCCACTTTTCAATGGCCACCAATTCATTAGGTAAAGACTTTTCAACGTGAAACTTCCATGTCTTTAAAGTATATTCTTCCAAACCCTGATCAAAGTTTCTCTCAATTCGAAATAAGAGCCATAATGTCGGTTTAAGCAGGTGTTCAGAATTATTAAAATAGCCCATATATTCGTTTAAGGTTTTTAAAACATTGAGGCCCGATTACTGAATGTGCAGTTAAAATTTAACGAACAGTTAAATTAAAATTTTATATGGGAAGCTACAACAAATGTGTAAGTTAAAGTCCCAATTAGTAGCTAACGGGCCATTCAGTAATCGGGCCTGAATATCTCAAACTGAAATTTTCTATAAGACTGAGTTATTTTTATTTTGTTTTTATGTTTCATATATGTTATATTTTTTTTCTTGTTTTTTAAATAATTCTCAATCTTAACAAGATTGTTATAATATAGTTTTATTAACAATATAATAAAGTTTTTTTTGTAACATTGTTTTAAACTATTTTTATTATTTAAAAAAAACTGCACCGATAAAATTTCTCAGTTGCTCAGTTAAAGAATTCCTCAGCTAAATCCTGAAAAATTCAAATTAACTGAATTAGTTGAGTCTGAGGTTCATTTTATTCCAGATAATTCTGTAAGTTATATATGCAACAAAAAATGTCAATAGCAAAATAATTTAAAATTTTATAATTACGTACCATTTTATGATTTAACAATAATTTTAAATATATTTTAAAGTGTTGAATTATTCTCCGAAAGTAAATTTAATAGAAAGTTTTAGTTACACATTTTGTTTACACATTTTGTTTCGCATTTGTTTCGCAGTTCACTTCAAATAGTTCGTGTCGCACAGCTCAATTGAGGATAAAGAGCTGTTGAACTAGAAGAGCGAACTAGTTCATTCAAAGGAGCTGAACTGTAAAGAGCGATCTTTAGAAAGACCTAAAATGCCCAAGCCTACATATCACCAAACACGCACCAGGTGCCCGAAATGGGGAAATACGTCACCTCTAATGACAACGCCATGTTAAAGTGATATGTACCTTTCATATAAAAAGTCCGATCGCGGACGTGACACCGCCACCTTGGGACATATTCTGCGTGTCCGTGGCATGTCCCTTCGCAAGTAGGGCATATAGTTATTTATAACTATTGATAAACAAAAACTACAATGGAAGTAAAAACGACTATCGAAGCGGTCAAAAACAACTAATCTTAAATGAATGCATAAACCATAAAAACGAGTAACAAAACAATAAAAACCATGAATATACAACGACTTCATAAGTTGTCAAACCTACTGTTTTTAACAGTTCTTTTTTCGGTGTTTTAAAATTTTTTTTAACTACAAGGCCAGTATTAATATTTATGGTACATATTTGATTCCCAAAGTTTAAAATCAAACTCGGTGTTAAATGTGTTTCGTAATTTTTTCAGTTTTCGAGAATTCTATCTCTAAGTAATTCATCGACCTAATCAAATATTCACACAGTGGAAAGTCATTTAAGAGGAGATACATTAGTGAGAAAAAAGTTATTTTATCAAAGCATTTTTATGCAAAATTTGCTATTTGTCTAAAATATTACATTTCACCATTGCTTTCCAGGATGACGCCAAGGTCCAGCATTTAGTATTTTTTATATAAATACATTTCAAAAGTATTTTTCCAAATTTTGGTACACATTTGTCACAAAAGTAGGATTTTTGTTAGAAACATTTTTTCAAATATAAACATTTTTAGCTGATTTTTTGCACATATACTTTTCAAAGTTGGCCTCTGGGATCATCTTGGAAAGCTGTGCTGCCATATACAATTTTTTACAAATCGTGCTTTCTGCATTTGAGGCACCATATTGAAATAATTGTGCTACTGATGAAACACCTCTTCCTAATAGGCTCTTTGTACTCTATGACCATTTATAAAGGTCAATTGCAAGTTTAGCGATAAAATTCGTTTAAACCTTAAAAATTGGGAAAAATAAAAACCACTAAATACCGGGTTAATTTTAATCTACAGTTTTGTGAACCAAATATGTACCTCAAATAAGAATACAGCGGTTGTCTTTATATTTCAACAGAAAAGCAAAGAAAAAAAATATTAAATTCAAGTAAAAACATACTTAAAATAAATGAAAACGCTGTTTATTTACAACAAAGCATGTTTTTACTTATTTTAACTAATTAATTTTAACATGTTATAATTTTTATTTTTTAATAGAAAAATACCCATTTAAGTTCAAAAATAATTGCATTTAGTATACCAACTTCTGTTATTCTATTGTTCCATCCCTTCTGTTATTCTATTGTTCCATCCCACATTGTTGAAAATAAAACTATATATTTTTTTAAAAAGTTTTTATTAATAATTTAATATTTAAATAATTTAAATACACTAGTAAATTAATACTAAACAACTCTTAATTTACATGTGTATGTAACATGTGTATGTTACATGTGCAATGTAGGGTGGCACTAAAAATTCAACCTTCGATTTTCAATAGTTTTCGCACGGAATATCGATCCAGTTGATATAAAACGGCTATGGTCAAAATTTGAGCAAAATCGGACAACTTTAAGCCGTGCCCCAAAGAGGTCAAAGGTCAAAATATGGTATATTGTGTTTTTTATGTATTCTTTATTTATTTTTATTGTTAATCTTATAAACAATTACAATATTTCTTTCTAATGTGATTAAGAATGTTCCATAATATTTTTTTTTTGTTCAACAATTTACCCGTCTGTGCCCTGAGGGTCTAAATGACCCTTTTAAAATGACTTTAAAATTACAGTTTTAAGAAACAATTCATATTATTCTTTAGGAAATATTATGAAACTTTCAGTTCAGAGGAATCAGAAAACACGGAACCCGTTGAAACTGATGAATATGAAGTTGACCTTAATTATGCAACTCCTTTGGAAACTATTCATAACGAAGCACCACAAAGAATAAGGGGAAGCAAAGAGATATTGACACCAAGACTTGCAACAGTTTTTGATAAACTAAAAATTAGTTCCAGGGATGCAGTCCATTTATTGGTATCAGTTCTTGATGCAGCTCGGAATACATTTTAAATCGTAATAATATTCGCAAACAAAGAGATATTTTAAGAAAAACAAAAAGCGAACAAATCGTGTCTGAATTCACAGCAAACCCTGCACCATTGACAATTCATTGGGATACCAAGCTCTTATCTAGTGTTACAGGAAAAACTGAATATCGTCTTGCTATAATAGCAACTGCTCCAGGTCTTGATATACCAGCAGGAACTGGGTTAGAAATATCATCTGCCGTTTATGATACTTTGGAGGAAAATAATATTTTAGACAAAGTAGAGGCATTTGTGTTCGACACAACCGCGTCGAACACACGGAAATTTAGAGGAGCTTGTAACCTTTTGGAAAAAAGAATTGGTCGAGATGTGTTATACTTAGGGTACAGTCATCATATCTTTGAAATTATTTTATCATCAGTGTTCATGGAAGCAAATATAAGTGCTTCTATTGGTCCTGAAATAGTAATATTTAAGAAATTTAAGAAACATTGGTCTAAAATACAGCAGGATGCTTTTTTGACTGGATTAACACACCCCAGATTCAATGAAATTTTAAGTGGTGATCGCGCTAATATTTTAAAATTCGCGAACGATAAAATAACGGAAGACTTTCCTCGTGATGACTACAAGGAATTTTTGGAATTAATAATAATACTCTTAGAAGGAATTCCACCTAGGGGAATTCAATTTACAAAACCTGGTGCACTGCATTTAGCCAGATGGATGGCCAAGGCCATTTATTGCCTAAAAATTATTATATTTCGAGACCAATTTCCCGAAATAACCAAAACTGAAATAAATGGTTTGATTGAAGTAGCTGGATTTGTGGTTAATTGCTATTCGATTTTCTGGTTTAACGCTGATAAAGCAGGCCTAGCTCCTGTAAATGACATCGAATTTTTAATAAAATTAGAAAATTATAAAACAATTAACAAACCTATAGCTGAGAAGGCCATATCAAAATTGTTAACCATATTTAGTATTTGAATGAAGAATGTGTAATCGAATGTGTAAATCGAATGTGTAAATCGATTCTTTCGCCTTATTCGGCGAAAGAATCGATTTAGCTACAAAGATTGGCTACAAAGATGCTAGCAACAAACTTGTCTGAACAAAATCTAGAAGAAGAAGGAGAGGAATATCCAAAAAGACTAACAATAAACCAACCAAATTTAAGCCATTTAATTGCCAGATACAATAATGTAATTTTGGAGGAATTATTTTCCAAAAACACTAACAATCTTTTACAAAGGTTTAACATTTCTTCACACTTTTTAAAAAAAGACTCAAGTTGTTGGCCAATTTTAGACGACTATCGTAAAGGAAAGAACATACTTTGAAACTTAAAAATTGTCAATGACTGCGCCGAAAAAAGAAATCCACGAGAAAATTACAAAAGATGAGGATCAGAGGCAGCATTTATTTAAAGTAATGACAACTTGTTTTATTAATTTTAATTAAAGATTTGTATGTTAAAATTTTTTGTTTTTCTTTTTGTTTCAGGTTGTACAAAATTAAAGACAGCACTTTTCAAAAGAAGCAAATTTACAAAACTTAAGAACTAATTATAATTAAAGTGTCTTATATTTTATTTTTTACGTATTTACGTATTTTTACGTTTAAATTTTTTTGTTTTTATTAAAAAAGTTAATTTTATATGTAAAGTATTTATTCAATGTTTAATTAAATAAAACTTTTGACACCGGTGGGCAAAAAGGGTTAATGATTTAAAATTGTCATAGATAATTTGTTAGCATATCTCAGATAATTAAAAAAAAGTGCAGA
Source organism: Delia radicum (assembly GCA_021234595.1). Lineage (NCBI taxonomy): Eukaryota > Metazoa > Arthropoda > Insecta > Diptera > Anthomyiidae > Delia > Delia radicum. The sequence continues at coordinate 10,550,970 of CM037856.1, read as the reverse complement.
ATATTACGGTTTTACAGTACAAAATATATTAAACTTTAAAACCCACTGGGCACGGAAGGGTTAAATTTTTCATTTTTTTTATAATTATTAATAATTGCACATTGTAAATGAAGTGGAATGATTTTTTATACAAATTCGGGCAAAAACAAACAACTTCTTCAAAAAAAAACGTTTTAAAAATATTGGGGTTAAAAAAGCTGACCTTTGACCTCTTTGGGGCACGGGAAATATTTGTCCGATCTTCCTCAAATTTTTATCATGTCGTTTTTACACCAAGTGGCACAATATTCCGCGCGAAAAGCTTTAAAATTCAAAAAAAAAAATTTCGTCCTTATAACCTGCTGCCACCGTAATAGGGTGGCACCAAAAATTCAATCTTCGATTTTCAATAGTTTTCGCACGGAATATCGATCCAGTTGATATAAAACGGCTATGGTCAAAATTTGAGCAAAATCGGACAACTTTAAGCCGTGCCCCAAAGAGGTCAACGGTCAAAATATGGTATATTGTGTTTTTTATGTATTCTTTATTTATTTTTATTGTTAATCTTATAAACAATTACAATATTTCTTTCTAATGTGATTAAGAATGTTCCATAATATTTTTTTTTTGTTGAACAATTTACCCGTCTGTGCCCTGAGGGTCTAAATGACCCTTTTAAAATGACTTTAAAATTAAAGTTTTAAGAAACAATTCATATTATTCTTTAGGAAATATTATGAAACTTTCAGTTCAGAGGAATCAGAAAACACGGAACCCGTTGAAACTGATGAATATGAAGTTGACCTTAATTATGCAACTCCTTTGGAAACTATTCATAACGAAGCACCACAAAGAATAAGGGGAAGCAAAGACTTGACACCAAGACTTGCAACAGTTTTTGATAAACTAAAAATTAGTTCCAGTTATGCAGTCCATTTATTGGTATCAGTTCTTGATGCAGCTCAGAATACATTTTAAATCGTAATAATGTTCGCAAACAAAGAGATGTTTTAAGAAAAACAAAAAGCGAACAAATCGTGTCTGAATTCACAGCAAACCCTGCACAATTGACAATTCATTGGGATACCAAGCTCTTATCTAGTGTTACAGGAAAAACTGAATATCGTCTTGCTATAATAGCAACTGCTCCAGGTCTTGATATACCAGCAGAATCTGGGTTAGAAATATCATCTGCCGTTTATGATACTTTGGAGGAAAAAAATATTTTAGACAAAGTAGAGGCATTTGTGTTCGACACAACCGCGTCGAACACACGGAAATTTAGAGGAGCTTGTAACCTTTTGGAAAAAAGAATTGGTCGAGATGTGTTATACTTAGGGTACAGTCATCATATCTTTGAAATTATTTTATCATCAGTGTTCATGGAAGCAAATATAAGTGCTTCTATTGGTCCTAAAATAGTAATATTTAAGAAATTTAAGAAACATTGGTCTAAAATACAGCAGGATGCTTTTTTGACTGGATTAACACACCCCAGATTCAATGAAATTTTAAGTGGTGATCGAGCTAATATTTTAAAATTCGCGAACGATAAAATAATGGAAGACTTTCCTCGTGATGACTACAAGGAATTTTTGGAATTAATAATAATACTCTTAGAAGGAATTCCACCTAGGGGAATTCAATTTACAAAACCTGGTGCACTGCATTTAGCCAGATGGATGGCCAAGGCCATTTATTGCCTAAAAATTATTATATTTCGAGACCAATTTCCCGAAATAACCAAAACTGAAATAAATGGTTTGATTGAAGTAGCTGGATTTGTGGTTAATTGCTATTCGATTTTCTGGTTTAACGCTGATAAAGCAGGCCTAGCTCCTGTAAATGACATCGAATTTTTAATAAAATTAGAAAATTATAAAACAATTAACAAACCTATAGCTGAGAAGGCCATATCAAAATTGTTAACCATATTTAGTATTTGAATGAAGAATGTGTAATCGAATGTGTAAATCGAATGTGTAAATCGATTCTTTCGCCTTATTCGGCGAAAGAATCGATTTAGCTACAAAGATTGGCTACAAAGATGCTAGCAACAAACTTGTCTGAACAAAATCTAGAAGAAGAAGGAGAGGAATATCCAAAAAGACTAACAATAAACCAACCAAATTTAAGCCATTTAATTGCCAGATACAATAATGTAATTTTGGAGGAATTATTTTCCAAAAACACTAACAATCTTTTACAAAGGTTTAACATTTCTTCACACTTTTTAAAAAAAGACTCAAGTTGTTGGCCAATTTTAGACGACTATCGTAAAGGAAAGAACATACTTTGAAACTTAAAAATTGTCAATGACTGCGCCATAGAAGAATTCCACGAGAAAATTACAAAAGATGAGGATCAGAGGCAGCATTTATTTGAAGTAATGACAACTTGTTTTATTAATTTTAATTAAAGATTTTTATGTTAAAATTTTTTGTTTTTCTTTTTGTTTCAGGTTGTACAAAATTAAAGACTGCACTTTTCAAAAGAAGCAAATTTACAAAACTTAAGAACTAATTGTAATTAAAGTGTCTTATATTTTATTTTTTACGTATTTACGTATTTTTACGTTTAAATTTTTTTGTTTTTATTAAAAAAGTTAATTTTATATGTAAAGTATTTATTCAATGTTTAATTAAATAAAACTTTTGACACCGGTGGGCAAAAAGGGTTAATGATTTAAAATTGTCATAGATAATTTGTTAGCATATCTCAGATAATTAAAAAAAAGTGCAGAATATTACGGTTTTACAGTACAAAATATATTAAACTTTAAAACCCACTGGGCACGGAAGGGTTAAATTTTTAATTTTTTTATAATTATTAATAATTGCACATTGTAAATGAAGTGGAATGATTATTTATACAAATTCGGGCAAAACTTTAGAATTTAAGCTTGTAATTGGTAAAAAAAAATCGTATTTTTTTTAATCATTGAGCTCAAAATTTGTTCTTTAATACTAATTTAAGAAAATAATTGCAAGTAGTTGTTAGAATGATTTAGGTCCATTTCTGCAGACGGACTGTTTGTTTAAAGTTTTAAACAGTGATGCCAACTTGGTGCTTTTGGCACTATTTATGATTCTTTTATGTGCCAACACATAAAAAAGCACTAAATTGGTGCTTTTGATATATCGTTAGTGCTTTTGTTGCTTTTTAACCAATTTCGCTTTAGTTCAAAACAATCCTAAAGCTGTTTAAAAAGCCCTAAAGCTGCAGTAAAGAACTCAAATTTTTTACAATTCTAAAACAAAAGGTCTTCCTTGTTAAATAAATACTTTTTTTAAATAAATATTTTTTTATGTGGGCGAATATTTTCGAAAAAGTACGAACAAATACTGGACTAAACACCGATATTATCGGTGAAGAAATGTGGTTACTTTATTTTAGCAGGCAATTCAATTACAAAACTGTTTTCTGGTCAACTTAGGTTTATTTGTTTAGCTTTGTAACTGCTTAAAGGGGTTACAAATGTTATAAAATATAAGTTTATTTCTTTTAAGTTAGGGTTAATTTTTAAGTTTTTTAAAATTCACAATTTTGTAATTATTCACAAATAATTTTCTATATGTTTTGAGGTTGTAGATTTAAGTTATTATTTTAGGTTTTAAGTTGTAACTTTATATTTAATTTGTTGGATTTAATTATTATTTGTTTGCCCGTGTTGTTGAATTGATGATGAGTTTGCGCTAAAAACTTTCAATCTTGGCATCCAACTGTAATTGGCTGCATTTGATGTTACAATAGCTGATGTTAGGGGTATTGTTGAGTGTCAGGGTTACCAGTGTTCACTTGTGTGAACAGTACCCAAATTTAAAAGAAAATGGTGTTTGGTACTTTTATACGCTTTTTGCTGTCATAATGTTGGCAACACTGGTTTTAAAGTTCAGCAAGTTGAAATCAGTACAAACATTTTTAAATTTTACCAAATGATCCGCGTTAGAATAGCCACGTTACCAACGAAAGTCAAAATGTACCGCAAAACGTACATTTGTACTATCCCAAGAAACATTTTTACGGACTCTCCGGCATGTACGGATTCTTGAATCCGGGGTTTACGGTACGTTTTCGGACCGTTTAATCGGATTTTCGAAAACACGTTTTTAGTCCGTTTGGGGATATCAGTTTTCGTGCCGTTTAATACGGACTTCACCGATTTTCATCCGTTTCAAGTCAGTCACAATCGGTAACAATTTTTTTCAATTTGTTTTATTAAAATAAAATTAAGTAAATAATATAAAAGATCGGGGCGCCAAATAAATTCAGATAGCATGCATAATATGCATTGCATTCGTTAGATGGTAAGTATTTATATAATTTAAAACGCTCAAATGAGATTGCAAACAAAAATATATTTGTTCATAGAATCCATCGTTTTTAAACCCCACTTAATATTTTTTACATGTAGATATCTAATTCAATAATGGGCCACAAACTAACAATGATGCTCTTGGTGGAAACAAAAAACTGCATCGAAAAAGTAAGTATCAATTTTTTTTTTTTAAATAAAAAAAATATATTCCAAGAAAACTCTTACTATCTCTTGAAACTAAAATAATAAATTCTTTTTTCCTTTTAGATTTTGAATATTATCGACCACAAATGTTCCGTGATGCTGCTAAGCTGGATACAAAAAGTAGCTGTGGCGAATTTCGTATTTAATTAAAGTTAAATGAAGTATATTTTAATATTTTTTCAAATAAATTAATAAATGTATAAAAAAAAATAAAATCCATTGAGTTTTTTGTAAAAAAATGGTTAGAATACGGGCCATATAAGTATTTTCAACGATCCGTTTATTGTCCGTTTTATATCCGTAAAAAACGGAATCATCCGTTTTCAGCACGACAAAACGGTCCGGAAACGGTCCGTATTTGACGGACTTTAAACGGATATGAGTCAGTTTTTAACACGACCCAACGGTCCGTAAACGGTCCGTCATTGACGGACTTGCAACGGATTCGAATCCGTATTCGATGTTCCTTTTAATCCGTTTTCTGGTCCGTATACTGATCCGGAAAACGGTACGGAAACGGACTCCGGATCCGACTATGCTGTACCGAAAACGGCACATAAACGGACCGGATTGTTTGCTGGGATGTTTGCCATCCAAAGTGTTCCAAAGTGACACTCCACAATTTATATTTGAAAATGGAAAAACATACAGTAATAAACAAGTTTTTATTTAATACAAATATTTAATATTTAGAAATGTGATTTCACAAATGGAGAGTTTTTGATTACAAAATAGTTTAATAAGAACACACCGAAATTCTTTCTCAAATGTAACAAAATGTAAAAATAATATTATATGATCTTGTATAATGAGATCCAGTTTTGTACAATTTAATATAGTTAAGTATGACATCATGTATAGTGAGATACAATGTTACTTGGCACTGTAATTTTTCTTAAAAAGGCATATTTAATTGTATCTTACAATTTGTTATACCATTGGAAGAATTAAATTAATATATGGGATTAAACAAAACAATATATTGTCCCATATACAAAATATAAAAAAATTAAGTTGTGGAAAAGTTGAGTTTTTGTTTTGAAGTCCATAACATCATACTCAAAGTTTAAATATCAACTCGAAAATTTTCATAGAAAATAACTATTAAAAATAGCCGGTTAAAAAAAATTAATATGGAGCTTTATATACTAGAGTTGGGATTAATCGTTCATTTTGGTGACTCGGTCATTATCGTTCAATTCGAATCAGTGAACTAGTTCGCTCAAATCGCTCAATCGTTCTGTTTGCTTGGACTTGTGACTGATCTGCGTGTTGTGAACTATATCGTTCGTTTGACAATTATTACGCATATATATTATATATAGTTTTACGAGGTTTTTTTACAAATTTTACTGTACATAGACAAAAAGTGTTATAAAACTGCTACTTTTTTAACAAAAATTTATTTATTTTGTGTAAAAAATATTTTATTTGCACGACTACAATTGCTTTTCCTAATTTGAAACAATATTATTACTATTTTCTAAAAAAAAATAATTGCTCAATTGAGTGAGTCGTTCAATTGAACTAGTTCGTTCATGAACGACACAACTCTATTATATACAGTTTCATTCGAAAAATGGGCCCATATGAATTTATCAGTTTCGATCTAATTGTATTTAATTATATTTTATCGGCTACAACTTTATATAAATACAAGCCGGCTAAAGCCGGGCTTGCCCGGAGTGCACCTACACGCTGATAAAATGTATGATTGAAGATGATTTTGGACACAAAATTATCATATTTTGATTCTAATTATCATTTGCATGACTCTGGATAATCATATTACGATTACCGAAGTCGATTTTATCGTCATTTAGGATCATAATCTGATTGCTACGAATTGTAGTCATAACATGATGCTCTTAAACCATTATAAAGATGCTCTTTTTTCTGCGTGTAGTGCTGCCTAAAACTTTTTATTCATTGTAAGTTTTGCAAATATTAAAAGAGTTTTTTTATATAATGACTAACATGTGGAATATTACACAGAATTCACATGATGTTGATCACAGATCCAGATCCTTGCCTGTAAACTCTAGCTGAAGGAGTTTGAAGTTTCATAACAATGTAGTTTGTGTTTGGATTTTATTTACCTATAATTAATAATTAAGTTTGTTATAATTTTTATTAAAAATAAAAATTATGTTTTTTCGACCTTTACTTGTGCAATGAAAATGAAAATTATTCATGTTCAAGGCCATACTCTATATTTCTTCATTAAGATATTGTCCTAACAAATAATCTATAGAGTTTTTTGTTTTCAAATTTATTATTTGACCCTTTCAGGAATGTGTTGATAGATCTATTTCGGGAATTTTCTAGGTTCCCAACATCAGAACACGTTTTAAAAGCGGTAACAATCCCATGCCAAACATCAAACATTCATATGAACTAGTTTACTCACTACAAGAGAACTAATATACATATGAGTTTGAAGTTAAAGATTATAACCATTGATCAAAAAATAAATTGAAAACTTGTTTGATGTGCAAGATCCACCTCTGGTGGATATTCAATACACGTTTTTTGTTTTTCTCTCCTTTTTATATTTTGTTTAGTTTGTAAACAAAACAGGGGAAGTAAACTTGGCGGTACTTTGCCTTTTTTACAAGTTTGTTATAATTTTTATTAAAAATAAAAATTATGTTTTTTCGGCCTTTAATTGTGCAATGAAAATTATTCAAGTTCGAGGCCATACTCTATATTTCTTCATTAGGATATTGTCCTAACAAATAATCTATAGAGTTTATTGTTTTCAAATTTATTATTTGACCCTTTCAGGAATGTGTTGCTAGATCTATTTCGGGAATTTTCTAGGTTCCCATCATCAGAACACGGTTTGAAAGCGGTAACAATCCCATGCCAAACATCAAACATTCATATGAACTAGTTTACTAACTACATGAGAACTAATATACATATGAGTTTGAAGTTAAAGATTATAACCATTGATCAAAAAATAATTTGAAAACTTGTTTGATGTGCAAGATCTACCTCTGGTGGATATTCAATACACGTTTTTTGTTTTTCTCTCCTTTTTATATTTTGTTTAGTTTGTAAACAAAACAGGGGAAGTAAACTTGGCTTTACTTTGCCTTTTTTACAAGTTTGTTATAATTTTTATTAAAAATAAAAATAATGTTTTTTCGACCTTTAATTGTGCAATGAAAATGAAAATTATTCAAGTTCGAGGCCATACTCTATATTTCTTCATTAGGATATTGTCCTAACAAATAATCTATAGAGTTTTTTGTTTTCAAATTTATTACTTGACCCTTTCAGGAATGTGTTGAAAGATCTATTTCGGGAATTTTCTAGGTTCCCATCATCAGAACACGTTTTGAAAGCGGTAACAATCCCATGCCAAACAAACATGAGCAACATTGATTATTAATAGGTTTTTTGTTAAAGTTCTGCCTATTATATAGGCTCTAGCTTTTCTAAAACTTCGGGTTCTGATGAGATCTTTAGCCAGATCGAAATACTAGTATCAACCTAGCTAATATGTTTGATTTGCTTTATTTTTGTAAATATACGGAGGTTGAAAGCTCGTTATAAATTGAAAATAACATAAAAATAATCTCGATGTATATAAAAACAAAAAACTAATATAACTGTAAAAAATATTACTTGAGCCAGAGTACACACTAAAAATTTTTTATATAAATAGAACATTTTTGGTCTTCAAAATTTAGTAACGTCATGATGCTTGTTAGGAAAAGACCTAACCATGTGGTTGATTACTAACAAGACAAGAATGGAGCAACATTGATTATTAATAGGTTTTTTGTTAAAGTTCTGCCTATTATATAGGCTCTAGCTTTTCTAAAACTTCGGGTTCTGATGAGATCTTTAGCCAGATCGAAATACTAGTATCAACCTAGCTAATATGTTTGATTTGCTTTATTTTTTGTAAATATACGGAGGTTGAAAGCTCGTTATAAATTGAAAATAACATAAAAATAATCTCGATGTATATAAAAACAAAAAACTAATATAACTGTTGAATAATTTTCATTATAATTAATAATTTTAATTCGTTTTTGTTTGTATAAAAACATTTATATTTATGGTTAGTAACCTTTGATAATTAACGAAATTGTGATAAATCCACATTCTATCGATGCCCAATAAAGATGTGTAGATCGACTTGAGTCATTGTACATGCCTTCTTATAATGAGATAGTATCCCATTTACAAAATACCCCATGATACGTATACACTATGGTCCGAACCATAGCGGCTTAAAATGTATTTTTATTACTAATTAAAAAATTTCTAAACATTTTTTTATGAACTGCTACCCACCCTAACCGACCGAGAGGGCTCATCCCGATGACGTAGTGATACGTACACACTATGGTCCACCCCATAGCGGATTAAGATGTATTTTTAGTACTAATAGGGAGTATGCCCGCTGCATTGTTAGCGTGGGGACGACCTTGTTTTGCCTTCAAGTTTAAATTGTAATTGATTTTGGATAAGAATTTAATATTTTAAGGAAAATAAAACACAATGTATTAGTGTTGGTATCCAAACATTTAGGTAGGTATGGAATGGCATTATCCCCATTTCAATTTTGGGGACTACGAATGAAAATATTTATGTCTTTACCCTCAAAACAAAATGGGAGCTATGTCTTACATAGTTATAAGATCGTTTTTCAAAAGAATATTGTGTGAATATTACAGTATTTCTGCGTAGACGGACTGCGGCAATGTTTATTATTTTTCTATTCTGTGGTATGTCTAAAGCCGGCTTCGCTGAGTTAAACATTAATGGAAGGCAATGAAAAATTAATACTTTATTCCGTTGTCCAATAAAAATTACATTTTAAACTTTAAGGCAAAGCAAGGTGTTATCTATGATAACAACCTAGTGGGCTTGCCCGTTACCATAACTTATGTGCTCATTGGTACATGGTCTTACTGAAAAGATAATTTCTAAAATATAAAAACATAGTAAAAATGGTAATCAAAAGGGAATTACTACCGCCTATTTACGCTGCCTAAACCGCTGGAGCTTGGAATTTGAAATTTGTCATTGAGGTTCCTTCTCCATCATATACATCTAATCACGATTTTAGGAAATTGTTAGTATGTGGCACAAAAAGATAAAAAGTCTTCCCCTTATCGTCCTGCTTAAACCCCTTCGGCTAAAAATCTGAAATTTCAAGTGTATTAGCCAATAATCTATGGGCTAAAGCACTTAAAATATACCTTTAGGAATTTCAAATAAAACTTGATAAAAATGTGGCACAAAAACAAAAGTTCGCTTAATCACTCAGCCCAAACCGCTTGATTTTGAAACTCGGCATGTATGTTCCTCCTCTGGCGTATACATCCACAAATATGGGATTATTGGAAATGTTTACGTAATGGAGCGAACAGTAAAAAGGTTTATTCTTGATTTACTGCCCAAACCATTTTTTCTAGAAATCTAAATTTTGTAATATGTATTCCCTGAGGTATAGGCTAATTTACCGGAGAGAATTTAAAATAATGGCATGGTAAAAATTGTAAAAAATATTGAACTTGAAATTTGGAATAAATTAGACATCCACTAAGGAGGGGTTTTTGTAAACGGCGACAGACAAAAAGGAAGAATTCTCCTTCTATTCCAAAAATGTTTTGGAACTCACCAAAAACACTGGGTTTAAATAAGAACAATTGGGATTAATCACAAAGCTTAAACCGCTGGAGTAATGAACTTGAAATTTGGCTTGAAGGTTTCTCGTCTGGCACATACATTATCTAAGAAGAAATTTATATGGTGAAATTCCTTAAGGTGAGGGACAAAATCTCCCTTTTAATATTCTGCCAACTAACATTTGGCTACAAATCTGACCTTTAAAATATGTGTTTCTTTGAACTTCTAATAAAAACTTGTAAAAATCGGGTTAAAAAAGGAGCTAGGAACTTAAGATTTGACATGTACTTCCTTAAGCGTAGACATCAACCAAGAGAGGAGCAAAAACGGACTATCTCATAACCAAAACCATTAGGTAAGATATATTTTTTGCTTTTCTGATCAAAACTTGTCATAAATAGAGATTTAAAGGGAAAAAGTGGCCTATTAATGACATGTACAATTGCTTTATGCTTAAAATTTAATACATCTTCTCGAAATGGTTAAACAAAATAAATAAAACAGGAAATCATTTTCTTTTTAATGTATTCCGACATTAAAAAGTATTGGTAAGGATAGTAGAGTAATAATAAAAATTTAATTATAAAATATTTTGGATATTTAGAAGTTAACTGTATAAAAAGGAATAAAAGTTGGTACTAATTCATAACTTTTAAATACATTTTCCTATTCTCTTGAAATTTTTAGATTCCAAGTGCTGAAAAATTATATACTCTTTTTGACAAATGAACACAAAAGCACAAAATTGGTAAAAAAAAAATATTTTGTCCTGGACGAGTTTTATAAGAAGTTAATCTTTTGGGGATCTTAATTTTTAGGCAGGAATGACATGACATTATCCCAATTTCCGATTTGGGGATTATGGATTAAAATTTATCTATCATAACCCCCAAACCAACATGGGAACTATGCCTAACATGATTATGCGAATAATCCCCAGTAAAAATAGACATATTCTTCATAGACAAATTTATCAAAAGAACATTGTGTGAATATTAAAGTTTTTCTGCGTAGGGGTTTTTTACTCTCTGGTATGTCCGAAGCAGGCTTCGCTGAGTAAAAATTTCTTCAAATCTGTAAAATAAAATAGGCATTACTTTATTGTATTGTCCAATAAAAATTACATTTTGAACTTTAACCCAAAAAAAACGTCTTATCTAAGCCAACAACCTTGTGGGCATTGTCCGCTAATATAAAATATGTGTTCCTTGATGTACAGACTAATTAACTACTTTTTGAAATAAAAACATAGTTAAAATGGGGTTCAAATGTTAATAAGTGCCGCCTAATCTCCCAGGTTTAACCGCATGGGCTTAGAACTTCAAATTTGGTATGAAGGTTCTGTCTCCGGCGTAGACACAATTCTCGGAAACATGATTTTTGGAAATAATTAAAAGATTGCACAAAAAAGTAAAAAGTGTTTTGCTTAACGTTCTGCTTAAACCTCTTCGCTAGAAATCTGAAATCAGGAGCATTTGCAATATTTGCAAATACGAATGAAGAAATGGAGGATAAAATACGGCATATAAGTTCCAATAGACCGCTTTTGCAGCCGTGCATTTTAGTTATTGGTGATATATATTATTAAGGAAATATACGTTTATGTTGATGGTATGCGTTTTAAAACTATGTATGTTCTTCATGCTGTTGATATGTGCTTCAAAATCTTCTTTTTGTTCAATTTGAAATATCCAGAAGCTGCTAGTCTTTTCTGGATATTTATAGAATATTTTTTATAAAATTAATTTTTCTAAAACTACTTTGCAATGAATTAAATGCAAAATAAATATTATTTTGATTATTTTTCATTATAATACGTATGAAAAATGTATGTATTATATGTTACATTATTAACCAACGAATTTATGTTTTTTTTTATCTCAGTTTAAAATATATGTTATGAGGCGTCATTACTATTTTGATTAAAAGCTTTAAATATTACTTATGAATTTCTTCAATTCAATTCAATTTCTTTATTATTTTATTGCCTAACAAAAAATAAATTATAATTCTTCTTTGAAATCTCAAAAATACTTAAATTACATAAAATAATTATATGACCAATTTTAATTTTGATTTGCATGAATATATAAAAATTTTAATTGAAAAAAAAACATATTATCTTAAATATAATGCATATTAAATATGTATGATTAATACGATATATTAAATATGTAAAGCAACGAAGTTTTGTTATTTTTTTAAAAGACCTCATTTTGAAATATTTTAAGGCAACATTATTATTTTGATTAAAACTTTAAGTATTATATTAATACAATTTCTTAAATTGTTTGCAAAAAAAAAAAACGCAAACATCAATTTTTAATTAATTTTTTTATACCAATATGTATTATTTAAAATATAGAAAATAAACTTTTACAAATCAGTACAGCATTTTTATTTTCATTATAAAGAATTTCTTAGCATTTATGAACAGGTTTTTAAAATTATTTATTAAATGAACTGTTTCCTAGCATTTATGAAAAGTTACATAAAATTCCCATTATTATTGCAATTTATGCAAGTTTTCTTACATATTAGGATTTTGTACATTAGCAAATTTTTTAAGTACTTTTTCATAAATATTACGTGTTTCTACATATATTTTAAGAACCTTGTCATAATTTACGAGACACAAACTTTCCCAGTATTTTTTATGAACTGTTCATAAATGTTATGAAAAAGTTCCTAAATTAGTACATTGGCAAATTTTACATAAAATATTCATAAATAGTATGAATTTTTTTTTGTGTGTACGCTTCAAGGACCACTGTAGCACTCGCTACTTTTATGTAATTAAGATCTTACTTAATTACATAAAAATATCAGTTATACATTTTTTGATTAAATTTGATTTTCATTTCGTTTGATTCCACAAAATTTTAACACAAACAAATGCTAAAAAGGGAATTAAAACTTCCCAGCGAAAAATTTCCAAAAAGGTAAGCGGGTTTGTAATCAAGCATTTTGCGCAGAACGCATTCCTTACTAGATTACCCACTCGATTCTTTTAACAGGGCGTGAGACTAAAATAATTGATTCTTTAGAATTGATTATTTTTTTTACCGAACAACCATTTACTTTATATTTTAAAGAACTACATACATTTTTTAATAAAGAAATAGTTCCATTGTAAAACTACGAAGTACTTACACAAAAAAAATAAATAAATAGTTCCCTAGAAAAAATAAGAAGTACTTACATTTAAAAACAAAAGAAGTAGTTCCATAAGTAAATTCAACTTTTACTCACACGTGATTCTCCTAGGTCACTCAAATATAACGATCAAAACTCATACGGAAATAAAATCCTAAAAAGTGAAACATCGAATTGTTATGATAACATGGGTTTGTCATAAACCACGAAAATATAAATTTTTCAAAAAAAAAAGAACAATTCAAAATTGAAAAACAAAAATATGACTCACGCACAATCACCCTCGAAATTTTTTTTTTACACTCACTGACGATTTTCAGTAATTTCAACTCCCACTCACAATTTTCTGCTCACGACCGCTTCCCTAATTTATACCTAACCACAGTTTAACAAAATTAAAGCAATTTCTGTTTTTAGTATTATTTTCCTGCAAATAAAAATTTGTTTGAAAAAATATATGAGATAAATTCTTTAAAATTGTATAACTCCTTTTTTCAAAATTAGGAACTACTTCCAATAACGTCCTTTTATTAAGAAAAAATATATGATTACTTCTTGAGTACAAAAAGTTATACATATAAGTTAATAACATTGTTATTTTCTTTTAAGTAAATAACTTTGTTATTGATTTCATACTTTCTGGTTTAAATTTAAAGAATTGATTACAATACTACTTGCTTTTTTGACTCTATCGTTGGAATGAGTTTGGTATTGCAGTTACTAAATTTCGCAATGAGATATGTAAGCAAGTGTGGGCATCACCTTCTTTTTGGAATGTGTAATTTTTTCCTGGGTTACTATTCACGACGACAACTAGCAGCAAGATCGTGTGCATATAATATTTTTTAACACGAACTAACGATAGAACTTTAAATATTTACTACACATAGGCATGCTGTTTGTAGTGTGTGTTTAGCTAAGGCAATTTTAAGTTTTGATGCTATTGAAATATGCAAACGTTTCATATTTTGAGCATAGTCAGTATTCGACAAAAATAAACTATTGACTAAAATAAAAACCCTAAAAAAACTAATCAGATTTCGTCAAAAAGTTTAAAAAGTCAAAAAGTTTACACAGGATGACAAAATTTAATTTATAATTTTACAAAGCTTGAGGTGCGCAGAATCCGAATGTGATCTTCCTCCATTATAAAAACAAGGTTTTGAGATATCGTAATATAAATTTTAAAAAATCGATATCTTTGGGGCGTTATAACATCCGTAACAAAGCTTTAACCACAAAATTTATTATGTAATGTGGAAGTCCTACCTGTTTTCTTTTATAGGCATTAACATATCGTATATAGATTAGAATATAGTGGCACTATGCACCGCGACCAGAAGTTGGTATTTTGTGCTGCCAGCGAATACATCCTATAGGTTTACGCTCCCTACGAATACAACTATCCTACCAGGTAAACAGTTCCAAACGTCCGATGGCGTCACTATTCGATCACCAAAATAACGCACCCTCCTGTCGGAGAGCCTCGGACATTTGCAGAGAACATGCTCTGAGGTCTCGGGTTCCAATTCACAAAACCTGCACGTATCCGTAGAGGATCGTCCCATCTTGTACAATTGATACCTAAGGCCACAGTGTCCCGTGAGGTAACCCGTCACGGTCCTTAGTTCGCCCCTTGTCATAGACAAGAGTTTCCGCGACCTCTCCCCAGAGGGAGATATAAACAGCCTCGCCTGTCGCTGCCCAGGCGATCTGGCCCAATAGGCCCCAAACTCCGACTCCCTCCATCTTCTGAGCCTCTCTCTGTACGCCACAGAAGGGTTCCGGGCCAATGAATTGTCGACGAGCTCCGCAGTTGGCTAAACAGTCAGCCCGTTCGTTGCCCTTATGCCCCTCATGGCCTGGAACAAAAATATCATATAGGTCCCCATAAAACTCGTCCGTCGACATTTAATAACATAGTATTTTTAGCTAAAAAATCAAAAAAAAAAACTTCACTAAAATATCACATTAATAAATTCTAACGTACAATATCTCAGAGAAAAAAATATCTAAAAAATTCAAATAGGATCTTAAAGTTATGATGTAAGCAAGAAGATTATGATTATAATGAATTCGACGTAACAAACGTATTTTGAAGGCAATAAATACGCAGGATTTTCTGTTGACAAAAAAAAATTTGTGAAAAAATAAAATTTAGCTCAAATATAACTTAATTTTAATAGTTAGTTGAAGTTTATTTGAATGCAAATTCTTAAATTTTATGGAAGGAATAGTGTTCTGTTTGAAAAACACAGAAATCTTTTTATAAACACAATCGCTAAATACATTGAAGTTAATAGAATTGAATGCAGTGTTTCAGATTGTTCTGATTGAGTTGAATGCAAATAACAGTATATTTTACTAAAATCAAAAGAAATATTTGCTAAAACATTGTAGAGTGCTATTTTCAGAAAGGAAGATTTTAATTCACATAAACATTTTTTATAGTTCACATTTTTTTCTGATTTTTTATTTTAGCAAATTTTTTGTGGATTTTAGAAGCTTTATTTGTTACGTTCATTTAACTAAAATTTAGTTTAAATATAATTTTATTTTTGTAGATTAACAGATATATTTAGCAAAACAATCTTCTTATTTTAGCATTTTTTTCTGCAACGTAATTTTGAACTAATTTTTAGTAGTTTTAGGAAAAATTATTAGTGTATTATAAATTTAAATACTAGCAAGATTATTATAGGTAATGATCTAGTTTCTGCCTATATATACCCAGCAAAAAATTTCCAAAAAGGTAAGCGGGTTTGTAGTCAAGCATTTTGGGCAGAACGCATTCCTTACTGGATTACCTACTCGATTCTTTTAACAGGGCGTGAGACTAAAATAATTGATTCTTTAGAATTGATTATTTTTTTTACCGAAGAACCATTTACTTTATATTTTTAAGAACTACATACATTTTTTAATAAAGAAATAGTTCCATTGTAAAACTACGAGGTACTTACATAAAAAATAAATAAATAGTTCCCTAGAAAAAATAAGAAAAAAAAGAAGTAGTTCCATAAGTAAATTCAACTTTTACTCACACGTGATTCTCCTAGGTCAATCCAATATAACGATCAAAATTCATACGGAAATTAAATCCTAAAAAGTGAAACATCGAATTATTATGATAACATGGGTTTGTCATAAATTTGGAGCTATAAACCACGAAAATATAAATTTTTCAAAAAAAAAAGAACAATTCAAAATTGAAAAACAAAAATATGACTCACGCACAATCACATTCGAAAATTTTTTTTACACTCACGATAACGTCAGTAATTTCAACTTCCACTCACAATTTTCTGCTCACGTGCGCTTCCCTAATTTATACCTAACCACAGTTTAACAAAATTTAGGCAACATGCAATTTCTGTTTTTAGTATTATTTTCCTGCAAATAAAAATTTGTTTGAAAAAATATGAGATAAATTTTTTAAAAAGGTATAACTTCTTTTTTCAAAATTAGGAACTACTTCCAATAACGTCCTTTTATTAAGAAAAAGTATATGATTACTTCTTGAGTACAAAAAGTTATACATATAAGTTAATAACATTGTTATTTTCTTTTAAGTAATTAATTACTTTGTTATTGTTTCTGGTTTAAATTTAAAGAATTGATTACAATACTACTTGCTTCTTTGACTCTCGTTGGAATGAGTTTGGTATTGCAGTTACTAAATTTGGCAATGAGATATGTAATCAAGTGTGGGCATCACCTTCTTTTTGGAATGTGTAATTTTTTCCTGGGTATTTTCACAAAATCCATTGTAAAATTTATGTAAAAAATGTTGTAATGTATATTTTTACTGATATATATTTTTAAGTAGAAGAGAACAATTATAATACATACTCGTACATTTCAATTATTCTTTGAAGGAACACTAAAAAATTAAATTTTTTTGATCTCATATCATCCGATTTTCTTTATATATATTTTCTATGGTGCCTATGACACTCGATTTTTTGACGGTTTGCATTTTAAGGAAAATTAAAAAAGTATGTAACTTTAACATTTTTTATATAAAATTAAATTTTGTTTTTTCTTTGATCGTGAAATCGTTTTTATTATTTTCATAAAAAACTATAATTTTTGTTTTTTTTTTTGTGTATTTTGTAATTTTTATATTTTCAACAGTTGACAATTCAAAATCCACTATTAATAATTAATAAAACGTGATTTGTTTAAGTTTACCTGTCTAAATAATTTATTTTTGATGCAGATGCGATATTTGGATGTATGTACGAAACTAAAATCAAATAAATTTTTTAGACAGATAAACTCAAATAAATTTTTTAATAAAGAATGAATTTTGTATTTTAAACTGTTATAAGAGCTGGCGAAAATGTAAAAAAATTAAATTTAGATAAGTTTTTTTTCTAAACGAGAAAAACCGATTGCATTTGCGTCACAGAAGAAGCAAAATTTAATTTTATATAAAAATGTAAAATTTTCGATTAAAGTATTTTTAAAAAAATTTTAAGAGAACAATTTCCAAAATGCATCTAAAAATTGCATTTGCATCAAAAATCGGTAATAGTAATAAAATTTGAAGACCCTCTGTCAATTCCTATTCGATGTATTCCTATTATATATTAATTTGTTAACCAAAAAATATATTTTAAAAAATAGAATTGATTTTCTAATGAAGTTCGTTGAATGAAACATAAATATTTAAAGACATTCATTGCATATAGTAGATGGATTGTTAAAAATAAAATTTTCAATGGTTTTTGCTAATATATTGACCAATGCACCAAACTTTAAAAAACATTTGTATACAGTTCGGATATATCGTGTTTTATAGAAAAAACTTTCACGACTTTTTTTGAAGTTGGAATTTCATAAAAAAAATGTATATAGTCATAAAACGCATCCGATTCCTCTGGGAACTCGTAGTTGAAAATTAAATACATTTTAAAAATCATATCGAATGAATCTAATATGGTTTTTTTTTTTTATTTTATTAATTAATAATCATATAATTACAAATTATATACTATTACCCTAACCGAGCACTAGATATTATGGCATTCGGCGCGTTGTAGCGAAAACAGGCTGGTGGGAATCGAACCCACGACCCCCGCACAGATAAACCAGCTCGCTTCCAACTAGCCTACCGGGGCGCACTTCTAATATGGTTACAATAGGGTATTTATAATCATCGAAGTACATAAAATTGCTTTTTAACTTCACGTCCTTCTCCAACAATTAGAAGCCTAGGCTGTATGCAGTGTTGCCAGGTATGTTGAGCATAAAATCGTCCAATTTTCCAATAAAAATCGTCATTATATTTTCAAAAATCGTCAAAACAAAAAATATTTTTTATAGGTGGGATAAAGTTTTAATAAAAAAAAAGAATAATAATGTAATTCACATTTCAAGTGCTCATGTACTATCGGTGTAATATAATACGATTTTTTACACTTTTCTGTAATTTATACTTCGAAAATCATGATATTTTATAACGATAGCACTTTACCATTTTAACTGTTAATTCCTTCTACATAATTCTGTAAGCACCACTTCAGTAGCACAATTTTTAAATCTTAAATTCTTTTACATAGTTTAGAAATTCTTTAACAATGTTGTTTTCTTTAGTTATTTGGACTTCCATTAACGAATTAAAGTTTCAAATTGCATTATATGTGATGACATAGTTTAATACAATAAATTGTGAAATTTTTGATTATTTCATATTTTTCATTTTGGGTTGGTTTTTAATATTGCTAAAAATTATTTATTATTTATTATTTTATTTATTATTTATATTATTATTTATTTTTATTTAAATATTGTTTATTACTGCATGTTTTTCCATTTTCAAATATAAATTGTGAATATCTGAAATTTCACTTTGGAACACTTTTTTTATTATTAGGCCTATTTTTTAAGCATCGGATTTATTTTTGGATGTATAAATCAGAATATTCGAACTCGATGTTTGTTTCGCAAAAACTTGGATGTTTTTTTTTTTAATTTAAAAAATATTTTATTTTTATCTCAATCTTACACTAATTAAACTTATATATAAATATTAAAAACAGCAGGGTTGGCATTTAATAACTTTTCATAATTACAATTGGCTATCGCAGTAACACTAATAGCGGAATGGAAATTTAAAAAAAGCGTTTCCATTAAAGACATGTTTCTTCTTATGTGAACGGTTTTAGTTTTCTATTTAACCTGTTTGAATTGAAATATCTTGAACTAGTTAAAGTCAAAATAATGCTAAAATACCGAAACGACGATTTATAACGTTATTTTGTTGATGTAACAAAATTTAATGGGTAGAATTTTGAAAAAAAACCCTGTAAAGACACATGCCACTATTGGAATCGTAGTTTTAAAACGTTCATAACGGCATTGGTGTGGCCGTGGCAGGCAACGCCCATTGAATTAAAAAGGTAGTGTTTGCCTACCATGAAAAAAGTAAGCACATACTCAGGGAACTTCTGCTGTAAATATTTGTCATTGTTTCAGTTGTAATACAGTATCTTTATTTTTAAGTGAAAAACAGTCATTTGTAGAAGAAATTTAATTTTTGACTACAATTGTAGTTCATTTAAAACACAAACCACATTAAATTACAGTATTATGATTTTACATTCATTGTATACAGTATTTTTTTTTATTTAAAAAAATAAAACAAATTAATGTTTGTTTATTTTTTACTGCACTGACTGAACCACTCATTAATAATACAATTGTAGTTAATTTTTTGAACAGTAAAAAACAAATGACTATATTAGTTGAATTTACTAAAATTTGCAGTGGTCTTTATCTTTATTAAGTGCAGAAAATAAATTAAAATAAACCTAACATGAATTAATAAAAAACCTTTTTTGTTAAACTTTCAATAAAAAATAGTTTTTAATTTTAACGAAATAATAAAAATCCAAAAATAGATCCAGTGATTTTTTAATAATAGCAAATAAACATGTTTTGCTGACATATTAAACGTTTGTCAAAAAATCGTCATTTTGGAAGCAAAAATCGTCCAATCGTCATTTAGTAATTTAGGTACTAAAAATCGTCAAAATGACGATAAATCGTCAAACCTGGCAACAGTGGTTACAGCTCAAATTATAAAAAAGAGAAAATTTAAACAGAGCTTTCCAGAAAAACCTGGAAAACTTCTATGAACACTTCATATCGCACACCTAGTACAAAAGTGACTCAACTCAAAATTTTTCATTTTTCAGAAATCGAAAAAAAAACATTTGCAACTTTATACCAATTGAAACATAAAGAAAGACATAACTGTTTTTTAGCAACAGTTAACAACAACAAAATACACTAATATTTTTTTAAATAGATAAAAAAGTATATTGTGCATAGTTTAAGCATATAAAACTGAAAAATTAAAATTTTGAGTTAAGTCACTTTTGAACTGAGTGTGCGATATGTCATTGGAAAGATTATAATCACTAGTGCTCAAAACTATCTTTGCGCAACAAATAGTACAAAAAGTTAAAAATGAAACATGTTCTAACGCATCAAATTTAAAAAAAGAGAAAATTTGGAAGGAGCTTACCAAGAAAAACTTTAAAACTTCTGGGAACAATTGACATATCATTGGAAAGATTATAATCTCTAGTGCTAAAAACTACCTTTGCGCAGCAAACAGTTTAAATTATAAAACAAAAACTGGTAGAACTCAAATTAAAAAAAGAGAAAATTTGGCCGCAGCTTTAAAGGAAACTTCTAGGAACAATTGACATGTCATCAGAAAGATTATAGTCTCTAGTGCACAAAACTTTCTTTGCGCAACAAATATCCAAATAGTTTTAATAAACAATGGTACGAACTCAAATTTATAAAAAAGAATATTTGGACAAAACTTCCCAGAAAAACCTGGGAGACTTTTTTTTTTTTTTTATTTATTTTCCCAAGTACAATTATAGTTTAAAATTATGTAGGTCTCAGCGCCTTATATGCATTATTGAGAAGAGCTGGCAAATTTACATAGGTGTACAATCTCAAATAAAATTAATTTTACAAAAACAGAAAAAATAGAAAGCATTTATTTACAATAGAAGCGTTTCAAGGTTTCCAGTCAAGTAGTCTTTAAGATTTGATTTAAAAATCGAAATTCTATTTGTGGTTTTTAAGCTAACAGGCAACTTGTTGTATTCAAAAATACCCGTATATTCAATACGCTGCATTGTAGTTTCTAATCTGCATCGTGATATCCAAATATTCTCTTGGTTTCGGCTTTGAAGAAAATTAACGGTGTGATAACCTATATTGTGCAAGGACTTATATATATATACATAAGCGCTTGATACTTATGCAATCCATTGATCGGCAAAATTGACTTACAAACAATATTATAAAGCGATAGTGTTGCATAATCGGTAAATTGTGTACCACTTTTAGTGCCCTATTTTGCATACTCTGTAGCGTTTTTAATACTGTTGTTTTTTTTTGTATCCGTAAATTATAGCCATATTTGTATTAACGCATCTGGGAACAATTGACATGTATTTGGAAAGTTTATAAACTCTAGTGCTCAAAACTATATTTTCACAACAAATATTCCGATAAGTGTTTTAAAAAAATGTTACCAAGTTTTTCCTGGAAAGCTAATTTAAAATTTTCTTTTTTTTTAAATTACAGTTCTATGTACAATTTTTTAACAAACTGTACTATTTTTGTCCAAAAACAGTTTTTAATACTAGAGATTGTAATTAATATACATGTACAGTATATTTATAGTCATATGTATAGTTATTTTTTAAAATTTATAAACTGGTTATTAAACAAATTTTCATACAAAAATCATTTGATAAACCTTTTACAAATTTTAGAAAATGATATGATGTTTAAACTATAAGTTTATAAAACTTTTATAGACATACCAGCTGAAGGAAGAAGGTTTTATGTATTCTAGGCACAACTTAAATATTTCTGCCGTTTTCTTTGATTATTTTATTTGAGTAAATCGAATTGTTGCCAATAAATATTGAACTCATCAGCAGTGGTTGATTCTGATCGAATTCACTGTATTTCAGCTGATCCTAAAAAAAATTGTTCTTTTAATTTGTTATTAAAATTAATTTAAAACTGCTGTGTAAAGGTTGTTTAAGTTTAGAGGATTTTTAAAAAATTTAAACCTAAGCATTTGGCACTTCATGGTTTCATGAATCATGCTCAGTAGAAAAATGCAATTTTAATTGTTTCTTCCAACTATTTAAGTCTGATTTTCGGATATTTATTCATTTTTTTAAAAACCGTATTTTATTTATAACCACACATTTAAAACAATTTAAATTTCATACATGTGTGGAAATCAAAATTTTTTTTTAAAAATATCCTAAAATCAATTTACACTCTGGACTTCTAAACCTGGCAAGGACAATTTCAATTCAAAATACGCATTTTACTTAGATTGATTCACACAATGACTGTTGATTCGAAAGAATATTTTTTGAGTCTTTTTAAGTTTGTCCATTTGTTAGAAATCTCTTTTTCCATTAGTTTAGAAATCCAAAAAAATATTAAAAAACAATTTGGAAATCTGGTTTTTGAAAATAGTTTCTGAATACTTACTAATTGTTCTGATGAGAAAATTCGACAATATGTTTTTCAATGTCAGCGCAATCTGAAACACTGCATTCGATTCTATCAGCTTCAAGGTATTTTGCGATTGTCTTGATAAGAAGATTTCTTTGTTCTTCATTCTTTATTGTTATTTGGATATATAACAGATACCGATGATTGATTTTTAGTGTATGATATTGACGGTCCATTTTGTTGTCGAGGTAATTCAAATGATTTTCAAACGATGTCTTCTACTTTACCCAATTACATTCAAAAACAGCCTGGCCTAACATTCTAAGTTTTGTGAAACGTTTGTTGATAAAGTTGGGAGTAAGGATTTTAAGAACATTTAAATTTATATTTTCCTCTGAAATTTAAATAAGCAAATGTTGTATTAATTTGTGTTAAAACCAAGGTATGTTTAGAATGTTACCATTAAATTTTTTACATAAAAGCTTTAAATTCCATTTTTTCAACAAGTTACTTAGTTCATCGTCGTAAGTATCCATTTTTGTGTATGTTTAATAAATATTTTTGTAGAATTCTTTTAATGAAATGAATGCTTTGCCGTGTGCAATTTCAGTTTTTTTGGTTGGTGGTCCAACAATATCTAATAGTAAGGAAAGAAAAATTTCTTTTAAAATAAAATTTGATAATTATTATTCAAATTCTCAATTTTTGTTTGTATTTGGTGTATTAACGATTCACACACATCATAGCACAAAATGGCATCAATAATTTCAAAAAACCCAATAAAAAGGACCAAACAAAATCATTATTTGGAACGTATTCTCCAATTAAAATGGTAAAATATACCCAAAATTCAATCATTTTCCTCGCAGACATTTTTATTTTATGATTTCCAGTTCTTTAAATGAATTTTTTTTCATATCCCTTGTCAGATTTATCAGATTTAAAAGTTTTATTGTTGGTTTTTGAGAATATCTAATGTAAAATATTTCATTGTGCTAAATAGTAAAGTATAATATGGATCAGGGGTGCGCAATTCATAGCACAATTGTGCTTTTACTAATTCACACACATTCTTATGCTCTTTCATTCAGTCGTCGGTAAGACAGCAACGAGTGAACATGTTTAGCGGATGAGTTAATATTTTTTTCAAGCTTCCGCTCAAAAAATATTGTATGATAAAAAATGCCTTTTGTAAAATAAAATGCCTTTTATATTAAAAAACATTTAAGGAATATAAGAAATATATTATTAAAAGACATTATTTGCATTTATAGTAATTAAATGTGCTAAAGTCCCAAAACTTATTTAACAAATTGTGAAAAGCAATCTAATGTAGGCGTGTCCCTATCCGGATTTCATTCCTGCCTAAGGAAATCTTCAGGGGACTTTGTTATTAGACTTTCTAGAGATATTTGTTATGTTAAATCACAAACTCAATGAGAATTTCTTGTCCTCGTCTAGGAGCGAGATTCAAAATTTAAAATATCAAAGAAAAAACAACAACAAAAAATTGTCACAATTGGCTTTGTCATCTTCCAAATACTACTCTGTTTTTTTGACAGACCTAGCAATGTAGTGACGTTTATTCAAGTAAATCAACAATAGAAAATCATATGTTTTCTATTAGTGTCAGTTACATTTAAATTTGCACAAGCACCTGCATATTTGTTATTTAAATTTATTTTCATCGGGATAAACATTAATTGCATTTATAGTAATTAAATGTGCTAAAGTCCCAACACTTATTTAACAAATTGTGAAAAGCAATCTAATGTAGGCGTGTCCCTATCCGGATTTCATTCCTGCCTAAGGAAATCTTCAGGGGACTTTGTTATTAGACTTTCTAGAGATATTTGTTATGTTAAATCACAAACTCAATGAGAATTTCTTGTCCTCGTCTAGGAGCGAGATTCAAAATTTAAAATATCAAAGAAAAAACAAAAACAACATCAAAAAATTGTCACAATTGGCTTTGTCATCTTCCAAATACTACTCTGTTTTTTTGACAGACCTAGCAATGTAGTGACGTTTATTCAAGTAAATCAACAATAGAAAATCATATGTTTTCTATTAGTGTCAGTTACATTTAAATTTGCACAAGCACCTGCATATTTGTTATTTAAATTTATTTTCATCGGGATAAACATTAATTGCATTTATAGTAATTAAATGTGCTAAAGTCCCAAAACTTATTTAACAAATTGTGAAAAGCAATCTAATGTAGGCGTGTCCCTATCCGGATTTCATTCCTGCCTAAGGAAATCTTCAGGGGACTTTGTTATTAGACTTTCTAGAGATATTTGTTATGTTAAATCACAAACTCAATGAGAATTTCTTGTCCTCGTCTAGGAGCGAGATTCAAAATTTAAAATATTAAAGAAAAAACAAAAACAACAACAAAAAATTGTCACAATTGGCTTTGTCATCTTCCAAATACTACTCTGTTTTTTTGACAGACCTAGCAATGTAGTGACGTTTATTCAAGTAAATCAACAATAGAAAATCATATGTTTTCTATTAGTGTCAGTTACATTTAAATTTGCACAAGCACCTGCATATTTGTTATTTAAATTTATTTTCATCGGGATAAACATTAATTGCATTTATAGTAATTAAATGTGCTAAAGTCCCAAAACTTATTTAACAAATTGTGAAAAGCAATCTAATGTAGGCGTGTCCCTATCCGGATTTCATTCCTGCCTAAGGAAATCTTCAGGGGACTTTGTTATTAGACTTTCTAGAGATATTTGTTATGTTAAATCACAAACTCAATGAGAATTTCTTGTCCTCGTCTAGGAGCGAGATTCAAAATTTAAAATATCAAAGAAAAAACAAAAACAACAACAAAAAATTGTCACAATTGGCTTTGTCATCTTCCAAATACTACTCTGTTTTTTTGACAGACCTAGCAATGTAGTGACGTTTATTCAAGTAAATCAACAATAGAAAATCATATGTTTTCTATTAGTGTCAGTTACATTTAAATTTGCACAAGCACCTGCATATTTGTTATTTAAATTTATTTTCATCGGGATAAACATTAATTGCATTTATAGTAATTAAATGTGCTAAAGTCCCAAAACTTATTTAATAAATTGTGAAAAGCAATCTAATGTAGGCGTGTCCCTATCCGGATTTCATTCCTGCCTAAGGAAATCTTCAGGGGACTTTGTTATTAGACTTTCTAGAGATATTTGTTATGTTAAATCACAAACTCAATGAGAATTTCTTGTCCTCGTCTAGGAGCGAGATTCAAAATTTAAAATATCAAAGAAAAAACAAAAACAACAACAAAAAATTGTCACAATTGGCTTTGTCATCTTCCAAATACTACTCTGTCTTTTTGACAGACCTAGCAATGTAGTGACGTTTATTCAAGTAAATCAACAATAGAAACAATAGGGACACGCCTACATTAGATTGCTTTTCACAATTTGTTAAATAAGTTTTGGGACTTTAGCACATTTAATTACTATAAATGCAATTAATGTTTATCCCGATGAAAATAAATTTAAATAACAAATATGCAGGTGCTTGTGCAAATTTAAATGTAACTGACACTAATAGAAAACATATGATTTTCTATTGTTGATTTACTTGAATAAACGTCACTACATTGCTAGGTCTGTCAAAAAAACAGAGTAGTATTTGGAAGATGACAAAGCCAATTGTGACAATTTTTTGTTGTTGTTTTTGTTTTTTCTTTGATATTTTAAATTTTGAATCTCGCTCCTAGACGAGGACAAGAAATTCTCATTGAGTTTGTGATTTAACATAACAAATATCTCTAGAAAGTCTAATAACAAAGTCCCCTGAAGATTTCCTTAGGCAGGAATGAAATCCGGATAGGGACACGCCTACATTAGATTGCTTTTCACAATTTGTTAAATAAGTTTTGGGACTTTAGCACATTTAATTACTATAAATGCAATTAATGTTTATCCCGATGAAAATAAATTTAAATAACAAATATGCAGGTGCTTGTGCAAATTTAAATGTAACTGACACTAATAGAAAACATATGATTTTCTATTGTTGATTTACTTGAATAAACGTCACTACATTGCTAGGTCTGTCAAAAAAACAGAGTAGTATTTGGAAGATGACAAAGCCAATTGTGACAATTTTTTGTTGTTGTTTTTGTTTTTTCTTTGATATTTTAAATTTTGAATCTCGCTCCTAGACGAGGACAAGAAATTCTCATTGAGTTTGTGATTTAACATAACAAATATCTCTAGAAAGTCTAATAACAAAGTCCCCTGAAGATTTCCTTAGGCAGGAATGAAATCCGGATAGGGACACGCCTACATTAGATTGCTTTTCACAATTTGTTAAATAAGTTTTGGGACTTTAGCACATTTAATTACTATAAATGCAATTAATGTTTATCCCGATGAAAATAAATTTAAATAACAAATATGCAGGTGCTTGTGCAAATTTAAATGTAACTGACACTAATAGAAAACATATGATTTTCTATTGTTGATTTACTTGAATAAACGTCACTACATTGCTAGGTCTGTCAAAAAAACAGAGTAGTATTTGGAAGATGACAAAGCCAATTGTGACAATTTTTTGTTGTTGTTTTTGTTTTTTCTTTGATATTTTAAATTTTGAATCTCGCTCCTAGACGAGGACAAGAAATTCTCATTGAGTTTGTGATTTAACATAACAAATATCTCTAGAAAGTCTAATAACAAAGTCCCCTGAAGATTTCCTTAGGCAGGAATGAAATCCGGATAGGGACACGCCTACATTAGATTGCTTTTCACAATTTGTTAAATAAGTTTTGGGACTTTAGCACATTTAATTACTATAAATGCAATTAATGTTTATCCCGATGAAAATAAATTTAAATAACAAATATGCAGGTGCTTGTGCAAATTTAAATGTAACTGACACTAATAGAAAACATATGATTTTCTATTGTTGATTTACTTGAATAAACGTCACTACATTGCTAGGTCTGTCAAAAAAACAGAGTAGTATTTGGAAGATGACAAAGCCAATTGTGACAATTTTTTGTTGTTGTTTTTGTTTTTTCTTTGATATTTTAAATTTTGAATCTCGCTCCTAGACGAGGACAAGAAATTCTCATTGAGTTTGTGATTTAACATAACAAATATCTCTAGAAAGTCTAATAACAAAGTCCCCTGAAGATTTCCTTAGGCAGGAATGAAATCCGGATAGGGACACGCCTACATTAGATTGCTTTTCACAATTTGTTAAATAAGTTTTGGGACTTTAGCACATTTAATTACTATAAATGCAATTAATGTTTATCCCGATGAAAATAAATTTAAATAAAAAAAAAAAAAAAAGACATTATGATTATTTTTATAGTAATAGGAATACAATTTGTTTAAAAGAAAAATACAATTTAAATTATTTTACTAACACCCCTAATTACATTCCTAAAATTAAGGAAAAAAATTTTTCCATTTTTTAACTTAAAAAAAAATGGCCTATTTTTCATAATTATATTTTTTGTATTAATTTATAATATGTCATTTTTGCATTATTGTTTCCAGTTATTTATTTAATATGATATGTTTACTTGAAGCGTCTGTTTCATACTGACAATATATGGAAAAATACCAAAACCGAAATTGGTTTTGACTATCAAAATAGTATTGTTAAGTAAACTCTTTAAAAAAACAGTAAAAAATTTAGTTTTTGTCAAGTTAAAAGAACAACATTTTTAACTAAAATCTTTGTTTCAGTTGGACTACTGTTTTAGCTGTTTTACTAAATGTTCTACTATTTTTTTTCTATGAGTGTAATTCGTTCAAGTTTACTCTCTCTCTCTTTTTTTAAGAGTAGCAACACTCAGGAAATTCTTCGTATTAATTAATGTGGTGCTTTCTTTGGAAAGGGGATAGTGGAGAGATGAAAGGTGGTGAAAGATGAAGGGCTTCAAACATGGCAACACTTTAATTGCGCGAGATGATAAGTCTTAGAACAGTTGTTGGTCGCCACCTGATGTGATCTTGCATAACGATTAATGCGTAATTTTCCATACAAAGAACCGAAGGGATTTCTATGGAAAGTCTTAGAACAGTTGTTGGTCGACACCTGATGTGATCTTGCATAACGTCTAATGCGTAATTTTCCATACAATGAACCGAAGGGATTTCTATGGAAATCCTATGAATGGCCTGTAATTTATTCTGTTTCTTAATATCTTAGAATTTTCAGAATATTGTGTCTAAGATTCGCATTTCTTAATTAAACAAAATCGGCAGTAATAATTACCGGAAATGACTGATAATCCGAGCATAACATTTAAGCCAAGATTATCGCCATCTTTAGATTCAATATCAATTCCTAAAACTTCTAGTTTTTGTAGCGTGTTCACTAATAGATTAGATCAGAAGGCACTATGCACCGCGACCAATGTAGGTCTTTTGTGCTGCTTAATTTTGTTCACTAATAATTCGAAACATTAATTTAAATGGAGCTTAATATCTGTAGAGTTTATCGTATATGCCAAAAGAAATTCATTCAATTTTGATGACTTTTTTGGAACGCATGCAAAGCTGTAGTAAAAATTACATACAGAGTTTGTAGTGGCTTTTGCTCCGTGTGCGATATTATTTTCAAAGTCAACAGCATAAAGGTAATACGGTATTAAAATTTTAATAAACTTTTTTTGTCTCATTAAATCGCCTTGAATAAAATATACAAATTTCGGATTGTTATCGGTATTTTCCATAGGCTTTAAGTCATCTTGAAGGTAGTCGTTGCGTTCAAATATTTTTTTAAATTCTAACTCAAGCGGCATTATGATTCCATTGGATATAAATATTATGGGTTCTCAATAATTCAAATTCGCTGATATTTATTTCCATTTTAGTAACAAAACGTTCCAGTTTCTGCAGTTCACAAATAAATACATTTTGGAGACAATACAACAATACAACAATACAACAAACCAGGAAATGTGGGAGTTAACTAATTTAAAAATAATCAAATGTAAATACTTAAATTCAATATCATTCACAGCAACTAACTTTGTTTTTAATTTTAAATGTTCTGCTACTGTTAAAGTGCTTATTTGGGTTCTTAAAAAAAAGTTTTTGGCTGGGGAAAATATGAATTTTGTTAATGTTTTAGAAATTTCGATATTTATAATTGAATTTGAATTAAAAGTATTAAAAAAGTAGTGATTTTCACTGAGTAAAAACGTGACTTGGTTCAAAAACGTCCAATTTTTTTCAATTTCTCCAGGCAATTGATGTGTCGCAGACTATTTAATCAAGAAAATCGTGCCCATATTTTTGTAATTTCCCTTCTTTAATTGTACAAAAAGTTTGTAATTTTTCGTATTTAATTTCCGTGTCCGGGCCATTTAACCAACAGTTTTTTAATATAAACCAATTTTTTCTTAAAAAATATAAAAATAACTCATGTTGTTCGGGTAATCAATTAACATCAACGATTTTCTGTTGTTGAGTTTGTGTGGGTGGTGGATTAGAATGAGGCTGAAGATGACCTAGTCGCTTATCCACACAAGTTTTTTTTATCTTCTCTTACATTTATTAACAATTAGAGTTTTCTATTTGTAATAGTAACATTTAATTATGATCTCAAACCTGATGATTCAAAATTAAATGCAATTTTAAAAGATCAACAATACACACAATACATTCAATTTTGTAAATATTAATTTAAGTGAAACCGTGTAGTTAATGGTTTACCTGTAACTTGCGTTTTCTCTTGCATTTTTTTTCAATGTTTCTATTTTATTCGAAGTAGAAGAGAAGACCTGAAATTTATGTATATTCAACCATCATTTGATCATTAGAAAATGTAGCTGCACAAGAGCACGAAATCTTGCTTTAAGCGTAAGCATAGAAGAAGTAAAATTATAAGAAAACCCATACACATTGTACTCTGGTACAAGAAGCACAGATTGTATCGAAACCCATATTAGTAGCATTTTAACCATCAAACCAGTCAGACTGGCGGGCGGTTACAGAGGCGTCTATCCTTAACTTTAAACGTGAATAGATGCCACTCTTTTTTTCGCTCTTTTATTAACAACGGCAACACCGCACCACCAATATATCGAGCCCTAACCGCCTAAAAGACGTAAGCGCCAAAATCATAATTTAACAGGAGAATGGTTTTTAATTTATTTTTTTTGTTTGGTTTATCCGATTGCAATGAAATTTAAATACCGTATATAATGCAAATTACATTTAGCTTCCAGATATCACTTTTAGGGGTTAATTAAGGGCGTTTAATCTGACCCCAATTAAGTTTTTTGAGTTATTTCTTATTTAGTCCGAAAAAGATATAAACATTTTGGATATAAATAAAAGTCGTTTGAATTGCGAATAAAACGCATTAAGTTGTTCATTAAAGAAAAAAGACGTAAGTGACACTTTGTTGTCACGAAATATGTAAGAGCTATGAAATTTTGAGGAATGATCCGAAAACGGAAAATCGTGGCACTTACGTCTTTTTGGCGGTTAGGGCTTGATATAACGATCAAGCAGTTTAGCTATTGACACAATTACTGCTGTTTACTTACAAATTTATTTATTATTACATCTAAACGAATCAGATACCTACTACTATTTACCAAAATTTCTCATTTTATTTTCTTTATTAAAAAAAAAACTTCCAGGAATAATAATACAAAAAAAAAAAGAAATTATGATCCGAAATGGTAAAAATGTCTTTGAGATAATAAGTTGATTATATTCGAAAAAATGTATATTGAATATTAAAGAAAAAGAAACGTTATAATAACGTGTGAAAATTAACAAAAAAAAAAACTCCATAGAGAGCATATAAAAAAAGAAAGTTGCAAATAATCAACTTTTGCGTTTTGTAAATAATTGCAATTCGTAGTCGAAGATCATTAATTTTTTGTAATTAGTAACCCAAGATAGCTAACATTCAAAAATAATTTTTTTTTGATACACGGGGGCGGTCCAAAAATTAGCCGACCTGACGTATAGATGGCGGCAGTAGTTTGAAGAAAACTACTTTGGTGAAAAGTGGCAACCGTATAAAATATGTTTTAAGTTTCAAGGCTCCACGTTGTTTAGTATTTTTTCGGAGCCATCAAAAATAAACGATCTCAATAAATTTGTAAACATGGAAAAAATTGGTTACCGTTGTGTAATTCAATACTTTCCTTTGAAAGGTCTCAGTCGACCTAATATAAAAGCCGAGCTATATTCTACTCTGGGAGAGTCTGTTCCTTCGTTTACGACTATACAATATTGGGTGGCAGAATTTAAACGAGGCCGTGTGAGCTGTCATGACGAAAACCGTATTGGTTGGTCAATTCAGGTGTCCATATTCCTTATTCACCAGATTTAGCTCCCTCGGATTATTTTCTATTTCCAAACCTGAAGAAATAGCTCGGTGGTAAAAGATTTTTTGGTATAGAAGATGTACATCGATAACTATAACCTCGTCTAAATGTAGGACAGCTAATCCCAGCTAATATTTATTCTTTTTCTATTTCAGACAACTGAAGACTTGGGTGATGACAATGAAACAATTGTATTGTATATCATGAAAATGATCAAACTTTTTGAAAACCAACAAATAAAATCTAATATGACGATATCATATTAGATTTTTGGGCTTGATGTAGAACAATATTCTAACTAATTTTTGTGTTTTTAATACAAAAATTAAAACATTTTTAAAAGTATTAAACAAAAAAACTTAAATCAGCTGTTATTTTAAGAATTTTTTTTTTGCATTTTTTGTGCCAATTTAGCTTTTTTAATTTTTTTGCATTTAAACTTCAGTGCATTCAGTCAGAGTTACACCGTTTTTCTTTTAAAAAGACCGAAGAATATTCTAGTGTTACCATTTTCAAAATATGCGAGTTTCAAAGAACGGCTTGTAGAATAAATAAATTAATTTCATAACCAGGGGTCGGTTTTTAGACCAATGATTTTTGTTTAAAATTCCCCCAAAATCAACTGGTTTAATTGCTTCGAAGTAAAACAGCTTCCGAAACTGGTTCTAGCTGGGTATATCTTTTATTTAATTGGGAAATGGAAGAAGTCAGATTCCTACTAAAGACGTACATTAGTAGAACTGTAAGTACCCGAGTAAAAAAGTCTATATAAAATTATATATGATGAGATATTTTCCGCAAAAATGAGGGGATATAATTTGATCCGAAAAATGGTTCTATTAAATTGTATCACTTTGGATCTAATTATATTTAAATATATACAATTTATAAAGAACTATCCAATTATACCGAGTTTTGTCCCGATATTATAATATGTAATTATATTATATTTGATACAATTAGATATAATTGGATACATAATAATCCAAATATATTTAAATTGAATGATATTAAGTTACATATATTTGACCTCCATAGAACGTGTTCAAAACACAAAATGTATGATTAAAATTTGTAAATAGCATAAATGTTATTTATATTTTTTTAAGATATAAAATTTTCGTTTTAAAAGAAATTGTTTCATTTTAATTTAATTTAAAAAAAATGCGTGTCAATATTAAAATGGCCCAGTAAAATCCAAATAAAGGGTTACAGAACAACTTATACTGTATTATAATAGCTTATAATTTCTGTTCTACAACAGATATGGAGTTTGTCCTATTTGAAATAGGTTATTTGCCTCCAAACTAGAACAAGTTGCTTTAGAACCGGTTATAGAACCAGTTATAGAATTGGTTCTGGGACAGTGAAACTATTTGACTCCCAGGAACCTGTTCTGAAACGGTTCCATGTAACCGGTGGTAAAAGATGTTCTAGAACAGGTTTATAGGCAACCTGTTCTAAAAAATTTTGCTGGCGGGTTTGTTATTTGTAATGGAAATCGATTTCGCAAAATTGTAAACTGTTTTTTTTGATGTTGGCGTTATATATAATTATGTATTGGGTTATATCTAATTTAATGACAAGTTAATCAAATTTATCAACCAAGTATTATCATGTATAAAATCCAGAATAGTATTTTTTGTATACATGATTGGATGTGCTTATACATTAATTTTTTTGGTGACACATTTTAAAAATAAATATTATTATATTAAATACATGCTGATACATGTGCTCTTTTATATGATCATATATTTTTATATTAAAGAACACATCGTTTTATATAATTTTTTTTACTCGGGTATTGACAAAACAAATATAACAGATACATTTTGTATTTGGTGTATAAATAATAGAGTGAGTATAATTGTTATTGTATGGTTTTGCTTAAACAAACTCATAACAGATATTTGTTGTTTTGTTTGTATTTGTTTGTAACTGTAGTACTATAAGTATTTTTTAAGAAACTGGTGATATAACATGTATTTTTTAAATAATTGTAGTGAATTTTGTATTTAAAAATGATCAATCGTGATATTAAATAAACAAAAATTTCCACTGTACACAAAAAACTCTAAAATTGGAAAAAATTGCCAAAATTGAAAAAAAAAATAGCTTGAATTAAAAAATAAAAGCCCAAGTCGATAAAAACCTTTAAAATTAAAAAAAGATCTCCAAAATTTAAGAGTTGTCTCAAATTTAAAAATTGAAAAACAAAAAATAATTCGTTAAAATTAACAAATCACGAAAATTTAACAAAAAATCGTTAAATATTAAAAAAAAAAACGTTGAAATTTCAAAAAAAAAAAACACCCAAAAATTTAAAATACTCTAACAGATACATCCCCGTTATTTTGTTATATAAATAAGAGAGTGAGTATAATTGTTATTGTATGTTTTTGCTTATACACTCACTCAATTCAAAAAACTCATAACAGATATTTGTTGTTTTGCATGGAATGTTTGTTTGTATTTGTTTTTTGTTCTCAACTAACTGTAGTACTATAAGTATTTTTTAAGAAACTGGTGTATTTAAAAATGATCAATCGTGATATTTAATAAAAAAAAAATTCCACTGTACACAAAAAAACTCTAAAATTGAAAAAAATGGCCAAAATTAAAAAAAAAAATAGCTAGAATTAAAAAAGAAAGTCCAAGTTGATAAAAACCTTTAAAATTAAAAAAAAAAAATCGCCAAAATTTAAAAGTTAGTTGTCACAAATTTAAAAATAATAATTCGTTAAAATTAAAAAACCACGGAAATTTAAAAAAAAATCGTTAAATATTAAAAAAAAACGTTGAAATTTCAAAACAAAATACCCAAAAATTTAAAACACTCTAAAAAATTTAAAATATTGATAAAAAATTAAAATTTAAAAAATTCGCCAAAATTGAATAAATTTCCAAAATTGCCAAAAATTAAAAATATTGTTCCAATTAAAAAAAAAAATTCCCAAATAAAAACAAACCCAAAAACCAAAGACGGCAACCGAAACGAATAACGGTTACGGATTTCTTACCGGTATAAACAGTGCTACAGGTATAAAACCAAAATAGAAAACAACAATAACACTGTAAATACCGCAATTGATTACCAGCTAAGCTCAACAACAAAAGTTTTAGAGGAAGATATCACTATTTTCGAAATTCAATCAACGCTACATTCACTTAAATTCAAAACACCTGGGTTTGATAAAATCTCTTACCCAATGCTAAAAATGCTGCCTTTACATATAACACAACGTTTACTACAGTTATTTAACTCAATCTTCTCCTCTGGCATCATACCTCAGCAATGGAAGACGTCGACTATAATTCCAATACCCAAACCTAATAAATTTGGTCAAAAAATAATTAAATTCATTTACACATTTCTAACAAACAGGAAAATTAGAATTAAAGTTAACAAAGTATATTCTTCCACAAAGCCTCTACATAATGGGATACCACAGGGCTCTCCACTTTCGGTGGTACTCTTCCAGATAGCCACCGACAAACTTAACAAAATCATTTGTAATAACAAGTTTTTTAAACATGTTATCTATGCCGATGATTTATATATCATAACTAAACACCGGGAAAATTCTGACATACAACAGCAAATCGATCAACTTTTCATATCTATCAGTAATTGGTGCAGTATTACACAGTGCTTACACATATGCAGCCGAATCCACAGCTATATAATACGCCCTAATGAAATACAAAAATATTAGAGGCAAATTTTTAATTTGCTCAGACTCCAAATCAGCAATAACAGCAATACAAAATATAAGAAATAAAAACATAACAATCTCAAAAATTAGAGATATTCTAATAAGATATCACACCAAATTTAAGTTAATGGAGGTTCCAACCCATATTGGTATATTGGGAAACACATTAGCAGACAACAACAACAGCTACAAACGCACCAATTATCCAATATGCAACCTCTAATAAAAAAGATATCATCAATATAATTTCAACTTATATAAAACAAATAGACTGGGCTAAATTCCAACATCACTATAAAACGTTCAATCCCAACAAAACTACACCAATTTATCCACCAACCGCTTCAAGACTCTTTCTACAAAAATACATCAGAATCAGACTAGGACACATCTACATTACACACCGTCATCTTTTTAACCGCTTAAGATCAGAAATCTGTCCACTTTGCAACACAGATAACATCAATATACAACACCTTATCTACAACTGCAGATCCATAATAGAAGCCCAAATTGTCCCATACGGAAAATTATGCTTACCCGAATTATTAAGTAACATTAATTTAGTAAATATATTTATTTTTATTTTATTAATTAATAATTATATAATTACAAATTATATACTATTACCCTAACCGAGCACTAGCTACTATGACCTTCGGCGCGTTGTAGCGAAAACAGACCAGTGCCTCTGGTGGTAATCGAACCCACGACCCCCGCACTGATAAGCCAGCACGCTACCAACTAGCCTACCGGGGCGCACAATAGTAAATATAATTTCAGTACAAAATATACTAAAATATTGTAACATATATCACCTAATATAAAACCAACTTGTAAAAAATGTTAGGCCAAAACCCTCAGATGTTAGTGAATATGTAAATTATATTTATCTTCATAATTTATTATGATTGTAAATCTTGTAAATAAATAAATAAATTTAAATTTAAAAAATTCGCCAAAATTGAATAAATTTCCAAAATTTTAAAAATTGCAAAAAATTCAAAATATTGTTCAAATTAAAAAAAAAATTCCCAAATAAAAACAAACCCAAAAACCAAAGACGGCAACCGAAACGAATAACGGTTACGGATTTCTTACCGGTATAAACAGTGCTACCGGTATAAAACCAAAATAGAAAACCGTTATCTAGCAAAAATATTGACGTTATTGATAAGAAGCATTGATAAGTATTTTGTTGATACACAGAGAGAATTTCTTGGACGAAACTTAAAAAAATCTTTAATTTAATGAAAGAAAAATACATCTTGTTTTAAACAAACCAAAACAAGTGTAAAAATAGAAAGGAGAATAAAAACAAAAACCCTGTATTATATATCTACCAAAGGTAGAGCTTACACATAACGAACAAGTTTTCAATTTATTTTTGATCAATGGTGATAATCTTTAACTTCGATTTCATATATTAGCTCTCATTTATTGAGAAAACTAGGTTATATGAATGTTTAATGTTTGCATGGGATTGTTACTTCTTTCAAAACTTGTTCTGATGATGGGGACCAAGAAAATTTCCGAAATAGACCCATCAACACATTCCTGAAAGTGGTCAATTAATAAATTTGAAAACAAAAATTCTATAGATTATTTGTTAGGACAATATCCTAATAATGAAATATAGAGTATGGCCTCGAACTTGAAAAGTTTTCATTTTCATTGCATAATTAAAGGTCAAAAAACATAATTTTTATTTTTATTAAAAATTATATCAAACTTATAAAAAAGACAAGGTACGGTCTTGTTTACTCTGCGTTAATATCAAACTTGAAACAAATTTTTTTTCATTAAATTTTATGAAAAACTACATAATGTAATGAAATGTTTCAATAAACTAGTTCCAGAGATAGATTTAAACTTGATATACCGAGATATGTTTAAGCCTTTACGATCTCTCTATGTGGATGATTTTTTACAGTTTTCTCAGAAAAAGTTCAACGGAAATTTTCCATTGGCTTTTTTACAAACAACTGACTACCTACACAGACAGAATTCCTTGGACGAGTTTTAATGAAATTTTTTCACTAAACTAATAAAGTTTTCTTCACAATGTAAATGAAAAACTTCTTAAACTTCATGAAAAAGCTTTATAGTTTTAATGAAACTATTTTTAATAAAACTTTTTCATTAGTTGTATGAAATTTTAATAAATAATATGAAAATTTTGTAAAATTTTTTGAAAAACCGCATTAATTCAAAGAAAAGTTTTAATGAAAGAGTTCCAGTGACAATTCATAGAACTAAATGAAAAAATTCTTTAATATCATGTAGATAATTCTCTCAGTGTAAAGCCATGTTCACACCTAAATGAAAAACACGTATTTAAGCTCTATACTATTCCAACAGTTCTTTATTCTTTTCCATTTAGGTGTATACGTGGCTTTAGGTAGACAAACAAATGAGTTAAAAAGGCAATAAACAATTTCCGTTATATTTATTCTGAGAAAAATATAAAAAATAAAAAGTTCGTAAAGACGTAAACGTATCTCGGTATAGCAAATTCAATAAGTTAAAAAGGATAGAAGATGTTATGTTTTTATTTTAAACCAGAATATAAATTTATATTGCTAAATTTTCAAATATTTTTTACAAATATCTTGTTAAGTTGATATTTTGAAAGTTTTTTGAAAACCAACAAATAAAATCTAATATGACAATATCATATTAAATTTTTGGACTTGAGGTAGATCAATATTCTAACTAATATATGAAAATATAGAAAGTCCGAAAAAAACAATTTTTGAATTTATTATACAATAATTAAAATGTTTCTTGGTGACGATTTTTTATGTGTATATAATTTCGAGATTTTTGATAAATTCTTTTGGCGTATAAAATTGAGTATGAATTTTGTTAATTTGCTTTACGAAATTTTTTTATGCTATAAAATTCTCAATTAAATTTATGTTGTTTTGTTTAAATTTTTTTTTATAAATTTCAAAGACCATTTTTGAGTTTTAACTTTGAATAAGAATAGTTTCTTTTTTTGCAATTGTCATTACTCCGTTTGGCGAAAACCGGCAAAATAAATCTGACAATCCTGGTAACAGGTATGTATTTTTGGAGAATTTTATTAATTTTGGCGATTTTTCTTACAACTCTTTATTTTTTCAATATTAACATTTTTTTAATTTTTGGTGATTTTTTTAATTTTTGGGTATGTTTATGAATTGTGACGATTTTAATTTTGAACGATTTTTAAAATTTTTGTTAGATGTACTATAATAATATTTTCGCCTTTTTTATTTTTGTGGATTTTTTGAATTTTTGGCGATGTTTCCAGATTTTAATGAAATTTTGCATACGGATACGTTTTACCTATACAAAAACAACCTCATTTTTAAAAACTGCATTTTCGAAAAATTGTGGGCGTGGCAAGGTGTCGAAATATTTGAAAAATGACGGTAATAGGTACTTTTAAGCAGCGATTACTACGGAATGGCTCAACCGATTTCAAAGATCTTGGTGCCATTAGAAAGGTACATCAGCTTTCGAAAACACATACTGTAAAAATTTTCTATTACACTGAACATTTTTTTTTGGCAAAAATAAAACTTTAAACTAGAAAAACACATCAAAGGCCGTGCTTTTTTTTCCAAAAAAAAATTTTTTTAGAAAGGTCTATTTAATATATATAACATATCTAAAAACTAAAAAGGCGTTTTTTTTTTTAAATTTTTTAAAGTAAATGCATCTCTTGTTAACTCCTTATATTTTGATGTCATTGTGTGACAAAAAAGAATAAAGTAGCTATACTTTGGAAGTTATACAGATTTTTTTGTAATTCTAATAGATTAGAACAAGATTCGTATTATCAAATTTTTCAGACACCCCAAAATATGGACTTACCCTTGGTAAATTTTTTTATTTTTATTTTTTTAGATTTAATATATAATTTTGCGCAGCTCATACTGTTGACTTTCGGAATATTTGCTAACTTTTAGTGAAGTTTTATCTAAAGGTATAAAAGAATGGAAACTTTGAGTTCCTGTAATAGTTTTAGCATTTTTATACCTTGAAAATAGCTCTTCTTTTGTTTTGTTATAGTCGTCAGCGTCTGTATAAGCAACTTATATGGAGGTTGGATATCAGCGCTGCTTCTTTTGGACTGATTTTTCGAAGTTGAGAGAAAATTTTTTTTGATAGATGCACATATCTGTACATATGAGTTGATTCCATATTTATTTTTATGCTTGTTCAATTTGCTTGGAAAAAATACACTTATGGTCATACAATTAAGTCACTCTTATATTCAATATGAAATAGCAAAATTTAATTATCTCTTTGCTTTACACTGAATTTTTTTAAGATATAACGGGACAAATTTTTCATAAAAAGAACCAAGTGTACAGTAAAACAGATAATTTTTGTCTTTTGTTCTATTGAGCTAAATATCCTTTATTTATAATTATAATTATTTATTTCCAATAAATAAATAATTATAATTATAAAATAAAGGATCTTTAGCTCAATAAAACAAAAGACAAAAATTTATTTAAAAAGATCGAAGAAAAATAAGAAAATTTTAAAACAGATAATTAAATTTTGCTGTTTCATATTTAGTATTAGAGTGGCTTAAAGTTAACAAGAGATGCATTTACTTAAAAAAATTAAAAAAAAAAGAAAAAAACCCCATGTTAGTTTTTAGATATGTTATACATATTAAATAGACCTTTCTCAAAATTTTTTTTTTTTGGAAAAAACACTTTGCCTTTGAAGTGTTTTCCTAGTTTAAAGTTTTATTTTTGCCAATATGTTATTATTTCAGTGCAATATGTTTTCGATAGTTGATTTAAATACCTTTCTAATGGTACCAATATCTTTGAAATCGGTTCAGCCATTCGGTAGTAATCACAGCTTGAAAGTACATATTATCGTCATTTTTCAAAAACTTCGATAACTTGTCACGCCCACATATTTTCA
The DNA here is from genome assembly GCA_021234595.1 of Delia radicum. Taxonomy (NCBI): domain Eukaryota; kingdom Metazoa; phylum Arthropoda; class Insecta; order Diptera; family Anthomyiidae; genus Delia; species Delia radicum. The sequence goes on along the minus strand of CM037856.1, from coordinate 10,510,145 downwards.
AAAATGCAATTTCTAAAAATGAGGTTGTGTTTGTATAGTTAAAATGTAGCTGTATGCAAAATTTCATCAAAATCTGCAAGGGTCGGGTTCAATGCATATCGGTTTTGATATGAAATTCATCATATATGTATCCTTTTATGAACATGTATGAACTCATTCATGTGCACATATGAAGACATTCGCGTTCATAAAGGTTCATATAACTCCATATGTGATTCATATATGCTCACAGGTGTTCATAAATATTATCTCAAGTTTCTTTAATGTACACATATGACCATGTATGGAAATGTATGGACATGTATGATCAAACAATTTTCGTTAATGCACATACAGGAACATATATTGAACAACATATAAACATGTATGAATCATTTATAAACACATATGAATCTAAGTGTGCTTTTGTATGGATCAATATATGTCGATTTTTAACAGGGAAGCAAATTTTCAGCGATTTTTTTAAATTTTTCAAATTTTTTGAAATTGAGTCGAATTTTTATTTTTTTTTATTTTATATGGTTTTGGATAATTTTCGACCCACAGCTGTTTATTTTACTAGTTGCACTGCTTATAATTTAGCTATTTTTTAAACTTCTTGAATTGTTCACAAATACAAAAAATACTTATGGTATATATAAAATACTATGGTATAATATCTGTATAATCTGTTTGGAAGAAACAAATACAAACAATGTATGCTCTAATTCTCTTTTTACTCACTTCGCCATATCTACTTAAAAGCATAAAGGCCTCATTAGTTGTTACTTTCTGTTGCCGTTCTGTGTCGTTCTGTTCTGTAGGTAAAATTTTGTAATTACTTTTTCTGTGAAAGGAATCAGCTGTTTTACAAAATAAAAGAAAATCCAAACAAAAACATTCAAATCAGGGATGATAAATGCGATTTTAAAATAATACCAACCTGCATATAACATAGTACTTTTTTGGCATCCAAAGTATAAAAAAAAATTTAGATATAAATTAACAAACAACAATTGCATGCATAAATTTGGTTTTACCAATTTTTATCTTTGTACCCTCCAAAATGAACAATTGCAAATGAAACAACAAAAATATATTAAAAAAAATATGTTAAGAGTTGAAAACAAAATTTTGAGGTGAAAAACTTTTTTGGATGTAAAAAAATAAATTGTGTTGTTGAAAACCATTTTTGTGGTAACAAAACTATTTTTGAGGTAAAAAAAAATTTTTGTGGAGAAAACAGAATTTGCGGTGCATTTTAAATATTATTTACCTCTAAGCGTCTGATGGAAAAATATGACGTTATATTTTATACACCACACACTACAATGAATTCTAATAATATACAGTGCATTATACACCAATTTGTATGGAAAATTTAGAGGTACTTCCACATTGTCACTCATTACTTTTGAACCGCTGGACCGATTTTGCTCATTTTCAATACCAAAATTTTCGGAAAAATGTACATAAAGCTATGTAAAAATGAGCAGTGCGTACTAAGAAAATTAGCCGATATTAATATAAAAAATTATTAAAATTTTGAGAGTTTTCTTAAATTCACCAAATTTTTAATATTTTTTGAATGTGCTATTAATATCTTGCTGTATTGAATTACGTTTCGCACAGTTTTTTGCGAATTTAATCCTTGTGATTGGTTGCAAACAAATTTGTTCGTGAACTCATTCGATTTTAAAAACACGCTGCTAATAGTCAATTTCACATTTTTATAAGATTTTTATTATTTACTTTTTTGAAATTGAATTGATTGAATTCAATAATTGGTTTAATCGATTACTAAAACTCTAATATAATCATCTGTAATCTGTCGCACTCAGTGAATTCATGTAATTGAATTCACAGCGTTTGGTTCCAAATTAATTCATTGTTCATATGGGACTGCAAATCGAATTGATAATTATTGAATTTTAAAGGGACCAAGAAATTCATACATAGAAAAATTTGTACATCTGAGGTTCAAATAGTACCATAAAAAGTACTATAGTAAAAACTTTATCATCCCTGATTCAAATATTGAGAAAAGGATTTCACAACAAACCAATACATACGCACTTTATGCTGTCACTTAACGTTGAATTCTATTTTCAATAGATTTGTCCGCAACAGAACAGAACGAAAAAGTTAAAACTAACTACACATACAGACTTTCAATAGAACAGAAACAAAACAGCTGATTCGTAACAGAACAGAACGTACAAACTAATTCTGCCTTAACAATATCTACTAATAACAGAAACAAAAAAACACTCATCAATATCTATGCAAACAGAAAAATATAACAACTGGTCTAAACAGATGTAACTTTGCAAGTGTTTAATTCCAACAGAATTAATTTGTAAATTGATTGATAGTTGTGCTCCATTGATTTAAAACAAATTCAACCTTGTCTTGAAATACATAGAATTATTGGTTAACATTAATTTGAGTGCTTTAAAGAATCAAAACAGAGTAAAAAATGTTCTATCTAATTTCCTAAAGCCGATAATAATATTTTATCTAGAGGCTTAAGGATCGCTTTTACTAAATAATAAATATTTATAAATTCAAATTATCAAATAAACTTTGTATTAATTTTAAGTTTCAATATTTTTAATAAAATTATTATTCGTTTACAGACTTTTAAATATAAAAGACTTTATTTCGTAGTCTCTATATGCTGTTTCATGTTTTTGTTCTGTCCCTTCTATTCAAAAATGGATGATACATTTTCCTTTCCAGAACAATTGACGAATTCCGACAACGATTTGTTACAGCATATTTTGCTCTTAATGGCACATTTTTGCATTTTTTACAACAAATGCATGTTTTTAGGACAAATTTTTTTCCTTTTTTTTACATTTCTCGTTATAGAAAACAAAATTTTTTTGAATAAAAACAACTTTCAACTTCGATAAGACATCTTTTAAATAATTTAAATAAATTTCATGAAAGTCACTCCAACTGTACTGAAAAATAAGCTTAAAATTTTTTTTTTTAATTTTCTGTTTTTGGGTGCAAAATTCTCATTAAAAATATTTTAAAAATGTTAATGTTGTATAGTTTTGTGAACAAATCTTTATTCAAAAATATATGAAAGTTAAGTTAACCGATTCTTAAAATTTTTTGGGAAAAAGATCGTGGTTTTAGATAATTTTTTAAAATTGTCTTATGGCAACCCTGATGACATAATTTTTATAATTTTAGTAGTATTTTAATAGAAACCATCCATTATTTATGTTTTGAGTGAAAACGAAATAAATTTTGAAATATTTTGGATTTTGTGTACTTGAAATTTTTGGCTTAGTAATTTTACAACTACGTAAGTTTCAAGTTAGTTTTACAAATTTTTTGTAAATATATGAATTTTTTTTAGACATTTTTTACTGGGCTTGTATATATTTTACAAAAATTTGTAACTTTGAAAAACTAACTTGAAACTTACGTAGTTGTATTATTACTAAGCACTTCGATAATATTCCACCAGTTTTTTTTCTGCGTGTACAATCGATGATCTAATTTCAAGCAGAGAAATACATTTTCATATTTTTAAATAATTTTTGAAAAAAGTTCTATCAAAAAAGTAAAAAATTTTTTTCCAATAAATCTTTGGCAACTCTGGATAAAAATTTTTCAGCATTTTTTTATTCACGATTGTACTCAAGACTGGGTAGAAAAAGGAACACTGTGGCAAAAATGAGTTAAAATATTTATAAATGAACAACAACACACAATTTTAATTTATATTTAAAAATTAACCCTCTAAACGGTAAGCCCGCCTTAAAGCGGGGTATTTTAAATAGGTCATTAGTGCCCCAAATAAGGTTTTTATAATAAAAGTTTAAGCTATTTCGATAGAAAACTAAATTTACAAAATATTTTGTTAATTATTTTTTTATGAGTATGGCACGGTTTGGAAGCGAGAAAGCGTTAAAGTTTAAATTTCGCAAAATTTCAGAAAATAAATATTTTTAAATGAACACAATTTTCAAAAGTCTTGAAAACATATTTATGTTGACTAGAAACCGTTGATACTTAACACAAAGTAAAATTAAAACTTAAACTTTTAAAAAAAGCTTTAATTTTGGTCCAAGGACATACAGGATTCCAAAAGGATACCTGCAAAGGACATCGCCTTAACTTGAAAACGTATCGACTGATTTTTCTTTAATTTCACAGTAAGATTATATTAAGTACCCAGCAAAACCACACATTACCAAGTAATTGGTAAAGTAATGTATCGCCATAGGGCTTCACGCATTACATTACACCTTACTTCACTGATGAATTTTACAGGCGATGAGCCTAAAAGTAAAGGGTGGACTCATTACCTTGTTGGGGGTTAAGTAACTGGTTACTTATATGGTTGCATGGTGGGAAAAAGTAATGTGTCTAAAAATAAATTTTCAATAAATGGATAAAATTTTTTTTTACAGATTTTCTTTTAATTAAATAAATAACTTCTTTTTTTTATTAAATAAATAACGTGGTAATGCTGGGATTCGAACCTCGGGTCTTTGGTATTTAACAAGTAGTTAGGCGAGAACTCTACCAAGTGAGCTATCGATACATATAATATTTTATTGCTTAAAATGGAAATGAGTTGTTGTGCTTCGTGTTTTCGTTCGTGATATCAAAAATATACACCTTACCCTCATGTTTACAAAAAATCACAAAGTAATGTGTCTATAAATAGATTTTCAAAAATATATATTAATAATTACTTTACGTTTATAATTCATGCATTATGATCGGTTAGTCATTATTTTATGTTTTGAAGTAATGTAAAATGTAATGAGGTATCATTACGAGGTAATCCATGAGTGTTTAATTATCGGTAACTCATTACATCTTGTTAGAAAATAAGGATACAGGTAAGGAGCACACATTACAATGTAATGCATTACTTTATCGCACCCATTGCCAAAGTTTTGCTTGGTAGTATTAGCAAAATCCGTTATGTTTATTCAATATAAGTTGTAGTTTAGGTGCGTTTTCGCTCAATTTCGCGTTTGTCGAAAAACGAAAATTGCCATATATGCTTTAGTAAAAGCACAAAAAGTTTAATTTTTTGACTGTAGTTATATCTTGGTAAAAGGAATAAAATATGCATAAAGGGTGGAACTTTTTTGATCAAAATTTTATTACTTCAAAAATATTTTTTTTTCTATGTCATGGCATGTCGCCCATTTGTCAAGATTTATTTAAAAATTGATTGGTTAGTGGGTAGTTGATTAAAAATCTGTATTTTAAAAAGAAAACATCGAGGATATTAATTTTATATTGAAATGTTTTGCAGAATAATTTCGGAGGTTTATGATAGCACATCGACCTAAAAAAGTATGATCGATGAATGTAGTTTATACACAGAGAAAATTTAGTTCATAAAGTGTGGAAACAATTTCTTAAAATTAATGAAGAGTTTATTACTTTCAACGAAACTAGTTTTTTAATGAAACTTTTTCATTAAGTCAATGAAACGAAACCATTAATTAAAAATGATATTTTTCATCAAATTTTATGAAACGTCGATTAGGACAAATTCCAGTTGCTTATATGCAAAAATTCATTAATTTCATACAGGGAATTTTCTCAGTATATTATCCGACATAACAGTTTGGAAAAAATGTTATCGTTTTTTGGCATTTTAATGCATTATAGACAAGTTTCGATATTGCACTAACAAGGGGAGTCTCTCGCTGGATTCTCTCCGATCGTAATGAAATTTGGATATGTAATGAAGAAAAAAAAAATAAAGGCCACCCATTTTTTTAGCGGCCAGTTTTTCTCTTGTTTAGGGGTTAAAAATTGCGTTCAAAAATTGTCACATTTTTCTATTTTTCCGATTATTTCGAATTATTTTATAGAAATTTTAGGCAAATGGGGTACCAAATGAAAGAGCTTTTGGACATGCATTTAGTGGTTTACGCAACATGTCCTAGTATTTTTGTTATTAAAAAAAATGTGTTTTAAAGAATTATAGTTGCATTAAGATAAAAAATGTGTATATTTATGTCTAATAAATTTAATCGATGGGGTATCTGAGTTTATTCCAATATTCGTAATTGTTCTTTTATGCGATTTTTTCGAATAGCTTTTTAACCTATATTTGAAATATTTTTTTAATCAATGGCAATCCTAACACACTACATAGGCAATATTGGTATCAAAATTTTTGTTTACTAGAGTACATTAAAACTGCCTTCAAATAAATATGAATTTCATTCGTTTCAGACATGTTTCCAAACAAAAATGGTTTAACTTTGGTATCATCTTTTAACTCTTAATTGTTTTCCTTAAATTTCATTAAGATAGGAGAGAACCGATCGAAGACTCGCCTTGTAAGAGAATTATATGGATGATATTAAAGAATTTTCGAATTAAATCAATGAAATTGCACTGGATTTCGTCTATTGAAACTTTTTATTTAGTTAAAGCAAATTTTCTTAAAATTGTAAGAAGAATTATAATTTTATTAATGATAATTTTCTTTCACTTTATTAAAAAGTTTGATTAAAAAACTGGTTTCATAAAAAATGCATAGCTTTTAATAAATTTTGAAAAAATTTTCGTTGTTTACTGATTTACTGAAAAATTTCATTATTGTTCGTCCAAAAAAATTCTCTAAGTGAGATTAAGAATGTGAAGTTTTATGAAAAACACGAAAGCTATAAAGCAAACTGTATTCCGAACTTTTTCCTATTGAACTTTATATAACAATTCATAATGAACATAGGACGTGTTGAATTTTAGATAATTTAAAATAGCAATTTTGCTATTAAATAAGAACAGCAAACAAATCTGATACATCAACAAAGTGTTTGCTATATTAAATGCTGAATGCAAATATCAGTATATTTTGCTAAAATCCAGAGCAATATTTGCTAAAAAATTGCACACTGCTGATTTTAGAAGGGCAGATTTTTATTCGCATAAGCAAAAAATTATATTTCACATCTCCTTGTGTTTTTTTGTTTACTAATATTTAGCAAATATAAACTAAATTTAGCTCAAATAAAACATACTTTTTATATTCATCAGAGTTAGGTTAGCTATTTATTATCTTGCTATTCTTAGCAAAAAAATTCTTTTTAATTTTAGCTGTTTTCCTTCAACGTAATTTTGAAGCTGTGGGATAAAGTGTTTGTAACCGTCATATAATAACAATCGTAATGAATTTTAGTATAATTAATCACTAAAGAATTTCCTCTAGTTAGTTTTTTTTACAGAAAGAAGAAGAAAAAATTTTTATTGAAAAATTTAACGGACACAACCAAGTATATTATATTGTTAAATTGCTCTATATGAAAAACTTTTTCGTAGCGAGTTTCAAACCCACAGCCATACATCAGGCTATGACTCGCAGCATTACCTCTTAGCTATTTGAGCCACGGAACTTATTTTTAGTATTATTTACCAATTTTTTCTGTGAGCCTAAAAAATCTCTATTTGAAACAGGTTCGGATCCAGGGAAAGGAAAAAGGGAAAAAGGAAGGAACATAAAAAACTAAAGCCAAAACGAAGAGGAAAAAGGAAAAGAAAGAGATTTTAAAATATAAAAGTTTTGCCAGCAACAAAATGTCCGGGAAAGCAGGAAATTAAAACAATTCAAATTCCTGGGAATTCCCGAGACCGAAAATACCTCGAACAATTTTATTTCTTTTAAAATAGCACATATAAATAACATCAAAACTTGAGTTTTAAGCGAAATTATTAGTGTAGACAAACAGTTCGATAAGAAAATGTTTAAAAAAATAAGTTTCGCAAATTGAAAAATGTTTGTTGGGCCGATCGGATAATTTTTTTTTTCAAATTTTAATAAAAGTGTGATCATCTCAAGTAACCGAACCGGGATGAACCAAATTGAGTCCTATTGGGTAGTAGTTATGACACAAAATTTCAGCGGAAACGGTCAAGGACTCTCCGAGTTAGAAGGTGTTTAATTTCGACATTTTCGTCAAACAGCCCTTTTTCTATATACATATAACTAACTACCTATTCTAGTTAAAAAATGTTGTGCAAAATGTTTTCGGTAGCTTTTTCTTCAGTATTAAAAAAATGTTTTTTCTTTTTGAAAAGTCGAACAAATTTTTTTTTCAAAATGCAGTATTTTTTTATAGAAAGCTTAGATCTTTTCCTTTAAGAGCTTTGTTGTCGCTTAGTGGGATGCGACTTGTTTATCTTACTTATAAGGTAAGGTACTTCTTGCACCAACAATTTTGAGAGCCTAAGCTTATGAAAACGAAAAATATTAAAAATCAACACCCTCCAACTCGGACAGTCCTTGACCGATTCCGCTGAAATTTTGTGTCATAACTAACCAAATAGGACTCAACTCGGTGCAAGTTTCATCCAGATTCCAAGACACTGATTTCAAGAGTTCGGTAACTTGAGATGAAGTCCCCCATTTATATTCTGCTAAAGCGGGACAACGTTGGAAATTTTTTGTTTAATTTTTCTATATAAGTTATTCAGCCTCTTTTTTAGCTTATACAACCAAATTATGGGCAGGGCAAGTTTAAACTTGCATAAGTGTTTCATTTGGCTGACAAAAAAAAAAAAACAAAATTGTCACAAAAAGAATTCGAAAAAAAATAGATAATTTTAGATTTATTGAAATAATTTTTGATATAAAATGGGTATTCACAGATAAAGTGCTTTCGTCAGAAAATAGTATGCTATTTTTCTCAGGTCGAAAATATAGCGATAATCCTCAAAATTGTTGATAAGAATGTCTTTTGTGATTTCTTTTCTTTTAATTATAAATATAAAAAAAATAATTTAATGTTAAATTAATGCTGTACACAGAGAGAATTTGTTTGACTAGTTTTAATGAAATTTTTTCACTAAAGTAATGAAGTTTTCTTTACAATCTGAATGAAAATATTTCTTAAACTTTATGAAAAGCGTCATAGTTTTAATGAAACTGTTTTAAATTAAACTTTTGCATTAGTCGTATGAATTTTTTAATAAATAATATGAAACTTTTCATAAAATATTATGAAAAACTGCATTAATTTAATTAAAAGTTTCGATGGACGAAACTTTCAATGGAATGTCAATGAACATTTCATAGATCTAATGCAAAAATTCATTGATATCATGCAGTTAATTCTCTCAGTGTTTGGTATTAATGGGACATTTATAATATTTTTTCAGTAAATTTTTAGTACGTACGTGTCCGGAACAGAGCGATTAACGATTTTAATAAACTAGAATTTATTTACAGCATTTGTTAAGACATGGTTGGTTGTCACTTGGAGAAAATACGAGTTGAAATAGGAAAATACAGTAGTAGTAGTAGAAATAGTGGAAAATAGTAGTATGTATTAGTCGTAGTAGTAGTACTAGTAGTCGTACTAGTAGTAGTACTAGTAGTAGTACTAGTAGTAGTACTAGTAGTAGTACTAGTATTAGTACTAATAGTAGTACTAGTAGTAGCAGTAGTACTTATAGTAGTAAAGGGTGTTTTTTATACAGGTATAGAACTTTAAGTTGGCAACACTTTTTTAACTGGCGGCCATTTTGTCAGCTGTAAAGGGATTTATGTTCAGTTTGGTTTTTCATTTCAACATGAATAGACTGACGCCTGAATTAGGCTTCCAAATTGTGCAAATTTATTTTTAAAATCATGGTTCTGTTCGAAATACGAATCGCGCACTACGTCCATTTTACGGTCAACATAATCGTCCATCAGAGCAATTAATTCGATTATCTATGGAACGTTTTCGCACCACGTTCACTCTAAATGATAATATGCATCCACAGAGACGTCGTACAGTGCGTAAAGAAGAAGTTATTGCTTCTGTAGAGCGTAGCGTAGAGGAAGACCCCAATTGTTTTACGGACCCTTGAATTGGCTTCCAAGATCGTGCGATTTAACGCCGCTGGACTATTTTCTGTGAGGACATGTGAAGTCGCTAGTCTACTCCGATAAGCTAGAAACGATTGAGCAATTGGAGGACAATATTCGCAGCGTTATTGCCAATATACGGCCACAAATGTTGGAAAAAGTCATCGAAAATTGGGCCTCCAGATTAAACAACGTCCGAGCCAGCCGTGGCGGTCATATGCCAGAAGTCATATTTAAATTATAATGCCAGAAGACTATCTTTCGAATAAAGCAAATTTCATGTCAATTTAAAAACTTCATCTTTGTTTTATTCCATTTCAAAGTTCTATACCTCTATAAAAAACACCCTTTGTTAGTAATAATATTAGTTGAATAGTTGATTGTGGTTCCAAAAGTTATATAGTGCAAAAATGTATGTTTTTATATATTTTTAAAGACACTTCGTTTTCAAGTTTTTTGTATATATAAATTTTGCATATACAAAATTACTGTGTATGCATTTATTATTTACAAGCCGGGCTTGCCCGGAGTGCACCTACACGCAGAGAAAAAGTATGATTGAAGATGATTGTGGACACAGCATTATCATATTTTGATTCTAATTAATATATACATGACTTTTATCGTCATTTAGGATCATAATATGATTGCTACTAATTGTAGTCATAACATGATGCTCTTAAACTATCATAAAACGATGCTCTTTTTTCTGCGTGTAGTTCTGCCTAACAATTTTTATTCTTTGTAAGTTTTGTGGATATTTAAGGAGTTTTTTTATATAATGACCAACATGTGGAATATTATACAGAATTCATGTGATGTTGATCACAGATCCATGCCTGTAAATTTTCGCTGAAGGAGTTTGAAGCTTCATAACAATCTAGTTTGTGTTTGGATTTTATTTACCTATAATTAATAATTTTAATTCGTTTTTGTTTGTATAAAAACATTTATATTCATGATTAGTAAAGCTTTGATAACACTGTGCTAGTTTTGAGAACTTTTTTTGCCGACAAACGGGGCACCCGGTGGGTTAAACTAAATCGACTGTGCTGAATCGAATGGCGTTTACCGTTTTTTTTTGGTTAGCTCTTAAAAAAAAGTTAGGGGGGGGTTAAAGTTTCCCCCTTTTGGCCTGTTCTTGCAGAATACCGGTATATAAAACTATGTTTTCTTTACATCTGATGTGTAGGGTGTGTTCAGCACCTTTGTAGAAAATATTATGCCAAATATTTTTGTGGGACATATTAACCCTCTAACTGCCCCTCATAACGGCTTTTTTTTGGCTTTATTCTAACAAATCGTAAAAAACACCCCGAAAAAGGGAAAGGGCGGGGATAAAATGTTCTACAAAAATGTTGGCCATACAATTTTACTATATACGCCAGAACACACCAAAACCCAAAACTTAACACAAACACCAAAAACGAATCAAATTCAATGCAACCATATATGGTGAAATAAAAAAAAATCAACTACATATTAATTTTAATTTTTTTTATTTTGTTATTCAATCAAAAGAAATTTAAGAAAAATTAAATACATATTTTTAATCCTACAATTAACAAAAAATAATATTTATAATTGATTTGCTATTCAAAATTAAAGGTATTTTTGTGGTTAAAGCTAAAGTTTTAAATGGATATTATTCTTCATCATCCTGCAAATTCCAACAAATATCACCTAACAGCGAATCGAGTTGTTTGCCACTATACCAGTGTTTGAGTCTGGCTGTCACTTGGTGAAATCTCTCGCCATGTTCATCGGACTCAGCTGGTGATTGTTCATTAAATTTATCTGCATGACAATGCAAAAAATGTACTTTCAATGACATTCTGACGTTTAATTTTTGAAATGCAGTTAGTATATTTTCAATTAAAATTCGCCAATTTTCAGACCGATGATTTCCTAAAACATTTTCAATTACTGATTTTATACAATTCCAATTTCAAATTGTTGGTCCTTCATAAGACGACGAATGTCCGGTCCATTAAGTATTCCTGTGAAAAAAAAACATTATGATATATATATATTAAAATTTGAGTTAATAAAGTAGTTTAGAGTACATACCTTCTTTTACTTTCATGCCGCTTAATCGTGGAAAAATTCGGCGCAATTCAGAAAAAGCCTTCCCATCTGGGTTCAATGCTTTTATAAAATTTTTACGATTCCCAGCTTGATGTGGAGAGGAGGAAGCAAAATCTTTTCTACAGGCACAAGTGGAATTTCAATAATATTATTTCTATTCAATTTGATTTCCTCACGTAAAGGCCAATCCAGTGTATTATACTAATCGCCATCAAAACGCGTATTCCATAGGCACATGAAACACATGTTTTTTGTATAGCCCAGTTGCATGCCTCTTAAAAGTGTCACCACTTTCAAATCTGCACATATTTTCCACTTGTGGTCTTCATATTTAATTAATTCTAATATTTTTTTCATTGATGAGTAAGTCTCTTTAGTATTTGTGCTTAGTGCTATTGGGATAGAGTTTTTTAAATTAGTGGCATGTAGCAACACTGCTTTTAAGCTACTTTTGGACGAATCAATGAATAATCGCCAATCTCCTGAATTATATTCATTTTGCATTGTTGAAATGAAGCCACGGATGTCAGTACAATACGCGAGAGAATTATTCTCAATAGATCTAAAAAAAGTTGTAAATTTACGATGGCGATTTATTGCCCCGTATATTTTTACATCGGGAGCCAAAATATTAGCTTGTTTTAAATCTTTTGTCAAAAGAATGCTCTGTCTTTGTGATAATTTTAGGCGCCGTATCATTATATCCAGACGATTTTGCGTGATTTCATTGTGACTGCATAGAACCGTGATGTTTGACGGTTGATATATTGATACTGCGTCTTCACAGGTTTGAACAGATTCATATGCTGAGGAACTATTTTCTCTTTGGTTTCGGTTATCCGGCACAGGAATTTCATTACAATGTGGCATCGGAAATTGAGCATATGTTGTTGCAGTGTAAGATATAGAACCACTTTTTTCTGTTCATACCTGCTGTATGATTTATGCACGCATAACACTCACCTTCAACATGTAGTATGGGATCTCTCCAAATCATTGGAACACCAAATGGCATCGCGTCTCCATCTTTTTTCCATTTTTTAAAATGGTAAATGCAAGTTGTACACACTATCGAGGGTGTCCAATTCTTACCACATATAACACTTAAAGAAAAATATGATTAATACAAGTTAATTATTTCAATAGTAATTTTACGGCGACTGGGCATAATTGTAAATTTTCCACACACGTAACAAAAGTAGTTAAATTTATTACACGCCTCTATCTTAGATATTTAAGTATAACCGACTTGATAAGAGATTGTCAAAAACTTTAAAGTTAGACTTATTTTTAATACTTCTTATTTTTCAAAGTTAGTACCACTGTACAATTTTATAATTGAGGGTTTGCCGAAAAAAAAAAATAACGGTAAAGAAATAAACCCGATTTGAGGCAGATTTCTAACGATTTCTTAGACCTTTAAGTGTAACTTTGTAAGAATGTTTTGAATGGGCTAGGTCCAAAAATGGAACCAGCTAGTTAAAACTTGGAATACATATTAAGGATTACAAAAAATATAAAATAATTTAGGAAGCAATAATAACTAAATTAACCCTTAATGAGCAGTCTTGAATATGATTAGTTTTTGGTGTTTGTGTTAAGTTTATGGTTTTGATGTGTTCTGACGTATATAGTAAAATTTTATGGCTAACATTTTTGTAGAACATTGCATGCCCTCCCCTCCCTTTTTTCGGGGTGCCCGTTATGAGGGGCATTTAGAGGGTTAATATGTCCCACAAAAATATTTGGCATAATATTTTCTACAAAGGTGCTGAACACACCCTACACCTCAGATGTAAAGAAAACATAGTTTTATATACCGGTATTCTGCAAGAACAGGCCAAAAGGGGGAAACTTTAACCCCCCCTAACCTTTTTTTAAGAGCTAACCCAAAAAAACGGTAAACGCCATTCGATTCAGCACAGTCGATTTAGTTTAACCCACCGGGTGCCCCGTTTGTCGGGTTTTTCAACTAGCATAGTGTAATTAATGAAATTGTGATAAATCCACATTTTCCTTTTAAGGAAAAAAAACACAATGTAGTAGTGTTGGTATCCAAACTTTTAGGCAGGTATGGCCTGGCATTATCCCCATTTCCAATTTGGGGATTACGAATGAAAATATTTCTATCTTAACCCCCAAATCAAAATGGGAGCTATGTCTGACATAGTTATAGGATCGTTTTTCAAAAGAACATTTTGTGAATATTACAGTATTTCTGAGTAGACGGACTGCTGCAAAGTTTAGGATTTTTCTATTTTGTGGTATGTCCAAAGCCGGCTTCGCTGAGTAAAACATTTATGGAAGGCTGTATAATAAAAAAGCTAATAATTTATGCCGTTGTCCAATAAAAATTACACTTTAAACTTTAAGGCATAACAACGTGTTATCTATGATAACAACCTAGTGGGCTTTGCATTTATGTGTTCATTGGTATATGGTCTAATTTACTGAAAAGGTAATTTCTAAAATATGCAATAAAAACAAAGTAAAAATGGTATTCAATAGGGAATTAGTACCGCCTATTTACGCTGCCTAAACCGCTGGTGGTTGGAACTTAAAATTTGTCATTGAGGTTCCTTCTCCATCGTGTACATCTAATCACGATTTTAGGAAATTGTTAGTATGTGGCACAAAAAGATAAAAAGTCTTCCCCTTATCGTGCTGCTTAAATCCCTTCAGCTAAAAATCTGTCATTTCAAGTATATTAGCCAATAATCTTTGGGCTAAAGCACTTAAAATATACCTTTAGGAATTTCAAACAAAACTTGATAAAAAAAATGTGGCACAAAAACAAATGTTCGCTTAATTACTCAGCCCAAACCGCTTGATTTTGAAATTCGACATGTATGTTCCTCCTCTGGCGTAGACATCCACAAATATGGAATTATTGGAAATGTTTACGCAATGGAGCAAAAAGTGAAAAGGTTTCCTCTTGATTTACTGCCCAAACCGTTTTGTACAGAAATATAAATTTTAGAATATGTATTCCCTGATGTATGGGATAATTTATCGAAAATATCCTTTTCGAAATTTCCAATAAAAACTTGATAAAAATGATAAAAAAATATTCAACTTCAAATGGGGATTAAATAACACATCCACTAAGGCGGGTTTTTGTAAACTTTGCTGGGAGGTATAAAAAGGAAGTAGTCTCTTTCTGTCAAAAACACTTCGGTCAATATATTGAAGAACATTTTTTTGGAACTCACCATAAAAACTGGGTTTAAATAAATTAAATTGGGATTAATCACAAAGCTTAAGCCGCTGGAGTAAGGAACTTGAAATTTGGTTTGAAAGTTCCTTGTCGAAGAAGAAATTTAAAGAAAATTCTTACGGTGGGGGGCAAAAGCTCCCTTTTATTGTTATCCCAAATAACATTGGGCTAGAAATCTTACGTTTAAAATATGTGTGTCTTTGAACTTCTAATAAAAACGCTGTAAAGGGTTTAAAAAGGGAAAAGTGTCCTATGATAACAGTTTAGTGGGCTTGCCCGTTACAACACACAGAAATTAAGCTATTTGCCAACAGAAATTTGCATACTACGATTCAAATTCGGCTACTACGAATTACAGTGGGTTGGTACAATTAAACATTAGTTTTCACAACAAAGCTCGGTTAATTCAACTGAATTTTAGTTGCAACACTCAAAATATTCAGAAAATTAATATAAATATCGTTGTACTAACTCAATTTATAAGTTGGTACCATTAAAATACACTCTTCAATTTGGTTGGCACTTTATTTCTCTGTGTATATAAATTATGTGCTCCTTGGTGTATGGACTAATTTTCTGAAAAGATAATTTCTAAACTATGCAATAAAAACATAGCAAAAATTGTATTCCAAAGGGATTTAGTACAGTCTAACACCCCAGTCTAAGCCACTGGAGCTTGGAACTTGAATTTTGTCATGGAGGTTCCTTCTCGATCGTATACAACTAATCACGATCTATGGAAATTCTTAGGATGTGGTACAAAAAGGATGAAAAGTCTTCCCCTTATCGACCTACTTACACCCCTTCGGCTAAAAATCTAAAATTTCAAACTCGTTAGCCCATAATCTATGGGCTAAAGCACTTAAAATACATCTTCAGGAATTTCCAATAAAACTTGATAAAAATATGGTACAAAGGCAAATATGTTCCCTTAATCACTCAGTCCAAACCGCTTGATTTTGAAATTCGGCATGTAGGTTGCTCCTCTGGCATTGACACCCACAAGATGGGATTATAGTAAATGCATACGCAATTTAGCACAAAAGTGAAAAGGTTTCCTCTTAATTTTCTGTCCAAAACCCTTTTGTTTAGAAATCTGAATTTTATAATATGTATTCCCTGTATAGGTATAGGCTAATTTACCGGAGAGAATTTCCAATAATAACGTGGTAAAAATTGTAAAAAATATTGAACTTGAAATTTGGATTAAATTAGACATACACTAAGGCGGGGTTTTTGTAAACTTTTTAGGGGACGGATAATAAGGAAGAAGTCTCCTTCTCTTCCAAAAATTTTTTGGAACTCACCAAAAACACTGGGTTTAAATAAGAAAAATTGGGATTAATCACAAAGCTTAAACCGCTGGAGTAATGAACTTGAAATTTTGCTTGAAGGTTTCTCGTCCGGCGCAGACAATATCCAAGAATAAATTTAAATGGTGACATTCCTTAAGGTGAAGGGCAAAATCTCCCTTTTAATATTCTGCCAAATAACATCTGGCTACAAATCTGACCTTATGTGTTTCTTTGAACTCCTAATTAAAACGTTGTAAAAATGGGGTTAAAACGTTATAAAAATGTCCTTAAGCTTAGACATCAACCAAGAGAGGGGCAAAAACGGACAATCTCATAACCAAAACCATTAGGTAATTATATCTAAAGTGAATTAGATATACTTTTTGCGTTTTTAATCAAAACTTGTAATAAATAATGATTTAAAGGGACATGTACAATTGCTTTATGTTTAAAATTTAGAACATCTTCTCGAAACGGTTACACAAAATAATTAATAAAGGAAATTATTCAATGATGTATAGACTAATTAACTAATAAGTGCCTCCTAATTACCCAGCTTTAACCGCATGAGATTGTAACTACAAATTCGGTATGAAAGTTCCGCCTCCGGCGCAGACAAAATTTTCGCAAACACGATTTTTGGAAATAATTAAAAGGTTGCACAAAAAAGATAAAAAGTGTTTTGCTTAACGTTCTGCTTAAACCTCTTCGCTAGAAATCTGAAACTTCAAATACATAAAGAAAATAGATTCGGTCGTAGTAACCGTATTTGGGTAGTAGCTATCGAATTTTTCGGTAGTTATCACGAAATTTCTGTTAAAGCAATCGAAATTGTATTGTAGTGTCAGAATGACTGTTGCTTCAGCCGAAAGATTTTCATCACAATCGAATGATTCAGTTGTCGCTACCGAATCTTTTGATTGTGATAAAAATCATTCGATTGAGGAAACGAACATTCTGACACTACAATATAATTTCGATTGCCCTAACTACAACGGTAGCCACGACCGAGTATGTTTTCTGGGTGTAGAGTATGGGCTAGTGAACTTTTTTTGGAATTTTAAACAAAAACTTAATAAAAATGTGGTACAAAGAAAAAAGTGACTCCTTTATCACCCAGTCGAAACCGCTGGAGCTAGGAACTTGAAATTTGGCATGTAGTTTCATCGCCTCCCATAAACATCCACTAAGATGAGATTTTTGAAAATGTTTACGGGGAAAGTCTCCTTGTGTCCAAAACCCTTCAGGTAATTCACTAAAGCAAAACTTTTTGCAATTTATTATAAAACCATGGCTCAAAACGGATAGATGGCCATTACTCACAAAGTTCAAACCACTGGAGCTAGGAACTTGGAATAAGACAAACAATTTTAATCTTTAATTATTAAAAGATGAAATCTTAATATATTCCCATATTAAAAACTACCGTTAACGTCGCACATAGAGGTATTTCAACGATCTGGGCGGCCAAAATTATTTTTGTGCTTAAATGTACATATCTTGTCGAGTACAACAAGACTGTGTCGTTGAAATTTGCGAAACCCTCTAAAATCTTGAGTTACGGGTAAAAAACCGGGTTTTCTGCCCTTTTGCACATATAAGCTAGTAACTTTGTTGAATATCAACCGATTTATAATTTCTCAGTGGATTTAGAAAGAAGAAACTAAGCCATTTCGAAGATATGAAAATGATACTTAAGTAATATTGAGACATCTGTGTGTATTCCTCCAGCAGACTAAGTTTTGCAAAAAAAAATTGGGTATTTTTCAAGTTTGGAGATGTTTTTACACATTTTTTCATTTAGGAACCGTATAATTTAAGACTGTAATATAAAAGTATGTTTATTTATGAGTAAAATGCAACTTTGATTTAAAACATCCATTAAAAATTGACTGAGTTAATGAACTTTTAATAAAACCAAAATGTTGGAATAAATACGTACTCAAAAGTAATGAATAAAAAAAAAGAAATGGTATGTAAATGATGAGAATATATAATGAACATGTTTTATTGAAAACAAAATAACAAAAACAACATAAAAGATTAACAAAACATTTAATTGAATATTGCATCGCTCTCTGAAGAATAATCATTTGTATATGGCTCGTCAGATATGAACATTGATATTGCTTCTGGCAAGAACGGGTTAGTATTTCTATTCTTTATTGCTCTCATACAGCTTAACAAAGGGTCCGAACTAAGTAGAAGGCGATTAAATATATCTTCATTGCAGTTTTGTCTAGAAAATTTTCTTGCGAAGTCTTGCCGATAACTTCTGAAATGCTTATTACGAATTTCTGCCGCCTCCTCCGAAAGTTGTCCTATAGGTAACAGAGATTTTCCAATTACAACTGCGCCATGAACCAAAATTTTGTGCAACGTTGGAGTCATAGGATGCCATGGGTACAGGTCAACATATAATCGAGCCGTTTCTGTGGTATAATTTTCAAACTTTTCAATGTTTGTTTTGTAACCACTTGAAATCACTTCAAGGATTACTTTTAGTCTATATATTAAGTCGTAATTTATGCCCGTTATTTCGGCTGCTAAAGATGGATTGTCAAAAAATCTTCGGCTAGTATTACCATCATTTGTATTACCAAAATTTGATTTTGGCATGTCGATTATTAAACCAGTTTCGGCACGAAACCTGTCTTGGATTTCTTTTTTCCTAGCTTTCTCTAATTCTTTTTCTGCTTCTGTTTTCCTTTCTCTGTACTTCTTAACAGGTAGTTTGTATGCCAAATGAAGTATACTTTCAAATAGTCGTATTCTGGCATGCAGAACAGAAAGGCCGAACTCAATAGCTTCAAAATTAATATCTCTAGTGAAGTCCAGCTTGTTGAAGTCTTTAGAGGTAGCTCCACAAATGTAGCATTTGCTTGTAGATGTTGTACCTGTGGCTGCGTTGCAAACTTTGCCATCAACCATAGTCATTATTAATATGTGTTTCACCAAATACTTGTCCCCGTCTAAGTCAACTTCAGTTGCAACTAAATTGTTTATGTTATTTTTAACATATTTTATTTCGTCTTCAATTACTGCAGCACTTTCCTTGATGAAGCGGAATCTGATCGGCCTACAAAATCGGGACGAAGATGGTGTTGGGTTTTCCCAAATAATTGTTTCTTTTTTCTCTCCACAAACTAATCTAAGAGGAACAAAACAACTCTGAAATATGTTTGAATCCAAATCTTCAACATTATCTAGTTTCTGTTTATACAAATCTTGCTTGGAGCCATCGCAACCCCATTTACAGATCAGCTTCAGGGATTTTCGCTCTTGTTCTTTAATGGTTATTAAAACTTCTTCTAAGTAATCTGATAAACGTCTAGTTGTAATATCCATCAGTGACTGTAAATCAGCTTCGGCACCATTACTTGTTACTCGACAAGCTTCTGGAGGTGGATAGCATTGTTTCTTTGCCTTCTGCAAAACACTGTAGCAGGGAAAAAACTTCATATTAGTTTTTCTAATTATTTCATATTGACCTTTCGTCAAATCTGCATCAATAAACATTTGCAAAGCTTTCATTGGTGTTAAGGGCGAATGTGTAGTTTTTTTACGCTTATACGCGTTTTTAAATTTAGATGCTCGTTTAGAAAATATCTTTGAGAATAAAAGATGCATCTCTTTTTCCGCTTTTTTCTAGTTCAACACCTGCAGCATGGATGATCAAATCTTTTTCATAACAGGACCGCATTTTTTCAGTTTTCCTCCTTTTGCTTCTGTCGCTTGACTGCCCGAAAGATTTCTGAGGTCGGCCAGGTTGATTTTGAAACGATTCCACAGGAATTTCAATGGTCCCTTGAAGCCATGAGTCATTGTACTTCAAAAAGGTTTCCTCTTTGCTGTGAGATTTTATCCACCTTTTGGCTTTTAAAGTGAGCAAAGTTACGCTTCAAGCTAGCTAATTGCTCTTTATTATAGCCTTTATATGCGAACAGTTGATTCTTTAAACATTTTAGCTTACCATCAATAGAAGGCACACCTGAACTGTTCATTTTGTCGAAAAGAGTTTTACGCTTCACCATCTTGTCTTCCGAAACAATGATAAATAATTTCTTTTTTTCTTTAATGAAAACAATATGCACACGAACTCGACATAGACAACAACGATTTCTTTTTATTTTCAAAGTTACTTTTATTATTTGCAAAAACTCAACTGACAGAAAAAAAAAAGCTTTTGAGATCCAAAATGTTTAAGGTGTCAAAAAAGTGCTTATCCGGGACTATCCGGGAAAAATTTTTTGCTACTTCAATAAAGGAAAGATTGAATAATGCTAAACAAAAAAAATTATTGCTTGATCTACCTTGATAACATATCAAAAAGCATCTTGAAAAAGAAATTCAACAAAAATTTACTACAAAAATAACGTTACTTTCAATCAATAAAAAAATCAGCATTGATATGACTAATTATATGTTGTAAAATGATTTTTCATAAGTCCATTATCTGAAGTACTAGGATCCATAATTTTTTCCTTGTGCGATTAACTTGTTTTGCTAATATTTACGATGAAAACCGGTTGTTTTGTAAGGGAACCCAGTTCTATTATGAGAACTCTGTGAAACACTCAACTTTCGACTGCTCGTACGTGCGCGTGATGCGCGGAAAAAAATTTTGGTTGTTGTCTCATGTTCTTTGGAATGTCTTTTAACGCAGTGACTATTTTTTTCAATATTATTCCTACTTTGACTTTTGGGGTTTTGGCCGCCCAGATCGAGCAAATACCTCTATGTGCGTCGTCTAGGATTTTTAAGTTATAGAAGATTTGGATATTCGGAAGTTATACTCTTTAAAATTTACCTATTCACTTAAAACTTGTAGGTTTCAACTGCGGCAAAATTATTTACTCTTTTAAACAAATGAACACAAAAGCATGAAATTGGAAATCTGTAAAAAAATATTCGGTCTTGGACAACCAATGAACACAAAAGCATGAAATTTGGAACCTGTAAACAAAATTTGGTCCTAGACGATTTTTATCTCCCGATCCTAAATTTGTTTTTAAAATTTTTCACTTTTCAATATTAAGAGGACATCCTCATTATGAGCCTTCAAGATTTCGAGATTTTTTTTTTTGCGTAATTCGATAGTAGAAACTTTTCCACAAAAACTGTTATCCTAAAATTTCACATCGAAATTCCATTTATTTCCAAACCAATATACATAAAAAGTATATTAAATGTGTTTTAAATCAAGTTGACTATTTTTTAAACCGTTATTTATTTTACCACTCACTTAAGCATAGATTAAACTTATTTATTTAACAAAATAGTAAAGATTCCCAGTGCTTTAACCACTTTTAAGTGTTATTTTTCAAAACTGTTTTTTAGAACTTATTTGTTAAATTTTTTAAATTTATAGTTAAATTATGATATTACCTAGTAAATGGCGTCTCAGCTTATCCGAAGTTTTCAAGACGGCGCTATTTTCTCCTTATCTAATTTTAGAATATGAACCATAGCTTGAAGGCTGATAAAGTAAAAGGAAAATCGATGAAAATTTGTATTACTCCTAGCTTCACCATACGCACGTGATAATAACATCCCCATCCAAAATTGGACCTTGGTTAGGACCAGGAGCCTCGGAATTTTTTCGAAAAATATTTTATTTTATAAAACGGTCAAATTTTCGTCTCTTCGGGGTATACTCAAATGTTCTTAATATATATGGAACAGGGCTAATAAAGCTTCCGCGACCCTTTTGAACAAAGAGCCCAAAATTAAAATGCAATGACGGAAGTGAAAGACCAAATTTTATTATTATATTTCACATCAATGTAGCATTGTTTTTGGCTTGAATACAAATTGTGTGTAAATATGCGTATAAACCAGTTAACCGGTTAAATTTGAAGAATATGAATACAATAATTTGTAAGAGTAGAAATAAAACTGTACCTATTTTGTACATTAATTAAGAATTGTAAAAATTAACAAAAAATACTGATTCTGAGCCAAAATATCAGAAATACATTTTGTTAAATGTAATAAATTTTTCTTTTGAGCGAATAGATATATTATTTTGAGTGTAGGGATTTGAACTCAAATGCTTCAGTGAAGTTTTATGTGGTTTTAAATTTGAATAAAATTGTCCTTAACCTGTTTTTCGAAAAGTATAATTTTTGTATTTTTTTTTGTCAATTTGGATTAAAATTGCGTTACGAAAAATAAGGTTTGAGAAAAATGCTAATGAAAATTAAAAAATACGTAAAATGTATGGGCCGAATTCCTAATAGGCCCTTCTCAGTGCGAATGTTTCAATAACCACATATAAAATTTAATGTTTCGACGATCAAGTAATCGAGCAGACTGAAGGATGCATTTTAAACCAATTTGTTTACCCGTTTTTAAAAAATTTTTCAAAAACCAAATTTTTTCTCATCTACCCATTTTGGAAACAACTTACGATTTCTGTTTCATATTTAGCTTAACATTTTGATTAAGATGTGCACTTCTTAAACATTTTAAATCCCGGTAATACCGCGTTTCCAGTGGAAAATTCAATAAGCGCATTTTCAGGGTATTAGCGCACATCGCAGAAAACCTATATTTCAACTTTTTAGCCCATGGTCGTAAAATGGGACTCTTTACTCGTTTCTACGTCTTCCAGTACTATATTAAAGATCCTGTTTTAGTGGAGGTCTACATTTGGGCGATGTTTAATTAGTAAATACTTTTTTGTTTGAAGGACTTTTTGAAAATAACCCATCGTGTCATGATCATGAAAATTAATATAACATGAAACTTGTTATATGTATTCTTCAAATTACAAACTTTCAGTTTCTTAGATTTTATGAAAATTGGTTATCATTTGCGCCCAGTGCACAGTGGGATAAATCACGAAATTTGTGGAAATAATTCGGCCATTTGTTAGCTTGTAGTCCGATTGCAATGAAATTTGGAACATGCATAAAAGACATAAAATGGAGTTTAAGTTTTGATTTTGAACCTTCCAGACGCTTTGGGGGCGGCAAAATGGCTGCCCAAAGTTGGGTACTTTTTTCATAAAAAACTTTGAGTGTTTGCCATTTTTTGTTTCTCATCCAATTTTCAAAAAATTAACATATCAGTAATCTTCTTGTAAAGATACTTCTTGTAAAGTTACCTCCAATAGTTTCCGAGATATTTCGATTTGAAAATGTGAAATTCCAAATTTTGTCCGACTCAGGCCCAAAGTTTTTCGAATATCGGGAGAAAATTGGGACCAATTTTCGTTTAAATATACGGTTACTTAGCCAATGAAATTCTTGATTGAATAAAAAAAAAATTAGTTCAATATCTTGTTTCAGTCAAAAATTACATTAGTTTAAAGTAGAAATTAAAAAAAAAGTAAATTTTGGCGATATTTTCCCCAAAAAGCACCAAACTTCTTATCGCTCCAGACAAATATTTTCCTTCTGAACATATAAAGTATGTATACTTTTCTGGAAGGTCTTTTTATATAAATGCGAGTTGTGGTAAAAAAAATTTTGATTTGTAAATACTTTTCCCCATCCGGTTCCAAAGTTGCCATATTTTTGAGGTAAATATCAACTTGAACTCACAGTTAAAATTTGTGCACGCCTCCAATTGGGTAGTGGAAATCGGTTTTAGATACTCCAACAGATACCTAATGTAGTGTGTAAGTCATTTCCAATCCCCGCTTTAAATGACGACATGGCAGCAAAAAACGAAAAAATCCCATTTTTGGAATTTATTTTTTTATTTTTAGGAATTGTGGGATTGTTTTCAGAAAATCATAAATTCTGACATTTGTTTCGATTTGTTGACCTTAAAGTCTAGTTAAATCCAAAAAACCATTGGATTATGTCTATTAATAAATATTTTATTGAATAGTGAAAATTTTCATTTAACCCATTAATGCCTGACCACCGACTCCATTTTCTTATATCGATGAAATTCACACATTCTTTACTTAAGGTTTTGGAAGTTATTTGACATAATTTTCTTTTCGATTTCCCATACTTGGGACTTATGAATTAACCACAGATATAAGATAATGCCTCTGTGGTTTTTTATTTAAATTATTTTGTTATGCTTTTTCATGTAAAACTCTTCATTTTTACTTGAAAATAGTCAATATTTCAAGCAAGGGTACTTCATAAAACTGTAAAATACGTATTTTAATGGCCATGTCATGAAATCATACCTGTAGCCCAAGTGAGTGGTGTTACTCAGCACTTTAAAGAATACCTAACACTATTAGCCACCAATAAAGTTTTCCGATGTGTCGCTTCTCCAATTTTTCAGAGGCAATTTCAATTCTTTCTTTCAATTTTTCAGAATATGTAAATTTGCAGACAATTGAACAGATAATTACCAACCCCCAATTTTACACCAATATTTTCCTAAAGTATTTTAATCCTTTCTCCACCTACCTGTAAAAATCAATTTGATGCAACTCTTACCTGACTTTAGCTATATTTTTTTTAAGATAGCTCCTTTTTGGGTATTTAAATACCCAATAGGCAGGAATGGGTTAAGCAAAAACTGAAATTTTTACCTTCATATTTGGATTACCCAAGTTTTTGTTTTACCGAGATGGTTAAATTCAACCTTTTTTAAAAACATCGCAATCTACAGGTAGTTTTCTTTTCAACGATACACTGGTATGTTATGTTCAGTTAGCCCTTATTTATATATTTCTTCTAATGTGTCCTCGTATTCACATCTTACATAATTGGGTCAGGTAAAAAGGGTTTTATGATGTTCTTCATTAATGAAAAAAAAAGACAAACAAATTAGGTTGTTTCTTTATTTAATACAAAATAATCGGACACATCATTATTTATATCTAACAGATAAAGCAAATCTTTTAATTCATTATTTACAGATGCCAATGTGTTATAAGAAATCCATCAGTTTCTCATTGACGACAGGACGGGATCGGAAGACAGTAATAGGTTATTGAAAATATCTTCGTTCTTTGATTGCCTTGAACATTTTCTGGAACTGAACAATTGGGCATGTTTGAAATCTCGATTCCTTGCTTCCTGAGCTTCTTCTGTTAGTTCACCTAGAGGAAGAATGTTTGATTCAATGATGATTTTTCCATGGCACAATACCTTATGAACTGTTGGTGTCATTTCTTTCCAGGGATATAATGATAATAGAAGTTTTGTTATTTCGTCGGTATATACTCCAAATTTTGAGGAATTTAGTTTATGTTTACTATTAATTGCCATTAACATGATGTTGATCTTTCGAAGCAACTCCTTGTCAATTCCTGTTATTATTGAAGTAATTTCAAAATCTCTAAAAAACCTTCTTGCTGTATTGCCATCGTTTGTACTTCCGCAACTAGCAAGTGGTTTATCTATGTTTAAGCCTGTCTGCCTTTTAAAGTCTTCTTGTATCCTCCTTTTTTCATCTGCCCTCATTTTTGACATTTCTTTGTTGTTTCTTATTGATTTTGTTTCATTTCCTGCTATGCTTTTATACTTTAAATCATATGCTATGTGTAAGAAGTGTTCCATGAACCGAATGCGGGCATGTAAGGGGGATATGCCAAAACCCAATACTTTTTTATTAATAGTTCTTTCTTTGGAAACATTTGAAAACTGTGATTTATTTTCATTGCATATATAGCATTCCCAAGTTGAGAGCGTGTCTGTTATGGCATTGCAAACCTTTCCATCGATCATTGTAAGGCTCAAATCAAAAGATATATTAAACTTGTAATCACCAATCTCAATACAAATTGGCTCCAAAGTACATTTTCTCCTTCTATATAATCCACCAAATTATTAGTAGTAGAGTTTAACTCTTTTATATACTCGAAACCAATGGGTCTGCAAAAAGCTTTGGATCCAGGTGCTGAATTGATCCATACATCATCGAAAGCATTACTTGTTGAAGGCTCAGTAGTAGAATATGAACGAATTCTTAATGGAACTAACGATGACATGAATACGCTCTTATATTCTGATTTGTTATGGCCTTCGGAAGCATGTTTGTATTCAGGAAGGGCTGATAAGCCATCACATCCCCACTTGCACATTAGTACAACATCGCAATTATTGACTCTTTCCAGCTGATCTCTAGAAAAGTCAGAAACAATCCTAGATGCTGTGTTTTCGAGCCGAGTAGACAATTCAATGCAAGATTCATGTTCATTAACAGCAATAGGTTTTGGTAAGATACTATCCTTCTTATCCTTTATTGCGTTATATGAGGGCAGAATTTTGTGTCCTTTATCAATCAAAGCCTTTCTCAAAATAAGATATTTATTTTTGCTTAGCCCTAATTCCAACATAAGAGCAATGGCTTCTTCTTCTGTCAAATCTGTATCCGATGATGGGGTCTGGATGCTTTTAACAATCCTTTTAAGCCGTTTTGGTGATGCAGTTGGAAGGACATCTGCGATTTGCAACGCATCTTTAGGGCGATTTTCTTTTTTTAACATTTCCTTAAACGTGTCAGAAACTTTTGTATTTGAATGCGTAGAAAGAGTAATCGATGTTCTTTTTTTTATAGATTTTGCACACAAATCATTACAAGGCTTACAGGGTGCACCAACAGCAGAAAAATTTATCTCCAGGCTATCATTCATCCACTTATAATATTTTGTTTTAAATTTCAGAATAGAGCCGGAAACGGACTTCATTTTTTTATCAAATAATTTAATAAAATTGTCAATTTTAGATATTTCTGCAGTGTCCAATTTAGTGTGATGTGAAGATTCAATTGATGCAACTACAACGTTAACCTTTCCAAATCTCTGTAGTTTTGAGTTGTCCCACAAAGTTAAGCACAATGCTTCATGATTTACTGTTATTACCATGATTGACGAGTTTTTTATGAACTTAAAACTAAACCTATTCATATTTATATACAAATATTAGGTACCAATATTAGCTATCATAACCCAGGTAACTGGGTCTTCAAATACTAAGGCCCACAAAATATAAAAAGAGAGGGTATATTTAAAATAGCAATCATAAGACACGTATCTTTGGGTGGGCCCACAAAACCTTTAATATCATTAATGAAGAACATCATAAAACCCTTACGAGGACACATTAGAAGAAATATATGAATAAGGGCTAACATTTGAAGATTTTCTGTTTAGAAGTTATGAACATAACATACCAGTGTTTTGTCTTGTTGAAAAGAAAACCACCTGTAGATTGCGATTTTTTTAAAAAAGGTTGAATTTAGCCATCTTGGTAAAACAAAAACTCGGGTAATCCAAATATAAAGGTAAAAATTTCAGTTTTTGCTTAAATGCAAATTTTCACTATTTAATAAAATATTTATTAATAGACATAATCCAATGATTTGTTGGATTTAACTAGACTTTAAGGTCAACAAATCGAAACAGATTTCAGAAATTATGATTTTCTAAAAACAATCCCACAATTCCTACAAATAAAAAAAAAATTTCCAAAAATGGGATTTTTTCGTTTTTTGCTGCCATGACTTACACACTACATTAGGTATATGTTGGAGTATCTAAAACCGGTTTCCGCTACCCAATTGGAGGCGTGCACAACAGTGAGTTAAAGTTGATATTTACCCCAAATATATGGCAACTTTGGAAGCGGATGGGGGGAAAAGTATTTACAAATCAAATTTTTTTTTGCCACAGCTCGCTTTTATAAAAAAAGACCCTCGAGAAAAGTATACATACTTTATATGTTCAGAAGAAAAATATTTGTCTGGAGCGATAAGAAGTTTGGTGCTTTTTGGGGAAAATATCGCCAAAATTTACTTTTTTTTTAATTTCTAATTTAAACTAATGTAATTTTTGACTGAAACAAGATATTGAACTTTAAATTTATTTTCATTGGGATAAACATTAATTGCATTTATAGTAATTATTTATTTTATTATTATTATTTATTAATAGATATAAAATATTTAACATTTTCATTTACATTGGTATATTTAAATATTTTATCTATTTGTGGCTTAACATAAGTGTTGTAAGCCAGATTGACACTTTGCTAGTTTATATGAATTCAAATTTAATACATACATATATATATATTTTTTTTTTTTTTTTTTTTTTTTTTTTTTTTTTTTTTTAATAGTTACATTTTATCAAATTTAGAAATTCTATTAATATTTATACAAATAAAAGTTTAAAAATCGAACTCATTTACAATTAATTTTCTATATTTTAAACAGATTTCAAGATATTTATATAAAGATTTAAAATTTATGCCATTTAGTATTGTTAGTACTTCATTAATATTTAGTTGCTTTTTACCAAAATATTTTAGTCTATATTCGTTATAAATTGGACAAACGCCTATAAAGTGTAGTGTATTTTCTGTAGCATCTAGATTGCAGATTGTGCAGATGCCATCTGAGTTGTTTCTGAAGCTTCTGGCGTTAATATCGAGTAGTCCACCTCTAGCTCTAATTAATAAACTAGTAGCTCGGGATGAAAATTCATTCAATAATGGTGCAGTATTGTATTTCAGTTGGGAATAAAGATCATGAAACTGAGAGTTTTTTGCAGTAGCAATATTGTCCTCTTGTTCTTGATTTTCTAGTAGATTCACTATTGATTTCCAGTGTGAGCACAAAGGACTAGAATCATGAGGATTAAATCGAAGAGTTTGACAGAGTGAAGCCCAGTCTTTTGCCCAGTAAATATTTTGTTCTATAACTTTCCTTGCTAGAATATTTGGGAGTCTGTTTTGATTCATATTTAGAACCTTATTTATATAACAAAAATGCAGTTTGAGAGTTGAAATGTATAGTGAGTTTAGGCCAGTTTCCAGGTAAATCATGTAATTAGGAGTTGTATCCGGTAAGTATAGCATCTTTTTAACGAAAAATCGCATTAACTTCTCTACATCATCATATTTTTGGAAACCCCAAATTTGTGCAGCATAAAACATAATGGATCTAGAGGCAGCATCGAATATTTTGAGCTTGTTAAATTTTGATATTTGTGGATTTTTTATGTACTTTAGCCAAGTTGAATTAATTGCTAATTTAGAGTCAGCCAATTTGTTTTTTAAATGTTTTTTAAAAGATAAGTTATATGTAATTTCTACGCCAAGATATTTATAACTGTTAACGATTTCTATTATTTCTTCTCCAAAATGCCAACTCAGATTTCTAGGAATTCTTGTACCTGCGCGGAATATCAATATTTTGGATTTATTAAGATTGGCATTTAGACCCCAGGTAGAACAATAACTGTAAAGAGCGTCAATCATATTTTGCAATTCAGATGAAGATTCCGCCAAAACAACAATATCGTCTGCATATAGAAGGATTTTCACATTTGTATCTGCAATGTTCACACCACCAGGAAGCTCGTTTACTAGATCATTAACGTACAATGAAAACAGGACTGGACTTAAAATACAACCCTGTTTTACACCGATATCAATAGCGAACGGATCAGAAAAAGAGTTACCATCCCATATTTGACTTTTATTATTTTCGTATGCAGATTGCAAAATTCGTACTATTTTTGAAGATAAACCAAGGCAAGAGAGTTTATAAAACAGACAGTTTCTAGGAATTGTATCAAAAGCGCATGAAAAATCCACAAAAAAAGCATACGTATTTTTGCCATTAATTTTGTTAAGGTTCACAATATTTATTAAATTAAAAATATTGTCTACAGTTGAGTAGTTTTTTCTGAATCCCGCTTGATATTCATTTAATATATTATTATTCTCTATCCACTCAGTTATGCGATTTAATAAAATAGAGTTGAAAATTTTGCACAGAGTATCTATTAACGATAAACCTCTATAATTAGACGGCAGGTTCGGGTCCCCCTTCTTAAAAAGTGGAATCAAAATTGATTTTCGAAAACTTGTTGGAATTTTCTCATGTAAAAATATTATGTTAAAGATTGATAATATTTCATTAACAAAACAATCAGGTGCATATTTGTAAAATTCATAACAAATCCCGTCATATCCCGGGGCTTTATTTTGCTTTAGATTTCTCATTACTCTAGAGATTTCACAAAATTCAATCGGTGAATCCAAAATTGCATCCGTAACATATGGCATGGACCAACTTACCGAATGATTGTATTCATTGTTTTGAAGCATGGAACTAAAATGTGAAAGAAAATCGTCAGCGTTCAAAATACCTTTAACCTGATGTGTTTTGGACCTCAACGAATTAGCCAACTTCCACCAATCACTGCTACATTTCACACTATTTAGCTGTTCAATGTTTTTATTATATAATTCAAGCTTTTTTATATTACAAGTTTCTCGGTATTTCGTTCTAGCCGAAAAATAACGCAATTTGTTTATACTTGTATGTTTTTTCCTGTATAACCTGAGCCTTTTCAACATGTGTTTTCTAGAGCGCTCACACTTCCAATCAAACCATTTTTGTTTGGGTTCAAAAAATTTTCTGCCAGCGTTTTTGACATATGCTTGTTTAATTTTAGTGCTAACTGATTCCACTAATTCATCTACTGATACATTAGCTTGGAGACTTACGGTTCTAGCGATTGAGCTGAGTTTTTCCACATATTTAGCCTTAAATTTGTCATTCCAGCGCAACTTCAAAAGAGAGGATTTATCATTTGTATTGAGGTCTAAACAGGCAGTCTTTATCCTTAGGCATACGGGCATATGGTCAGAGTATGGTTTCGAAGCAATCCTAAAACCATCCACATATTGTAAAAAGCTATGTGAGCAAATACCATAATCAATTACAGAATTACACCTACCGCCATAAAAAGTGAATTCACCTTGAGCATCGTTTTCAGTTCTTCCATTTAGCACAATACCACCAACATTTTCAATCAAATTTATTAGTTTTCTACCTTGGGCATTCAATTCTTTGTCCTTTGAGCATCTGTTTTCTCGAATGTGAGGTAATTCATATAAAAAGTTTTTGTCCAAAATTTGTTCTTCCTGAATTCTAGCATTTAGATCACCAAGAATGCAGTAGTTTGTAGGGCTTATATCTTTTAAAAATTCTTCAAACTTTTCCATATCGCTATTCCATTTTGTACAGTTTAAATATCTTGGGATAAAATAAAAAACAGTTTTCTCTAGTGTTGATGACAGTACTATATTATCAGACAAATTAACAAATTTAAATTTATAAGTTCTTTGGAGTTCCTTTCTAAAACCATACAAACAGCCCCCGCTTGCTCGCCCAGCACTATTTGTTTTCTTCGCTGCTATCCAATTTAAAGTGTAGTTTTGAAAATACGATGCATAAAGTTGTTGCTTTTCAGCGATGACGTGGGTTTCAAACAAGAAAAACACATCAAATTTATTTAAAAACGTTAAAAAATTACCAAAATTAATTGATTTAGAAAGATTAGCTACATTATAAGATACTAAATGGCATAATTTAAATTGCTATTCTATATTGTTATTATCTAAATTATCACCACCACTGTACTGTTTATCTCTAACGACGACATCAATTAAATAGTTGCACTCCGCCAAAATGGTTTTTAAATACTCAGCATCTTTAGTATAATTAGCCATAACTTTCCCCTTTGACCACGTATACTTTGTATTGTTTATAAAAATACAAAATTCTCCAAGCCGTACTTTTAGATTTTTCTTAGTTTTTAAAATGTTTTTACTAAGTTGTCTGAGGTTATATCTGACACTTTGTTCCTCTTCCGTGTAATCCTTTTGAATGTACATTTTTTGACCTTTCAGCTCTTTTTTAGCAGCAAGAACGTTATAGGCCTGCATATTTGACTCCAGGCTAAACAAGAAGGATTTCCCTGAATAAATCATACGCGTTGACATTACATTAACATGCACATTTAGCACATTTGAACATAGGTTTAAAAATTCATCTTTGGCGGCATTTACAGTGGTACTGTTGAGACCAGTTACAACAACGTTTGATGACCTTGATTTACGGTCAATAAATTCAAGACGTGATGTTAGTTTCTTGATGTCATTTTTCAGTTTCATATTTTCTTGCTTCAGCTCATCTATGTCGGATTTGATATCAACTAAGTCTGACTTTTTCGCAACATCTTTGAGTTTGTCATCAAGAACACTGCTAAATTTGTCCCAGGAGAAGACGTCTTGATTTGTGGCTGACATAGCGTTGTTTTGGTTTGTATTTTGGCAAGACAAATGTTTTTTACTGGTTCTGTTTTCTGTGTGATCGGGTGATATTGAATTGAGCGAGCGCTTATTATACATCTGTTTTTCTTTCTATTATGTGTAGTTTTTAATGATTTTGCTAACTTCACGCAAAATTTTCCATTAAAAACTTGGCAGCACTTTTTGTAAACAGCAGGTGAAGCACACTATCCAGAAAGGCAAATGGTGATACAAAAACAACAAATAATATTAAAAATGAAATAATTTCACTATAAAACTGCAGCAATCACACAGATTTCAACAAAAATAGCCAATTTCTACGTTTTATTGATGAATTTTATCAATTTCAAGCCTTCCACTTAGGTCTTTACAGGCACCAGCAATATTACAGCCTTCTAACAATTGGCCACGGTCACCCGTGTAAAAAATGAGTTTAAAGCCGCTTTCCGAATTGAATTCCAAGAGAATAAAATTTAGTGCAACAATACAAATGATTTTCAAGCAACTTCGATAAAAATGTTAATGCTCAAACTTTTATTTTTATAAAAATTTAAAAAATATATTGCAGCAATAAAAAATTGTACACTTTGACACTTCAACAACAGGGTTGCCAACCGCATTTATAGTAATTAAATGTGCTAAAATCCCAAAACTTATTTAACAAATTGTGAAAAGCAATCTGATGTAGGCGTGTCCCTATCCGGATTTCATTCCTGCCTAAGGGGACTTTGTTATTAGAATTTCTAGAGATATTTGTTATGTTAAATCACAAACTCAATGAGAATTTCTTGTCCTCGTCTAGGAGCGAGATTCAAAATTTAAAATATCAAAGAAAAACCAAAACAACAACAAAAAATTGTCACAATTGGCTTTGTCATCTTCCAAATACTACTCTGTTTTTTTGACAGACCTAGCAATGTAGTGACGTTTATTCAAGTAAATCAACAATAGAAAATCATGTTTTCTATTAGTGTCAGTTACATTTAAATTTGCACAAGCACCTGCATATTTGTTATTTAAATTTATTTTCATCGGGATAAACTATTTTTTTTATTTATTAAATCAAGAATTTTATTGGCTAAATAACTGTTATCTTAAAACGAAAATTGGTCCCAATTTTCTCCCGACATTCGAAAAACTTTGGACCTGAGTCGGACAAAATTTGGAATTTCACATTTTCAAATAGGAATATCTCGGAAACTATTGGAGGTAACCCACACATGTAAGAATGTTTTACTAATATGTTAATTTTTTGAAAATCGGATGAGAAAGAAAAAAATGGCAAACACTCAAAATATTTTATGAAAAAAGTACCCAACTTTGGGCAGCCATTTTGCCGTCCCCAAAGTGTCTGGAAGGTTCAAAATCAAAACTTAAACTCCATTTTATGTCCTTTATGCATGTTCCAAATTTCATTGCAATCGGACCACAAGTTAACAAATGGCCGAATTATTTCCACAAATTTTGTTATTTATCCCACTGTGCAGTGTTGAATTTTTTAAATAAAATTACTGTTTGTATAATACGTACTTTTTAAAAAAATATATTCGTTGGGAAAAAGTATTTGTTGGAAAAATTACTTTAATTTGGAACTTTTTGAAAAATTACTTTCTAGAATAGTCGTGTATGTGCCGGAAAACTAAACCGCATAAGTAAAACGAGTTTACAAGATTAGGTGTGCCAGATTCCGATATCGCAATTTTTTTTGCTCGTTTTAAATCGAGTTGTATCTTGTCGAAAGTAAATAGAATGCGAATTTTTTCTTAGAAAGGTTTGTTAAATAATAAAAACAACACTTAGTATTAAAAATTTAAAATGTTTTTTATTTATTTTAAGTCAAAAAGCAAACTTTTAATAGGTTCTTCAATTTCAAACAAGACTTTTAAAAATCTCTTAATATTTCATGTATTTTTACATAAATCTTTGGCAATGAAATAAAATGCATTTTTTAAAACAAAGTTTTCGTCTAACAATTACAAAAACACTTTGAACTGAGCAGGGACAATGTAAATTAATTTTTTTATCACGCACTTAAATAATTTATTATTAACTTTTGTTAAAAAACTGTCTTAAAAAAAATATTTCTTGAAAATAACACTTTTTTTTTGCAAATCGCAAATTTACTTAAAGTATTCTTCTTCTTTTATAATGATGTTCGAAAAATCCAGAGTTACCCAAGTTCAAAATCTTCCATAGGTCAAGTTTTAAACTTAACTTAAAACAAAAACACCGGACATTTTTTTTTTTGATACAATACAACAATTGATTAAAATTACGTTTACAAGCTTCTGACATTTAAAATTTAGTTTTTTTTTTGAAAAAGTATTTTTTTCTGGTGAAAGCACGCTTTTCTGGGAAAACCGTTTTTTTTTTTGGAAAAATCACTTGTTTTTAAAAAAGCATTCTTTTTTGTGGAAAAAGTACTTTTTTTTGGGAAAAGATATTTGTTTGGAATAGGATACTTTTTTTCGGAATACTTTTTGGCCATCTCCGTTGGAATAACAAAAAATTCCGTCTTATTCGAATTCCCCTTTCCAGGAGGAAACTGTATACCAAATTTTCGGTTATTTGGACCAGTTGTCTAGGCTGGGCAATGTTGATACAGTCAGGAAAACAGGAGGACTATTCGTTTTGGCCATCTCCGATGGAATATCAAAAAATCCCGTCTTAGTGGAGGAATCTATATGCAAAATTTAAAGTTTCTAGGACCAGGTGCTAGGCTGGGCGATGTTGAGTCAGTCAGTATCTCACACTACTCTTTTATATATGTATATAGATAGACAGATAAAAAATACCGTTCCTTTTTTTAAAAAAAGAGTTCCATATTGGGAAAAAAAACTTTTTTTTTAAAGCGTTATTATTTTGAAAAGTACCGTTACTTATAAAAACCCGTTGCTTTTTGATTTAAAAACCCGTTACTTTTTTTAAACCCGTTATTTTTTGAAAAGTACAGTTACTTTAAAAAAAAAAAACGCATTATATTTTTTTAAAAAGTGCATTTTTTTGAAAAAACAGTTACTTTTTTAAACCAGTTACTTATTTTAAAAATGCGGTTACTTTTTTGCAAAAACGGATGACTTTTTCCACTTTTTGGCCCTCTCCGTTGGAATATTGGGAAATCACTTGGAAATTACAAGTTCCTATGCTGGGTTCCAGGCCATGAGGGGCATGAGGGCAACGAACGGGCTGACTGTCTAGCCAACTGCGGAGCTCGTCGACAATTCATTGGCCCGGAACCCTTCTGTGGCGTACCCAATGGGTATGTCAGAGAGAAGCTCAGAAGATGGAGGGAGTCGGAGTTTGGGGCCTATTGGGCCAGATCGCCTGGGCAGCGACAGGCGAGGCTGTTTATATCTCCCTCTGGGAAGAGGTCGCGGAAACTCTTGTATATGACGAGGGGCGAACTAAGGACCGTAACGGGTTACCTCACAGGACACTGTGGCCTTAGGTATCAATTGTACAAGATGGGACGATCCTCTACGGATACGTGCAGGTTTTGTGAATTGGAACCCGAGACCTCTGAGCATGTTCTCTGCAAATGTCCGAGGCTCTCCGACAGGAGTTTGCGTTATTTTGGTGATCGAATAGTGACGCCATCGGACGTTTGGAACTGTTCACCTGGTAGGATAATTGGCTTCGTAGGGAGCCTGAACCTATAGGGTGTATTCGCTGGCAGCACAAAATACCAATTTCTGGTCGCGGTGCATAGTGCCACTATAATCTAATCTAATCTACAAGTTCCTAGGTCCAGGGGTCTAGGCTGGGCGATGTTGAGTCAGTAACTCACACTACTCCTTTATATATATAAATTATTTATATACATTAATATGAAAAAAATATGCACGAAATATTTGAACCTCTATTTGTAGACTCAGATTTTAACACGATAAGTGTTAAAAATCACTAAAATAAAGTTTTAACGGCAAAAAATTTAGCAAATTAGAACGTAATTATAACAACCCAGCAAAACCACACATTACAAAATCATGGGTAAAGTAATGTATCGCCATAGGGCTTCATGCATTACTTTACACGTTAGTTCACTAATGAATTATACAGGCGATGAGCCTCAAAGTAACTTGTTCAAACTTGTGATAATTGAGTCACCCTAATATTAATTTTTATTTTGTGAGCCAACTTAATGCTAAGTGTTTCAGATTACACATTATGCGAATAAAATTGTCACATGAATATCAGGTGGCATTAAATGCATGCTTTCAACCATTGGTTGGGAAGACGTAAATTTTATACACCAATTTTAAACCAAATAATGGTAACTCAGCAAGTTTTAGCATTCTCTACTCTTATTGGCTAAAAAGTTAATAGAATTAAGTAAAATAAACAGTAATTTTAGTATAAATAATTGAATAAAATTCATTAATATTGTCAGTAATAAAAAGAACATTCTTTAATTTATTGATCACCGGACTGCAAGTTACAAGTGCTCGAAGTTCATCTACAACAGAGAAAGAAAAATTAGCACAGTTCTAATTTATGTGTTAGAACTGAATTTGCTAAATATCTCTTAACATTTTGGTGACCCCGACGTTTTTTGGTAATTTTGAGTTTCCCCCCACCAGCGGTAAGGGACTCGAAACATCCTAAAAACACTTTAAACACGCAACTTGCCGACGTTTTTTGGTAATTTTGAGTTTCCCCCCACCAGCGGTAAGGGACTCGAAACATCCTAAAAACACTTTAAACACTCAACTTGCTGATAATCAGCCAACGGTTTTTGTTTTTGTAATTTTGAGTTTCCCCCCACCAGCGGTAAGGGACTCGAAACATCCTAAAGGCCGTCTCAACACACAACATTCGGATCATCATCATTTTGAGGTTTTCATCCAGCGCCCAATTTCCTTCCCTTAAATACAGTAGTTGATATTGTAATAATGACAACAATGGAAAAACTATTAGAACTTCAAAATGAAACCGGCAAAGTTATCCAGAAAATCATCAGAAACTTCAAAAAGGATTCACCAGACAGGAAAGCAACATCAGCCTATTTCGAGGAACGGTTGCATCGTCTACTGGAGTCTTGGGAACAGTTTCAAGAAACAGA
Organism: Delia radicum; assembly: GCA_021234595.1. NCBI lineage: Eukaryota > Metazoa > Arthropoda > Insecta > Diptera > Anthomyiidae > Delia > Delia radicum. Next base: position 10,472,620 of record CM037856.1, on the reverse strand, counting down.
TTCAGAAATACGGGATAAATGCGATGACCCATTGAAACTGGATTATTTTTCGAAAGGCTACTATGACAAAATCAGTAACATAGCACAACAGCACATGGAACTGTTCAGCAATGAAGCCAATCGTCTAAAACTGCTTGATGGCGACCATCACGAGGATTCTACAGACCGCAGCGGAGTTTCAAACACACACAATAAAACACATATTCATAAAGATTGCAATAACACGTCTGGTACCATCCGAAGGTTAATGGCTCGTTTAACAGCTCTTAAACGGCTATTAAATGGACTAGATATTACGGAAGATCAACCAAAACAATATTTCGAACTAAATATAAACACCATTAAGAAGCTATGGGAACAAATTGAAACGCTACATGATGAAGCTCATGATCAATTGACAAACCCAGCCGCATATGGCCTAGACCAGAATGAATACAACGCCGTATATGACTCAATGCATCAAAATCTGGTGAGGCTTTCTGTGGAAGCAGACAAACTTCAGCACGAAGATAGGCGCAGGCAAACCGAAACTCCAGAATCAATCAATAATGGTTTCAATGGGAACTCATTACAGCTGCCAAAATTGACCATACCACAATTCAATGGAGATTATCTGAAATGGCGTCAGTTCCATGATTTGTTCTCCGCAATGGTAGACAGACAACCAATTCCAGCCATTCAAAAAATGTGGTACCTAAAAAACAATTTGTCCGGGGAAGCTGAACACTTAATAAGCCAGTTTTCTCTGTCAGAAATAAATTACGGCACCGCCTGGCAAACGCTACAAGATCGTTACAACAATAAAAGAATTCTTGTTTCCAATCTGGTAGAAAAGTTAGTTAATCAACCTTCTGTGACGTCATCAGCGCCATCAATTAAGGCCCTTCATGACACCACCAGGGAGTGTTTATTGGCCTTAAATAATTTAGGAATTGAAACAACATCATGGGATGCAAATTCTTATTCAACTATTGATGAAGAAACTTGACAGGAATACCCACATCAGGTACATCCAGTCATTGACCAACCCGAAGGACGTACCAATGATTGGTGAGTTTTTTATGATTTTTGGAACTCCAGTTCCAATCGATGGAAGCAATTGGTCAAAAAGAGAAATCAGCACACAAGGCTGTTTCATCAGTTGCAACATCCAACGAAAAACACAATGAAACATGTAAATTATGCAACATGAGCAACCACAAGCTTTTCCACTGCCATCAATTTCAACAACTTTCAGAAGCAGAACGGCTGCACTGGGTGCAACAACAAAAACTATGTGTGAATTGTTTCAGATCTGATCATAAGGCGAAAACATGCACTTTAGGTAGCTGTAAAAAATGCGCAAAACCGCATAACACATTACTACATTTACCACAACAAAATAGCTCCCAAAAGAAACAATCACCCCAAGCAACGAACAGCGTTGCATCTACTTCGAATGCAGTAGCAAGCACAACGGCAGCATCAAGTGACGCTGCGGGCCGCCAGGGGTCTGTCTTATTAGCGACAGCGAGAGTTGTAATAACGGCTCCAAATGGTGTCTCCGGTGAGTTCCGGGCAGTGTTAGACTCAGGCTCACAGGTGAATCTAGTTTCTGAACGTCTCATCAAGAAATTAGCAATCTCACCAACAGAAGCTTCACTATGCATAAACGGTGTTGGAAAACTCCAAAAACGATCATCGCATAGAGTGAATGTCATCATGAAGTCCCGAAACAGCAGTTTTGCAACCAACTTGGAAGCATATATACTTCCAACTATCATCCCACCACAACCAAGTCAACAGATTGAAATTTCGTCCTGGGTCATTCCAAAACATATCCAATTGGCAGATCCCCACTTCAACAAACCAGAAAAAATCGACATTCTACTCGGCGGCGAATTCTTCTATAACATATTACAAAATGACACAATTAAACTCGCTGAAGATCTCCCAATCCTCCGAAATACGTCACTTGGTTGGATTGTGGGTGGACCTATCAAAAGGAACTCGGTCTCCAGCAACTCATGTACATTAACATGTGCAATATTTAACAAGGCTACATCATTGGAAGAAACGATAGAACAACTATGGAAATTAGATGAGGTAGAATTAGCTGAAAATGCCTTTCTCCTGCAGAAAAACAGTGTGAGGCACACTTTGCTCAACATGTACACACCAACAGCGATGGGCGCTTCATAGTCAATCTTCCGTTTCGAGAAAATCCAGAAGCCTTGGGGGAATCACACACAATGACATTCAACAGATTTTTAAGCCTTGAGCACAGACTTCTGAAAAATAAGGCCATCCAAAGCCAGTATATAGAATTCATGCAACAATATGAACAACTAGGACACATGCACAAGGTGGATATCAACACCATGTGCGGTCCTAAATATTTTATACCCCACCACAGCATACTTAAACCAGAAAGCTCCACAACGAAACTCAGAGTGGTTTTTGATGCGTCTGCAAAACAACATCAGGATATTCCTTAAATGACTTGATGTACAATGGGCCAACTGTTCAAGGTGAACTATTTTCAATCCTATTACGTTTTCGACAAGCAAGATTTGTTTTCACTACTGACATCGAGAAGATGTACATGCAAATTTTTATTCATCAGGGCGACCAACAATATCAGTTGATTATTTGGCGAGAAAATCCGTCGTTACCCATCCAATACTACAAACTCAACACTGTAACATATGGTACACGGGCGGCTCCATATCTTGCCACAAGATGTCTACAGAAAATTGCTGATGAAAATGCAGCACTTTATCCAGAGGGCTCTCAAATGCTTAAACACAACTTTTACGTTGATGATGGTCTTGGTGGTGCGGATAGCCTCAACACTGCAATTGCAACACAGGATCAACTGATTACTATCTTGAAAAGGCATGGTTTCAACTTAAGGAAATGGTGTGCCAACCACCCAAAACTACTTAACAGTATTCCAGTCGGCGATCAGGAAGTCGATCTGGACTTCAACAGCAACAACGATAATACAATTAAAACATTAGGACTACTATGGTTACCTAAAACTGACCAATTTTGTGTCAAGGTCAAACTTGATACACTTCAGATTGTGTCAAAACGGTCGGCAACTTCGGACATCGGAAAATTATTTGATCCTCTCGGACTCGTTGCACCTGTGGTTATCCGAGCGAAAATGTTTATCCAACAATTATGGCAACATAAATTAGACTGGGATGAGCCATTGCCTGAAGAACTAAGGGCAATTTGGGTTAAATTCAGAAACAAGTTAGACAAGTTAAACAATTTGAGGATTTCACGACACATTTTTAAAGGGCAGCTTCCAACAAACACTCAGCTACATATATTTGCTGATGCATCTGAGAGGGCCTTTGGTGCCGTTGCTTACATCCGTGCAAGGCTTAAAGAGGGAAGCATAGTTGTACAACTACTTTGTACAAAAACTCGAGTGGCTCCACTAAAGCAACAAACTCTACCACGCCTAGAGTTATGTGCAGCACTTCTGGCTGCCCAACTTGCGCAAAGAATCAGGACTGATCTCCAAGTAAAAAATCAACCTGTTTTTCTATGGTCGAATTCTGAAATAGTGTTGTCTTGGATAAATGCCCAATCGTCTTTGTACCACATTTTTGTAGCTAATCGAGTGGCTAAGATTCAATCATTAACACTGCCCGAACAATGGCGCCATGTCGGGTCAAAAGACAATCCGGCTGACATATTATCCAGGGGATTATCAGCGCATAAACTGTCTGACTGTAATTTATGGTTTTATGGACCTCTATTTCTACATGGACGAGAAGAACTATGGCCACCTAGATTTTCAAGGACGTTACAAATTGAAGACAACATCGAGAAAAGGAAACTGTCCACCATTTTGGCAGTAACTGTTTCCAGCAATCTTGAATTTGTATACAAAATCAATCACAAAAACTCATTCAGGACTCTGCAAAGGGTTATTGGATATACCCTCAGATTCATAAGGAACTCAAGAATATCAAAGCATTAGGACGAAGCTACACATAAATCACTGTCACCTGATGAACTGAACGAGGCACTATCCGTAGTCGTAAAAACCATTCAGGCTTCCGATTTCTCACAAGAGATAAAACAAATTCGCAACTACAACGAAGTTGGAAAGAACAGCTCTATTAGCAGTTTGTCCCCATTTCTTGACGACCAATCCATTATTCGTGTTGGGGGTAGACTAGAGGCCTCAGCACTACAGTATGAGGCAAAACAACCAATGGTACTTCCATATAACGATCCTATCGTCAAACTACTATTCGTGATGTATCATAAGGAAAATAAACACTGTGGACCTCAGGCGTTACTGAATACCTTGAGACAACAATTTTGGCCCGTTAAAGGAAAAATAACAGCAAGATCAACTATACAAAAATGCATTCAATGTACCAAGGCACGACCGCAATTGTGCCAGCAGATTATGGAATCAGAATCTTTGGACACTGTTGAGAATAATGAGGAAGCCAAGGTCCAAGTGCCTGAGACCACTGAAGAACCTAGGGCCAAGAGAAAAAAAAACGCTGTCATCCCATCTCAGTCTAGCGTTGCTTATCATAGTTTTGCTGTTGCCAATAACATGTGGAACTCCGGTGAAAAATAAAAAATTTGGATCAAAAATAGGAATCCATTTTGAGCAAGTTGGGACAGCAGCAATTTCAGCAACCGAATGGAACTTATTTGTATATTATGATCTGAATGCTTACTGGGCTGAAACATCAATTTTGACTAACGGAACAAAATCGCTACAGAAGATTTGTGAAATGATAAAATTAAAAGAATCATGTCTCAGTATCATCGATCACTTCAAGCAAATGGAAGGCGACTTACAGCTGGAAAATCAACTACTACGAAGCAAAAGATTAGCTCTAAATATCGTTGGAACTATTGCGCACTCATTATTTGGCATATTGGATTCAGAATATGCTGACCAGATATCTGATACGATCCAACAAGTGAATGAAAATGAGTCATATTTGTTGAAGTTGCTTAAAAATCAAACATCAGTTGTGGATTCGACTCTAAATGTCATACAAAACGGCCAAATAGTGACCAGGGCAAGATTTGAACAGTTGGAGCAAACAATCAAAACCCTTTCGGACGAAATGGAACACATCAATAACGTGTTATTCCAAGTACACCTCACTCAACTATTTAATTCTGGAGTCCTGGACTTAACCACAATTGCAAACAACGTCCAAAAAATACAAGCTTCAATTATCAACAGTCTCATTGACACCCGTCATGGAAAAATCAGTCCGCTGTTATTAACTCCAGATCAATTACAGAATGAAGTGAATCAAATTAAGCTTCATTCACCAAACTCAGTAATCCTCCCTGTGGATGACAAAGATGATATATTACAATTATTCAGACTAATGAAGGTACGAGGTAGACTTACGCAACGTCATGTAGTGTTCAAGGTAACTTTACCGTTAATTGAACGTGAACCATTTAAACTAGTACATTTGATTCCTGTGCCTAACATTATCAACAAGACCTTGGTAGCCATCAAGCCATGTTCAAGATTCCTAGGTATAAGCGCATCCCATAAACAATACGCACTTTTCACAAAGGCGGAGTTGAACTCCTGCGACATAACTAAACCCGGTGTGTTCTTGTTTTCCAACGTTCAAATCCGATACACCTACGGGTCAGAGAGGTGTGGGTGTGAAATAAACTTGTACAACAACAAAACATCACCAACCTGCATACTCGAAACCACTACTACAAAATGGTTCCCACTCTCAGCAGAAATCAATGGATTTACGCCTCATCATCATGGGCCACTGCAGTTTGTGATAAAGAAATCATAAATATCTCGTTAAAAGGGTCGGGGTTGCTGGTACTTGATCCAGGATGTATTCTTAAAAATGAATTTATCACCATGACTGGACAACAAACTGTATCAAGCACATTAGAATCATCATTCACAAGCCTTGGAAAAATCTTTGACCTAGCGGGATACGAGAATGTCACACACCTAATAAACCACAATCGATCTACAAACTTGAATAATGCGTTTGCCAAAAACATTGATGAACTAACAATCTTGCATCAATCATTGAAGGAACAAGAAATCATGGACCTACCAAACAAATTGAGGTCCCATCAACTGCACAGCCATACGATTGGGTACCTAGCACTCACAGTCAGTTTGGTAGCACTCATAGTTCTGCTAACTAGATACGTAACATGCAAAAACAAACGGGAACCGCCTATTGAAGGTGTCACGGAGACCATCGAATTTCCATCATGTGGATCAACCACTAACAGCCCAACACCTTCACCAGCGCCACGCAGATTCACAGTGAATACCTAGCTGGCATATAACAACATTGTTGAACGTCCGTTCAACGCGGGGGAGAATGTTCAAACTTGTGATAATTGAGTCACCCTAATATTAATTTTTATTTTGTGAGCCAACTTAATGCTAAGTGTTTCAGATTACACATTATGTGAATAAAATTGTCACATGAATATCAGGTGGCATTAAATGCATGCTTTCAACCATTGGTTGGGAAGACGTAAATTTTATACACCAATTTTAAACCAAATAATGGTAACTCAGCAAGTTTTAGCATTCTCTACTCTTATTGGCTAAAAAGTTAATAGAATTAAGTAAAATAAACAGTAATTTTAGTATAAATAATTGAATAAAATTCATTAATATTGTCAGTAATAAAAAGAACATTCTTTAATTTATTGATCACCGGACTGCAAGTTACAAGTGCTCGAAGTTCATCTACAACAGAGAAAGAAAAATTAGCACAGTTCTAATTTATGTGTTAGAACTGAATTTGCTAAATATCTCTTAACATAACTCATTACCTTGTAGGTGGTAAAGTAACTGGTTACTTATATGGTTACATGGTGGGAAAAGTAATGTGTCTATAAATAGATTTTCATAAAAAAAATGCATACAATTTTTTTTTACAGATATTTTTTTTTAATTAAATAAATAACTTTTTTTTAAATTAAATAAATAACATGGTCATGCTGGGGTTCGAACCTAGGGTCTCTGGTATTTAACAATTAGGCGAGAACTCTACCAACTCTACATACAATAGTTTATTGCTTAAAATGTAGATGAGTTGTTGTGCTTCGTGTTTTCGTTCGTGATATCAAAAATATACACCTTACCCTCATGCTTACAAAAAATCACAAAGTAATGTGTCTACAAATATATTTTCAAAAATATATATTCATAATTACTTTACGTTTATAATTCATGCATTATGTAATTGATGATCGGTAAGTCATTATTTTATGTTTTGAAGTAATGTAATATGTAATGAGGTCTCATTACAAGGTAATCCATGACTATTCAATTGTCGGTAACTCATTACTTCTTGTTGGAAAATAATGATACAGGTAAGGAGTACACATTACAAGGTAATGCATTACCTTACCCTCATGCTTACAAAAAATCACAAAGTAATGTGTCTATAAATAGATTTTCAAAAATATATATTAATAATTACTTTACGCATTATGTAATTGATGATCGGTAAGTCATTATTTTATGTTTTGAAGTAATGTAATATGTAATGAGGTATCATTACAAGGTAATCCAAGAGTGTTCAATTATCGGTAACTCATTATTTCTTGTTGGAAAATAATGATACAGGTAAGGAGTACACATTACAAGGTAATGCATTACTTTATCGCACCCATTACCAAAGTTTTGCTGGGAAACTTCTCTTTGTAGAAAATTTAGTAGAATTCTGGTTAAACGAATTACAGAACGTGAAGGTTGTTCCTTAAATCGAGATATTCGTTAAACAAAGATTTAATTTTTTTGTTTGTTAATAAAAAACAAAACTATGCAATTATTAATTATATTTTTTAAATTTATATATTTTTTATTTCTGTTCGACTTGTTCGTAAAAGCGTTACTTCAGTATGAAAAATTTGACATTCGGTGAACCGGGAATTTTTTGCATTAAGCGTTCCTTTTTTAATTTTTTTTTTAAATTGTAATACAAAAAAAAAATTGGAAAAATTACTTATTTTAAAAATAATACATTTTTCTGAAAAATTATTTTTTTCAAACTGTAATTTTATTTTCGAAAAAATGTATTTTTTCGGTGTTCTTTTTAAGTTTTTGCTTTTTTAGAAAAAGTTAATTTTTTTGGTACTTTTTTTGGAAAAGCTAAACAATTTTCGTTATTATTTTTTTTTTAATGTAAGGTTTTTTTTTGGAAAATGTACTTTTTTTTGAACTTTGGTACTTTTTTAGAAAAAATATATTTTTGTAGCACTTTTTTGGAAGATACTTCTTTAGGAAAAAGTATTTTTTTCGGTAAAAATACTGTTTTTTCTAAACGTATTTTTTTATGGAAAAAGTACATTTTGAAATTGTTAATTTTTCGAAAAATGTATTTCTTTTCTTTTTTGGAAAAGTTTTTTTTTTGGTTAGAAATACTTTTTTGAAATTGGTACTTCTTTGAAAATTAAATTTTGTTGGTAGATTTTTTTTTGGAAAAGGTACTCTTTCGGTATTTTTTTTTTGGAAAAGGTACTTTTTCGGTACTTTTTTTTGGAAGATACAGAAAGTACTTTTTAAAATTGCTGCATTTTTAGAAAAATTTAATTTTTTTGGGAAAAGTTATTTTTTGACATTAGAAAAATTCATTTTTTTTTTGCACTTTTTCCAATACTTTTTTGAAATTGGTACTTTTTTGAAAATTAAATTTTGTTGGTAGTTTTTTTTGGAAATGGTACTTTTTCGGTATTTTTTTTGGAAAAGGTACTTTTTCTGAACTTTTTTTTGGAAGATACAGAAAGTACTTTTTAAAATTGCTGCATTTGTAGAAAAATTTAATTTTTTTGGAAAAGACATTTTTTTGGAAAAAGTTCTTTTTTGACAGTTATATTAGTTTTTATATACATCGAGACTATTTTTATGTAATTTTCAATTTATAACGAGCTTTCAACCTCCGTATATTTACAAAAATAAAGCAAATTAAACATATTAGCTAGGTTGATACTAGTATTTCGATCTGGCTAAAGATCTCATCAGAACCCGAAGTTTTAGAAAAGTTAGAGCCTCCATAATAGGCAGAACTTTAACAAAAAAACATTAGAAAAATAATTTTTTTTGCACTTTTTTCCAATACTTTTTGGAAATTGGTACTTTTTTAGAAAAATTAAATATTTTTTGTAAAAGCTACTGTTTTGAAATTGGTACTTTTCTAGCAAAATAAAATTTTTCAGGTACTTTTTTTTTGGTAGTTTATTTTTGAATAGGGAACTTTTTTTGGAAAAGGTACTTTTTTTTAGAAAAGATAACTATTCGTTGGACAAAGGTACTTATGTAGGGAAAAAGAACTATTTTGAAATTGGTACTTTTTTAGAAAAAGAAAAATTTTTTGGTACTTTTTAACAATAGTTTTTGATACTTTTTTCTGAAAAAGGTGCATTTTTTTGGTACTTTTTTTAAAATATGGTCCTTTTTCGGTAATTATTTTTGTTTGAAAATTTCTGTACTTTTTTTGGAAAGGGACATTTTTGAAATTGGTACTTTTTTAGAAAATTAAATTTTTATGGTACTTTTCTGGCAATAGTTTTTGCACTTTTTTTTGGTAAAAAGGAAAATTTTTTGGTACTTTTTTTTGAAAATTAATGATTTCGGTACTTTTTCTCTTGGAAAGGGATATTTTATAAATTGGTACTTTTTTAGAAAATTAATTTTTTTTGGTACTTATTTGCCAATAGTTTTGGTACTTTTTAAATATTATTATTATTATATAAAATTTTTTTGGTACTTATTTGGGAATGGTTTTTTTCGGTTTGTTATTTTCGGAAATGGAATAAATTTTTGAAATTAATACTTTTTAAAAAATTTTGTGTTTTTGGAAATGGTCTCTTTCTTTTACTTTTCTTTAGAAAAGTTAAATTTTTTTGATACTTTTTTTCGGTCCTTTTTTGGAAGATACTTTTTTGGATAAATGGATTTTTTTTTATTATTATTACATTTTTTTTAGAAAAAGTAATTTTTTGAAATTGGTACTTTTTTAGAACAATTAAATTTGTTTGGTACTTATTTTCGAAGACACTTTTTTAGTTATTTTTTGAAGATATTTTTGTTGGAAAATTGAAATTTTTTTTGGAAAAAGTACTTTTTTTTGGAAAAAGTACTGTTTTATCAACGGTATTGTTTTTTGATAAAAGTACTTTTTAAAATTGATATTTTTTAAAAAAAATTATTTCTTTTTCTTTTTAAATGGTACCTTCTTCTGGAAAAGGTTTTTTTTTTGGAAGAAGTATTTTACTTTTTTAGAAAAATTTAATTTTGTTGCTACTTTTTTTTGGAAAATGTACTTTTTTTTTGGGAGAGGTATTTTTTTTTTGGAAGATTCATTTTTGGAAAATGTGATTTTTTCATTAGAAAAATTAAATTTTGTTGATATTTTTTCCAATACTTTTTGGTAGTTATTTCGAAAAAGATACTTTTTTGAAATTGGTACTTTTTTTGAAAAGGGAACTATCGTTACTTTTTTTTGAAAAGATACTTTTTTTTTGGAAGATACTTCTTTTTGGAAAAGGGTACTTTTTTAGAAAAAGAAATAGTTTGGTACTTTTTCCTGAAAAGAACTTTTTCGGTAATTATTAAAAAAAAAAAAAAAAAATATTAATGATCTTAACCGAACTAACCAAAATCTCCCACAAAAGATACCATTTTAAAATTTCGGTACTTTTTTTGGGATGGTACATTTTTGAAATTGGTGCTTTTTTAGAAAAATAAAATTTTTGGAACTTTTTTCTGAAAAGAGTAAATTTTTTGGTACTTTTTTTTGGAAAAGGGATTTTTTCGTAATTTTTTTTGAAAAAGGTACTTTTTGAAAATTTTGGTACTTTTTTTTTGGAGAGGTACATTTTTGAAATTGGTACTTTTTTAGAAAACTTAATATTTTTTGGTACTTTTTTGCCAATAATTTTTGGTACTTTTTTTTGGTAAAAATGTAAATTCTTTGTTACCTTTTTTTGAAAATGAACTTTTTCGGTACTTTTTCTCTTCAAAAATGTACTTTTTTGAAGAAGGTACTTTTTTAGGCACTTTTTTTTAGGAAAAAATTCTTTTTCGGTACTTTTTATTTGGAAAAATGTAGGAGTTTTTCCACTTTTTGACCTTCTCCTTTGGAATATCCAAAAATAGTGGACTAGGAACATATGTACCAAATTTCAAGTTCCTAGGTCCAGCGGTCTTGGCTGGGCGATGTTGAATCACTCAGTCACGCCACTCTTATATGTATAGTTATAGATTTATAAGCTAAACAGACCTCAACATGTATAGTTGCTTTTGTATATAACAAAGTTAGTTACAGCAAATATAGCAGAGTTCATTATGTCGACAATATTAATTAAGCTGATTTGAAGAAATTCCATTGATATGCTGAGAAGTCAACTCTGTAGTTTGAACAAAGGCTATTATAACTTTTTTATTTTTATATTATTTAATTTAATATATTTTCTTACATAAAATTTGTTTGTGTATAAATTAATACACCAATTGATTTTGTATTTGTTGTAACAAAATTTTTATATCGTTAATAGCTTGTTGTTTATTTTAAAACTATTTTTTGTTTTTGTTTATCATTTCAATGTGCATCTTTCAGTCTGAAGCCAAAATTTATATTTGACCTCCTCTATACAATTTGAACATTCCTTAAAACGTTTTGCACTGTCTTCCTTGTCATTATCATCATTATCATCATCACGCAGCTTTTTCTGCTTGTTGTTCTCATCAAACACGACGGCTTGATAAAGATTGTTCGGTGGCTTGCTTCGCAATCTGCATTTTTGACATTTCCATGCAGCTCTCCTTTCAGCATGCATACTTGTATAGGTTTTTTCTAATAGAGTGCAGCAAGGGGAATAATGAAAGTTTGAATTGCAGTTTAGACACTCAACAAATTCTCTAGTGGGGAGAAGGGATTTGTTATACGAATCACAAAGAGAACTCATTTATTTTCTTTAAAAGATTTGTTTTATTTAAAAAAAAGATTTTATTTTATAGCAGAGTTCATTATTAATTAAAGAAAATGTCGACAATATTAATTAAGCTGATTTTAAGAAATTCCATTGATATGCTGAGAAGTCAACTCCGTAGTTTGTAGTTTCAACAAAGGCTCTTATAACTTTTTTATTTTTATATTATTTAATTTAATATATTTTCTTACATAAAATTTGTTTGTTTGTGTATAAATTAATACACCAATTAATTTTGTATTTGTTGTAACACAATTTTGATATCGTTAATAGCTTGTTGTTTATTTTAAAAATAAATTATTATAAGTGTATTTTTTGTTTTTGTTTATCATTTCTACAGTGCTTAAGATTAACAAAATTTGTAAACAATTTACACTTCAGTCTCTCGTATTGATTCAGCAGGCTTAAGAAATTAAAAAAAGTAATAACAAAAATATATATTCAATAAATTTGTTGAATGTCCTTTATATATGTGGCGTTTCATCTCAAGTTACCCAACTTTTGAAACCGATGTCTTCCGATCGGGATGGAATTTGCACCAAGGTTAATCCTATTGGATAGTAGGTTAGACGCAATTTTTCAACAAGATCGGTCAAAAACTCTCTGAGTTAGAGGGGGTCAAAATTTGACATTTTGGCCAAACACGTGTTTTTTCTCATCCATGTAACTTATTACCTATTGTTCTTAGCAAAATTTGTCCTAAATAGTTCATATATTTATTTCTTCAATCTTTCGAAAAAAAAAAAAATATTAACAAAAAATAAAAAATGTTTACTATTTTTTTCAATATCAAAAACTTTTCTGACTTTTTTTTTGTAAAATATTCCCATTTTGCTCTAAAGAAAGCTTAGGCCTTTGGTGGCTTATTGGGATGCGAGTGGATTATTTGTCATAATAAATGTTTTGTAAATCAAGACAAAGGTTTGTCAATTTTTAGCATATGCACTATTTTGAATTATTTCCTATTTCTGTGTAAGTGTTTCTAAAACCTTAAAAATAAAAATTCTACTGGGAAACTAGACAAATTAACCTTTCCGTAACATACCTAACTAAAATTTCATACCCTCGATACAATAATACCCACAAATAAATAAAATCACTTTTTTACTATAGAAATGTTGAAAAAAAATTTGTGTATTTATTTATTTGTAATAATAATTAAATTATATATAAAATTATAGTAATAAAAATAAAAAATTTAATAAAATTTAATCTTAATCACATTAGATCCATTTATATTATAACTATTTTTATACTTAATTTATTGTAGATGATGAAGTGTTTAAGTTTTGTAAATTTTCAAATACCCAGTCTTTCATCCAAATTATTTATCGCCTTTATTTGCTGGGTTTTTTTGTCAATCCTTTCTTGGCGTTACTAGGTTTAGCTGTTGATTTCGCTGCTGGTTTCTTTTTTGTCTTTGGAGAGAAATCGCATTGAGCAGAGGCAGAAAACTTTTTCAACTTGAGTCTTCCATCGACAAGCGGTATGAAAGCATGGTATTGCCATCGAGTGTTACCGCAGCATCGAATCTGGTCTTCAGTGTTTTCAATGTTTCCTCATGATCCTCTTTGCTACTAAAAACTATTTTAGTTTCTTTACAATAATTCTTTGCCCAATGGAATAAAGCAATCGCAACTAAAATGCGATCTTGATGAGAGCACTGGAGGTTATACTTCGCTGCATTTCTTTTGAGGTTTGCTCCAATACCATCACATGCTCCTTTACCATGAGCAGTAGGATGAAAGTGCCACTCAGCTGGCATTCCAAAATCTTTTTCATGAGCTATAAGATTTGCGATGCTACTTTTGTTTTCAAAATGTTGACGAGCTCCGTCCGAAACGTAGTATACCTTCTCTAAAAATTTAGATTTTAGATAATTTAGTATTATCTTCTTGTACTCATAAACTGAACGGTATCATGTTTTAAATCGTCGGATATGATTGCCATACTTTTGTGTTCCAGTTTTTCATCTTTCATGCAGTAAATAACTACTGTGAATATAGTTGCTTGGTCGTTATTGAAGTGGTTTGCTTGTATGGCATCCTGAAGAACGTATTTATAGTTTTATAGAAATCATATGAAATAACGAATTCACCAGACTTCAAATGTATCTTCAAATCCTTAAAGAATGACCATTGCTCTTTGACTAAAAAGTCATGGGTTCTCAAATTTAGCAATCCTGTACACATTTCTTCCACGAAATCATCCACATTTAAAATGATTGTTTTCAATGTGCATCTTTCAGTCTGAAGCCAAGATTTATATTTGACCTCCTCTATACATTCTCCTCTATACAATTTGAACATTCTTTAAAACGTTTTGCACTGTCTTCTTTGTCATTATCATCATTATCATCATCACGCAGTTTTTTCTGCTTGTTGTTCTCATCAAACACGATTGAAGACAAACACGACAAAGATTGTTCGGTATCTTGCTTCGCGATCTGCATTTTTGACATTTCCATGCAGCTCTCCTTTCAGCATGCATACTTGTATAGGTTTTTTCTAATAAAGTGCAGCAAGGGGAATAATGAAAGTTTGAATTGCAGTTCAGACACTTAACAAATTCTCCAGTGGGGAGAAGGGCTTTGTTATACGAATCACAAAGAGATCTCATTTATTTTCTTTAAAAGATTTGTTTTATTTAAAAAAAAGATTTTATTTTATTAATTTTATATGTTTAGCTTATTGATTTTTAAGTTTTTTAACACCAATGTGTGGGAATTTTTTTTTAATGATTTTATATGAACGTTCTGTAAATTTATCTCAATTTTGGACCACTAAAAAGTTTACGTAATAATGCTACTGGTTGCTGACAGTTCCAGACGATGTCTTCAAGAAAACCCTAAAAGGAAAAACAAATGAAATAAAAATTCATTAAAATCAACGGCAATTTTTTTTAACACAAATACATACCAATTTCAAATAGCTCCATATTGATTATAATTTTAAGTTTTTTTATTTTTAAAATGTAGACTTTTTGACGTATGAAAAAACAACCCCTAATTTGCTTTTCATTTTACCTTTTTGATTTTGGTAAGCAGTTTACAGTCAAGCTTTATAGTTTTCTTTTGAATGTCAGTCAAGTAACCCATTTGGTATCTTGTTTAACTGATGGTTTGGTAGTTTTAATATTTTACTTTAGAAATTTACAAAAAAAAAAACTTAGGTAAGCTACAAAATTGTATAAATTGGAGAAAGTGAAATTCTTTAAATTACAATAGTACTAATCACCAACAAAGGGAACTTTATAATTATAAAAAAGAAATTATACATATATATATAATTTATACTTGGACTGAGGTGATTAATACTTGACTTATGTACTTTCTATCAACTTTATATAAAAAAATAATTACAAAGTTGACTTCGCTATTCTTACACAAGTTGATTTTTTGCGTGTAATTACCAGGCTATTTTCTCGGTTAAATACTTTTTTCGCGATGTCCCAAAATTCATGGGTGGTCTTTACCTTCTCGCTTACGAAAAAAGTGAGAATAATGAAATACCTGATTGGTTACTCGTAGTGAAAGAATAAATTGCTACTTTTATATAGGGAATAAGTGGTTACCTAGGAGTTAAAAAATATATGGTTACCTTGAAGTTGTTTTTTTTAAACAAATCTATAAAAAATAAAAATTGAAAATAACTTCAGCTCAAAAAATTTAATTGTAAACATTTTTAAAACAAATTAAAATAAGAATAAAAAAATATGAAATCTCTACTTATGAACCCTTTACCAGTAACTAATTATTTTGCAATTCCATATAAGTACTTATATAACCTACTATTAGTAAGCCATTATTTTGTATTTTAAAGTAATGTAATAGGTAATGACCTGTCATTGTTTTAATATTTGTTGTGAATTGTTATATTGCATTAAAATCAATTGTAATTGGTAAATAAAAATAATAAAACAAAATTTACATACATATGTATATGACGCATTCTTTTTGAACTCTCCACCCTCAGAAAAAATGTTGTCGGATCTAGTTGAAACTTACAGAAAGTATTGTCCTATTAAAGATAAGAAATTCATGGAACAACTTTTTTAATTTATCAAAAAATGGGCGAAGTGGGCGGGGTCAAACTTTCAAAAATGGGCATATTTTTGAAAAAGGTACTAATATATTGGAAATTTTTCAGCTGAACTGGATAATTTAAAAAATTTTAAATAAATAGTTATCGATAGACATTTTTATGGGCTACCGACTGGTGAAATTTTTTTTTGAAAAATTTCAGAACTTAGTCTGAATTTATCCATTTGAAACCAAAAAATCGTTATATCTCAAAACACCCCCCGATTTTTATTTTTTTTTTATTTTTAAATTAAAGAACATGTTATTATCAATAGATGTGCAAATTTTCAGAGAGGTATATTTTTTTGTTAAAGAGATATTAAATTTTGAACTTAAGTTGCCGAATTTCCCTTTTTTATTACAAATGTTTTAACACACCTTACACACAAACATACTGCTTGTTGTTGTTAATTCAGCTTTCACGCACTGGCAGTTGTATACGCTTGTTGTTGTTAGATGAACTTTCATGTAAACATAACAGTATTTTATTCTAACTAGATGTAAATTGATCTCGTATTCTTATCTTTATAGACGTTTTTATTTACTGATTAAATAACAGACTTTTCGCTTGAATTTTTTTCTTTTTGAGGATTTTTTTTTTATAGCATTATTGTTAAAAATAATAATATTGTAAGATGAAACGTGTTAAACTCTCTTTTTATTGTGCTAATCCACTTAAAAAGACAAATCACAAGGTATCAAAAGATTTAGTACCGATTTCTAACTATTTAAAGGATAATTTTCCAGAATTAAAAATGAATCTAAGATATGCCAGTCATGCAAACTTAATTTATATAATTCTATTTCAAAGAATAATGATTCTGATAAAGAAACAGATTCAGATTTTGAAAGTAAAATTAAAAAAAAAACACAAAGATGGAGAAATGTAACGATGAAGATCACAAGGCAGGCGTCGTTGTATTGAACCAAATAAAGGACAAATTCACAAGTTCAGATAGCAAAGCTGAAAAAATGATGCTTCTAAGTTTAGTTCCAAAAGAATGGGGTCGTAAGAAAATAGTTAAAGAGTTTGGTTCGTCAGAATGGCAAGCTAGAAAAACCATCGAAAACGTAAAAAAATTTGGTATACTAACAGCACCAACACCAAAAAAAGGCAATTCATTACCACCAAATGTCATTAGTCTTGTAAAAGATTTTTTTGGTCAAGATGACATTAGTAGAATCATGCCAGGAATGAATCAATTTCTTTCGTTAAAACAAGAAAATGGAAAACGTCAACATGTTCAGAAGAGATTGCTACTTTGCAATTTAAAAGAAGTGTATACTTTATTAAAAATGAACATGTTGGTGTTGAAATATCATTTTCTAAATTTGCCCAACTTAGACCTGCTCATTGTGTTTTAGCGGGAAGCTCTGGAACACATACAGTGTGTGTTTGTGTGTATCACGAAAATGTTAAGATGATGTTAGACTCCACTATTCCCTAGGAACCACCTGCCGCATTTCATCAGGGTGGATGGTCTATAATGTCCAAATGGACTGCTCCTCTGTCTGTTAGTCTGTCTCTAATGCTGTTTTTTTTTTTTTTTTTTTTTTTTTTTTAATTTGGTGTAAAATCTTAAAATCTAGGAAACCTCAATAAAAACTTAATATATTTCTTCTGTCTGTCTGTTAGTCTGTTTTTTTTTTTTTTTTTTTTTTTTTTAAATTTGGTGTAAAATCGTAAAGTCTATGAAATCTCAATAAAAACTTTAAATATTTATTAGATTCTCTATTAAAAGGTTTAATATTTAAAACTAAAAAAAAATCCTCAAAAAGAAAAAAAATCGAGCGAAAAGTCTGTGTTATTTAATCAGTAAATAAAAACGTCTATAAAGATAAGAATACGAGATCAATTTACATCTAGTTAGAATAAAATACTGTTATGTTTACATGAAAGTTCATCTAACAACAACAAGCGTATACAACTGCCAGTGCGTGAAAGCTGAATTAACAACAACAAGCAGTATGTTTGTGTGTAAGGTGTGTTAAAACATTTGTAATAAAAAAGGGAAATTCGGCAACTTAAGTTCAAAATTTAATATCTCTTTAACAAAAAAATATACCTCTCTGAAAATTTGCACATCTATTGATAATAACATGTTCTTTAATTTAAAAATAAAAAAAAAATAAAAATCGGGGGGTGTTTTGAGATATAACGATTTTTTGGTTTCAAATGGATAAATTCAGACTAAGTTCTGAAATTTTTCAAAAAAAAATTTCACCAGTCGGTAGCCCATAAAAATGTCTATCGATAACTATTTATTTAAAATTTTTAAAATTATCCAGTTCAGCTGAAAAATTTCCAATATATTAGTACCTTTTTCAAAAATATGCCCATTTTTGAAAGTTTGACCCCGCCCACTTCGCCCATTTTTTCGATAAATTAAAAAAGTTGTTCCATGAATTTCTTATCTTTAATAGGACAATACTTTCTGTAAGTTTCAACTAGATCCGACAACATTTTTTCTGAGGGTGGAGAGTTCAAAAAGAATGCGTCATATGTAAAATTGACCACCCTTAACGCGTGGTTTTATTGTTTTTTGTAAAATATTTAAAATATATAAAAATGAGAAATGTTTAAAATATATAAATGATTCCAAAAGCCAAACAAGACTACAAAATTGGTTCTTTCGGACTCAAAAATTACGCAAAAGTGCACTTAGGAAATTATGTCGATAAATACGACAGCAATTGTAGTCAAAAACCAATGAAATTTCATTTAAAAAAAGAACGACTTACATTTCATTAAATTTAACTTACATTGTCATTTGTTTTTTAATGTTCCAAAATGACTAACAATTGTAGTAAAAAAAAACCAAAAAATTTTTTTTTATTTTTTTAAATAACAAAAAACAACTGTAAAAAATTAATGTAAAATCATAAAACAGTCATTTGATGTGAGTTGTTTTTTTAAATGAACTACAAGGTTAGTTAAAAATATTATTTGTTCTACAAATGACTTACAGTTTCATTAACAATAATGAAACTGTTTTACAACCCAAACAACTACATATTTTTAAAGCAGAAGTTCCCTGAGTGTGACTCAAAAACGACTCCAATTTATGAGGGAAATTTTTCTTGACAAATTCATTTCTGAGTCCAACAAGAAGGCTCTCTGGGATGAACCATTTTGAGCCCGTCTTTAAAATAGTAAAAGTACCATAACTTTGTCAATTTTCAACCGATTTTAACAAATGAAGGCGCAATTTACTAAATTTAAGAATATTCTTATATTAAAATAAGATTCGAAAAAACTCTCGTACGTGTTGAAAGAGTGGTAAATTTACTCAGAAAACACAACTTTAAGAATAGTGTTGTCTTAAAATAAGATTAAAAAATACCCTAGTAGAAGTTGAAAAGGGTTTCAAAAAATTTTAAATTTCAATAGTTATTAAAAAATCTTGTAATTTTTTTACCTTCGGTCTTCCGATTTCAATTAAATTTTGTATTTAGAAACTCTATGGAGCCACTTTAAGATTGGCGCTTTTAGTTTTTTAAATTTCGGTTTAGTTTTATTGAAAAATGAGAAAAATGCAAAAAATGTGTAAGTTAGAATATTCGTATTTACTTTAATCCTTAAATGCACAACAGGGTCGATTTGAATATAAATGTGTTTTTATGATGTGAAATGTTAAATTAACAAAAACTGCGTACCACGATTTTTAAAATAATTTTTTTTACGTTTTTTAAAAACGTAGTCTGAAATTTTCCCTTTATCAAAATCACTTATTTATGAACCACGCGGCATTTTATTTGCAAATTGATTAAAATTGCGTAAAAACAAAAATAATTCTTCAATTTGTCTTTATGTGCTATTCTTCTTTGTTTACCGTTATAACGCTAACAAAATATTATTACACAATGTTTCTCTTAAATCAATTAGGTAATCTCTTAAATTTTACACAACAAGATTTCAGGTATGACACTCCTAAAAACAGTTATAAGTTTTGAAAAAATGTTTGTAATATTAGAAAAAATAGCAAAACCCGTTTGTTATTATAGTTATGCAACGCTGTGTATTGAAATTTTAAATGTGCAAAATCATTTCGGTGGCATCTAGCCCACGTGCCCGACATGGCGTAACGAAATTATATTATATGACAAATGATACTGAATGCATCAAAATCGCACATTAAAGATATTTTTCATTTGGTTTTTGGCAAAAGTCAAATGGAATCTGATTTTCAATATGTATGAAAAACCGACTTATTTTTGGTAGTTTTTTGCTCCAAAACTAAAAATGGGCAAAACTACTAGTTTTTTGTCTCATCTAATTGTAGTATTGAGCAAAAAATTTTGTTTGAAAATTATTTAAATACAACAAAAATCGTACTTCTAAAGGATTGACTATATCATGGAGCCACAGTGGCCATGCATTAACAGAAGCAGGATACAACAAATGCGCAGATGTAAGTGCTTACTATTACATAATATGCAAAAACGGCAAAAGAAGCAAACAGTTTCCCTTACAAGGATGCAGGTTGTAAGCAGCTTACCATAATCCCTTATAAGGGTTCATGTTGTAATGCAGAAATTTTCATATCGTGAATTATAAACGATCTGTACCAATTTTCCCAAGTGATTTCCTATTGTGTTTGGTGTTTTCGAGTATGCAATAAAAAATAATTAGTCATTTAAATGTTTCTAAAGAGCTAGCACGTGGAGCGGTAATAAAATGATTATATTATATGTCATTTTAACAACAAAAAATTAATATCTGCAGAATTTGATATAATTTTTAGACATTATACATATATGATTTTACTGGAAGCCATAAAATTACAGCATTTTATTAGAGCTAAAATCGGCGCTTATTTTGCCCAAAAGTAATGCTCCCAAGTGGGAATTAGCCATATAAAAATCATGGCATATGTTAGCAGGTTTGTAAGGGATTCGTTTTGGCTTATTCCCTTACAAACCTGCTTGCATGTAAACAGCGTTAGTTACTAGGTTAATACACATAATTTTTGATCCAAATCAACTACCGTATTTTATCAAAATCCTTACCATTAACCCCTAACTGAGGTATTTTAAATTGGGCATAAATTATCCAAATGAGTGTTTTATAATAAGAAATTACTATTTCGAAATTTACAAAATATTTTGTGAAGTATTTTTTTGTGTTTATGTCATGGTTTTGTGAGAAGGTGTTAAATTTAGAATTTCGTAACATTTAAAAAAACAAATATTTTGAAATGAACACAATTTTGATAAATCTTGGAATCATATTTATGTTGACTAGAAACCGATCATACTTAACACAAAGTAATATTGAAACTTAAACTTTATATTGGTGAGAGGTGTGATTTACTCCTAAACTTATTTAGTTCTGTTATGGATTAGTTTTTGAAATTAGCTCTAAACTTTTTTTTGGCACATATCGCCTAAAATAGGCAACGAAAAAAATTTTGGTAGAAAAAGATATTTTTTATTTGTTGTGCCTAACATCTGGTATAAATTTCATTGCAAAAACGCTTAGGCCGGTTTGAGGGTTAAATAAAAAAATGTATTCTTGATTATATGCGAAATGCAGCAGTACACTCAAAAAAAAAAGGTTGTAAAGTTAGCAAAAAATTTTGCTGAGTCAGCAAAATTTTAGTCAGGAGGATGCTTGCAAAAAAGTTGCTAATGTCAGCAAAATCTCTTGCTGAAAATCAGCGAGCTGATTTTTAGCAACAAAATTTGTAGATTCAGCAAAAGTTTTGCTAACACTTAGTAGATTAGAAATACAAAAGCCTTGCTAAAAATTAATAAATTTTTTGCTGAATTTTAGTAGACTGAAAAAACGCAAAAAATTTGTAGAAAAATTGTAATTTAGTTAATTTATTTGCTGAAAATCATAAAACATATTTTTGTGATTCTTTTAAAAATAATTAACTATAATAACGAAATATAAAAATTTTCATTTTCCACATTGACGACATGAATTTATTTAATATCTGAAAATATATAGAAATAAATATATATAACATAACAAAAATTGCCTTTCAATTACTTACATCAATGGTTGTCTAAATGATGCTATCGTTTAAATGATGCTATCGCAACTGCCGAAGATAATTATAGAAACGAAATGAAAAAATAAACAAAAACAAACGAAACGAAAAAAACAACCCTTTTTGCAATAAGAAAAAGGAACCATAAAAAATCTACCTAAGATGTGTGTCTTTGTCTTTCAATTTACTCTGTCTGTGTGTCTTTGTCTTTCACTTTACTCTGTCTACATTTCATTTTCCTCTTCTCTACTACATCTTGACATGCCGCGACTTCTACTTCATTCTGCGTATATCTTTCAATCTGGTTGTCGTACACACTATTAATGTGCTTATCAGCACAATTTTTTTTTAGCAAAATTAATTAGTAAAACATTAGTATATTAGTAAAGTATTAGTATAAAACAGTTAAGTGCTGAATAAGTACAACAAAAATTTTAGCTGAAAACACGATTTTAGCAAAAAATTTTGCTAAAAAATAGTATACCTGATTTACAAGACGTTTTACTAACTTTTCTACTAACTTATTTTTTTGAGTGTACGACTTTGATTTTCACAGTTTTGAAATCTCTAATTAAATACAAATTAAACTACTTACCAAATTTTTCAACATTTTAATAAATCCTAAACATTATTAAGGATCAATGCGCGTACAAAGCGCATACGGCCGTTATTATGTGTCCGTTATTATGATATTTCACTATACTTTCCGGAGTTGCGTTCTCAATTTTAATAATTTTTTATTTTAGGTCTTCACATTTAAGTTAAAGTTTTATAAACTATGGGTAACTCAGGCAGTGCGCATAATTTGCACAACGGTGGTGTTAACAGTGAAATAAATGCTTACTATACGCAACAGCAATATTTAAAGCGCACAGCTGGGGAAGCGAAAAAATATAACACAAACCTACAAAATAGCAATAACATTGTGGTCAGTGGTATGGAAAGGTCTTCAACTGACAGACTCAGAGCGGCATTTAAAGTTTTGCCTAAACCAAGAGAAAGCATTAAATTAAGAGCTACAACAAATGGTGCTCTTTTACATGCAGGTGGTACAATAAGCTTTCGGGCCAAGGATTCGTTAGATGACAAATCAGGTTCGTCGGGTTTGGATCGCGAAGAAGATCCCACATTTCACCCTATGCGACGATCACATACGCTGATACTAAACAGTCATAATGAATCTAGCAGTTATCGTAAATCTGCACCGCCTCTAACAGAATTTCGACGCTCGCATTCATTGCTGCACGTCGACTACAATAGGGCAAACTCGCAAGAGAATAGGTGTTCCCCGAAATTTGACGAGCGCAAAAACGGTTTAACGCTACATACAACTGCAAATGGAACAGGAAGTATTTTAAAGATTAATAAGTACTATAAGAAACGTAAAGCTCCACCCGCTCCCATTATAAACCCCACTATGGACGGAGGATGCAACATTAGCTCTGGCAGTAATTTGGCTGCTGAAGCAAAGACCACATGCTTAGCAAAGCCCCGAATTTATGCCACAAATAGTAATAAACCAATTAACTCTCTACAACAACAGCCTCACCCTCCACGTTTACAAAAGACGTCATCATTCTCTCCCTTTGCACCATTTCAACGTGGTTCCCACACACGTAACTCAGCTAACTCACAGGTGAACGGGCGGTCAAAAACCAGCAAAGTACCTTATCGCAGAGAGAAAAGTTTCGATGCAGTTTTACTAAGACAAAGAGATAGTAACAACGAATATTATGAAAGATCACAAGTACAAATGAGAAAACCCTTTAGTGAACGAGAACGTGATTGGGAGCATCATTCAAAGATTGTCAAGCACACAAACTATGGTAATCGGGGAAGCCAACTTTTAAGGAAACCATCTGCCAAAAACACACTCAATAAAATTTCTAGTACAACGAAAGACTTTAATGGCACAGCGCCGTCCACAAAAATCTCCCAAAATGAAGAGGCCAAACTGAGAGAAAAAATATTACAAAAAAATGAATGTCTAACGCCACATGATCTATATGCGAGAAATGCGAAGGAATTCAATGACAAAATACAAACAGTGGAAAATAATGCTGGAACTGAGAAGACAGTCAAAGTGCAGCAGCAATCGCGCATACCTCAACTAAAACGTACATTTTATTTTGGCATGGAATCAACAACCTCTAAAAACCCGACTGCAGATGAACATAGTAAAAACAATGGTCCAATGAATATACCCTTACGCGGTTTTCGCAGAGAAGGGGAGAAAAAAGAAGCTGGACGAGGAGTGGATGAATCAGGAGACATGAACACACATAATTTAGCAAAAATGGAAGAAATTGAAGACAATGGTATTTTGGTGCATGTTAGGCCTACCTTACCAAGGCGACAGCCAGAAACACCAAGTTTCAGTCCAGCTGCTGCTTGGCGCAATCTTTTAGAAGAACAACAGCGATTACAACATGAGCGTGCTAAAGCAAAACAAGCAATGCTAAACGATTCATATGTTGAAACTCCCATATGTTTAAATTCGGACAGAGCAAAAGAAAGCTTAACAAAACCATTAACATGGACACCCCAACAAGATCTCGAAGATGAGGACGAGGAAGAAAACGATGAGAAAATTAAACAAAATGATTTAAAGTTACCATCTTCGAAATTAGAATCCAAAAAGCCAGAAAAGCGCTCGACTGTAAATTCATTACATATATTTAGTCTGTCTTTGCCCAGACATGTACACTTACCCGGTCAATTTAAGAATTCGTTAGACTGCAGCGAAACAAGTCGACCTGGCTTAAAAACTAACTATTGGATGGTACCTGGATTTAATAGTTTGCAAAAATTTAAAACCACCCTGAGTGGAGGTGTAGGTAAACACCTAAACAGCAAATGTACTTGTTCGAAAGATTTAAGTAAACGCGTTAGCGTTAACAATAGTCAAGCACCTCCTCAATTTTTCCAGTCAATCTTTGGTGATACTTTTACTACAGATCCTCACAATCATGGATTAGAGTGTGAGCTTTCCAAGTCATTTCAATGCACTCCAAGCAGCTACAATGATAATTGGGTTCTACACAAGTCCAAAATAAATAAAAATTCTGTTCCAACAACGACTACGAACACATCCCCCCACTTCCCAGCTAATGGGCATTCGTTGGTTTATATACAACCGAAGTCATTGACTCACGTATGTGGTGGCAAACATGTTATGTACCTGCCTGGTCAAGAAACATTTGATGCTTCTAATAAAGAGTCGCAACAAAAAACAGTGACATCTAAACGACAACGCCCCGAAATGGCTCGAGAAACTTTACAAGATCTTACGCCAGTACAAGATATAGAAAAGGTAAATACAAATAAGAATTAATCGAAAAAAATATAAATTTATATAATACAACTTTTTATCCGATTACCAAAAAATTAAAGTTAACCATTTCACGACCAATGCACTATGGGGATTTTTATTTGGGGATTATTTGGCAAAGTTTGTTGGCATAATGTTTTTTTTTTTAAAGAGAAGAAACACGCATAATAAATAAATTCTTCCTATTTGTTAATGTTGGGGTGCGGGTAACTCGCTTTCCCAATTAGTTTATGAGTCGATGAGTATTATAAAAAAAGAACACAGAGGTTTCTTCTTTAGCACATAAAAAGCTTCTTGCTTTATTAAACGATAGGTTAATACTAACTGGTTTTTACAAAAAACAGATAAAATATGGAGTCCAACTCCGTTAATATATATAGAAAAAAATAAATGATATTTAAATATATAATATTTAAAAAAAAAGTTTGTTATAATTATTATTTATAAACGAAAAATGTATATATTATCTCTGTCAAGTACAGAGTGTATACAAAATCAAATGTTTTCAATTTTTTAATTGTTAGTGGAAATTTTATTTTCATTCTCAACTTAATTCTCATTTGTTTTAACAAATGAGATATATAAGTGTTTGAGTTTGTGAATGAGGTAGCCACTGCTTTCTAAACTTGTTCTGATGATGGGGACCTAGAAAATCCCCGAAATGAAACCATCAACAAATTCTTGAAGGTAGTCAATTAATAAATTGAAAACAAAAAACTCTATTTAAATTTATTTTCATCGGGATAAACATTAATTGCATTTATAGTAATTAAATGTGCTAAAGTCCCAAAACTTATTTAACAAATTGTGAAAAGCAATCTGATGTAGGCGTGTCGCTATCCGGATTTCATTCCTGCCAAGGAAATCTTCAGGGGACTTTGCCATTAGAATTTCTAGAGATGTTTGTTATGTTAAATCACAAACTCAATGAGAATTTCTTGTCCTCGTCTAGGAGCGAGATTCAAAATTTAAAATATCAAAGAAAAACCAAAACAACAACAAAAAATTGTCACAATTGGCTTTGTCATCTTCCAAATACTACTCTGTTTTTTTGACAGACCTAGCAATGTAGTGACGTTTATTCAAGTAAATCAACAATAGAAAATCATATGTTTTCTATTAGTGTCAGTTACATTTAAATTTGCACAAGCACCTGCATATTTGTTATTTAAATTTATTTTCATCGGGATAAACATTAATTGCATTTATAGTAATTAAATGTGCTAAAGTCCCAAAACTTATTTAACAAATTGTGAAAAGCAATCTGATGTAGGCGTGTCCCTATCCGGATTTCATTCCTGCCAAGGAAATCTTCAGGGGACTTTGTCATTAGAATTTCTAGAGATATTTGTTATGTTAAATCACAAACTCAATGAGAATTTCTTGTCCTCGTCTAGGAGCGAGATTCAAAATTTAAAATATCAAAGAAAAACCAAAACAACAACAAAAAATTGTCACAATTGGCTTTGTCATCTTCCAAATACTACTCTGTTTTTTTGACAGACCTAGCAATGTAGTGACGTTTATTCAAGTAAATCAACAATAGAAAATCATATGTTTTCTATTAGTGTCAGTTACATTTAAATTTGCACATGCACCTGCATATTTGTTATTTAAATTTATTTTCATCGGGATAAACATTAATTGCATTTATAGTAATTAAATGTGCTAAAGTCCCAAAACTTATTTAACAAATTGTGAAAAGCAATCTGATGTAGGCGTGTCCCTATCCGGATTTCATTCCTGCCAAGGAAATCTTCAGGGGACTTTGTCATTAGAATTTCTAGAGATATTTGTTATGTTAAATCACAAACTCAATGAGAATTTCTTGTCCTCGTCTAGGAGCGAGATTCAAAATTTAAAATATCAAAGAAAAACCAAACCAACAACAAAAATTGTCACAATTGGCTTTGTCATCTTCCAAATACTCTATAGATTATTTGTTAGGACAATATCCTAATAAAGAAATATAGAGTATGGCCTTTAACTTGAATAAAAGTTTCATTTTCATATCAAAATTATAGGTCGAAAAAACATAATTTTTATTTTTTTTTAAATAATAATTATAACAAACTTTTGAAAAAGACAAAGTAAAGTCTTAGTTTATTTCATCTCGCAAACATTGTATTTTATTTTTAAATAAAAGTAGCAAAGGTGGAATATAAACGAAAAATGTATATATTATCTCTGTCAAGTACAGAGTGTATACAAAATCAAATGTTTTCAATTTTTTAATTGTTAGTGGAAATTTTATTTTCATTCTCAACTTAATTGTCATTTGAGTTTATGAATGAGGTAGCCACTGCTTTCTAAACTTGTTCTGATGATGGGGACCTAGAGAATACCCGAAATGGAACCATCAACAAATTCTTGAAGGTAGTCAATTAATAAATTGAAAACAAAAAACTCTATAGATTATTTGTTAGGACAATATCCTAATAAAGAAATATATGGGTCGATTATGGATAGCAACCGAACTTCAGTTGCGTTGCCAGTTGACAACGCAACTGAAATGAAAATTGGTATTATGTACGGCAACCTTCGCCAGTTGCCAAAAAGTTATCGATAATCTTATTTGGACAGTTCAGCAACTGAAAAAAGTAAACAAATAAAAGAAAGGTTGACAAATGTGATTTTGTATAAAAAAAATATTAATAAAAGTGTTGTGTAAAAAAATTATTTAATTAAAAATGTTGTATGTAAATGAGTATTTTTCGAGTTGTTGGACCAACAGCTCAAATTGTTTTCGGGTTGTGATTTTCACCATTTTAAAATCTACAGGTACAAATAAAATTATTTCAAATATTTGTTATATGAAATATATGATGTAAAATATGTATAAAATATTATTTATATCTATATTACAAATAATTTAACAATAAAATATACTTAATTTTTTATGTTCCCGCCTTTTTTGTTGCTAAAAATTCTACAGCAACCAGAACTTTTCGGTTGCCAATATAATCACTATTTGGCAACTGAAGTTGAAAGCTTCAGTTGCCAGTTGCCATACGTAATATGTATTAGGCAACTGGCAACGCAACTGAAGTTCGGTTGCTATCCATAATCGACCCAATAGAGTATGGCCTTGAACTTGAATAAATTTTAATTTTCATATATAATATTTAAATAAAAATATATAAAGAAAAAAAGGGGTTTGTTCATGGAGAACTGAGAAAAGAGAAATAAAATAAATTGAGTACAAAATAATTGAGATAAATAGATAAACAAAATAGGGGAAATATTGATGCATAAAATTCCTGTTGAACACGGTTCAACATACTCCCGCGCGATGATGTGTTGTGGCAACAGCAGCCGTTCCAAACTCCATGGATAACCCACCCAAAGATGGATCTTTGCGCCTTGCGTAGGGGTTCTGCTGGCTGGATCACCTCTGGTCTTATTATGGATGCCAGCGTCCGATGACCAATAACTCCATCACTGGTACGGCAAGTCGCGAAGCCGGGATGTGCCTTGGCCTTGATGGTTGAAAAATGCTCCACTTACAGTGGATCCGTAATAGGCGGTGGTACACGAATGGCTTCTTCGCGCAACGGTAGTCGCCAACGGGCGATCGGTCCATAATGGATGCGTGGTGCGTAGGTTGCGGAGACGTCGAACAACCCGAACTCGATTCCCCCACGTTGTTCGTCAGGGGCGAACAGTGCGGCAGTGCCGGACGGCGTGATTTTTTAGACACAAATTGCATCGGGGCATGATGATGGCCAGAGAAGAAGAAAAGAAAGTATATGTACTGTGTTATTAGAAATTTTGTTTAGCGACTGTTTCTCTTTTTATCAGGGTTTTTGATTTTAAATCGAGTGGATTAATTTGAGGATCTCTGTGGGGTTTGTTGTAGTGGGGTATTAGAGATTGGCAAAAAGACACAATTTGGCTATCGAGCGCATTATAACTCCATTTTGTGTTTTGATTTCGGCTACTCTTACGTTGCTGTCTTTTCCATATATCACTTTGGTAATGCGTCCCAGACGCCACTCGGCGGGTGGTAACAAATCATCTTTCACGATGACAAAGTCGTTTGGCTTTATGTTGTGTTGTTTAGTTTTCCATTTAACTCTTCGCTGGAGTTCGGTAATATATTCGTTTTTCCAACGACGGGCAAAGACGTGTTGAAGAGCTTTTAGTCGGTCCCATCGTTTTAGGTGACTCAATTTTTCTAACGGAGGTTCTTCTGGAGCTTCAGGAGGAGCAATGAGTGGGGCACCTCTCAAGAGATGACCTGGAGTCAAGTGAAGTAGTTCGGACGGGTTTTCGGTCAATAGAGACATTGGACGCGAATTTAATACAGCTTCAATTCTAATTAGCATTGTAGCAAATTCTTCAAAAGTAAAGTTGAGATTACCAGCTACCTTTTTAAGATGAGATTTCATGCTTTTTACGGCAGCCTCCCAGAGGCCGCCCATGTGGGGTGCATATGGTGGAATAAATGACCAGGTAAATCCGTGGGCACCATATTTTTCTACTAAAGCCTTTTCTGTCGTTTTCAAGAATTCGTTGTAGGTTTTTAGTAAGGCTAAACTAGCCCCAAGAAAATTTCGACCATTATCCGAAAACATGGTTTTATGAAAACCTCTACGTCCGGTGAACCGGTTAAAGCAGTCAAGAAATGCGTCTGTAGAAAGATCTGAGCAGGCTTCCAAATGAACTGCTCTTATAGAGAAGCAAACAAAGACGGCTGCATATGCTTTGATTAACTTGGCACTTCGTAGTTTTGATGATTTTATATTGAACGGGCCGGCAAAGTCGACTCCGGTGTAGGTAAAAGGCAATGAAAAATTTACTCTTTCAGGAGGGAGAGCGGCCATAATTTGATGTTGAATTTTGTGCTTGTATATAGTGCATGCATTGCAGTTTCGAATACATTTTCGTACCAAATTTTTAAGTCTTGGTATATAAAATCCTTGTCTTATAGCTCGTAGCATGATGTGATGTTCAGCATGAAGCAAAATTGTATGGGTATATTCGACAAAAACATTAGCAAAGCGTGATTTTTCGGGAATTATTATAGGATGGCGCTCTGTATAACTTAATCCGGAGTTATCAAGTCTACCTCCAACACGTATTAAATCATCTTTGTCGATAAATGAACTCAAAGTAAGAAGTCTGCTTTTTTTGTTGATATGCCGTTTTCTTTTAAGGCATTCATACTCTTTGTAAAAGTGAGTTTTTTGAGAGATTGAAATTAGTCGCCTTTTCGCGAATAGAATTTCCTCTGCAGTTATAAACTGTTCAGTTTTAAATTGGAGTTTTCGGCTTCGATTGATGAAACGAAAACAATAACTCACGCCCCTTAAGGCTCGAGGGAGAGATGAAAAGTTTTCTAATATGTTGTCGGACTCACTAGCTTGAAGAAAAATATCTGTGCTGCTGGTGTCGACTGGGGCAGTTTTTAGATGAAAAGCGGAGATCTTTTTGGTTTCTAAGTCTGTTGGATCAAAAACTCGTGGTTTTGGCAAAGTTCAGTAGGTTGTTGAAGCCAGGTGGGCCCATGCCAAAATAGGTTGCTCTCGATGAGTTATTGAGGTGTGGAACCGCGAGTACCTAAATCCGCTGGATTGTCGTCGGTTTTTACATGTTTCCAGTGTTTATTGCTGGCAATACTAATCATTTTTGTTACCCTATTTGCAACAAAAGTTTGTAAAGTGTTAGGTGGTTTTTGTAGCCACCCGAGGACTATAGAGGAGTCCGTCCACAAGTATAGTTCGTAAGAGAACTTTGCGTTTTCAATTAAACCTTTAATTAGCCTTGAAAGTAATAATGCGCCACATAATTCAAGTTTGGGGATTGTGGTCTTTTTTATAGGGGCGATTGTTGTTTTTGCCACTAACAAATGGCTGCTGATTTCTCTGTCTAAAGTCGCGGATCTCATGTAGACTGCACCGCAATACGCTTTTTCAGACGCATCACAAAATCAGTGTATCTGTATATGGTGGTTTGGCGAAAAATGTACCCATCTAGGGATTTTCAATGTAGAAGTTAGGGGTAAATTTTTAAGAAAAATAATGGGTGGGACACATTCATCTAAATCTAATTTTCTTTCCCACAACTCTTGCATCAAAAGTTTGGCAATCACGACAATTGGACCTAACCAGCCCAGGGGGTCAAATAGCTTCGCAATACATGATAAAATCTGCCTTTTTGTAGAGGAGGGCAGAATTTGGTTAGGTTCTACTACGTAATAAAAAAAGTCTGATTTTGCATTCCAGCGAATACCCAAGGTTTTTATGGTGCTAGAATCGTCGAACTTCAAGAAATCTTCGTCAAGAAGATCCTCCCGGGCCAAATGTTCAAGAAGAAAGTTGTTATTTGCGGTTATTTTCTTCATGGGGAAGCCTGCTGAATTTAAAGCCTGTGTTATTTGACTTTGTTTCAGTTTTGCCTTTTCAAGAGTATGTCCCCCAGATAAAATGTCATCTACGTAGATTTCTGTATTTAAAATAGTGGATGCTTTTGGATATACATTTTTGCAGTCCTCACTTAACTGCAGTAGAGTTCGTATAGCCAAAAAAGGCGCACAGTTCACTCCAAATGTGACTGTTTTCATTTGGTAGGATTTTACGAAATTATCCGTCTCATTACGGAACAAAATTTGCTGGTACGGTCGATCAGCTTCATGTATTATTATTTGGTGGAACATTTTTTCAATGTCGCCTGTGAAGACGTATTTGTAATATCGCCAGCTAAGTATAATTTGCATTAAATCGGTCTGAAGAGTTGGGCCTTGGTGAAGAACATCATTCAAGGAGAATCCACTATTGGTTTTCTTTGATGCGTTAAAAACCACTCGTTCCTTTGTGGTTTTACTTTCGGGTCGTACAACCGCATGGTGGGGTAGAAAAAATGAAAATTCTTTTCCACCATTTGTTTCAGAGTGTGAAACTGGTTCCATTTGATCCAAGTCAATATATTCTTGGAGAACCTGACGATATTGTTCCTTCAAGTCTGGTGTTTTATCTAGCGTTTTTTCCATCCTATGGTACTGCGCTAGGGCCATGTTCCTTGAAGGACCTAAAAAAATATAGTGGGGAATTCCCCTTTAAGGGTAGTAGCACAATATAGCGACCATCGGATCGTCTAATAGTTGTTGTTTTGTAAAAATGTTTACAATAACTATCGGATTCTGTTAAAGGGGTGTTTCTTTCGACCTCTTCCAGTTCCCAGAACTTTTTCATCTGCTCGTGCAAAACTACGTCATCAGATGCGGACACTGAAGTCGAAAATACCTTAATATCGCTAGCTGGCTCTGGCCCCAATAAATACCAGCCAAAATGAGACTCCCTGGCCTCAAACGTATCCAATACATTTAATCGTACCCCTTTAAGGTTAATAAAGGGTAAATCATTACTTCCAATAATCATATCGATTTTAGCTGGTTTATAGAAAAATGGATCAGCCAAAGTTAAATCCTTGATCTCGTCAAAGCTTTTAACCTTAAAAGGCCGTGAGGGTAAAAGGCTCGATAGTGTTGGCACCACCACGGCATTAACTTTTATTTTAAAATCTGAAATTCTAGATTTTACGATTACATTACACCTTCCCTTTGATTTTCCTACTACCGCTCCACCTAGAGCAGAAATTCTCGAGTTTTTGGTTTCAAGGGGTATAGCAAATTTTTGTTGAATATCTGTAGCTATAAAACTTTTTTCGGAACCGGTATCTATTAGAGCTCGAATGGTAAACAATTCTCCTGCATTTTCAATTTGTGCTAGCACTGTATTCAAGACTGTAGTTCCCTCTGTCTGGACAAAATGAGTTTGGATCTCTTCTAAAATGCCCTTATTTGTTGAATTTGTACTGCTAACTTGAGTGTTGAACGTTCTAACTTGAGATTGAGTACCTGAATACGAAGGTTTTTCATTATCTTGGATAGGTGGCTGCGATTGAGAATTGGAATTTCTGTAGTTCCCTGTATTTTCGCGTTTTTCGACGTGCAACAACGTATGATGCTTTTGATTGCATATACTACAAGTGTAATTACTTTGACACTTTGATTTAAAATGGGTAGTCGACAAGCAGTTGACACAATATTTGTTAGTAATGAGACGTTCATTTGGGGAAAGCGCTTTAAATTGACTGCAAAGTTTTAGCGGATGATTTTGTTTGCACTTTTTGCAACTATAATTTGGTTTTTCTGATCCCGTCTGAGTATGAAATGACTGAGATCTTGAAGTTTGATTCTCAATACTTAAAGGTTTTCGTACTTCTATCATCGTCTCCAAAAATTCTATTCTTGATGTAAGGAATCCGCTAAGTCGACTCCATGAGGCTAACTCCCTATGGTTTTCAATCGTACTTTCCCAGGCTCGAAAAGTTTCCTCTGGAAGCTTTGTCGTTACTAAATACATTAAAAATGAATCATCATCTGCCACATTTACCTTGAAGGTTTTTAAAATAGATAAGCTATCTGTCACTGTGTTTCTAATATACCGTATAGATTTGAAAGTTTCAGCTTGAGATGTCTGTATTGAGTACACTTTTTTCATCTGATCGTTGACCAAAAGCCTTTTATTTTCAAATCTATTTTCTAGGGCCTCCCAGGCTAAGTTAAAATTCTCGTCTACAGAATCAAAATCTTTAATGACGTTGAAAGCCTCCCCTCTTAATTTGGTTTTTAGGTAATTTAATTTTTGGGACGGCGCTAGGGATGATTCCTTTCCTACCACAGCTTGAAAAATGTCCCTAAAGGCTGGCCATTTAGCGTACCCCCCTTCAAAGCACTGAATGTCGCAAGCGGGAAGCTTAAAAGACGCCCTTTGAACGGCCGGCACGGTTTGAACAGGCTCAATATGCTTTAAACTGCGTAGAATTTTTGCCTTCACTGCCTGATACAAGTCACTGACCTCTTCATAACGCAGGGATAGATCATCTTTACTATCCTCTTCTTCAGCCCCCTCTTCTGCTACCACGTACTTGTCATACGATTCTATTAGCTTCGTCCATCTTCTCTCTAATTCTACACGTTTTACTTCAAGTGTTTCAAAATCTAAATCTTCCGTAAACGTTTTCTCAAGGTTCGTGCAGAGCACCGACAGCTGCTTTACATCAGATTTACACCTTATTTTTCATGCTGTCATTGTTATTGACTACTCGAGCCAAAAAACAACCCTATTGACCAAAATCAAACTTGAGGAATCTATTTTTTATATACCAAATGGTCCATTCGTTTACTTTTCCAGTAAAATCCAGTAGATGAGTAAATTTTGGGCAAAATGAAAATTTTACTCTCTTGCACAAAAAAGTAAACGAACGGAAAAATTGCAAAAACTTGCAGGTTAATTCAAACATATGAGCGCTAAAAAGCTTATTGTTGTAAAAACGTGTTATTTAGACTACCCAGTATATATTGTTTTTGGTACTTGATGTATCGCATTTTAATAATTATAAATTCGTAGCAATTGTATTAATTAAATAAACTTTTGTGGAAGCTTTTGTACCTGTTTAGTTTGTACATGACTTTTAATTTTGTTTCTAGTTAAATAACATACGAAAATACATGAATACTTTATTTTTGATATTCGGTACCCTGAATAATATGCAGTAAGAAGTATTCATATATTCATTAGCTTTACATCTCTAATATATTAATGTAAATAAAAACAATTAACAGAGATATTAGAAAACTGATAAATTGATACTATAATAATTGTAACTGACTACTTTAATTTGTTTCATGTTGAAAATAATTATTTTTAGTTTTTGCCGCCCTTTTAATTCAGCTTTTAATCTTTTAAATGTTTTTATTACTAAATGTATGCTTATTTTTGTTTGTTTACTTAATTTAATCATATGTTTTTGTTTTCTACTGGATTTTACTGGATTTAACTGGCAAAAATTTGTCCAGTAAAAATTTGAGGGTTTTTTGCTGACGACTGTCACTTTACTCTCTTAGTAGATGCTCTCTTTTGCAAATTTATGTGTACGCGAACGCATTTCAGTAAAATCCAGTACAAATTTTGGTGTAAACGAATGGACCTAATGTGTGCACAAATGTGTAAACTTCTTCTTGCTCCGTAAAGAACAACCAGAAGATTCGATTTTTTACTTAAAAATCGTTATTAACGAACTTATTTCCAAAATAAGTTAAACTGCTCCACTCTAAAGGCAGAATTAGTTTGTACGTTCTGTTCTGTTACGAATCAGCTGTTTTGTTTCTGTTCAATTGAAAGTCTGTATGTCTGGTTAGTTTTCACTTTGCCGTTCTGTTCTGTTGCGGACAAATCTGTTGAAAATAGAATTCAACGTTAAGTGACAGCCTAAAGTGCGTATGTATTAGTTTGTTGTGAAATCTTTTTGTCAATATTTGAATCAGGGATGATAAAGTTGGTACCATAGTACTTTTTATGGTACTATTTGAACCTCAAATGTACCATGATACTCCTATGACTCATTTAGTACGATTTACAAATTTGTCTATGTATGAATTTCTTGGTCCCTTTAAAATTCAATAATTATTAATTCGATTTGCAGTCCCATATGAACAATGAATTAATTTGGAACCAAACGCTGAGAATTCAATCACATGAATTCACTGAGTGCGACTGATTACAGATGATTATATTAAAGTTTTAGTAATCGATTAAACCAATTATTGAATTCAATCACTAAGGGTTATAATTATTATTAACTAATTTTGATTTTCAAAAAAGTAAATAATAAAAATCTTATAAAATTGTGAAATTGACTATTAGCATCGTGTTTTTCAAATCGAATAAGTTCACGAACAAATTTGTTTCCAACCAATCACAAGGATTGAATTCGGAAAAAACTGTGAGAAACGTAATTCAATACAGCAAGATATTAATAGCACATTCAAAAAATATTAAAAATTTGTTGAATTTAAGAAAAAATCTCAAAATTTTAATAATTTTTTAAATCAATATTTGCTTATTTTCTTAGTGCGCACTGCTCATTTTTACATAGCTTTATGTACATTTTTCCGAAAAGTTTGGTATTGAAAATGAGCAAAATCGGTCCAGCGGTTCCAAAGTAATGAGTGACAATATGAAAGTACCACTAAATTTTCCATACAAATTGGTGTATAATGCACTGTATATTATTAGAATTCATTGTAGTGTCTGGTGTATAAAATATAACGTCATATTTTTCCACCAGACGCTAAGAGTTGAATAATATTTAAAATTCAGGGCAAATTCTTTTTTCTACACAAAAAAATTTTTTTTTCACCTCAAAAATAGTTTTGTTACCTCAAAAATGTTTTTCATCGCACAATTTATTTTTTTACATCCAAAAAAGTTTTTCACCTCAAAATTTTGTTTTCACCTCTTAAAATATTTTTTTTTTAATATATTTTTGTTGTTTCATTTGTAATTGTTCATTTTGGAGGGTACAAAGATAAAAATTGGTGAAACCAAATTTATGCATGCACTTTTTGTTTGTTAATTTATATTTAAGTTTATTTTTATACTTTTAATGCCGAAAAAGTACTATTTTATATGCAGGTTGGTACTATTTTAAATTCGCATTTATCATCCCTGATTTGAATGTTTTTGTTTGGATTTTCTTTTACTTTTTAAAACAGCTGATTCCTTTCACAGAAAAAGTAATTACAAAATATTACCTACAGAACAGAACGACACAGAACGGCAACAGAAAGTAACAACTAATGAGGTCTCAATTTTGTGATTTTTTTTTTCATAAAATATTACAATATTACAGTCAGTCTTCTGCTTTCAAACAGACATAATGTCAGCGGATAAAGTAATTTGTTCAAAGTGTTTTATGAATATTCTTAATGATTGTGCAATTGTATGTGAAATCTGTCAATGTAAATTTCACAAAATATGTGCCAATGTGGATAGTGAGAGTGCATTAAATACTCTTTTGAGTTTTGAAAATATTGTTTATAATTGCGACAATTGCATATTAACTTCTTGTGATTTAGTAAAAAAAATAAGTTTGTTAACTTATGAAATTGCTGAATTAAAACTGTTATTCTCTAAATTTGCAAAAAAAACAATGTAAATGACAACAACATAAAAAATGTGTCTCATCGTACTTTGCCTATTACCCAAACAACAACAACTTTGGTGGAAGTATGTGATCAACAGATCAACGATAATAATGCTAATAAAATTACATCTGCTGTTAATAGTTATGTTTTTCCTTTTACTAGTGCTGCTGCTTTAAAAGCTTCTGTTAACTCTAAACCTACTGCTAACTCTAATGCTACAACTAATCCAAAAGCTCATAATAACGTTAAAGTCACTGCTGTTAATAACATTTCTGCTAGTGCAGCTGATGATGCTAGTTCCGTTAGTCAAATTATCAATGATGCTAATTCGACGGTTTTAAGTGAAGATGAAGCGTTGGATATGCAAGGTGTTTATAATTGGAATAATGTTACCAATCGTAAAAAAAGGCCTAAAAAGCGTAAAGTAATAGTGGGAAACAATGAGAATACGGAATTAGATGTGGCTATTAAAATGAAATGGGTTCATCTCTCGTCATTTTTGCCAATAGTTACAGAGGAGAAAATCATAAATTATGTTGCTAAACATCTTGGAATTGATAAATCCCATATTTCTTGCCATAAATTAGTTAAAAAGTTTAAGATTTATTAATTTTGAACTCGGTGTCACATTTAAGTATTATGATCTACTGTTAAAGGCTGAGCTTTGGACTTCTGAAGTTAAAGTCCGTCCTTTTCAGTTGTTTCCAAAAAAGCTGCCGGCAAATCAGCAAATATAACCAAGCCTGCTGAATCCCTTAAAATTTATTATCAAAACCTTTCTGGTATGAGGATGAAATCATCATTAATCAGTGCTTTTTCATCCCATGGTGATTATGATGTTTTTGTATTTACTGAATCTTGGCTAAACTCCGATTTCTGTGATGAAGAATTTTTTAATCCATTCCTATACATTGTTTTTCGTAATGATCGTGATCCTGTTGCAACTGGACTTGAGAGAGGTGGTGGTGTCCTAATAGCTGTAAAAAAATCGTTGTGCTATAAATTTGTGAAATTATCTAATATGGATTCTGAGTTGGACCAGCTTTGTGTATCCATTAAATCTGCTACTTATTATCTCTATGTTTGCGTTTCTTACATTCCGCCTCGTAGTCCTGACGAGTTGTATTCTGCACATGCTGCTAACATTTCTAGCCTTGCTAACCGTTTTAATGATGGCGACAGATTGTGTGTTTTGGGGGACTTTAACTTAGCTGATATTGTGTGGTCTATGATCCCTAATTCAGGTCTGTTTTTGCCTAATAACGTACATAAGTCTTTTGAAATAAGTATTCTCGATGCAGTTTTTAGTCTTGGTCTTATACAAATTAACTCAGTTTTTAATAGGCTAAATAAAAATTTAGATTTAGTTTTTATTAGCTCTGATTTAAAGTATTCGCTTGTTGAATCTGATTTCCCAATTTCACCTTCTAATACTCATCACTGTGGATTAGAAATTGTTATTGATTTTTTTAAATATGCTCGTAAAATTAATAATGATGATATACGTTATAATTATTATTCTTTTAATTTTAATGCTCTTAATGCAATGATTTATAACTTAAATTGGAATAATTTATTAGATAATGAAATTGTATCTATTTGTTATGACATTTTTTTATCTAATATTTTAAAGATTATCAATGTTAATGTGCCACTATTTAATCCCAAAGTGTACAAGCTTCCTTGGTACACTAAAGGTTTAAAGAAGCTGAAAAATCTTAGAAATAAATTTCACATGAAATTTAAGGCCTTAAATAGTACCAGCGATAAGCAAAATTTTCTTCGTTATGAAAAAGAATTTAATTTTTTAAGCAAGTTTTTATACAATCAATATTTAATGAGTTTTAATGAATCTATTAAATATAATCCGAAAAGTTTCTGGAGTTTTATTAATTCTAAAAGAAGTACTTCTACAATAACAGTGCTTATGTCATATAATGATCTTTCATCTGAGAATTTAAAAGATTCTCTCAACCTTTTTGCCATGTACTTTCAGTCAAATTTTAATGATGATTCCTTTTCAATGAATGAAGCGGATTTCAGTAATATTGTTTCATTTTTTGATTTTGGATCTTTAAAAATTTTGGATGAAGATATTGCTTCGGGCATTGGTAAACTTTCGAATTCTTTTAAATGTGATAATGATGGCCTTTCAGCCTTTCTTCTTAAGACATTAGCGATTGCTTTGAAAAATCAAAATTTTTAATGTATGCTGATGATCTCAAAATTTTCAAGCCAATTTTTTCTATAAGGAACGTTTTTGACCTTCAGGAGGACTTGAATAATCTAGTTCATTGGTCAAATTGTAATGGTTTACCCTTTAATATTTCTAAATGTTATAGTATGTCTTTTCATAGACGTCGAAATATTATAATTTCTGATTACAGAATGTTTGGTAATGTATTGTCATCTGTTGATGAAATTTTGGACCCTGGTGTAGTTTTTGATATTAAATTATCATTTACCAGTCATTTAAATTTTATTGTACCAAAAGCTTATTCGCTTTTAGCATTTATTCGACGTAATTTGGATAAATGTTTTGATCACATAACGAAGAAAGTGGCTTATACTTCGTTTGTTAGATCTAGATTGGAATATTCTTCATTTATTTGGAGTCCTAATGCTGCTCTTCATATTGGTCGTATTGAGAGAATTCAAAGAAAGTTTGTGAAGTTTGCCCTACCATGTTTTAACTATCCGAATCATTTTAACATTCCTTCTTTTTCTATCCCTTCTTACGCAGATAAGTGTGAGTTTATTTCTTTAAAAACTCTGGAAACTCGTCGTATTATTGCTAGTTTAACTTTTTTACATGGTATTATTTGTGGTGTTATTGATTCTCCTGAGCTATTAGAGTTAATTTCAATATATGTTCCACCAAGAAGTTTTAGAAATATAAGTAAATTTTTTCATATTGATATACACTTAACTGAATATGTATTAAACGAACCACTAAATAGATCTATGAGATTATTTAATATTTATTGTAATAAGTTAGACATAAGTGTTTCTCACTCCCAATTTAAAATTTTGTTAAATAATTAATTTTAAATATCTTAATTTTTATATGCTAGTCTGTAAGGATATTGTATCCATAGACTTAAATAAATAAATAAAGTAATTGTAAATTTGAACCTCTTTAACTTTCGTAAAATTTTCAAGAAACTTCTTTAACGGGCCACTCTAATTTTTGAAAAATTTTCCCAAGATATAATTTTTATGTGCCGCTTCACTTTTTGAAAAATTTCACCAATATACAATTTTTCGTGCCACTCTTAATTTTTGAAAAATTTCCACACGAAATGAATTTTTGTGCCAATCTAAATATTGAATTTTTTGTAAGAAATGATTTCCCGGGCCACTCTAATTTATTAAAAATTTTTACGTGGCACATTAATATCAAAAAAAATTATTTTTTTTTTAAACAATTTTTCGTACGACCCTTATTTCCAGAAAAAAAATGTTGGACTTCTATTTCTGTGTTGCACCACTGCTTATAAATTTCATCAAAAAATTTTCAAAATTTGAAAAATCGCACCACTCTAAAAAATTTTCTCCAGAAAAAATTTTTTAATTTATGTTGCTGTTGTTTTTCCAAAAAAACAAATTTTATTTTGTTGTAGTTGTTTAATTTCATCAAAAAAAATTTAAAATTTTTTAAAAAATCGCCCCACTCTAATATTTTTTCCAAAAAAATTTTAAATTTTTTTGGTCCTCTAAATAGCCACCACTTTTAAATTAAAATAATTTATTAAAATAAAAATTTAGTTTAATCACCGGCACTACACAATTTGTCCCTTGATTTTTCTTGTGGATTTTGAGGCACCCTTATTTTCCTCAAACGTTTAAAATGACGTCGCACAATAACTGTTGTCTTGATATATTTTTTTTTGTTATTGTTCACCAATGCCACTTAATTTGCCCTTTTATTTAAAGTTTTTTTTTTGTTGTTTTCATTTTTTTTTTGGTTGTTTGTTCTTCACTTTTTTTTTTTGATTTATTCAAAACGACTTGATATTTCCACTTGAAGGGGATTTGTTTTTTTTTTAATCTTTAATTTAATTACCTTTAATTTTTCTTAGCACACGATGTAATTAACTTTTACCGCACTTGTTGCTATATTTCTTTTGTACTACTTGTTTTGTTAAAGGTACCTCTTGATCTTCAGTTCGTTTTCCTTGATGTTGCCATATACAGTCAGCTTTTTTATATGATCTTTGAACTGCTAGTGTTGGGTACTGACATAAATGACATGTCAAATTATTTATTATTGCTCTTCTTCATTCGTAGTGAAATATTAAATTATAAATTAAAAATATTTTCTTTCGTTTTTAAGAAAATAATCTCAATTATAATATTTTGATGTTTTTTAAAAATTGATTGGCCGTTTGTTGGAAATCGTGTTGGTGATTATTTTGAATACCTTGTGGGCGATAATATTGTAACAACTTTACATTAAGTTGTGTTAAAAAGAAAAATTATTTTGGTGTGTGCCCGGTCTAATTTGTGGCTCAAAATTTACGTGGAGTCAAAAAAAAATGTCGCACAAAATAACTAAAAACACAATACATACCTTTAAGTCCTTTCCCTTACCACATTTGATGACTTCCTCTTGAAGTTTTGATTTGGAGGTTATGTTGTATTGCGGGTATTATTTGTGTGTTGTGCTGTATGCACCTTGTTGGAGTTTTGTTGTCAATCTTCAGGGATGCTGGTAAAAACACACTGGTCACCGTCCCCTGCTGAGATGCACTTGCAGCGATTTCGTTCTAATATAGACCACCTTGTCTATTGATGCTGTTGTTGGAGTTGTTGCTTGTAAGACAACTGCCACTATGATGAAAATTAGCTGACCACAATGTCACAAGTTCATTCCAATCCTAGCCTTTCTAGGATTTTATCGAAGGACCAAATGTTGGGGTGCGGATAACTCCCTTTCCCAATTAGTTTATGAGTCGGTGAGTATTATAAAAAAGAACACAGAGGTTTCTTCTTTAACACATAAAAAGCTTCTTGTTCATGGAGAACTGAGAAAAGAGAAATAAAATAAATTGAGTACAAAATAATTGAGATAAACAGATAAACAAAATAGGAGAAATATTGATGCATAAAATTCCTGTTGAACACGGTTCAACAGATAATGTGTTTATTTGGAAAGGGGATAGGGGAGAGATGAATGGCTTAAAGCATGGCAACACTGCAATTGCGCGAGATGATAGGTCTTAGAACAGTTGTTGCTCTCCACCTGATGGAGAGTTGGCGAACTTTTATTGAAGCTTTTTTGTTCATAGCCCTGATTTATTATTTTACTTCGTTGGGGTTTGGTGCTACACTGAGAGAATTATCTTCACTTCAGTAATGAATTTCTTCATAGCTTTAATCAAAATTGTCACTGGAACTCGTCCATTGAAACTTTTCATATAATATAATAAACAGCTTTCATTAAAGTCAATGTTTATGAAATGTTTGTAGAATTAATGAAAATCTTCATTAAACTAATGAATCATTTCGACAATGAAACGTTTATAGAAATTATAAACAGCTTCATACAATTTTTTATTGTTAAGAAGTTGCCTTGAATTAATAAAACTCTTCATGAATGTCTTAAAAATACATTGGAACTACTTAAGCCAATAAACCACTTCATATGATTTTTTTAAACAATTTCATTGAAGTACAAAATAAATAAAAGGCTACATTTTAATAATTTATAAAATATGAGAATTAAATCTTCAAACTAAAGTTTGAAATGTATGAAAATTAATGAAATTATGAAATTTTATAAAAAAAAATTCAGTCTTTCAAATAATTGTTTAGCTCTTATGAAAATTTTCGTTAATGATTTTTTTTTTTATGAAATTATGAAATTTTATAAAAAATAAAAGATTATGAAAAATTTCTTAATATTAATAAAATTTCTTGGATATAAAAATTCTATGAAATTCTTCATTGAGTCTACGAAAAAAATTCTATGAAATTGTTTCATTAACATAATGAAGGTTAATAATTTCAGTGTATGGGAACACCGAAGGTGAACGCTGCGATACGTTTGAGGGATGATGTTTTTAGGCTCTGTATAAAAACTTAGCATGATCGGACATGAGTACGGTTTCTTTTAACGAATTTAAAAAGAAATTTATTAATTACAAAAATGAATGATAATCCTTAAAAATTTAGAAACGTGTGTTTACTAGAGACGTCACGAATAGCATATTCAGCACTTTACCGAATATTCGGTATTTGGTTTAAACCGGATACCGAATATTTGTCGAATAGTTCTTTTATTTATTTCCATATAAATTTCATATAAAAATACAATATACTGGACCGTAATACGTTTTTAGGTTGAAAAATCATCTGATTTTGTGTAAAACTTGATTTTCTCACAGTTTTATTAGTTTTTTGTTTTTATATACACCCGTGTAAAAAAGATCTGATCTGACCAGATCTAGTTAGATTTGTTTTACCAGATCTAAACAGATCTCATTGCATATATGAGATCTAATTAGATCTGATCAAATCTTGGCTGCTATTATCAAATTCTGGCAGATCTGATATTTTGAGATTTGTAGAGGTTAAATTTCTAGTTAAATTATTTAAAAAAAACGCCTATTTTAATACGTTTATTCAGATGCTTAGAACAAATGAATGTATAACAGAGACGAGGTGAAACAAACTCACATTTTTAAATGTTTGACTTTTTGGGAATTCGGCAATGGCATTTGTTAAAGTCTTTACAAATCCTGATTAATCCGCCAAGAAACCGCCGTCTTTGCCTGTTTCGTGTGAACGGATACTGACATAAATTGACACGCAATATGAATATTTTCTTGCATTTGAATATGTAGAAAATATTTGTTGATGGATCTACATAAAACTATAGTTTTTAAATAAACTTTCTTAATAATATATCTTTTTATTGTACCTTCTTTCTATGTTGCACATACCAAAAATTAATGAAAATTTTTAAAGTTTTCCTTAAGTTTTCAAAATTTTTAAAATAAACAAAATAACAAACACAATAAAAATTAAAAAAAAAACATTTAGGTTATATGTCATAAAAAATGTACGTACATTTTTATTTTGTTGCCTTTGACAGGGCTTAGATCTGGTACCATATCTAGACTAAGGGATTATGAAATCTTCTTAGATATGAACAGATCTGGCACCAGATATGATCCAATATGACCATACCTGGGCACGGAAATTATCCCATGTCCCAGATCCCTTCAGATATGAACAGATCTGATCAGATCTGGGCATAAACTATATCACAAACACCATATCTTATCATATATGACCAGATCTGGTACCAGATCAAATCATATTCAATCATATCTAATCAGATTCAATCATATATAGTTAGGTTTGATCAGATCAAATCTTTTTTACACGGGCATCGAGATTATTTTAATGATAGTTTTAATTTATAACGAGCTTTCAACCTTCATATAATTACAAAAATAACCTTCATATAATTACAAATTACAATCATCA
Source organism: Delia radicum (assembly GCA_021234595.1). Classification (NCBI taxonomy): domain Eukaryota; kingdom Metazoa; phylum Arthropoda; class Insecta; order Diptera; family Anthomyiidae; genus Delia; species Delia radicum. The sequence continues at coordinate 10,427,729 of CM037856.1, read as the reverse complement.
ATTTTGTTAAATTTTTGTCTTCTCGGTAATCGAATACGTGGCTAGGGTCTTTTCCTAACAAGCATCATGACGTTACTAAACTTTGAAGACCAAAAATCTTATATTTATGTTGTTTTCTGTTTAACACTATCTTTCACAAAATTTAATCATATCTTTTCTTTCTTTGTCATTTCAGAGCAATGTTCGTATGCCAGAAAAAAACACACAACGCTTTAGCTTTCAAAGCACTGTGCGTGTTTTAGAAAAACGTAGATTAGCTGAAAAGTTATCCAAAGATGCAGAAATACAAGAAGCTCAACGACTTCATGAGTTAGAAGCCATGAAACGGTAAACGCGCACTCACATAACTTATAAGAAAATTATTCCTGATTTTTATAAAATTTGACTATGCGAAAGCGGAAAGTAAAATGCTTTAAAATAAGTAGTGCCATTTTTAGTACATTTTTACAATCAAAAGTAACGAAAATTCTGTAAAAATTTGTCAGAATTTTGTTAGATTGGTAGAATTTTAAGTGCTTCAATTGGAGAAAGTATAATATTCGGTGATAAATTGGAGGAAAATTGTACAGCCATAGAAAAGCTTCTGTATTTTTAGAAAAAAAAAAATGAGGTTTCACATTTAAAAGGAAAAATTTTTCTTCATTTACATGACTTTTAAATACAAAAATTATATATTTTGTTTTAATTAGTTGATGTTATTTTTGAGCTTTTTCTCATTTTTCAGCCAAACTTTTGAAAATTAGGCAGTTTTTGGAAAAAATAAATTAAAGATTCATATTAAATCTTGACCCAGTTAAATAGCAATCGATTTTTACGGAACATGCTTATGAAAAATGTTGAAAAAAATTTTAAATCGGTCAGAAAGTTTTTGAGAATTTTCGATGTAAATATCGTAAAATTGTGCTCCGCGATGAGGCTCATTTTTGGCTTAACGGGTTTGTAAATAAACAAAATTGGAGCATATAGAGTGGGACCAATAGACAGGGGCCCCTACAGAATCCCCTACATCCAGAAAAATACACCGTTTGGTGCGGTTTACACGCTGGAGTCGGAGCTCGCGTTACGCTCAATGAAGATTGTTACCGCGCCATGATCAATGATTTTTATTTTTTAAATATGGATGACATTCGTCCGGGTGAGGTGTGTGGACCGCAAACATTGACTTATTAAAATCAAAATTTAGCGATAAGTTGATTGACCTCCAAGGTCGTTCGATTTGATTCTCTCGATTATTTTCTTGGGGCTACGTGAAGTCACTGATAAACCAGCAGCAATTGACGCCTTGGAGGCCAACATTGTTCGTGTTATTCGTGACATACGCCCAGCAATGCTCGTAAAAGTGGCCCAAAAATGGACGTCCAATGCGCTTCATCAAAAACAGACGCGGTGGACATATGCCCGAAGTCATTTTCAAATGTTAATGCCATGTATTAATCTTCCGAATAAAAAAATTTTTTGATAAAAATTAATTTTTAGTGTTATTTGTTACAATTTCAAAAAAAAAATCACCATTTATAAATTAGATATGCGATGATATCAAATCTCCGCAAAATCAGAACATATAATTGTATCTAAAATACATTAAATTTTATCAAATTCAATACAATCGTATCGAATTAGATCCAATTCGATGCAATTAGACACAAATTTGTGCAATTTGATGTATACAATTTCATCCGAATTTTATCTTAATACAAATTTTCAGGTACTATATGTAATTGTATCGAATTAGACATAATTTAGTATTATTGGATAAGAGTTGATAAAAAAGACTTGCTAGTTTTTCTCAATAATTGTTTCCAATTATATATAATTTGATATCATTTTAAAAACTATTATATGTAATTTGAAACGAATTATACCTTTAAGAAATCACAAATAGTGGATTCGAATATTAATTCTTATATTAATTTTCATATAAATTTGATATAAAAATAAAAGTATAGATGAAATTAAACTAACCCGTTATACTTTTTATATATAAGCAGTCGTGTTTGACATTTTAAAGAGAAAAGTTTTATGAAAATCTAGCTTTTCCGCAATTTTTAAGCTATTTAAACTAGCAAGTCACATCTGAGTTTATTAAAAAAATATTCAAAGCGTGGGGCCTTATTAATTTGTATATAATTTTCTGTGGAACAATATATGGCTTCATCAAAAATTGTAAAAAAATATTTGTATTATTGGTTCATATGTAGTTATATATAATTATATAAACATTTATGTTGAATTATATACGAGCCCATATACAACTCTATATGGTATATATAGTAATATATAATTAGGTATATTAAGTAGAATTATGTATAGGACCATATAAACTAATAATGTATGCTATATATAAGAAATTTGAAACAACACAAATATATATAGAATTAGATACAAATATTTATGCTCTAACATAAATAATAATTGAGAGCTTTTTTACTTCGACCTTTTTGTTGTAATTAAATAAATAAATATTTAAGCTCGAGGTCAGTTTTTTTATTATATTTTATTCTTTATTTTATTGAATTTAACATAAATGTTTATATATTATTTGTTTGTTATTTTATCAACAATAACTTAAAACCTTTTCCTGTTTTCCTTTATTATTTTTTTCCGCAGAGTGGAAGAAGATTTTCAAAGAAAAAGAGCCCAAGAAAAGGCAAATATAAGAAATCAGTTAAGAATTCATCTCAACTCTAATTCAGATAACGAGAATTTCAGAAGTCTGCCGCTTCACATCAATGAAAATCATGATCATCATCTACAACAATCCGATACAAATAATAATATATTTTGTAGAGCTGAACCTGATGGTGCCGTTTCCCCTTCACCGGTTTTCAATGACAGTCACCATAAATCACTACACTACAATTTTCCCCTAATCTTCCCAAAGACAATTGATATGCGACGTTCTGATTTGGATTGTGAAGAAAGTGAATTGGAATTGACCAAGTTTCAACAAACGGCTTTACTCATTGAACCTTATCTTCAATCAATTAGTTAAGACATAAACATATTTATATTAAAGTAGCTATGTACCTAGGCATTTTTACAACATCTTGTTAAATTACTGTTAAAAATGCAATTTTATAGATTCACATAAATGTATTAAATGATTTTTTTATGGTATGCTAACCCACGGCTGGTCTAATTAAGCAAGTCCACTGGAAAAAAAACTTAACACATGGTGCGCCCTAGTCAATTAAAATAAAATTTGAGCGTTACTCCAATCAGAAAACGGATTCTGTTTTTACATAGTGTTAAAACTATTTTTCAACGAAAACGAAAGAAAATCAAGGTGTCGCTTTTTTTTCGCGGCAAATGAAAGTTTTCAAAATTTTGCTAGTTTAGGGGCACCTCACCGTTTAAAAAAAAAATAAGAACGACTCAGATACGTGAGCAAGGTCTAGAATTTTATTTATCTTTTGTCAGTAACGCCCCTTTGGAGGCGGCTAGGCTTAAGAGTTAAATTTTTTAAGTTTAAATTTTCTCAAAAATTACTTATCTCTTCATAACAAATTATATGACTTTGGAGAGCTGATAAAATCTACTTCAAAATTTTGGTAAAAATATTCTACCCCTTCTACATTGGTTTTCTGATGATTTTTGTAATCGCGAAATGAAACATGTAAGGACCTGTCAGTAGATAAATCTGCTTTAAATTAGCGGATGGAAAACGTTTTTAATTAATAAATAAGCATTGCACGGTTTTTTGTTTAACAAAAAGCAAATGATCTTGAACTTGAATAATCTTGCTCACATCATTATTTATGATAAAAGATCGAAAAATAAACTTTTGGTTATCATTTTTTAAAACTTAAAAGTAAAACAATTAAAAATTACCGAAAAATAAAAACTCTGTATTTTGTCAATTATATTATACTCAATCTTCTTTCATGATATATATACATTTATATACATTTTGATTATATATATACATACATTTTGATTTTCCAGGAAAGGGAGCGTGTTATTTCACTTTAAAAATTACCGAAAAACAAAACAAAAACTCGGTATTTTGTCAATTAAGTATATGGTATAATAAAAATACTACATATTTTAGTGACAAAAATCTAGGTGGAACTTTTTTCGCTGCCAATCAGTTGTTATAACAAATTTAAGAACGATTCAGATACGTGAGCTGAGAAGAGATTTTTTTTTGTCAGACACACCCCTTTGAAGGCGGTAAGGCTAAAACGTAAATTTTTTTAAGAATAAATGTTTTTAAAAAAAAATTTTAAACTTTATCTTGACATAAAAATGTATACATATATATCGGTCGAAAGAAGCTTTTATAAGCTCTCCAATGACATGTAGTTTGATCCGAAAAGATAAGTAATTTTTAAGAAAATTTAAACTTAAAAAATTTAACGACTGAAAAAATAAAATTCTCGACTCAGCTCACGTATCTGAATTGTTACATAATTTTTAATCAAAATCGGTGCGGTGCCCTTAAATTAAAGGCAGGCCAAATTTTGAAAGATTCGATTGACCGAAAAAATCACCTCCTAGATTTGTTTTGTATTCGTTGGGAAATAGTTTGTAGACCATCTAGAAGCAGAATCCGCTTTCAGAATAAAGTAACACACAAATTTTATTTAAATCGACTCAGGCGCACCGTGAACAAAATATTAGCAAATGGCTTTAAAATACGATGCTTTCGGATCGAAAAAAGTATAAACTATCATATTTAGGGTGAGTACATAATTTCGAATTCCACTATATATAAAATACACTTATTCAAAAAAGTCTGTTCAATTTTTTTCTATTATAAATAACCAAGCTTGTAAACCGAAACGAGTAATTGTATTGATTAATTTTTTGTTTGTTTCGGTATTATTATCGGTATTACCGATACTAGAGTTATCAAATATTTGACCTATTTAAAAAATCGGTTTTCGAAAACTTTAAAAACCCGTATTTTTTAAAACCAGGTGTTCGGATTTTTTATCTCAAACCCGGTTTTTTATAATATCGCTTTGTATTGCTTATATCAGACAATCTTTGTACCAGAGAAAATTATCCCCATGATATTAATGACAATTTTCATTATTGTTCGTGCAATAAAATTCTCACTGTCAAATTTTAAAAAATTACTAAAGTTTTAAATGTTGACATTTAAAAGTTAAAATTAAAAATATTACAAAAAACAGGATGAGAAAAAAATGAATGAATGACGCATTGCGATTGAGGGCTTAAAATAAGTTACTTAAATATACAAGATAGCGATAGTATTACACTCTTTCGCCTAAACTAGTTTTTAAGAAAATTAAAGAAGTACAAGTACATTTGGTTAACATGGAAGATCGTCTACCGGGACACCCACCGATTTTGATTAAATGAGAAATTGTAAAATTAAAAGCTAAATTGTCTAAACCACTAAAAAATCGAAAAATTCACACTCCCTTCGATTGAAATTAGTGGGTGGGAAAAAAAAACCTTTTTAAGTTAAATCGTTTACATGCTCGAAATACAGTTTAAATTCAATCACCGAAAACTTTCTATTTTTTGTTTCTTTCAAAAATAATTATTTATAGTAAAAGTATAAAAAAAATATATTTATACAAAGAAAAGAAAATAAAAAATATCTTGTTAGAAATATTCCTCATGATAAGAATAAAAAAAACATTTCGTTTATATTTTTTTCTTTCAAAAAAAAAAATCAAAAGACAGAAAAGAAAAATTTTTTAAATTTTTTTTCATTTAATTTTGTTTAATAGAGAGCAAAAAACAATTGTTATATTCAAATATGGCTTTAATATGGGACGTATAAAACGGTATCTAGAAGAATTCGTTAGAGTGGAAAATAATGCACAATTGTGAAAATATCATACATGGGAATTTACCTTTAGTTGATACTAATGCAAATGAAAAAAATTGCAATACCATTTAATGACAATGAAATATATTGCATTAGAAAAATCATTATTGATGATAATAAAATCACATTAATGCATAAAAAAGTAATTAAAATTGATAAAAAAAAAGCATTTGTGTACAAAAAGCAATCCTGATAAATAAACCCGAACAACAGGGTTGGACAGGGAAGTAAAACTACATATTTCTTTTAGATGTCATTCTATGGATGGAATGTACAATTTTTTTAAATTGAAGTGATGTAGAATAAAACGGGTAATGAGTGGAGTGGAGTGCTTAATATTGCGAACGAAATTTAATATAAAGGAGAATGTGTAGAATTTAAAGACTAAACCATATGAAAATAATTTGAAATGAAATTTTATTAAACTGGGAGCGAAACCTTTTGTCCGTGATTCCCTATCTCGTTTAGTTTCGGAGATACGGGACACTTTAAAAAAACGTCATTTTATGAAATGGCTAGTATCTCAGAAACTAAGAGAGATATCGCAAAACGGACAAACGGTTTTCAAAATTTGGCCTGTGTAACATGTACCGATAATACAAATATGTTAAGTGTTCCGACTTCACTCGTTCCCCGTTCCTTTCCATGTTGTTACATTTGGACAACCAAGTCGAACAAAAACTATATAAATTTAAAAAATATAAATATTAATTGCATAGTTTTGGTTTTTATTAACTAACAAAAAACTTAAATCTTTGTTTAACGAATGGCTCGATTTAATGAACAACCTTGCAGTTCTGTAAATTCGTTTAACCAGAATTCTACTAAATATTCCACAAATATAATTTTGTTATAATTAAGCTCTAATTTTCTACACTTTTTTCCCGTTAAAAACTTTATTTTAGTGGTTTTTAACACTTATCGTGTTAAAATCTTAGTCTACAAATAGAGGTTGAAATATTTTCCTGTATCTGAAAAAAAATTTTTTTTTCATAATAATCTATATAAATAATCTATAGAGGAGTGGAGTGAATGACTAAGTAACTGACTGATTGAACATCGTCCAGCCTATACCACTAGACCTATGAACTTGAAATTTGGTGTATAGGTTCCTCCTTGGAAGGAGATCTCGGTGATAAATTTTAGGGAAATTGTACAGTCATAGAAAAGCTTCTGTATTTTTAGAAAAAAAAAAATATGAGGTGTCACATTTAAAAAGAAAAGTTTTTCTTCATTTACATGACTTTTAAATACAAAAATTATATATTTTGTTTTAATTAGTTGATGTTATTTTTGATTAAATTTTTTTGGCCCAGTTAAATAGCAATCGATTTTTACGGAACATGCTTATGAAAAATGTTGAAAAAAATTTTAAATCGGTCAGAAAGTTTTTGAGAATTTTCGATGTAAATATCGTAAAATTGTGCTCCGCGATGAGGCTCATTTTTGGCTTAACGGGTTTGTAAATAAACAAAATTGGAGCATATAGAGTGGGACCAATAGACAAGGGACCCTACAGACTCCACTACATCCAGAAAAACACAACCGTTTGGTGCGGTTTACACGCTGGACTCGGAGCTCGCGTTACGCTCAATGGAGATTGTTACCCGCGTCATGATCAATGATTTTTATTTTTTAAATATGGATGACATTCGTCCGGGTGAGGTGTGTGGACCGCAAACATTGACTTATTAAAATCAAAATTTAGCGATAAGTTGATTGACCTCCAAGGTCGTTCGATTTGATTCCTCTCGATTATTTTCTTGGGACTAGGTGAAATCACTGATAAACCAGCAGCAATTGACATTGCTCGTGTTATTCGTAACATACGCCCAACAATGCTAGTAAACGTGTTTAATCTTCCGAATAAAAAATTTTTTTGATAAAAATTAAATTTTTAGTGTTATTTGTTACAATTTCAAGTTTCATCGGGCTTAAAAAAAAACACCCATTATAAATTAGATATGCGATGATATCAAATCTCCGCAAAATCAGAACATATAATTGTATCTAAAATACATTAAATTTTATCAAATTCAATACAATCGTATCGAATTAGATCCAATTCGATGCAATTAGACACAAATTTGTGCAATTTGATGTATACAATTTCATCCGAATTTGTATTAATACAAATTTTCAGGTATTATATATAATTGTATCGAATTAGACATAATTTAGTATTATTGGATAAGAGTTGATAAAAAAGACTTGCTAGTTTTTCTCAATAATTGTATCCAATTATACATAATTTGATATCATTTTAAAAACTATTATATGTAATTTGAAACGAATAATACCTTTAAGAAATCTCAAATAGTGGATTCGAATATTAATTCTTATATTAATTTTCATATAAATTTGATATAAAAATAAAAGTATAGATGAAATTAAACTAACCCGTTATACTTTTTATATATAAGCAGTCGTGTTTGACATTTTAAAAGAGAAAAGTTTTATGAAAATCTAGATTTTCCGCAATTTTTAAGCTATTTTCTTTTAACCGAATAATTCTGCGAATAGTGCTATTATTCGCTATTCTGCCGAATGGTAAAATTATGTAAAATATGATACGTGGATCAAAAAAAAAGAGTTATATTGCGAGGAAGGTTATTTTTTCTTGTTAATTTTTCTTAAAGTACATACATAATACTTTTGAGCAAGTGTGCGCCCGAGGGCGCTAAAGTTGTTCTTGTGAACAAAAATCACAATGTTTTACAGTTATATTAGTTTTTGTTTTTATATACATCGAGATTATTTTTATGTTATTTTCAATTTATAACGAGCTTTCAACCTCCGTATATTTACAAAAATAAATCAAATTCAACATATTAGCTAGGTTGATACTAGTATTTCGATCTGGCTAAAGATCTCATCAGAACCCGAAGTTTTAGAAAAGTTAGAGCCTCCATAATAGGCAGAACTTTAATAAAAAAACCTATCAATTTTGCTCCATTCTTGTCTTCTTAGCAATCAAGCACGTGGTTAGGGTCTTTTCCTAACAAGCATCATGACGTTACTAACTTTGAAGACCAAAAATGTTCTATTTATATAAAAAAAATTAGTTTGTACTCTGGCTCAAGTAATATTTTTTACAGTTATATTAGTTTTTTGTTTTTATATACATCGAGAATTATTTCTATGTTATTTTAATTTATAACGAGCTTTCAACCTCCGTATATTTACAAAAATAAAGCAAATCCAACATATTAGCTAGGTTGATACTAGTATTTCAACCAACTAATTGAGATTGTTGATAATGCTAAAAATTTAGGAATCATCTTTAACAGTACGCTTACATGGAATGATCATGTAACAGCAACTTGTGGAAAAACGTATTCATGCTTAAAACCCTCTGGTCGACTCAACATTGCACCCGGTAAAAATAAGATTCTTACTAGCAAAAACATATCTAATTCCAATTCTCTTATATGGATGTGAGATCTATTCTAGCTGTGATAATGTAAGTCAGCGAAGACTCAATATCGTTTTTAATAATATTGCGAGATATGTGTATGCACGTCGTAAGTTCGACAGTATTTCGATTTTTACAAAACAAATATACGGGGTTCAATTTGACGATCTCTTGAAAATAAGAAAACTGATTTTCTTACATAAAATTATTTACACAAAAGTACCTGATCATCTATTCAAAAGATTGAGGTTTAGTAGGTTTAATCGAACTGGGAATCTAATACCGTTTAGACATCGTAGCCTAATGTCTGAATGACAGTTTTTTATAAATGGTATCCGTCTTTGGAAATCTTTACCCAATAATAACAATAATAATATTAAAAATATAAGCAACGCTCTACGCTTTAAAAAACTTATTTTGACCTATATTCATAGTTATGAACTTTGATCTTTATTATTAGATTGATTTTATTATATTGATTATATTAATTTTGATTTTATTACTTTGATTTATATTAATTTTTTCAAATCTATTTTCCTTTTGGTATTATTATATTAATTGTTAGTTATATTAATTTTTTTTTTCTTTTTCTTTGATTAATGCTTAACCATTTTTAATGTTTAATGTATA